>OY986053.1:30364449-31564449 GCA_963920205.1 Stenodema calcarata | reverse complement strand
AAACTCATGTACCTTAATAAATTGATCTTTCTTAACTTTAAACTCATACCATGGGAAAGGATATTACACCAAATGAAAACAAAGGTTTCTTGTTAACTGCTTCTTTTATTCAAAAACATAATACTTCAAATAGGTATACAAAACTACAAAAATAATATTTCGTGTCTACCATTAACATCTCCTTGTAAACAACATAAATAAACAACATTCTTCTGAACTAAAACATAAAATAATAATAACATTCTTTTGAACTAAAACATAAAATAATAACGACGTTCTTTTGAATTGAAACATAAAATAATAATAACATTCTTTTTTTTTCCTTACAAAATAATAGTTTTCTTCTCAAACAAAATCTTCTTAATGACAAATATTACTTATATAAAATCCAATGGCCTATAGCCTTTGATCTATAGGACGTACATAATGTGGGATCAAAGTTGTGATGTACACAATGGTTCCCTAACCTGATTGGCTCTAATAAGATAGTAATTTTGGGACATCCCAAATTTTCAACATTGACAAAGGTAGGTTGTAAACTTGGAGAGATTTGGAGGAGTAGGAACTCAATCTTCTGTTGTCCCTTCACATAGATGGTGTCATAGATGTTGGCGATCCAGTGCATGATGTTTGGTAGTTCAGTATACTCCACATGACCTGCTTCCCAGGTAATTCCATGTAGGTGGCGACTTACCCAATCGTTGACTCTTATCGCTTTTTTGACATGGATACAAAGTCCTTTGGGAGGTTTGAAGAACCAATGTTGTGTCGAGTGTTGATTCAAGTCATAGAGGGATAACTCCTTCACCACATATTGCATGTGGTTGTTGACGAAGCATTGGATATCTATGACGACCTCTTTCTTCGGTGACGACATGTTGAAGACTGAGAACCCACTCGCTCCTTCCTCTCCTTTTATACCATTCGTCGAACTATATTGGTGAGGGGGTTGTATTCGATAGATCGATCGTGGATAATGAGACAATAGGCTGTAGTGTTGGCAGGGAATGCCGTGCTTGACTCAAATTCCAACAAAACATCGATTGGTCCTGATTTGATCGATTCACTCTGTTTTGAGCAATCTAGTACAACTAGAGGTGCTGCTCTTTTGAAATCCGTTACTGACAACAAAGGGTAATTTACATCGACACCATAGAAACTCTGCTGAAAGGTAGCATACATTCGGTAGAGTAAAGCATACTGGTTCCTATCAAAGTTTACATTCAAATCATCATAAGGATAACATTTCGAGTTCAAAAATAGTTTGACATTCGTTAAATGACAATGGTCAAAAATAGTGGCGCTCTTATCCACACTATGCTTTCTAGCAGTTTGAAATCCTAAAATTACATATCTTGGCTTTTCAACTTGCGATGACATCTTGACGTTCCATACTTGTTTCTGAGTTGAGGGCAGTAGCGGATATTCATATAGCTCCAAACATCGGAAATCCATTTTGATTGACTTCTCCTTCTCCAGATGTCGGTAGAGTTGAAGACGATGAGAGTCGTTCAAGGTCAAATAAGGCATTCGCCACGAGATCCCAGTCAGCTTGATTATTGCCTTCTCTCTGACGGCGGGTGCTGCTACTGCTGGTGATGTGAAACAGTTTTCATCCCTTCTTGAGCGGAGTAGAATCAATTCTTGCTTGACGTTGATGACTACTTTTTGATAGTCTTCGAAGAATCCCAGTAGAATGCTCAATGGAATGCATACGTTGAAATAGCCTTCATTTGATACTAGTTGTTCTGTTTCCTTTTGATTCCATCCATAGGCCTCCATCATGTTTTCGGTCCCCCTCATGAAGGATACATAGCCTTTCATTGTCGAAGTGATCCCAGGATTCCGCACACGATCGATTTCTGATCCACATATTTCGTAGCGTATCTCATCAAAGAGAAAAGGGAAGGGATTAGTACTCAGGATAGCAGCGGCAGGTTTGCCTGATTCATCCTCCTTCATGAAACGTCCATGTATATCCAGAAAACTTTGATATGGTAGGGTGATTAGATCTTGATGTTGGATAGAGATCCTAATTTCTTGTCCTTGGTCCAATGAACATCCATAGGGATAGTGAGAATGATATTCCACCCTTTCAATTCCATTCCCATCTGCTACTTGGGTTTGATGCTCTTGTACATTCAACATGATGTTGTCGCTTCGAGATCTATCTGGCAACTGTGTCGATCTCACTTCAGCTCCTCCTTTTATACTTCTCCTCCACATAAATCAGCAGAGTTGACCCAACTATTGTGTCTCGAGTCAAATCCCAACCATTTAACAAGTGTACGACGACCATCTCGTCTTATTATTTTCTCAACGAGATATACATTTGGATATTTGGTCAGCTGCAGTTCTTCTTCATAAAATCCACCTGCAATAGTATTCTTGTCTGAATCTTCCAATATGTAGGTGGGTGGTATTGTCCTCTTTGTCTTGACAATCTTGAATATCTCTGTAGACCATGAGGGGGTATATCCTTTCTCAAATTCCGCTTTTCTCTTGGATATTCTCACGTGATCACCCATTTTGAATTTGGGGCGGGATGGTGCCGCTGTCTTCTTCTTCTCGTAGAGGGTCTTGAGTGCCAACGCCTCTTTCCGTTTCCCCTTGACTTCAATCGGTGCCATCTTGATCGAGCGATGTTTTGATCTGTTGTACTTGTTGACAACATCCACAATGACCTCCAACCACTTGTAAGTTCCTTGTAGACTGAACCTTTTCCATAATTCTGTCTTCAGCGTTCGAATGACACGTTCCACAATGGAGGCCTTTAGGTTGCTGTAGGTCGAATAATGGTTAATATTATGACTCTCCAATAAGAGTCGTATTTTCCCGTTGTAGAATTCCTTTCCCTTATCTGTCTGGAGGTGTCGTGGTAGGCGTGGTCTCGAATCGTCAAATACCTTTCTGAATCCATCACAGACTGCAGCTCCTGTCTTCGATTTGAGTGGTACTATCCAAACATATTTTGATAGACAATCAATGACTATCAATATGAATCGATGTCCTCCGTTGAATCGGGAATAAGGTTGAAGCTCCAATAGATCCGCTTGCCATAGGTCATCTATCCCTTTTATGAGGACTCTTCTCCTTGGGTAATTCTTTCTTGCAGGTCGATGAAGCTCTTCCACAATCCTCTTCTTGACTTCCATTGTTGATGTCTTGTCGTTGACTGATCCATAATTACGAGTTCCCATCCTTTTTATTATTCGGGTACTGCGATGTAGATTCTTCTTCATCCTCTTCTTCTTCTTCTATCTTGATTTTTTTTTTCCTTTTTTTCTTTTCTTTTTTTTTCTTTTTTTTTTTTCTTTTCTTTTCTTTCTTTATTTATTTATTTTTTCTTTTCTTTTCTTTCTTTATTTTTTTTTTTGTAGTTGACTCCGTTGTTTTTTTTTTTTTTTCCTCCCTACCTAATAATAATAATTTGAAAAATTGCGTTCCCTAATTCCTAATATTGCTCGACTCCAAATGTCTATTAAAAAAAAAATTTCGGATACTTGGTCCCAGACACTGAGGAACAAATCATTTTGATTTGGGTTTATTTGTCGTCGTTGTTGTTGTAAACAGGCTCTTTATAATACGCCATTTTGGATGTTTCAAATCCGCAAAACATCCTTCCGTTGAACTGTATCTTTTCTTATGAGCATTCGTTTCATTCAATATTTTCTTGTAAGTTTGTAAATCGTGATCCCTAATGATGCTCATATCTGGTGTTTTTACAAACAATAGTTCCAAAAGTCCACGTGTGCATTCGATTTTCATAGAGTTCCCTAATTCGATCCTATCATCTTTGAATTCCACGTAGCTGTCACCCATGGTAAATCGTTTCGATGCTTTGTCATATCGTATTCCATAGGTTTCATCAAAGCCAGGGTCTCCATCAATTTTCTTCTGTATGTATTTCGAAGCGATGCCTTCATCTGCTTGATGTGGTGCTCCAGCTCCACCGGTTTCTATTTCCTTCTCCGGGAGTGTTTCAGTTGGTGTTTCGATTATTCTCGTCTCATCCTTCTTCAAATTTCCTCCTCCTCCTCCACTAGGTGCTCCTTCAGACGGTGAAATCACCATGTACGGTAGAACAGTGTTACCATCTGCCTTGATCGTTTCATACGGTGACGATCTTGAATTTCGACGTACAGTCATCATTAACGATGGTCTATCTGCATCCCCCTCCTCCTCCTCTTCATCGTAACTGCTTTTGAAGATGTCAAAAACATTCGTTCTCCTCTTTGTTCTCATCCTCCTTCTTCGTTTGTCAACCAACTTGAAATGGTCTTCAGCTGAACTTGGAAGCTCCACTTCTTCTTCATCTTCTTCTTCTTTCGACAATGGTAGTGGTGGTTGTGGTGCTGGTCTAATCTGTGCCACTGCTCCAGCTACTACTTCGCGGAGTGGATCGTATCTCCTCTTCAGCTGCATCTCCTTATCCTCTCTACACCTCCGGATCTGATTATATTTCTTTCGAATATTTTCTCGTACTTGCGCTATTGTGTTCTCCATGATACTCCTCCTTCAATGGTTAACAGGTGACTGATCCCTCCTGCTGCTCTCTCAGGGTGTTATATATGTATCGAACCCCTGTCGATAGCGACCAGTGCTGACACCACATTCTTTATCAATAACTAAAAACCCATATTGCTCTTTTTCCCAACACAGTGAACAAATTTCTTTGAATTTTTTGAAACTCATATCCATATTGACATGATCGTCATAAATCTTCTTCATATTCAACATATCTTGACGGAAAACAACTATCAAGTTGGCACAATCTCGCACTAGATGTTTGGGGATACGACAATAGCTTTGTGCTAGATAGAAACTATCAGTTTGACTGTGACGACCCATACTAAAATACATCCTAATACGCTCCTGTTTTTCGCAAGCAATATCATCGAAAATTATTATTGAGTTTGGTTTGGTTTGACAGGGCAATGGGACATCGTCACTATTCGCAAATGTATAGAATCCTATTTCGTTCAGAGGTTTTAGAATATTGTGCAAATGAGTGTATCCTGGTTGAAAGAGCGTTCTTGAGAAGAGATAGATATTCTCAAATTTCAATCCTAATGAAGAGTACAATAGATTGAGCATTAAATTTGTTTTACCGCCATTCGAAGTGGCACATATGATGCATCGTATGCTATTTGGTAGCAACTCGCTGTGTCTAGTTCTTGTATCTTGCATTCTGACATCGTCGTCAATGTTTATAACGGGAAGGCTGACGTCTAGCTTATGCAACTGCATGATGAATACTGTGACTTTTCGACCTAATGCACCCCTATTTATACGCTTTTTCAATGTTGCCACCACCACCTTAGAAAATTCCCTCCCTCCCTTCATTCATTCATCCACATTCATTCAATAATAAATTACATTCACTCACACATTCATACCGGTCAGAACCAGTAAGGGAGAGGACAACCCGGCTCCGACCCTCGAGCCCTACCCACGCATTGAGTGGAGCAAGGCGTGTACAACAAATCCCGGTTGTAGATGGCCAAACGAAAATGAAGGATCCAAGCGATACTTTAAATTCGTTCAACATGTCACCAACCGACAGAAGAGTACCCTTCGACTTGCTCCGGGCAACCCCCGATGAAAAGCATTACACTTCCCAGCTGCTTACGCAGCAGTTTGGTTGCTCCCGTCGGTCTTCACCAAAATTGCCTCTCCCGTAATACTGGTTCAGCCTTTATTACATTGACACATACGGGAGGTGAGGGGATGGAGTACTTTTAAATAATATTCCTCGCATCCCCGCTTTTATATATCTACCTACATCTAATGACTAGAAAAAATTTAAAACCTATTGACTAGAAATTGACTACAATTTGATAACCTATATTTGAAAATCCTACAATTTGAAAATCCTACTCTTTAAAACCTAAAATTTGAAAATCCTACAATTTGAAAATCCTACTATTTAAAACCTAAAATTTTAAAATCCTACAATTTGAAAATCCTACTATTTAAAACCTAAAATTTTAAAATCCTACAATTTGATAACCTAGAATTGGAAAATGCTAAATTGAAAGAATTAAAAAAGATCTATACGGAGAATTATTCCTCACGGAGGCTATAATGTCCTATGGCTAATGTATCGATACCATTAGGTAAAATGTGACGTTTATCATCGTGTGGGGAAAGCGATATTTTATTTAAAATGATACTTTGAACATTGTGGGACTTTGATCTTATGCTAGTGCAGTTATGTCGGCTTATTGTGGAGGAGGTGATACATGCAAGGTAATCATCAACGGTTATTTGATTTTGAACAACAACTCGTTGGATACCTTTGGCCCGTTTATATTCTTTGCCCTCAATTTCTATCCCATACATTTTTGATCTACATGCTACAAAGCGATAAATGATTTTCCCTGCCGCCTCGTCCTTGAATCTACCCAAACACTTTTTGTACAGGGGGGAATAAAGGGGGTGTTGTGATGGGTAGTTTGACGTATCTAAGTATTGATCTACCATTTCCCCTTCCATATCTTTATAAAAATCGTTGGTTTTGATGGTCCATATGAAAGAATCGGTATCCATGTAGTTTAGTTTTAGACGATCCCCTGGATATTTGACCTTCATTACGTCATACTGGTAGCGATACATAACCGTTTTAGATAGGTCTAAAATCGCTTGCCCAACGTAGATGGCTTTGTTGAAAAAAATTGATGTTTTCCCCATTTCTATAGCCACCAAATCTTCGTTTAAAATATTAGAATCTATAAAATTAGATTTAGCAATTAGTTTCTCCGCTTGGGCAAATGTGGTTGCGAGTCTCACGTCGATACGTTTCCGGATTTGTTCACAAGTCTTTCCGTATATGGCATTATTATACAATTTGAACTGGTCTTTTTCAAAATCATTTTGGGCGGTCTTGCGGAATTCATTATTAATGTCAATGTAGGGCTTCAACCACTTGGATTGTCGATAGCGAATCGCTCGATTTATTTTCACTAAAATAAGGCCATGTTCGATTGCTTGTTTTAATGCCATATAGTGGACTACATAATTCTTTCTATTACCTAAATGTGCCACTAGTTTCCCTCCAACATTGGATAATTTCTCAGGGAGGAATGGAAGATCGCTGTGATCGTCATGGAGTTGATCCGGATAATCTAAGTCCACGTCGAGCAATAAACCATATGGATCGTCTTCCCCTAATGTCTCCAGTTTAATGGTATCCGGATCAACCCATGAGAACTCGCCTATGGGGAGGGGCTTGGTCATAACCGTTGCGTAGAGTGCATTGCAATCTTGGTATGTAAGATATGTACTCTCTTTCGTGGGGTCAAAGTCAGGGGCATATTTATTGTTGGCTTTCGAATAACGCCCCGAAGCTTGGACCAGACCACCACGGATACCAGATTCGACCATTAAAAGCATATTATAATCAGTTAGCAGCTCTAATTTTACTTGGGTCATCCGAAGCATACTAGTCCAGGTCATGTGGGGGGTGGTGAAAAACTGTGCGGGATCTATTTTATGGGACTTGAGTGTTATATTCCGAAACGCTTCGAATATTTCTGCTAGAAGAAGGGTATCCACTTTCAGGTACAAATCATGGTAATCACCCATATTGTCACAATCAGCTTCTCTCCATACATCTTGGGCCCGATTGTAATCGTCTTCCGTGATTCCTGCATGTCGCAATTTACTATAAAACTTTTCAATTGTCGGCAATTGGGTTTCACGGAAACGAGCTTCCGAATCCATATACTCGTATGGATACACACCCTTTTGTTTGACGAGATCCAGCAGGCGGGGATTGGTAAAATATTTTGGTAATATATTAAAATTCGAGAGAGTCTGACTCAATTGGTCGAGAGAAGTGGATAAAAATTTATAACTATCTAAAAATCTAATTGAAAACTTATTTGAAACGTTCTTACTAAAACTTATATAATTTTCAGTGTTTGCAGCTATAACTTTGATTCGCTGATTGTCTACGGTGTTGAGGTGTGGAATAAGAAAATGGGAATCGTATCCAGAAAGATTATGGAAAAATACGGGTAAAAACGAAGGATTTTTGAATCGGATGTTGCACTCGGAGTGAGCTGCACCCCGATACAATCCTGTGATGTGGCAGTGATCCCGTACTTTTCCATTGATTGATACTGCGGATGAAAATTGTTTGTCGCATAGGTAGCAGGTAGTTGCATTATTATACTCCACCTGTTGGGTTGGAGTCAAAGGGAGCATTTTTTCATTCCGTGCGTATATTTTTTCAACTTCATGAGCAATGTGGGTGAGATAATTTAAAAGTTTTTCAATTGAGTCAGCTCCTCGATATAAAAATAATTGATCTAGGTGCTGAGCATACGGTAAAACGGAGGGATCTATTGATAAAAATGCGCAAGCTGAATTGGGTTCGTGTTTGTTGTAAGGGAATGTGTGGGGTGTATTTGGATTCGGTTGGGCTGATTGTATGGGTAGTAGGAAGCTCTCTAAATCGGCGTAAATAACAAAGGGAACTCGAAGGGAAGTCTCCACTTCTTTAAATTCTATAAACTTTTTTTCTTCTTTTGGCATAGTGACAGCTACGGGTTTATTTCGATTACACAGGTTTTCGTGATATTGCAAATCACCTGAAAGGGGATCGACTCTTTTAAACCACAAGCAACGCTTGCATATATTTAATCTTTCTTCATGTTTCGTTATTTGACTGCGGACTAATCTGCTGAAATCCTTGATGTAAACATAGTGTCTGTTGTCCCCTTCTTCTAGCATAAGAAGGTCTCTGTGATCGTCCAACTCCCTATCTACTATCTTTTTTGGACACACGATATTCTTTTCGTTTAATGTGAATACGTTTATAGAAATATTGTTTTTCGTTTCAAAAACTTTTATATCTTGTAGGGAGGTGGGGAATGAAACGCATCTGAAATCGTATCTGTGTTGGATGTTGTTATAATTTGAAAGTCTCATAGAGTGATGTGGGACGAACTTGGTTAATATAGCGTAGTAGAAACAACGATTTTCAAAACTAGGTACGTTGAGACACGCTTTCCTATCGGAAATTACTTTGGGGATCTTGATGGGACCAGCCCCTCCACGTAATGGGGAGTATTTGTTAATTTTTAATCGTAGCCCATAAATAATGTCTAATTTCCACCCACTTTTTTTCAGCTCTAATTCAGATAATTCGTTGTTCAGCTTCTTGAACATGTCGTTTAAAATATTATTAATTTCTGAACTATCTAATAAAATTTCGTTCTTAACCTTGATATTTGTTTCAAGGTTTTCGTTCAGAATATTAACCATCAGGCAGTCGATAAAAATATTAAATTTAATGGGGCCGTGATCTGAGAGGGATTGCTGTAGTAGCCTAATTATTTTTTTCCTCACGTCATTCAAAAATAGTGGCAGATCCAACGTAAAATTGGACTGGATAAAATAGGATGCAATTCTACTTTGAAAAGCGGTCTCGTATGGTAGAATAAAATCAGTATTCGGTTGTGTGGCTAACAAGTTTCTGACGTGAGGATCTGTGGGTCTTCTACTGTTGTTTGTAATTGATGGTACTGTACTACATAATGTTCGATGGGATTCAAAGAGGGCTGCACTAGCGTATCGTCCACCACATGTGTCACACAATAAATCTATTTTACACACTAGTTCATGCCTTATCTTTTCTAATATGTCTCGAAAAACTTCCCCACATTTTGCACAATTTAAATTTCTAGTGTGTAAAATTTCGTGTAAAATTCTTTCAGATTGACTATTGAACGCTTCCCCACAATATTGGCAAATACAATCGAAAATTTCTACTGGTAAGTCTTCTGATGGTGGTGGGGGTGGGGAAGAAAACCGAGTTTTTTTAAGCGGGGGCGCGTCACAGGTTCGGATGTGGGTGGGGGTATTGAAATTACCCCCACATCTATCACATAATACGAAATCATCGTCAGCCATCCTTTGCCCACAAGACCCCTCGTGCTGCAATAGCATGTATTGGCACGGGAAGGGCAATTTGCAAAACGAACAAATCTTGGATGACGATGCCATTATACAAGAAAAAAAAATAAAAACAACAATTAATAATTAAATTTTAAAAAATAATAATAATAAGTTTGTTCAAAATAAATAAACTGTGGGTACTCTTCTTTCGAGAAAAAAAAATAATTGAATTAAATTTGCTCAAAATAAACTGTACTCTTCTTTTCAGGAAAAACGAGAAAAAAAAAAAAAAAAAAAAACTGAACGAGAAAATAAAAATGATCGAGAGAAAAAAAAAAAACTTAACTGAACGAGATGAAAAAGAAAAACAAACTGTGATCAAAATAAATTTGCTCAAAATAAATAAACGGTACTCTTTTTTTCAAGAAAACAAATTAAATAACAAGAAAACTGAATTAAATGAACGAGAAAAGAAGAAAAATCAAAATTACTACTCTTCAATTAATTTAAGGAACAACGACAAAATGGAAGAAAAAAAAGAACTCTTCAACCAAAGGAACAACTCTGAACAATATAAATACAAAGAAAGGGAAAAACGAAAAGAGGGTTGGGGTAAATTAAATGTTAACTTCTTCGAAGTATGGTTCTCAGCAAATAAAAAAAAAAAAACTATTGCCGGGTATGGAATAAACGAAAAAATTATCAAATAGCAAGAGAGGGGAAAAGAACAGAAAAAAATAGTTTAAAAAAGGGTGTTGGGGTAAATTAAAATGAATATACTTCTTCAAAGTTTGGGTTCTCAGCTAGTGAGAAAAAACTATTGCGGTATATGTGGAAAATAAAGAAAGGAAAAATGTAAATGAAATTATAACTGGCAAGTAGTTGGGAAAAAGAGAGAGAGAGAGAGAGAGAAAAACGATGGTTTAGGGATGCAGCTGTAACCAATATCCTAACGGCGAAATATTAATTAGGGTGTACCTATTAAGTCTTCAATGTTGAGGAGCTTGGAGCAGTGGCAGGCGGGGTCAATGAACTTTCCGTGTTGAGCACTCAGAACGAACTGATGCCTGGGGAAGGTGCGGTGCTCCTTATATAGCCCAGGCGGAGGGGGCAGTGAAAGTCTGCGCATGCGCAGTAGAGTATGGTGGGGGGGGGGTGGAGGGCGCCACATCAGCATGTTCAGACCTGCTGAGGTAGGTATTGTACCCTCACTTGGTATATTGAACGAAATGAATGGAATGAGGGGGGGGGGGTCAGTGGTGAAGGGGGAGTGGGGGATAGTTGAGGGGTGTGTTGGGGAGGGGGAAGGAAGGGGAATGGAAGGGAAGGGAGGGTAGGCGGGGGCCTACTGGGACTATATAAGTCGAGCGGCACAGGGTCTGCCTCACTCTTCATTCAGCCACTGCCACTACAACTTCAGCAAGACAAGTGAAATTATGAGCTCGCTATCTGCCCAACTGAACGTGATCAACAGGAGGACGACTGGAATCAGAAACCTCAGCGACTTACGGCTTGGAATAGCCTATGAAATTGTCGAGTTCACTCGATTGGCTACTCGCTTTGGAGACATAATTGTTGCTACTTTGGCTGGACATACTGGATACGTGAAAACAGAACCTATCAAAGTATTCCTACCTAAACGGTTCACAGTCTGCTTCACTGACGAAATTATTGAAGAATATAACAAGAATACATTCCTCAATAATCCCATCACCCTGGTCTACAAGGGAATTCTCAATAAAAAACACGACATTGAATTCATATAAGAGATCATGGACCTCGCCAAACGCCTGAATGCAACTCTCCACGGAGGAAGGAGGATAGGACAAGTAAGCGACTTACAAGTGGGACAAGCATACGAAATAAAGAAGCTGCAAATCATACCACCCAAGGATGGAAGCAACAAACCTTCTGCATTAGTGGCACACATTGAATTCAACACAGTTGGGATCCCTTATCCCTATCCTGCAAGAATTTACCTCCCTAGAAGACTACTGGGAACTCTGACCCAAGATCAAGTTGAAGAATACAACAAGAATTTCATTTTTCATCAAATAAGTATTATTTATCAAGGAGATGTTAATGGTAGACACGAAATATTATTTTTGTAGTTTTGTATATTTGAAGTATTATGTTTTTGAATAAAAGAAACAGTTAACAAGAAACCTTTGTTTTCATTTGGTATAATATCCTTTCCGGTGGTATGAGTTTAAAGTTAAGAAAGATCAATTTATTAAGGTACTGTTAGGTAGGTTAGGTACACGAATAGTTGGAGCAATTGTGGTTTCCCCAAAATTGGGTACCATCCAAATTTGAGTTTTTTCAACAACAAAATTTGATACTTTCCAAAAAACCATTGGTACATCATTATAGACTGTACTGGAAAGGTAGTTGGCGTAATTTTGAACTTGGGTATCCAAATTTGAGTTTATCAAAAAAATTTTTGGTACTTTTGAAAATGAAGTATACATGATGTCCTGAGCATGAAAAGTACCCACACTCGGTGTATTTTTGGATTTTCCAAAATCGGGTATCCAAATTTGAGTTTTTCGAAAAAAAAAAATTTGGTACTGCTCAAAAACGACTTCTACACAATGTCCTGAACCAGAAAAGTACCCACACTTGGTATATTGAATGAAATGAATGGTAGGAGGGGGCGGGGAGAGGGGGGTCAAGGGTAAATGTCTTGTGACGGTGAGGGGGGGGGAGGAGTCAGTGGTGAAGGGGGAGGAAGTCGAGGGGAAGGTTATAGTGACGGGGGGGGGGGGGGTTACCATGACAACAGATAAGGATCAGGTGGGCAGGTTGGGCGAGGGAGGGGTGGAGGGGGGCGGTGCACTGCGGAGGGGGTGAGGGAGGAAGTCATTAGGGTGAGGGGGGGGGGGTTACAGAACTCATTAAGGGACGAGGGGGGGGGGGGGGTACCATGACTACAGATAAGGATCAGGTGGGCAGGTTAGATGGGCGAGGGGGGGAAGGGGGAAGAGACTTCAACGGTCGGGTTGAAGGGGTGCGACAGACGAGCATGTTCAAACAGGAATGTCCCAGAACCTACATATTGACTCTACTCTCACCAATAAATCGAATCCACATCAGAGGAGTCTTATTATCGAGGTTGATACCGAGCTCCGGAAACGGATCCTCAAAACTAAGCTGAAGATGAGATTCTCAATGTGTCCGGCGTATGATAATATTTATATTCGCCGATGCTACAAATGCTCAACCTACCACCCTGGAAAGTCTGAAACCTGCACTAATGAAGTTTCATGTCCGAAATGTTCCCAGAAACACGAACTGAAGGTTTGCACGGCACAGCCTAATCAGTATAAATGCACTAGTTGCGAACAGCATAATTCGCACATCCATCGAGACGAACTCAAGTTTGACACTAACCATAGTGTTTTCGATAAGGCCTGCCCGTCCTATCTTACAATTGTAAACAAAGTGAGGAATCTGATCGATTATGGAGATGGCCAGTAACCAAAACCACATAGGCCTCGGCACTCAATGTGTTCAGATAAACCTGCAACACAGCAGGGTCGTGACGGCTTGCCTAAACGAATATATTGTCAGGGAAAATATTGGAATCGCGGCTCTACAGGAATTATACTGTATAAAGCATAGTATTGCCGGTATTAATAAAGAATGGCGAGTGTTCAGGGCTGGAAGAGAACGGAAGAGAGCGGCGGTTTTAATTTCCGACCCAAATATTGACGGAGTGCTGCTTTCTGACTTGTCTGACGAGGATTTCGTTGCTGTTGAAATAACATTAGCAAACGGGGTTTCTAGTGTCTTTGTCAGCGCTTATTTCGATATCACGAGGGATATTGAAATTGATCTGCAAAAAATGGCGCGAGTTCTGGAGCGATCAGGTCGAAAGAAACTAATAATGTGCATCGATACAAATAGTCGTTCAGCTGCGTGGGGCGACGCTGTCACCAATCGTAGAGGGAAAGATTTAGAAGAATTCTTCGCAGAAAGGTCACTCATTGTGATTAACGAGGATGATGGCCAGCCAACATTTGAAACACGAAATGGGAAGAGCCGAATTGACCTAACTGTTTGCAACTGGGGTATGCTTCGGTATGTGTCCCAATGGGCTAATAAAGGTTCAGAGGAGGTGACATCGGACCACAAGACACTGGCCTTTGTTCTGGGAAAAATGGATGGAGACTGTCGACTCAACGACGCGCTCCCGCGGTATAAAGTCAAAGAAGCCGATTGGCTACTGTTCAAGAAGGAGCTATATTCCGCACTTCACCGGTTCCTCGGAGATGAGGGAGGGGGCGGCGGGCCAGACGAATGGAGGCTTTTGGATGTTGGACTGGCAAGTAGGGTTGAATCTGAAGAGGATATCGACGGATTTCTAACGATCATGGATGGGTTAATCGCTGACGCATGCAAGAAGGTGATACCTTTAAGATTGAATAACAGAGTTAGATCTCCAAAGCGCTCAGTACCATGGTGGACCAGAGAATTGACTGAGCTGAGAAAGAAGTTGCGACGCGCTCGACGACAGTACATGCGTGCGTACGGCGATCCTCAGTTAAGGGAGGGAAGGAAGCATGCGTACTATGATTTGAAATTGGAGTTTAATCGGTGTGTGAAACGAGCCAAGTATGATTCTTGGAAGGCTTATTGCAATGGGGCAGGTGGAGAAATACCGTGGGGTGAGATTTACAAGGCAGCGGCGGGGAAGAGGCGGACACCACTCGAACTCACGACCCTTCTTGGGTCTGATGGTAGTTTTACTTCGGGTATTGAGGATACCCTAGAACGAATATTGGATGAGTGCGTTCCGCGCGATCATGTTCCGGACACCGATTTTCATGCCCGTATGATAGCAGAAGTGGATCGGTATGAAGGGATGGCTGATGACGTTCCGTTCACGGAAGTAGAAGTGGGGCGGGTTATCGATGGTCTCCGGGAAGGGAAAGCTCCAGGAGAAGATGGAGTCACGGCGGAGATATTGAAAGCAGTATACAGCTGTATCCCAAAGGCTCTCATGACACTATATTCGGTATGTCTGAGGAAAGGGATATTCCCACTTAAGTGGAAAAGATCGAATGTGATCTTAATCACTAAGCCAGGGCGAGAGAACTCGGACGATCCTTCTAAGTACAGGCCCATTAGCTTGTTGAATATTATGGGAAAGGTTCTTGAAAAGCTCCTAATAAACAGGATCCTCCATAACCTGCGTACCCGAGGCAAACTGTCGTCCAGGCAGTACGGTTTTACCCCACAAAGAGGAACTGTACAGGCCCTCATGGATGTGAAAAGGATACTTAAACGCTCTCTGGAATCCAAGCAGTTTAGTTTATTAGTATCATTGGATGTGAAAGGCGCATTCAATGGGGCCTGGTGGCCGGCAGTGATGGGACGATTGAGCGAGAAGGGATGTCCGAGAAACCTGTTCAGACTGTCCAAGTCGTATTTTTCTGGAAGATGGGCCACGATTAGAACAGCGACAACTGAGGTCAGTAGGGAGCAGGTTGTTGGCTGCCCCCAAGGGAGTTGTTGTGGTCCGGGATACTGGACGATAATGTACGATTCAGTGCTGGAGCTCCCATATCCCCCTGGTGTGTCGGTATTCGCTTTTGCGGATGATCTGCTGATGGTTTGTACGGCTGACAGTGAATACTATGCTGAGGCTTTGGCAAACGAGGGCCTGTATCATATTGAGAAATGGGCATGGGAGAGCAACTTGTGCTTCAATACCAGTAAAACCAAGCTACTGAGGGTTTCTCGACGACGCAGAACTCGTGAACTCAGTATATACTTGATGGGAAGGTGCTTGGAGGAAGTGGATCACCTAAGGTACCTGGGAGTAACATTTGATCGGGGCCTCAAGTGGAACCGTCATATTGCGGAGGTAACTCATAAAGCATCACATTTGATAAACGCCCTCTCCCGTTCGGCAGGGGTTTACTGGGGCATGAAGTCGGAAGCCCTGGAAATAATATACCGTGGGGCGGTGCTACCTATGCTGACCTACGCGGCTCCAGTGTGGGTGGAGGCAATGGAGTATCGTTGCAACGTGAGGACGATCAGGCGGACCCAGCGGCTGATGTTGCTGCGTATAATTAGGGGTGTTCGAACCATCTCGTTCCATGCGTGTTGTGTGATCGCGGGAATCAAGCCAATTGAACTGGAGGTCCGGGAGTTGGCTCGGCTGCACATGCTCCAGAGTGGAGAGGAGGTTGATAAACCTTTGCCCCCGAGTGAATGGATGCACCCAGCGCTGGCAGTGAACGTGGAAGAGGTGACGACGAGGGATGATTATGAGGAACCATTTTATTCGGTTTACACAGATGGTAGTGATCTTGGAAGTGGAAAAGTTGGATGTGCCTTTGTGGTCTACAAGAGAGGAAATGTTCAGCCTATTTACCATCGGAAATTTCGACTGGCTGGTGCTTGCACAATCAATCAGGCAGAAGTTCTGGCACTGCTGGAGGCGACTGGCTGGGTCCGGCGCCAGAAACTGGACGTCCAAAGCAGAGGAGCAGTCGTGTACACGGATAGCAAGGTGGCTCTGGCAATGATGGCAGATCAGAGGAATCATCTGCAGAACATTGAGGAGATCCGTGGGTTGATAAGATACCTAAGAGAGGCTGGGTGGAATATCCGACTGGAGTGGACGCGGGCACATGTTGGCACGGCAGGAAACGAGGAAGCTGATCGCCTGGCCAAGGAGGCGGCATCCGACTCGGACGTGCCGGTAACAATAAATAGGACGTCAAAGGGCCGACTCAAAAGCATGCTCAGTGCCGAGAGCGTCGACCACTGGGAGCGGGCTTGGCAGGCGACCGATGACGGAAACCACACAAGAAGCATATTCCCGACAATCGCTGATCGGATGCGGACTTCGTTCCCCTTTTCCTGGAGGATGACGATGCTGCTCTCTGGGCATGGAGGACTGAGGGCGTATCTGCATCGATTTCACTTGGCCGAGACGGATTTATGTTCTTGTGGTTCAGGTGACGTCCAGGACTGGAGCCATATCCTGTACGATTGCTCGCGCTTCGTCGTCCCTCGCGCTCGACTAGAGCGGACATGTATTCTGCAGGGGAATGAGTGGCCGTGTGATGTAATTGTGCTGCTCCAAAGCTACAAGAGAGACTTGTGTTTATTTTTAGAAGCGATAAACTTTGATTTATTATAATTTTATACTAATTAATTACTTATAAGACACCGATTTTATTTTATTTTTCTGAAGTATTATGTTTAGATAGTTTACTCAAGCTTGTCATTTGCCTGTAATCATTAATGGAAGCAGGCAGCTGTAATTTTTGTCAATAAAAAAAAAAAAAAAAAAAAAAAGTATTTGAGTCGACAATTGCTCTTCTTGAAGGTCCATACGAACTCAAATCAACACGTCGAGTCGATATGAAGTCAAATTTTTTTCATTTTCACGAAGTATTTGAGTCGACAATTGCTCTTCTTGAAGGTCCATTCGAACTCAAATCAACACGTCGAGTCGATATGAAGTCAACTTTTTTTCGTTTTCACGAAGTATTTGAGTCGACAATTGCTCTTCTTGAATGTCCATTCGAACTCAAATCAACACCTCGAGTCGATATGAAGTCAAATTTTTTTCGTTTTCACGAAGTATTTGAGTCGACAATTGCTCTTCTTGAAGGTCCATTCGAACTCAAATAAACACGTCGAGTCGATATGAAGTCAACTTTTTTTCGTTTTCACGAAGTATTTGAGTCGACAATTGCTCTTCTTGAAGGTCCATTCGAACTCAAATCAACACGTCGAGTCGATATGAAGTCAACTTTTTTTCGTTTTCACGAAGTATTTGAGTCGACAATTGCTCTTCTTGAAGGTCCATACGAACTCAAATCAACACGTCGAGTCGATATGAAGTCAACTTTTTTTCGTTTTCACGAAGTATTTGAGTCGACAATTGCTTCTTGAAGGTCCATTCGAAATCAAATCAACACGTCGAGTCGATATGAAGTCAACTTTTTTTCGTTTTCACGAAGTATTTGAGTCGACAATTGCTCTTCTTGATGGTCCATTCGAACTCAAATTAACACCTCGAGTCGATATGAAGTCAACTTTTTTTCGTTTTCACGAAGTATTTGAGTCGACAATTGCTCTTCTTGAAGGTCCACTCGAACTCAAATCAACACCTCGAGTCGATATGAAGTCAACTTTTTTTCGTTTTCACGAAGTATTTGAGTCGACAATTGCTCTTCTTGAAGGTCCATTCGAACTCAAATCAACACGTCGAGTCGATATGAAGTCAACTTTTTTTCGTTTTCACTAAGTATTTGAGTCGACAATCGCTCTTCTTGAAGGTCCATTCGAACTCAAATCAACACCTCGAGTCGATATGAAGTCACCTTTTTTTCGTTTTCACGAAGTATTTGAGTCGACAATTGCTCTTCTTGAAGGTCCATTCGAACTCAAATCAACACGTCGAGTCGATATGAAGTCAACTTTTTTTCGTTTTCACGAAGTATTTGAGTCGACAATTGCTCTTCTTGAAGGTCCATTCGAACTCAAATCAACACGTCGAGTCGATATGAAGTCAACTTTTTTTCGTTTTCACGAAGTATTTGAGTCGACAATTGCTCTTCTTGATGATCCATTCGAACTCAAATTAACACCTCGAGTCGATATGAAGTCAACTTTTTTTCGTTTTCACGAAGTATTTGAGTCGACAATTGCTTCTTGAAGGTCCATTCGAACTCAAATCAACACGTCGAATCGATATGAAGTCAACTTTTTTTCGTTTTCACGAAGTATTTGAGTCGACAATTACTCTTCTTGATGGTCCATTCGAACTCAAATTAACACCTCGAGTCGATATGAAGTCAACTTTTTTTCGTTTTCACTAAGTATTTGAGTCGACAATCGCTCTTCTTAAAGGTCCATACGAACTCAAATCAACATGTCGAGTCGATATGAAGTCAACTTTTTTTCGTTTTCACGAAGTATTTGAGTCGACAATTGCTCTTCTTGAAGGTCCATTCGAACTCAAATCAACACGTCGAGTCGATATGAAGTCAACTTCTTTTCGTTTTCACGAAGTATTTGAGTCGACAATTGCTCTTCTCGAGGGTCCATTCGAACTCAAATCATCACCTCGAGTCGATATGAAGTCAACTTTTTTTCGTTTTCACGAAGTATTAGAGTCGACAATAATTGAGTCGACTATAATTATTATAATTGCTCTTCTTGAAGGATCATACGAACTCAAATCAACACGTCGAGTCGATATGAAGTCAACTTTATTTTCGTTTTCACGATGTATTTGAGTCGACAATTGCTCTTCTTGAAGGTCCATACGAACTCAAATCAACACGTCGAGTCGATATGAAGTCAACTTTTTTTCGTTTTCACGAAGTATTTGAGTCGACAATTGCTCTTCTTGAAGGATCATACGAACTCAAATCAACACGTCGAGTCGATATGAAGTCAACTTTTTTTCGTTTTCACGAAGTATTTGAGTCGACAATTGCTCTTCTTGATGGTCCATACGAAGTCAAATCAACACGTCGAGTCGATATGAAGTCAACTTTTTTTCGTTTTCACGAAGTATTTGAGTCGACAATTGCTTCTTGAAGGTCCATTCGAACTCAAATCAACACGTCGAGTCGATATGAAGTCAACTTTTTTTCGTTTTCACGAAGTATTTGAGTCGACAATTGCTCTTCTTGAAGGTCCATTCGAACTCAAATCAACACGTCGAGTCGATATGAAGTCAACTTTTTTTCGTTTTCACGAAGTATTTGAGTCGACAATTGCTCTTCTTGAAGGTCCATACGAACTCAAATCAACACGTCGAGTCGATATGAAGTCAACTTTTTTTCGTTTTCACGAAGTATTTGAGTCGACAATTGCTCTTCTTGAAGGTCCATACGAACTCAAATCAACACGTCGAGTCGATATGAAGTCAACTTTTTTTCGTTTTCACGAAGTATTTGAGTCGACAATTGCTTCTTGAAGGTCCATTCGAAATCAAATCAACACGTCGAGTCGATATGAAGTCAACTTTTTTTCGTTTTCACGAAGTATTTGAGTCGACAATTGCTCTTCTTGAAGGTCCATTCGAACTCAAATCAACACGTCGAGTCGATATGAAGTCAACTTTTTTTCGTTTTCACGAAGTATTTGAGTCGACAATTGCTCTTCTTGATGGTCCATTCGAACTCAAATTAACACCTCGAGTCGATATGAAGTCAACTTTTTTTCGTTTTCACGAAGTATTTGAGTCGACAATTGCTCTTCTTGAAGGTCCACTCGAACTCAAATCAACACCTCGAGTCGATATGAAGTCAACTTTTTTTCGTTTTCACGAAGTATTTGAGTCGACAATTGCTCTTCTTGATGGTCCATTCGAACTCAAATTAACACCTCGAGTCGATATGAAGTCAACTTTTTTTCGTTTTCACGAAGTATTTGAGTCGACAATCGCTCTTCTTGAAGGTCCATACGAACTCAAATCAACATGTCGAGTCGATATGAAGTCAACTTTTTTTTCGTTTTCACGAAGTATTTGAGTCGACAATTGCTCTTCTTGAAGGTCCATTCGAACTCAAATCACCACGTCGAGACGATATGAAGTCAACTTTTTTTCGTTTTCACGAAGTATTTGAGTCGACAATTGCTCTTCTTGAAGGTCCATTCGAACTCAAATCAACACCTCGAGTCGATATGAAGTCAACTTTTTTTCGTTTTCACGAAGTATTTGAGTCGACAATAATTGAGTCGACTATAATTATTATAATTGCTCTTCTTGAAGGTCCATTCGAACTCAAATAAACACGTCGAGTCGATATGAAGTCAACTTTTTTTCGTTTTCACGAAGTATTTGAGTCGACAATTGCTCTTCTTGAAGGTCCATACGAACTCAAATCAACACGTCGAGTCGATATGAAGTCAACTTTTTTTCGTTTTCACGAAGTATTTGAGTCGACAATTGCTCTTCTTGAAGGACCATTCGAACTCAAATCAACACGTCGAGTCGATATGAAATCAACTTTTTTTCGTTT
This sequence comes from Stenodema calcarata, assembly GCA_963920205.1. Lineage (NCBI taxonomy): Eukaryota > Metazoa > Arthropoda > Insecta > Hemiptera > Miridae > Stenodema > Stenodema calcarata. The sequence continues at coordinate 31,543,534 of OY986053.1, read as the reverse complement.
TCACGAAGTATTTGAGTCGACAATTGCTCTTCTTGAATGTCCATTCGAACTCAAATCAACACCTCGAGTCGATATGAAGTCAAACCTTTTTCGTTTTCACGAAGTATTTGAGTCGACAATTGCTCTTCTCGAAGGTCCATTCGAACTCAAATAAACACGTCGAGTCGATATGAAGTCAGATTTTTTTCGTTTTCACGAAGTATTTGAGTCGACAATTGCTCTTCTTGAAGGTCCATACGAACTCAAATCAACACGTCGAGTCGATATGAAGTCAAATCTTTTTCATTTTCACGAAGTATTTGAGTCGACAATTGCTCTTCTTGAAGGTCCATTCGAACTCAAATCAACACGTCGAGTCGATATGAAGTCACCTTTTTTTCGTTTTCACGAAGTATTTAAGTCGGCAATTGCTCTTCTTGAAGGTCCATTCGAACTCAAATCAACACCTCGAGTCGATATGAAGTAACCTTTTTTTCGTTTTCACGAAGTATTTGAGTCGATAATTGCTCTTCTTGAAGGACCATTCGAACTCAAATGAACACGTCGAGTCGATATGGAGTCAACTTTTTTTCGTTTTCACGAAGTATTTGAGTCGACAATTGCTCTTCTTGAATGTCCATTCGAACTCAAATCAACACCTCGAGTCGATATGAAGTCAAATCTTTTTCGTTTTCACGAAGTATTTGAGTCGACAATTGCTCCTCTTGAAGGTCCATACGAACTCAAATCAACACGTCGAGTCGATATGAAGTCAACTTTTTTCGTTTTCACGAAGTATTTGAGTCGACAATTGCTCTTCTTGAAGGTCCATACGAACTCAAATCAACACGTCGAGTCGATATGAAGTCAAATTTTTTTCATTTTCACGAAGTATTTGAGTCGACAATTGCTCTTCTTGAAGGTCCATTCGAACTCAAATCAACACGTCGAGTCGATATGAAGTCACCTTTTTTTCGTTTTCACGAAGTATTTAAGTCGGCAATTGCTCTTCTTGAAGGTCCATTCGAACTCAAATCAACACCTCGAGTCGATATGAAGTAACCTTTTTTTCGTTTTCACGAAGTATTTGAGTCGATAATTGCTCTTCTTGAAGGACCATTCGAACTCAAATGAACACGTCGAGTCGATATGGAGTCAACTTTTTTTCGTTTTCACGAAGTATTTGAGTCGACAATTGCTCTTCTTGAATGTCCATTCGAACTCAAATCAACACCTCGAGTCGATATGAAGTCAAATCTTTTTCGTTTTCACGAAGTATTTGAGTCGACAATTGCTCCTCTTGAAGGTCCATACGAACTCAAATCAACACGTCGAGTCGATATGAAGTCAACTTTTTTCGTTTTCACGAAGTATTTGAGTCGACAATTGCTCTTCTTGAAGGTCCATACGAACTCAAATCAACACGTCGAGTCGATATGAAGTCAACTTTTTTTCGTTTTCACGAAGTATTTGAGTCGACAATTGGTCTTCTTGTAGGTCCATACGAACTCAAATCAACACGTCGAGTCGATATGAAGTCAACTTTTTTTCGTTTTCACGAAGTATTTAAGTCGGCAATTGCTCTTCTTGAAGGTCCATTCGAACTCAAATCAACACCTCGAGTCGATATGAAGTCAACTTTTTTTCGTTTTCACGAAGTATTTGAGTCGACAATTGCTCTTCTTGAAGGTCCATTCGAACTCAAATCAACACCTCGAGTCGATATGAAGTCAACTTTTTTTCGTTTTCACGAAGTATTTGAGTCGACAATTGCTCTTCTTGAAGGTCCATTCCAACTCAAATCAACACCTCGAGTCGATATGAAGTCAACTTTTTTTCGTTTTCAAGAAGTATTTGAGTCGACAATTACTCTTCTTGAAGGTCCATACGAACTCAAATCAACACGTCGAGTCGATATGAAGTCAAACCTTTTTCGTTTTCACGAAGTATTTGAGTCGACAATTGCTCTTCTCGAAGGTCCATTCGAACTCAAATCAACACGTCGAGTCGATATGAAGTCACCTTTTTTTCGTTTTCACGAAGTATTTAAGTCGGCAATTGCTCTTCTTGAAGGTCCATTCGAACTCAAATCAACACCTCGAGTCGATATGAAGTAACCTTTTTTTCGTTTTCACGAAGTATTTGAGTCGATAATTGCTCTTCTTGAAGGACCATTCGAACTCAAATGAACACGTCGAGTCGATATGGAGTCAACTTTTTTTCGTTTTCACGAAGTATTTGAGTCGACAATTGCTCTTCTTGAATGTCCATTCGAACTCAAATCAACACCTCGAGTCGATATGAAGTCAAATCTTTTTCGTTTTCACGAAGTATTTGAGTCGACAATTGCTCCTCTTGAAGGTCCATACGAACTCAAATCAACACGTCGAGTCGATATGAAGTCAACTTTTTTCGTTTTCACGAAGTATTTGAGTCGACAATTGCTCTTCTTGAAGGTCCATACGAACTCAAATCAACACGTCGAGTCGATATGAAGTCAAATTTTTTTCATTTTCACGAAGTATTTGAGTCGACAATTGCTCTTCTTGAAGGTCCATTCGAACTCAAATCAACACGTCGAGTCGATATGAAGTCACCTTTTTTTCGTTTTCACGAAGTATTTAAGTCGGCAATTGCTCTTCTTGAAGGTCCATTCGAACTCAAATCAACACCTCGAGTCGATATGAAGTAACCTTTTTTTCGTTTTCACGAAGTATTTGAGTCGATAATTGCTCTTCTTGAAGGACCATTCGAACTCAAATGAACACGTCGAGTCGATATGGAGTCAACTTTTTTTCGTTTTCACGAAGTATTTGAGTCGACAATTGCTCTTCTTGAATGTCCATTCGAACTCAAATCAACACCTCGAGTCGATATGAAGTCAAATCTTTTTCGTTTTCACGAAGTATTTGAGTCGACAATTGCTCTTCTTGAAGGTCCATACGAACTCAAATCAACACGTCGAGTCGATATGAAGTCAACTTTTTTCGTTTTCACGAAGTATTTGAGTCGACAATTGCTCTTCTTGAAGGTCCATACGAACTCAAATCAACACGTCGAGTCGATATGAAGTCAACTTTTTTTCGTTTTCACGAAGTATTTGAGTCGACAATTGCTCTTCTTGAAGGTCCATACGAACTCAAATCAACACGTCGAGTCGATATGAAGTCAACTTTTTTTCGTTTTCACGAAGTATTTGAGTCGACAATTGCTCTTCTTGAAGGTCCATTCGAACTCAAATCAACACCTCGAGTCGCTATGAAGTCAACTTTTTTTCGTTTTCACGAAGTATTTGAGTCGACAATTGCTCTTCTTGAAGGTCCATTCCAACTCAAATCAACACCTCGAGTCGATATGAAGTCAACTTTTTTTCGTTTTCAAGAAGTATTTGAGTCGACAATTACTCTTCTTGAAGGTCCATACGAACTCAAATCAACACGTCGACCCGATATGAAGTCAACTTTTTTTCGTTTTCACGAAGTATTTGAGTCGACAATTGCTCTTCTTGAAGGTCCATTCGAACTCAAATCAACACGTCGAGTCGATATGAAGTCAACTTTTTTTCGTTTTCACGAAGTATTTGAGTCGACAATTGCTCTTCTTGAATGTCCATTCGAACTCAAATCGACACCTCGAGTCGATATGAAGTCAACTTTTTTTCGTTTTCACGAAGTATTTGAGTCGACAATTGGTCTTCTTGTAGGTCCATTCGAACTCAAATCAACACGTCGAGTCGATATGAAGTCAACTTTTTTTCGTTTTCACGAAGTATTTAAGTCGGCAATTGCTCTTCTTGAAGGTCCATTCGAACTCAAATCAACACCTCGAGTCGATATGAAGTCAACTTTTTTTCGTTTTCACGAAGTATTTGAGTCGACAATTGCTCTTCTTGAAGGTCCATTCGAACTCAAATCAACACCTCGAGTCGATATGAAGTCAACTTTTTTTCGTTTTCACGAAGTATTTGAGTCGACAATTGCTCTTCTTGAAGGTCCATTCCAACTCAAATCAACACCTCGAGTCGATATGAAGTCAACTTTTTTTCGTTTTCAAGAAGTATTTGAGTCGACAATTACTCTTCTTGAAGGTCCATACGAACTCAAATCAACACGTCGAGTCGATATGAAGTCAACTTTTTTTCGTTTTCACGAAGTATTTGAGTCGACAATTGCTCTTCTTGAAGGTCCATTCGAACTCAAATCAACACCTCGAGTCGCTATGAAGTCAACTTTTTTTCGATTTCACGAAGTATTTGAGTCGACAATTGCTCTTCTTGAAGGTCCATTCCAACTCAAATCAACACCTCGAGTCGATATGAAGTCAACTTTTTTTCGTTTTCAAGAAGTATTTGAGTCGACAATAATTGAGTCGACTATAATTATTATTATTGCTCTTCTTGAAGGATCATACGAACTCAAATCAACACGTCGAGTCGATATGAAGTCAACTTTTTTTCGTTTTCACGAAGTATTTGAGTCGACAATTGCTCTTCTTGAAGGTCCATTCGAACTCAAATAAACACGTCGAGTCGATATGAAGTCAACTTTTTTTCGTTTTCACGAAGTATTTGAGTCGACAATTGCTCTTCTTGAAGGTCCATACGAACTCAAATCAACACGTCGAGTCGATATGAAGTCAACTTTTTTTCGTTTTCACGAAGTATTTGAGTCGACAATTGCTCTTCTTGAAGGTCCATACGAACTAAAATCAACACGTCGAGTCGATATGAAGTCAACTTTTTTTCGTTTTCACGAAGTATTTGAGTCGACAATTGCTCTTCTTGAAGGTCCATTCGAACTCAAATAAACACGTCGAGTCGATATGAAGTCAACTTTTTTTCGTTTTCACGAAGTATTTGAGTCGACAATTGCTTCTTGAAGGTCCATTCGAACTCAAATCAACACGTCGAGTCGATATGAAGTCAACTTTTTTTCGTTTTCACGAAGTATTTGAGTCGACAATTGCTCTTCTTGAAGGTCCATTCGAACTCAAATCAACACGTCGAGTCGATATGAAGTCAACTTTTTTTCGTTTTCACGAAGTATTTGAGTCGACAATTGCTCTTCTTGAATGTCCATTCGAACTCAAATCGACACCTCGAGTCGATATGAAGTCAACTTTTTTTCGTTTTCACGAAGTATTTGAGTCGACAATTGGTCTTCTTGAAGGTCCATTCGAACTCAAATCAACACGTCGAGTCGATATGAAGTCAACTTTTTTTCGTTTTCAGGAAGTATTTAAGTCGGCCATTGCTCTTCTTGAAGGTCCATTCGAACTCAAATCAACACCTCGAGTCGATATGAAGTCAACTTTTTTTCGTTTTCACGAAGTATTTGAGTCGACAATAATTGAGTCGACTATAATTATTATAATTGCTCTTCTTGAAGGATCATACGAACTCAAATCAACACGTCGAGTCGGTATGAAGTCAACTTTTTTTGGTTTCACGAAGTATTTGAGTCGACAATTGCTCTTCTTGAAGGTCCATTCGAACTCAAAAAAACACGTCGAGTCGATATGAAGTCAACTTTTTTTCGTTTTCACGAAGTATTTGAGTCGACATTTGCTCTTCTTGAAGGTCCATACGAACTCAAATCAACACGTCGAGTCGATATGAAGTCAACTTTTTTTCGTTTTCACGAAGTATTTGAGTCGACAATTGCTCTTCTTGAAGGTCCATACGAACTCAAATCAACACGTCGAGTCGATATGAAGTCAACTTTTTTTCGTTTTCACGAAGTATTTAAGTCGGCAATTGCTCTTCTTGAAGGTCCATTCGAACTCAAATCAACACCTCGAGTCGATATGAAGTCAACTTTTTTTCGTTTTCACGAAGTATTTGAGTCGACAATTGCTCTTCTTGAAGGTCCATTCGAACTCAAATCAACACCTCGAGTCGATATGAAGTCAACTTTTTTTCGTTTTCACGAACTATTTGAGTCGACAATTGCTCTTCTTGAAGGTCCATTCCAACTCAAATCAACACCTCGAGTCGATATGAAGTCAACTTTTTTTCGTTTTCAAGAAGTATTTGAGTCGACAATTACTCTTCTTGAAGGTCCATACGAACTCAAATCAACACGTCGAGTCGATATGAAGTCAACTTTTTTTCGTTTTCACGAAGTATTTGAGTCGACAATTGCTCTTCTTGAAGGTCCATTCGAACTCAAATCAACACGTCGAGTCGATATGAAGTCAACTTTTTTTCGTTTTCACGAAGTATTTGAGTCGACAATTGCTCTTCTTGAATGTCCATTCCAAGTCAAATCGACACCTCGAGTCGATATGAAGTCAACTTTTTTTCGTTTTCACGAAGTATTTGAGTCGACAATTGGTCTTCTTGTAGGTCCATTCGAACTCAAATCAACACGTCGAGTCGATATGAAGTCAACTTTTTTTCGTTTTCACGAAGTATTTAAGTCGGCAATTGCTCTTCTTGAAGGTCCATTCGAACTCAAATCAACACCTCGAGTCGATATGAAGTCAACTTTTTTTCGTTTTCACGAAGTATTTGAGTCGACAATTGCTCTTCTTGAAGGTCCATTCGAACTCAAATCAACACCTCGAGTCGATATGAAGTCAACTTTTTTTCGTTTTCACGAACTATTTGAGTCGACAATTGCTCTTCTTGAAGGTCCATTCCAACTCAAATCAACACCTCGAGTCGATATGAAGTCAACTTTTTTTCGTTTTCAAGAAGTATTTGAGTCGACAATTACTCTTCTTGAAGGTCCATACGAACTCAAATCAACACGTCGAGTCGATATGAAGTCAACTTTTTTTCGTTTTCACGAAGTATTTGAGTCGACAATTGCTCTTCTTGAAGGTCCATTCGAACTCAAATCAACACGTCGAGTCGATATGAAGTCAACTTTTTTTCGTTTTCACGAAGTATTTGAGTCGACAATTGCTCTTCTTGAATGTCCATTCCAACTCAAATCGACACCTCGAGTCGATATGAAGTCAACTTTTTTTCGTTTTCACGAAGTATTTGAGTCGACAATTGGTCTTCTTGTAGGTCCATTCGAACTCAAATCAACACGTCGAGTCGATATGAAGTCAACTTTTTTTCGTTTTCACGAAGTATTTAAGTCGGCAATTGCTCTTCTTGAAGGTCCATTCGAACTCAAATCAACACCTCGAGTCGATATGAAGTCAACTTTTTTTCGTTTTCACGAAGTATTTGAGTCGACAATTGCTCTTCTTGAAGGTCCATTCGAACTAAAATCAACACGTCGAGTCGATATGAAGTCAACTTTTTTTCGTTTTCACGAAGTATTTGAGTCGACAATTGCTCTTCTTGAAGGTCCATTCGAACTCAAATAAACACGTCGAGTCGATATGAAGTCAACTTTTTTTCGTTTTCACGAAGTATTTGAGTCGACAATTGCTTCTTGAAGGTCCATTCGAACTCAAATCAACACGTCGAGTCGATATGAAGTCAACTTTTTTTCGTTTTCACGAAGTATTTGAGTCGACAATTGCTCTTCTTGAAGGTCCATTCGAACTCAAATCAACACGTCGAGTCGATATGAAGTCAACTTTTTTTCGTTTTCACGAAGTATTTGAGTCGACAATTGCTCTTCTTGAATGTCCATTCGAACTCAAATCGACACCTCGAGTCGATATGAAGTCAACTTTTTTTCGTTTTCACGAAGTATTTGAGTCGACAATTGGTCTTCTTGAAGGTCCATTCGAACTCAAATCAACACGTCGAGTCGATATGAAGTCAACTTTTTTTCGTTTTCACGAAGTATTTAAGTCGGCCATTGCTCTTCTTGAAGGTCCATTCGAACTCAAATCAACACCTCGAGTCGATATGAAGTCAACTTTTTTTCGTTTTCACGAAGTATTTGAGTCGACAATAATTGAGTCGACTATAATTATTATAATTGCTCTTCTTGAAGGATCATACGAACTCAAATCAACACGTCGAGTCGGTATGAAGTCAACTTTTTTTCGTTTTCACGAAGTATTTGAGTCGACAATTGCTCTTCTTGAAGGTCCATTCGAACTCAAATAAACACGTCGAGTCGATATGAAGTCAACTTTTTTTCGTTTTCACGAAGTATTTGAGTCGACATTTGCTCTTCTTGAAGGTCCATACGAACTCAAATCAACACGTCGAGTCGATATGAAGTCAACTTTTTTTCGTTTTCACGAAGTATTTGAGTCGACAATTGCTCTTCTTGAAGGTCCATACGAACTCAAATCAACACGTCGAGTCGATATGAAGTCAACTTTTTTTCGTTTTCACGAAGTATTTGAGTCGACAATTGCTCTTCTTGAAGGTCCATTCGAACTCAAATAAACACGTCGAGTCGATATGAAGTCAACTTTTTTTCGTTTTCACGAAGTATTTGAGTCGACAATTGCTTCTTGAAGGTCCATTCGAACTCAAATCAACACGTCGAGTCGATATGAAGTCAACGTTTTTTCGTTTTCACGAAGTATTTGAGTCGACAATTGCTCTTCTTGAAGGTCCATTCGAACTCAAATCAACACGTCGAGTCGATATGAAGTCAACTTTTTTTCGTTTTCACGAAGTATTTGAGTCGACAATTGCTCTTCTTGAAGGTCCATTCGAACTCAAATAAACACGTCGAGTCGATATGAAGTCAAATTTTTTTTCTTTTTCACGAAGTATTTGAGTCGACAATTGCTCTTCTTGAAGGTCCATTCGAACTCAAATCAACACGTCGAGTCGATATGAAGTCAACTTTTTTTCGTTTTCACGAAGTATTTGAGTCGACAATTGCTCTTCTTGAAGGTCCACTCGAACTCAAATCAACATCTCGAGTCGATATGAAGTCAACTTTTTTTCGTTTTCACGAAGTATTTGAGTCGACAATTGCTTCTTGAAGGTCCATTCGAACTCAAATCAGCACGTCGAGACGATATGAAGTCAACTTTTTTTCGTTTTCACGAAGTATTTGAGTCGACAATTGCTCTTCTTGAAGGTCCATTCGAACTCAAATCAACACGTCGAGTCGATATGAAGTCAACTTTTTTTCGTTTTCACGAAGTATTTGAGTCGACAATTGCTCTTCTTGAATGTCCATTCGAACTCAAATCAACACCTCGAGTCGATATGAAGTCAAATTTTTTTCGTTTTCACGAAGTATTTGAGTCGACAATAATTGAGTCGACTATAATTATTATAATTGCTCTTCTTGAAGGTCCATACGAACTCAAATCAACACGTCGAGTCGATATGAAGTCAAATTTTTTTCGTTTTCACGAAGTATTTGAGTCGACAATTGCTCTTCTTGAATGTCCATTCGAACTCAAATCAACACCTCGAGTCGATATGAAGTCAAATTTTTTTCGTTTTCACGAAGTATTTGAGTCGACAATTGCTCTTCTTGAAGGTCCATACGAACTCAAATCAACACGTCGAGTCGATATGAAGTCAACTTTTTTTCGTTTTCACGAAGTATTTAAGTCGGCAATTGCTCTTCTTGAAGGTCCATTCGAACTAAAATCAACACCTCGAGTCGATATGAAGTCAACTTTTTTTCGTTTTCACGAAGTATTTGAGTCGACAATTGCTCTTCTTGAATGTCCATTCGAACTCAAATCAACACCTCGAGTCGATATGAAGTCAAATTTTTGGTTTATTATCTTCGATAATGAACCATTGGAATCGCCCAAAGAAAAAATTTTTTTAACCCCCCCTCAAAATTTGTTGGTTTACGTTTCAAGATACGTAGATTCAGAAAATCGAATATAAAAAAACTCTGCAAATTCTTGACACAACGGTTTATTATCTTCCTTATGCAGATCACCTTTCTGTCTAGATCACTAGGTCTAAATATCAAGATCCTAAATGTTAGATTAATTATTATTATCAATTATCACTAATTATTAACAATTTTATCAAGTACCTAGTGAAAATTATTATAATTTATTTTTAGGTATTAATAATTTGTATTTATTATTAATAACAATTATTATTAATTATGATTAATTAATACGATATAATACTACGTCGGTAATAATTTTTCTATAAAAGAAGTACCTACCAACAAACATTCGAAATTACCTTCATTTCCGTAGCACAAAACGCACCTCAGAACAACAAACTCGACATCACTTAAGCCATATGATGTTCCAAAGAGCTTGTTAGTATGAAAATGGACCTGTATTTCAACAGTTTGAGTCACGATCGTGTTGTGAGGCACAATCTTTGAGCCGTCATTGTGAACGAACGGCTGGTCGTACAAAGCTGCGGATGGTCTGTAAAAAATTCTACGGAACAAACTCTATCTAAATATGAAATAAAAAACATACCGTTCTATATGAATTTTTCGAGATATGAAATTTTCAAAATTTCAAAATTCGTTTTGAACCCCTTCCTCTTGACCTAGGGTTATGTTAAGTTTCGAGGACCATTGTGGGGTTGGTCGAAACCCATAAAAAAAATTTCGTAATTTTAACTCAACGCTAACTGGGCAAAGTGGCGCGTACGGCGTACGGCGGACGGACGGATTTTTTTTATTCGATTTTCTTAATCTACGTATCTTGAAACGTAAACCAACAAATTTTGAGGGGGGGTTAAAAAAATTTTTTCTTTGGGCGATTCCAATGGTTCATTATCGAAGATAATAAACCAAAATAGGTCAGAACTGGATCACAATGCAATATTCACTCGGTTTCTTGTCTGAAAAATTGTTTAAATAATACCTATTTTTTTAAACAAATTAAAATTGATGATGAGCTAGATACTTGAAATTTTAAATATAGGTCAGAAATGGATGACATTTCAACATTCACTCGGTTTGTATGACATGGTATGAGTATGGTATGGTATATTATTGTATGTATGATTTGGTATAGTACAGTATGGTATGATAGGAAAGAAATTCGTATGGTATGAGTACGGTGAGAATATGGTATGGTGCCGATTTGCAATACAGTCTGGTATAGACAGAAGGGTGATCTGCACAAGGAAGATAATAAACCGTTGTGTCAAGAATTTGCAGTTTTTTTTATTCGATTTTCTGAATCTACGTATCTTGAAACGTAAACCAACAAATTTTGAGGGGGGGTTAAAAAAACTCTGCAAATTCTTGACACAACGGTTCATTATCTTCTTTGTACAGATCACCCTTCTGTCTAGATCACTAGGTCTAAATGTCTAGATCCTAAATGTTAGATTAATTATTATTATCAATTATCACTAATTATTAACAATTTTATCAAGTACCTAGTGAAAATTATTATAATTTATTGTTAGGTAATAATAATTCGTATTTATTATTAATAATAATTATTATTAATTATGATTAATTAATACGATATAATTCTGGGGTTTTTAATACTACGTCGGTAATAATTTTTCTATAAAAGAAGTACCTACCAACAAACATTCGAAATTACCTTCATTTCCGTAGCACGAAACGCACCTCAGACGATTCCTTTTTTGGACGATTCCAATGGTTCATTATCGAAGATAATAAACTAAAATCGAGGGGAACAGCCGAGTTAAACATAATTCACCGCGTTCAGCAACCCACTGTACCAACTACAAAACGACCCGATAATCTTATTCGGTAATTTCCTCTGCATCGGGTGCAATCGAGTACGCGACTCGTATTTCACGTGGGGGCCGAGACGCTAAATATTCGAACGGTTTGGCCTTCTGCCTTGGCAGTCGGATTGGCCGGGACCGGGAGAAATTTACCAGATTCCAACAAAACCTTGATGCACTCCTAAAAATATCTGTTTGACGGAGATATCTGTTTCGGTGTTATTATTTTCAATATTTCATATTAACCAAAACCGTCATTTTAGTGATTATTCATTCAGTAGTTGAATCTAAATATCGAATAGAATATCAAATCTGTCTTAATAACTCACAAATGAAATGAAAAAAAGTTTTATTTCTCAAGTAGATGCATGAATACAGTAAACAAGTTGAAAAATATAAAAAAGAATAAATAAATGAAAAAGAATAAAAAAGTGAAACTTATACTGTTGTGTTGGCAATACTGATTTGCTCATAAAATAAAGTGAAGTTAAAGTGCAACGCAGTTCAGTGATTCAGCCCCCAGAAAAAACCCAAGAAATAACATATAAAAAATTTATAATTGGGGTAAAATTTACTAACAGTTTATTAATTTAATGTTATATTTGTCTGTACTGCCTAAAACGCCTCAGCTTTTTACAAATCATTTTCAAAGGTTTCTAATGCAAACTGCAGTGCATTCCAACATCCCCACTTTTGGCAGGAAATTGATTGATGTTCGGTTTGAGCAGTGACTGAAACAAAAATCCGCCAAATTGCCATTATTTAATCGATTAACGGCATTTGAGGTGATTATCGATTATTTATGGCGGGGTTTTGAATGTTTGTGAAGTAAAAATACCACAACTCAAGTTTTGGGAGTATTTTGACAGGACGAGGTTGAATTTGACATCGAAAAGGTTGAATTTGACTTGGAAATACCATATATTTTAGCCTACCGGTTTTACCAAAATATATGTTAAACGTCTTGGCCGTGCCTAATGATTGAAATCTGATGCTACTAGATGTTTTCAAGGGCAGTATAATATTTTATGATCCCGAAGTTGAAGAAAGAAGTGCAAGTTGCCACTCGCCAAATGCTCCCACATCAATAGCAAATATTTAAAAACCACAAACACCTCTTTTTAATCCATTTTATTACATTATATTTCACAATAGTAAGATACATACTTGAACTCTTCGAGGATGTGACCCAGAGTACTACCACTACGCATGGACTACCATACAGTTCATATGATCAAATTATTAGCTGTATATACAAAATATTAGCACTTGGAGTGGATCTTGACAGTAACATATTGTAAACAAGACTGCAATGTTGGAGTGAATTGATGCTGTAATGAATCCTCCAGACTCTAATTCCGACGCCCACTATCTGCAAGTCAACTTGCCCAGTAATCTAGATTGAACGACAACAACTGGTAAATGTGGTTTTTCGGATGGACCCACCACCCACAACATGTTTGACGAGTGTTAACACGATACGAAACGAGACCTCTCGCTCCCAACGAGCCCACACCGATTGAATTGGATAACCGACTGATTGAATCAGTAATCAAGATAATTCTGTCGTTTGCGAACGGTTTTCCATTAGCGGGCAACTCATCTACCGACAGAGGAAGATTCTCCAACTCGCGATAGACTCGTCGGAGCGGGTTTGGATGAAATATTCCATTCACGAGTCGCGGAGTCTCCCGAGGTTATTTATTCTTCGGAAAGAGGTTCATCAACTTGTTCGCTTTATGAAGTTGTCAAATCGAATCAAGTTCAGGTCGGGACACCGGACTTATTCCTCACCTGCGGAACCGAAGTTCGATTCCCCGCCACCCCCTGGTAACGATCCTGCGGGGCGAGTCATTTATCAGAGTGCAGATACGACGCTGTCACATTATTTTACTGCCCTTTTAATTGTCGGTATGGCATACGGTCCGAACTCATCATATAATATATTATCATATTATGATATATCATATTATGATATATCACGAAGAAGAGGATGGTATCGGTCGAATAGTTGGTTTGAAGGACTTCCGAATCATTCAATCTATCGTTAATATGAATCCATTCCAACCAGGGCATACAAACCATTGACACAGAACAGGCATTTGATAGGGTGTGACATTCTGGTCTTCCTCACTTACGAAACAACCTACAATGTCATGCGCTTCTCTGCCACTACCTCAAAAAAAGGACATTCCAAGTGAACGGACAGCATTCGTTGTCGGCCAGCCGTACCATTCACGTCGGAGTCTCACAAGGGAGTGTTCTGGGACCGTATTAAATACGTACAAATTTTGTACATCTTCTTCTGCTCAGACATGCCCCTTCCATCGGGGATATCAAAGTTTTCAGGCTTATTCGTTGATGATTCGGTCTATGCAGTTCATCATTCCAACTCAGACGAAGCGTTCCTAATCTGGCAACACCATATTCAGTAATTAGGGCAATGGAGGCTTGAAGTAATTGCGAGCCAGTCGCGTGCCGTTACCTACACCTATACAAGGAAATTCACCGAAGCTCCGTTACAATACCTAGATGACTTCATACCCAAGGCCAAGTCCCATAAATACTTGGGTGTCATCCTAGATCAACGGCTCACTTTTCCTGATCATGTCAGTGAACTGTTAAAACGTTTTAAAATTAGGAGCCGTCAACTGAAGTACACAATGATCACGTTTACACGTCCTCAAATTCGGACTTATACACTACCCTCTGGGGTATCTGCTCACCAACTCAGTTTAAAAGAATTGTTCAACCGGTCAACATTTGCACCGTTTTTAATGAATTTGAGCAATTTGCGACTTACAAAATGACGAGTACGATTCAAACCTCCTGTTATTGTCTCTGTGGCATCAAATCGAATGATTCACCTCAATGGGTCGTCACGAACAGTGCCCCCCGTCCCAATTGTAGACTCTATAACCTGATTACCCCTCATTGTCGTCTAATGAGGTCGACAAATTCCCACAATGATCTTCCCCCACTATTACTTCCCAAATAAAAAGTCGACCTTCCGTGACGTGTGCGAAAGCGATAACGTCAGTCAACCAGAGGAAACCAACTTTACGAGACGGGTCCTTATCAGTCAATACGTCATTCCCGGCGTTCTACCTGTGACTTGTTGACGACTGGCTGCCGATCTCTACACCATGGTGGGGGGTTGTTGATAACGATTTTTCGGATGTCGTCGCACACAGACGGAACAACTCTATATTTCCTCTTTGTAACACACCCTCCTTCTCCTCTCAGGTGCCGCAACCTACGACGTCAGTTTTCAACGGCGTCCATCAACGATCCGAGCTCTTATTGTGACTTTGTGAACAAAAAGGATTTTGAAAATAGTTCGGCGGCGGAAACGGCAGTTTGTTTGTCATCACGTTCGTGCGACCGTTCGTAGCGAGCTCTCCGGGAGGAAACGGTCGGAATCGCGGTTGTTTGTTGTTCTTTGGTTCATAAATTTGAGGGACGATCAATGTTTATCCTTTTTATAGAGAGAAAAGGACCGTATGGCGACTCGTGGCGATCAAAGGGCTCGAATACGGCTGAAACTAAGGCGTCGAAAATTGGTACACAGCCTCCTGACACCACGGGGAGTGATTGGGAGGAAGTAGTCTCAGCAGAGAGCGATGATGCCCGTAGACCGGTGCAACGCACGCGTAACGGCTAGTACCACAATAAATTGCATTAAAAAAGTAAAATGAAATACAAAATACCTAATAGAGATAATCAGGTCGTAAAATGACGTGGGATGTACTTCGAAAAAACTCTGCAAATTTACTTTAGCACAACGCTATCAGGGCAACGTACCGCGGACGGCGCGGCGTACGGCAGATGGACGGATTTTGGTTTACTATCTTAAATGGTGAACCATTGGAATTGCCCAAGAAAAAAATTAATTCCCTCAAAATTTGGCATTTTGCGTTTCAAGATACCTACGTAGATTCAGAAAATCAAATTAAAAAAAAAAAATATATATATAGCGTTCTGCTAAAATTACGAAATTTGCTTTACCGGTTTGGACCAACCCCGAAATGATCGTTGAAACTTTTCATAACCCTAAGTTAATGGGGGTCAATACTAATTGTGAAATGTTGAAAAATTCATAACTCGAAAAATCAAGTAGATTGTTATAGTTTTTAGTTCAAATTCGAAAAAATGATCTAATTTTCAGAGTTCGTTCACAATGAGAGCTTCAAGTTGGAGCAGGTCAAATGTAGTCAACATGAGGGTGAATCATGCGGCAGCCTGTCGGTCAATGTCGGTCAATAGGACATGGTTTTCTGATATCGAGTTAATTGAAAATAATTATTAATAATAATTAATACAAATTATTAATAACTAACAATAGTTATTGATCATTACCAATAAATAAAATTGATCATGATTATAAATAAGCAATGATAGTTCATAATAATATCATTAAGTGATTTAGAAAGAAGGGTGATCTGCACAAAGAAGATAATAAACCGTTGTGTCAAGAATAAGAATTCGCAGAGTTTTTCTGAATCTACGAATCTTAAGACGTTAATCCTGCTAAGTTTTGGAGGGTGTAATTTGTTTTCTTGGGCGATTCCAAAGGGTCATAATCGAAGGTAATAAACCAAAAGAGAAAATAATCAAGATTAGCGTTTGGCCGACAAAAATGGCCGATACTTCTCGAGCTGTACAGCGGGCTGAAGGCTCATTTGAGAAAGTGAAATAAAACGAATTGAAAGTTGTCGCTGCGTTTAAGTTTGTTGGAAGAAGCGAAACTATCAGGTTGAGAATCGGCGAGCCGGCGATTATATTTAGTGAGGACATCAGATCAGGTTGAACGACCTTGTCTCAATGCGAGCGCACGCGGAACCAACTCGTCAACTTGAGAGTGGGGCGAGGCTGGAAATTGGCAGACATTCTCAAACCGGAATTCGAGTGAGGAAGAAAAAAGAAAAAGGAAAAAATAGAAGACCTCGTTAGGGAGGAAATGGTTATTGAGAGGTGTTTTGTGTTGTAACTCGGAGGACGTGGTTATTTTCATGTGGACGAGATGAGATCTTTGGAAAGGCGACAGATACTGTGAAAATACGAAGTAAAATACTCACTTGAATGATAGAACTGGACGGATGTAGGAACGGGTTCCGGTGTACCTGAGTGAAGCCGCGTTCTAACCGCGAATGATGCGCTGGGAGGGAAGGGGTTTATAGTTAGTTGTGGAGGGGAGACTTCTCGCCAGGTACGCAAATATATTGACGCTCGTCTCTCGTCACGGATGTCGAGAACGCGTGGTGGACGGCCAGCGCACGACACTTGGATTTCAGACAATTTTCGGATCGTTGGAGGAGGATTTTCAATTCTCAGCGGATCAACGAAACCGACTTTTCTCTTGACATCAGTGAGAGAGAGAGAGAGAGAAAACATGTTTGGTACAGCTATGGTTTTTTGGAGTAAGTCTTTGGACGATTTGTTAGCTAATTCGAGTTCCGATTTTCAATTGGTGAGGACCTGGTTGGATTTAAATTTTTTGCGTCTCAATTTAAGTAAGTCCTCTGTATTGAGGTTCTCAGCTTCTGATAAGAAGGCTTTGTCCAACCAATGTATGCAGTTTCACGATTATGAGTGTGAAAGACTTCCAGAGTGCTCATGTGGCGTAGTGACTTTTTCTAAACAATGCAAATATTTGGGGGTAATTATTGATCAACATTTGAAATTTAAAGAACATATAAATTTGCTTATACAAAAATTGAGAAAACGTTTTTATGTTTGTAAAATGTTGAGAGGTTTTGCAAATTTGAGGTTGTTGAAAATGGTTTACTTTGGGCTTTGCTATTTCCTCGTCAGGTATGGAATTTTGGTTTGGGGTGGAGCTTGTAAAAGCCCCCTTCGCCCTCTTCAAAGTGCACACAATACCATACTGCGTATAATTTTATATAAGCCATATATGTACTCAACAAATTTACTATATGAAAAACTTGAGGTCTTGAAGATCAAAGATATATTTAGGCTGGAATCATGTCTGCACGTTTTTAAAGTTGGGATGGATGATGGCGATTTATCTCAGGTAGATTCTACGAGAACTACAAATTGGTCAAACATCAGGTTGCCCAACATTAATCTTGACCTATATAGGAGGAATTCATATGTTGTTGCTTTAATTTTCTTGTACTCTCATAGAATTGACGTTCGGAATTTTTGTAGTTTGAAAGTTTTTAAAAAGTATCTGTGTGATAGGCTTAAGGAGGTGGGACCATGATGTACGAGTAGATGTGTTGATATAACTTATTTTATTTTCTTATAACTTATTTTCTGTCGGTTTTAAAATGTCTGTGACCTCGGAATTACAAGGTGGAGATTAGCAACTCCACGGAGGGACACAAATTCCTTGACTTTAGGCCTCTGTGGGCACAAGTGTAAATTATGTTATTAAGATATATTTATTTTGTTTATTCTGCTAAATTGGTAAAGTATTTTATTTTATTTTTAGTATTATTGTGCCAATAAATCTAGTCCTCCGATACTCCAACACTTAAGAATGTTGATGTTAGGAACAAATCGTCCCTTCAGATCCCACAAGGTCTAACTCAGTTTTTTGGTCGAATGAGTTATGAACGGATGAGTCATTCTCACATAATTTGACCATCAGGCTTTTCTGGACCCTGCAAGTTGGTGAAAAAATAAAAATAAATAAAGCAACTTTTTGAATAAAATTTGATCTGGAATGTTACTATAGATGTTCAGAATAACAAATTTGAGCATCAGTTGTCAATTTTTTCAGTATCATTTTCTTTTTATCAATTTTGAACATTTGCACTCAAAAGAAAGTTTTGTTACGAGTGTTACAGTACAAAAACAGGCTGGATGGAGCAAAATGCTGTATGGTTCACGTCTTCGAGCTCTGAAAACCATTCAGCAAACTATGGATATCTAAACTAAATTTAGAACAACAAGATAAGCTGTCGCAAATTGATTTAAATCTATTTATTATACCCAAAAACGGTTATGGGGACCTATTCACGAAACACTCGTGACCGGTCCAGTAGATTGAAGAAAACAATTGATGAAAACAATGATTGCGAAAGAAAACAATTGATGAAAACAATGATTGCGAACGTTTTTTTTAATGAAAGTAAGTAACATGTGTTCGTATGACTTGAATTCGTATGACTATTGACTACTGTTATATAGGTAGGTCTACATTACAAATCTCCTTAGTTATTTATACCAAATTCAGTCTCATTAGAGTACAAAGTCTAACAGTTAATGTTGATTCACTTCAACGGACCCTGGGAATTTATAGAAAAACTCCTTTTCCTTGGAATACAATTTTGGGATCAGGCAGCACTCCCAAAATCTGTGTGTAGTCTGTATCAGGTTCATCATCTTCATCCATCCTGAAAGGGGAATGCCGTTCTCCCACGACCTACCGAACACTAGCTTCATAGCTTTTCGGTGACATTTCATTTCTTATTTTGATTTAATTTCTATCATTTTTAAGAGGTTTTGTGATGTATTTATTATTGTTATATTACTTTTTTGTGAAATAAAATATCAAATATCAATAAATATACCTTCATATTGGTAACACTCATGATGTTTTTACACGAAAAGGTTATTCTTAACATAACGAAGTGCTGGACAGGTAATGGGGCCACCCAAAACTAAATGTCCCTAAACTACGTCTTTTGCAGTTAGCACTCGCACGTTTAATTGAACTATGGTACATAAAGTTCCTTCGGTAACAAGTTCCTTCGGTACATCGCCTTCAAGTTGAGGATCCCATCAAGTGAGGTTGACTATAGCCACATTCGCGGAGTGTGTAAACTTCCCACCCTTTTGAAGCGACTTAATACGGCGGATTTGGTGTTGTTTTACAAAATCATCAACAGCCATCTCTCCTGTCCCGCCCTGCTCTCCTGCATAGCTCTGATGACCCCTCGCCCATCCTCGCGTAGTCGCAATCTGTTTGGAGTGCCATTTTCTCCAACGACTTACCAATACCACCGGCCTCTCCATCGTCTTCCTCGCGCAGCCAACCATCTCCTTAGTATCTGCCCAGATTTTGATTTTTTTTCGGACTCTCTTTTCAAACTTAAGTTGGTATGTGCCAGTATTTAATTATTTTTTCCCAGCTACATTTGCCAGTTTATTCAAAGCGTTTGAAGTGTATAATTTTCTTTCCTATTTTATTTTTATTTTTTTAAAGTCTTCTGATTTGTGTGCTGACTCAAAATTGTAACTCTGTGTAATTGGGCTTGCCCGTAATAAATAAATAAATAAATAAAATAGTGGTAACACTCATGATGAATAATTTTTGTGACACCATGTTTGTCGGTAAAACATTATGAAATGGCCTGCCAGCTCTTTCCTTGGCGAAGGCTGCACGTGGACTGTTAGCTGGTAGAACAAACAAACATAACTTGACTCTTTTCCGCCATATACAATGAACAGTGTTGCACAGAACTGATGGTAACACTCGTGATTATTTGTTTTCACCAAACAGTGGGACACTCATGAATGTTTTTCTGCTTTACATTTAAAGAATTGGAGGTAACTGAAAAAAACCTTCATAATTTGAAACAGCATCATATGACAGTGAAATCCCTTGTGGTTCAATGTTTCAGATCTGTGAGTGCTTCATTTCAGATGGTGATTAATTCACAACCACCTCGTAGGGACAGTAACACTCGTGACGTTTTCAAACTTGACATTAAAATATTTTTTGCTGAGGATGTACTAGGTACTTTTTAACCATACCACTGCATTCCTCACGAAAAAGCCTACAAATTGATACCAAAACTTTTTTTTGAATCTGAAATTCCATGTGAAAAAGATCTTAAACACTGCGGATATCAAATTGTCAATAATATGAGAATGACCCTCGTCGTATATTCGGGAGAACCCATTCAGGACCAAGTTCGGCTCATCAGGGCCTTCGTTGTATCTCAGCCCACCGCTTGCACGCTGACAATTATTTATGTTTCGGCCCAACTTTGAACGATGAAATCCGAGCTTCCCCCTTTTATGTTGACGCGTTCAAGATTGATTCAACGACGTCAACTCGGATCCGGTCGTCCGACAGTGACTGATACAAGCGTCTTCCCCTCCACCGCCGCCGCCGACGGTGAACCGAAGGAAGCCGCGAAGGAGGTTACAGGAGGTTTTCCCTTCCGGAGCGACCTCCCTCGTACTCCGTGCCCCCAAAAGGACAAATTGCTCCGTCACTACCAACTCGCGATTTATCCAGACTAAGCTGTTTTTTTCTCTTCAGGCAGGAAGAACGCCCCTTTGAAAGAGACGCGAATGGTTTCTGGCCCACGTAGAGAGAAGATAAGGGTGATGGGAATGGGGAGGAGGAAAGAGACTGCCACACAACAAAATATATCTTCAGGTATTTCAAGAGCCTCTCAATCTACATTTAGCTTTATTGACGTTAAATTGACTGCGCCGGACACGCCCAAGTCATTATTATTGCTGACAAATCCACTGCCGAATACGAGTTCATCTCAAAACTTTACAATCGACTGCTTTTAACGAATTTACATAATATGTATATTATACATGCTATTGCAAAAATTCTCAATCACACGAAAAGTAGCTCTATTCTGATTCTTGGTTTATTTGGTTATGAACCATTGGAATCGACAAAGAAAAAATTGAATACCCCTCAAAAGTTGAGGGCTTGCGTTTCAAGATACTTATAGTCAGAAATCGCGCCACTTTGCTCAGTTAACGTTGTCTTACAATTATGAAAATTTGGGTTAAGGGTTCGGATCTGCCCCTCAAACCCTTGAAATCTTGCATAACCCTAGGGGTTGAAAACGTCATATCTTGAAAATATTTGATGCGACGGCGCAGTTTTTGTACACAAGTAGATGAAATTTAATTTAGGGAATTTTTCAAGACCGTAGCTTTCTACGACATGCCATTCGTGTACAGTGTCGCCTCAAAGGTTGGGCCAATGAAACGCCGTCAATGAGAGCGTGTATCAAACGGCAGCAAGCCGGGTCAACGGCCTTTCTGGGGACAGCTGATTCAAACAACACTGTTTTGTTCCATCGAGATGCTTGAGTTCCTTAATTCAATAATTCAAAATGTCTGTTTTTTTTTCTCATTATTCCCATTTCACCATCATCATAATGTCTACGCACAATTCCTAGGGATGTATTCCAGGATTTTCTCGTACAAGATTAAAGAAACTTACAGTCTGAGACGTCTCATTTTCCAAGCGAACGTCGCAAGACCCGGATTTTATGCTTTCAGCTTGTTTAGAACAGTCAATCAGGAAGACTGGAGATAATGAAAATGTAGCTCTAGACATCAGCGGAGTTGGAACATGTTTCTTATAGTAGCTTCGTTGAAACTCGATGTACATGTCGTATAATATACTATTGTGAAATCTTTTTCTTGTAAAAATCAATTTGTAGATCGTGATGGGGGTATTGTACGTCATTGAGAAATAATTTCAAATTACGTAACGAAATCGAATTAAATGATGACATATTATGAGTTAATTTGTTCTTTTTACCAACGTGGAAAGCGACAATCACGAAGCGAGCGGCTCACGCTACCTCCTCCACCTCCAGGTCTCAGAACCGACTCGTACACACTTGGGCGGGCGTGGGGAGGTGGGTGGTGGGTGTAGGGAGGTAGGTGGTAGGTGTAGGGAGGTGAGTGGCGGGTATAGGGAGGTGGGTGGTAGGTGTAGGGAGGTGGGTGGTAGGTGTAGGGAGGTGGGTGGCGGGTATAGGGAGATGACCGGACGATTAAGGGAAGTGGTGGTTTGGCCCCCCTGACAGACAATGAATATTACGATACATTACTACTAACACCTTCTGACTATTCATTGGCCGCCAGGATTCCCACTATTCCACCAATATGCACTGCTCTGTACCCCCCCTAAATATCCCGCAGTTGTCTACTTGAGCTTTCGTTATGTGCTTGAGATTTCGTTACGTGCCAGAGTTTTCGTTATATGCTTGAGTTCCCGTTATGTGCTTGAGCTCTCGTTATTCACTTGATATTGAGTTGTCCATCATCCTCCCACCTCCCTCCTCCCTGTTCACTCCTCACTCAACCCAGCTAATTTCTATCGTAATTCACTCTATGAAGCTGTGATTTGGTATGCAGCCTCCTTAGGACTTACAAGACAGCATAGGCCTAGGATCAGCTGAGTGGCACACTGAAGCTATTCACACACTGAAGCGGTTATTTGGTATTTACTTCCCTCTATTGTAATGAATCCGTGGTTCAAGCATATCATATAGTGAAGAAGACTCAGTTATCGGGGTTTGTGTGCTTAGGATGAACCCTGACTCAGGTAAATGAGGAGCTTGGAACTGCAAGCCCTTCGTCCTAATGGAGGTTGATATACAACAGGCGGTCGGATGACTAACCGCCGCGGATGTTCTTGGTCCGTCCCCGTCACGCCGGATCCCGTCAGAGATGAAGATTAATTGAATCCTTGGCCGGCTCTCTTCCCTTGAGTGATATTTCACAAAGACAATAACCATGAAACATCGCTCGGTTGATTGGAGTATAATATAGTGCGCATTCCTCTATTATTTACCACCCAACTACGTCGACGCAGATCGAAATGATTGAAATACAAAATAAACAATCGCCGATATCCAAGCACATTAGACAATTCGTAATAGCTCTCGTGACCGGTAATTACAAAAGTTAGAATTTCTAGCAGAATGAGAATGTGACATATCCACGTATATTTTCAAATATTCCAAATGCTTTGACTAGAAAACTTTGAATAGAGCTTTTGAGAAACTGGTACTGTCTCTTCCATAAGGGTGGAATTCATATTAGGGGCCTACTCACACTTCACAAGATGAGGCTGGCCTTAGCTCTGTTGGTAGGTTTCATAGACCAAGACAAGAGCACACTTCGAAAATTAAGTGGATTTTTTGTACAAATTTAAACTTTGTATCTCGATTCTATCGTGAGTGATCGTCTGAAATGACATATACCTACCTAAATACAATATACCTAAATGTATACATTGTATAATATACATATTATACAAAACCTGTATTTCACGTTCGCAAAGTTGTACCTTCGGACAGTTCAAAATATTATTCTTGAAATTATTGTAAGGACGCCCCCAGATACCACACAAGTTAGGGATGGCCATCGATAGTCGATAGGATCGAAATATCGATATTTTCCAGCGATACATCAATATTTTTATATCGATAGTATTGAGTATCGATACTTGAGTAACCGATAGTTTCTGACGATATTTTTTTTAATCCGATATATCAAACATTTCCAAAATTCTTGAGTCGAATGAACAAATCTGCGTTTTAGTATTGTGGGTGAACTAGTAGAGCTTTCTAATAGTTCCCTGGACGTTCCAACCTTCATGAGTAAATTTCACTAAATGTGCCCGTCGCGCGTCGGCCTTGTCACGAAAATGGAAAGAAGAAGAAGAAGGGGAACTTGTGAGTTGATTTTTATAAGGGTTGGTGTAGATAGCTGCGTCGTAATGTACCTACGTTTAATTTGTCTGAGTCGTAAACATGTAGGTATGGAAACTATAGACGAAAACTCATTGCCCGAAAATTGACATTACAGTTGGGCGTAGGTACCTATACATAGTTTTTCAATTGAATTTTTTTTCAACCGATATTTTAGTAAATATTGATATATTTTATTGATATTATCGGTTGCGAAAAGTATCGATACAGAGCTATACGGTAAATATCGTCATCGATACCTTACCTCCGATACTATCGAATATTGAAATATGATAGTATCGAAGCCATCGGTAGCCAACATAATGTTATTATTTTGGCTACTGATGGCCATCCCTAAAAAAACTATGAAGCTGTAATTTGGTATGTAAATACCAAATACCTTATAAGGTAATAAGGGTAGTAAAGTAATAATAAGGTAATAAGGCAAATAACAAATACCTTATAAATTAGCCAATTCCCGTGGTGGTAAAAAGTGGAAATTTGGTATGTAGCCTCCTTAGGACTTTACCTTGACGTTGCCCAGGCCCTGGATCAGCTGTACAGCTAGAACATTCTATAAGCATGGACATAGAGGTAGAGTAAGGCTCAAAACGAAAAGGGAACGGGGGGGCTGTACAGCGGGGCACGGGACAGAGTTTTTACTTGAAAACACAAAACACATATTTTACAGAGAGAAAATGCGTCGTGTATATACTCAATATCAGTTTTGTTTTCTTACGCTTCGATCCGAATGGTTACTTTATTGAAATTAATAAACCGAAACACCCGGTTCTGTGCGTCACCAGATGTCGTTAATGCGAATCACAACTTGTTCCAACTTCGTCAATGTCCCTGAAGAAATTCCGGGTGGCGAGTTGTTCTGGTCCAACTCAACAAACCCGCAGCTCCTGGCAGCCGTCTGAACGGCCTAAAAATACGAAAAACGCTTCTTCCATTGGGAGGTTCACTCTTTCTCCCTCTGACAGCAGCACCTACCAGATCACGCAATGGAACGGGACAAGAGTCTTTTTCAAAATGAATACTTTTTTTTTTTAGAGAGAGAACTGACACATTTTTTTGGTAGTAGGAGTTATTTCGATTGATAAGTGGTTGGTGGATACGAATTTCCGGAAGTATTTACTAGATTAGAATAAGTTATAAATAATGTATTATTTATAGATTAATCTATCCACAATATAAAATTTATATTGTGGATAAATTCATCAAATAAAATTACATTTGATAACTGTAAGATTATTCGCCCTCAATTTGGTGGGAAAACAGGAGAGATCACCATCGAGCTTGTTACTACCTGGTCCCCTTCTTGAACGAACATACATTATTTTAGCTCATTCCTGAAACCGGATTTAGCGAATTCTTGAAACCACGGTTTATTATCTTTTTTGAACAGATCACCCTTTTGTCTTGATCACTAAATGATAGATTTATTATTATGATAATAATATATTAATATATATTATTATTATTATATACTAATGTAAGATTCTCGCCCGCCCTCCTTTCTCTTATCGCTGTTGCCCTTAGCTCAAGTGATCTATTGTTGTGATTGTGATCTACTTCGCCGTCTCTTATCGGCGACTCAGGGCTGTAATATCTTTGAACGAATCAGTTCTATTCAGTTTGTCAATGAAGCTACTCATGTTCGTTAGTTAGAATCGACATAGTTTTCGATTCTCAATTAGCAGTTTGAGCATCGATTCACTCGTTTCAATTCGGTTTGTGAAACCAATCCTCCACACTTACGTTAATATATTATTATTATTGTTAGTTATTAATAAATATTATCAAGTAGTGTGAATTATGTTCAATGATAATAATATTATCATTGGTAATGATATTATCATTGAACATAATTCACACTACTTGATAATATCATTGAACATAATTCACACTACTTGATAATATTTATAATTAACTAACAATAATAATAATATGAAGGGTACAGGGGAAGAAGGGTACGATTCCAAAATTGGAAAATGTTCAGGAGAGCCAAAACTAACTTAACCATCTCATGATACGTTGCCAAGGTATGAACAAAAATTATCAACTATTCCAAACCATAATGGAATGAAATCGTTTTTCACTAGTACCGACCTACCACGTGAAACTACTCCCAGAAAGCCTCTAGAAGGCATTGAAAGCTCGAAATCGACAAATAGTGGAATTATACCCTTCTTCCCCTGTAGCCTTCATATATTATAATAATATATCATTGAATCATTGAATATAATAATAATATCATTGAATATAATCATAATATTATAATATATCATTGATAATAATATATCATTGAACATAATTCACACTACTTGATAATATTTATTAATAACTAACTCGAGGTGTGTCCATCCACCTCTGTTACCTGTCCCGGACGGGCAAAACTCGGGATGGATCCATCTGCCACTCTTACCTGACGCTTTACGGATTATACCTCTTACATGTCCCTTTACCAACCATTATATTCTTAAATACCAAAAATAATATTCATCTGTCTCACAGGAAGGAAGAATTTAAGATTTTTATATATCGGCTTCTCCATAAACCCCCACCCCTATGCATCGGATCCGGAAGTGAACCCCCCTATGTCCTTCCCCGGTCACAGAAACGTTTAAATACGGGAAAAGGGTTCGATACATTGAGCCGTTTTCGCGTGATTGAAGGACAGACAGACAAACAAACAAACAGACAAACAAACAAACAGACACCAAATTCAAAATCGGCATGGTTCGACTCCATTTCACGCGAAACGAATAACTAGTGAAATTTTACGAAAATACCCAAGGAACACGAAAATCGTCTCTAAAATTAGTTATATAGATTATTATTAAGTACTTAGTGTGAAATACACTTGAGACGTACAATTATTGATCCTAATTACAAACCCAGGTTTTGTTGCTCTTTCGAATGTTTTATCGAACCGCTTCCGGATCCGACTTTTGGCGGCGGATTCTTCCCGGCTTCCGAAGACAAACCCTCTCCCTCCGCCACCATCTCCCTCCTCACTCCTCCCTCCTTCCTACACCACCTCCTCATCCCTCCACTCCTCCTCCTCCTCCTCCTTTGTCGTCTTTACTCTTATGACGGCGGCAAGCCCTCACCGTTCCCTCACCGCGCCCTCACCTGTCACTCGCCTTATTTCTCGAGTTTGAACCCACGCCCCTTCCCCCCCATCACTACTCCTGACATGGTCGATCGGACTCCTCGGCCGAAACTACGGATTCCAGCAGCCTAGCGACAGCGGTTTGCGCTGCCTACGCATACGCCGGTAGAAACCCCAATATCACTACTCAATTAAACTAAAATGGGATCTCAAGCGATTAACGTGATAATGAATCATACTATTCATCGTCTGTCATTCATGAGCTGACCCTCACTTGTTATGACGCCTCTGGACTAATAATTACTACTATGTGATATGTTTCTTATATGTTCGGTACCTTATGCCTTTCTACCTAATTATACACCTTTATAATTATACCTTAATATTATACCTTATTATACCTACAACTTATTATTATATAGCTTTCTTGGCTAATAGTCAATACTATGTAATATTACTTCTCAAATGTTGCCTTATACCTTTCTCGCTTGTGTTTTGTATTCTTGTAGTGTGGGATATTTATTGAAATCTTCTAATATTCCAGAAGGATAGCGTGCGGGGTCCTTTATTTCAAAATCGATTTGGGATGAAATGGGCCTCGATTTACCACAAAAACCTATTGGGGATAAATAGCCCTCGATTTACCCCAAAAAACGGAGACAAATTCTAAAAAAGTTTATTTTGAATCAAATCGGTAGGATCCTATGGTCATTTAGGATGGAGTGGGCCTTTGAGAAGAATCAATTCACATCAAAAACGTTGATAAATAAAGAAAGTTGATTTAGATTCGAATCGAGATAGTAATTCAGGATGAAATGGGCTTTCGCAATAACACCGATTTACCTCGAAAACATCGAAAAATTAATGATAAGTTGATTTTGAATCGAATTCAGATTGTAATTTAAGATGAAACGGGCCAATTCATTTCAAAAACGTCAATAAGGTCGAAAAAAAAGTTGATATCGATCTCAATTGAAATCCTTATTTTGGATGAAATGGGCTTTCGGAATGACATCGATTTACTTACCTCAAAACCATCGAAAAACTGGTAATATCTTGAATAATTCGAATCGATATGCTCATTGGGGATGAAATGTGCCTTCGAGAAGACCCAAATTCATTCCGAAAACGTCGAGAAGCTCAAAAAAAGTTGATATCGATTCGAATCGAGATAGTCATTTAGGGTCATTGAGTTCTTATTGAAGTGAAAATGGGCTTCAATAAGAACTCAATTCACCTCACAAACATCGAAAAGCTCGAAAAAAAATTGATATCGATCCGAATTGAAATCCTAATTTTGGATGAAATGGGCTTTCGGAATCACATCGATTTACCTCAAAATCATTGAAAAAATCGTAATAACTTGATTTTGAATCGAATCGAGATAGTCATTTAAGGTGAAATCGGCCTTCAAAAATACTCCAATTGATTTCGAAAACGTCAATAAGCTCGGAAAAAAGTTGATGTCGATACGCATTCGGATGAACTGGGCCATTAATGAGTCCTCGATTCACCTCAAACACGTTGAAAAGCTCCAAAAACTTTGATATCGATTCGAAATACTCTTTTACGGTGAAATAGGCTATTGAGAAAGCCTCCATTCTCCTCAAAAACGTCAAAAAGTTGAATTCAATAAGAATATCGATTCGAATCGATGTGCTCATTGGGGATGAAATGAAATGGCGCTGCCAAAAGAGCGCCAACTAGTGCGGCGGTGAAAGTTACAACTAGTCAACGTTGACGATAGGCAGCTAGTGAGAGAGGCAACCGGTAGCGTCGTTGTAGGGGTCCTACCTGTATGTAAACCCTTCCGTCGGTTTGTCCCTTCAAGTCTATTTATAGTTAGTGGCATCTAGCGACGAACCCCTACACTACCTGGACGGCCGCGTCTCTCTGGAAGTTCAAAAAGCTGTCGAATCGCTAACCCATGCTCCGATGACAGTAACTTCGCGAAAAATGAACCGATTTTATTGTTTTAGGGCTTGAATTAAAACGTAGGATCTAAGGATGAAATCCGCCTTGCCAGATTTTCGATAACTCACCATCCAACAAAGATATATCAGATTATGAGAGCAATCCCCCTTAGCCGTGACTTTGTTAATTAATTGCTACTTTCAGGGACATTTTTCTCCAAATATGCCAAGGCTGATCGCTAGAGATTGGTCTAACTTGAAGATTAAGAAAAAAAATTTCGAAATCGGTTCAAGATTCGAGGATTTATGATCCTCGGAAGAATACATTGATTCCTTATGGGAGCAGGAAACATGGCCGACCCGGCAGCCCCCTCTTAAGAAATCTTCAATTTACCTACCTACTTCAAAAGCGTTTAGAAAAAGTTTATTTTGAATCGAATCGAGATAGTCATTCAGGACGAAATGGGCCTTCGAGAAGATTTCGATTAACATTGAAAATGCCGAAAACCTTGCAAACAGTTGTTTTTGAATTTTTGTCTCTCGTTTGTTTGTTCATGTAATTATTTATTGAACAGTTTGATTTATTTATGAGGGGATTGAGCACATTGTTTGTCCGTTCATAGTAACGAACTAATTAGACCTTCTTGATCATAACTACGAGACATCGCATTATTATGTTTGCTACCCAAGTATTACCGCCCGTCATTACGATACCCTATCGCAGCCGAACGCCGCTAGATAATAATTATTTGAAAAGACCGCGTCGGGCTCCCTGAGGCGAGGCAATAAACAGATTCCATCGGATGATAAAAGCAATGGAAGATTCCTCTCGTCCATCTTCTCTGAATCGTCCTTCCCCTTCGATAATGGTCCTAGCGATAAGCCCCTCCCTCTCCACTCGCATTTCATCCCCCTCACAAACTCATCAGGTTTTTCTTCCAGAGATTTTTTTTTTCTTTCCCTTCAGACCGTCGGGCAATCTTGACGCTGATGGCGCTTAATAGCTTTTAATCATTTCTAGTATAATCGATCAACTATGACGGATTGTTTAGTATGTGACAATAAATTGATGAATTCCAAAATTTATTACAGAAAGCGGTTGTTTGATGTATCGGCGTGTTTCTCATCGCTTGCACATTCACGGCTGCTTCTGAAGCGCAAACAAGCGTTGAACTGTCGAACATGGTGAAATAAACACACTGCGAACCTACTAACCCTTTGAGTCTTTTCAATCACACTGAAGTCACAGCCGAACTGACCTCACTCGACATTCTACCGGCCAAAAAGACATGGAGGTGTTGGTATAAAAAATTCACACCCTCTGTGAAGATCACAGAACACAGACCAAATATCTACGAAGGTAGAACCAATAATTTAAACTTACGGATCAGAACATCTTGATGTGTATCAATAGAGTGGTCAATATATCAAAATCAAGTAAATAATAGGGATTTGTGGGAATCAAATAACCACTCCTCGCATAGGTTGGTGGCCTTAAGTATTTCAATGATAATTCTCTGTACCTGTGACATCACGACCAGGATGTGACCAATTCGTCTGTATACTTGAGGGTGCTCAGTACACCACTGCTCAATTGATCTGTCATTAGAGATGTAAACCATTGGCCTACAGGTGTAAACCATTGTGCTAAGCTAGCCTCCTCCAATCTCTGTGCACAGTTTAACTGCGGGATCAGCTGATCCGGGGCCTGGGCAACGTCAAAATAAAGTCCTAAGGAGGCTACATTCCAAACTACAGCTTCATAGAGTGAACGGAATTGCCCGTTGCTGTTTATTGGTATCGCGTTACATTATTTTTATTGCAATGAACCCCAGCGGTAAGACATATCCATTGGATATGTCTTATTATTATATTATCCAAGTTAAAAGACTTTTACTTAGTAGTAGGAAATTGAATCCAGTGACATTTATAACTATTTTTATTGTCTTGTTTTATTCATAAAAAATCAGTTTAGATGAAAATATGCAATATCCAGTCAATTTAGTTACCAACAATAATTGCCTCATCACAACTCCTGAGTCCAATCTTTTATCGAGAATATTCATACGGGCTTCGACGTGGAATTTTATTGGCTCTCAGTGCAGCATTCTGCACCTCATAAAAAGCCCTCATAAATTCTAAACCGCGATTTTCATCGTTCGGGTTATTTTTTACTGCCGCCTTTTCTTTTCCTTCCAATATAATTTTTATGGGTCCTCTTATTTTCTCCGGAGGATTTCGAAAGGTCTTCACGACCGTCGCCGGTCCTCCAGACCCGCGGAAAAACGGGGAACGAAAAAAAAACCAGTTGCCTCTCTAGTTTTCCTTATTAATTCGGCCACCTCTCTCGTCCATTTTCGCCTCTGTAATTCTGCTCACTCCTCTCAAAACAAGAGAAAATAAAACGTTCAGTCATTATTGAGGCCGCGCTTCCCGTTGAAAGCTTGAACCGCCGGAAAGTTCCACGATTTGGTTTTCCCTTAGTGGTTTTTTTTTGTTCTTCCCATTAAAAATGTGTAGAGCGGTCTCGAGAGATAATCCTGATTCGAAGAACTGACACAGTTCTATAAATGGAGGTGGAGCGGTGTCGTCACTGATCGATGAGAATTGGAAATGCAATTGTCACCGACTGGATCACGGGCAGATGGCTGCGGTTTGATTTGAGGTGAGACTGGGGTGAAAACCTGAAGAATCAGATATAGCGATGTGTCCGAGAGAGAAAAAAAGAGATTTTCCACATCAATCCGTTGTGGTATAAGCTGAATTGAACTACCTCTGACTCGGAAACGACCATCCGGACATCTTTTAGAACGAACCCACGATATTGTGTGTATCATCCTATCTTCTAGCCACTTATTTATAAAATGGTGTCAACCAACCCGCTTCATACTTGATCGGATCAGAGCAGCTTACATCGCACTCCTACTCTCCATCATACAAATTTGAATTCAAGAATTTGAGTTCAAATTTGAATTGGGCCATTTCGACGTATGGCGTGTGGGGTTCAAAGAGACATCAGGCCATTGAACGGGTTCTTAAGTTCTTTGTCAAGAGGTTATTTTGGCTCCCTCGCAATACTCCGGATTACTTTGTTTACTTGAAGGCTGGTGAAACTCCTGTGTTTCTTCACACGCAGTGTCTCCACTGCAAATACCTGCTCAGGGAGATGGCGATGCCAGGGAGCCGGTATCCTCGATTACTCGTAGACCAGATTGTTCAACGACGAATGTTCTGGTACAGTAATCTCCGGGGGGGTTGTGCAGGGAGAGCGTGAGGTGTCACTTGTCAGACTGTTTCATTTTTGGAATTTATAGGTAAACGCCCCTAAACCCCCTCTTTTTGCCACTAGGTATATGAAGTTACTTTTTGAATTCAATCATCACAATTCATTATCCTTCTACATTGAATTCCTAGCTGTATTATTGAAGATTATTACACAATTACAAAAGTGAATCCTACTCCCCTAGTCTCTCAAAATCTTTTGGTTTTAGTGTTTGCAATATCCTTGTCCCATGACTGTATACAAATCAACGAGGTAATCTGGAATTTTTGGATACACGCGGGTTGGTGATCTAATGGTTCTGTAACGATGTCATCGAATATACTCGTAGGTTGTAAATGGGCTTTCTTAAAATGATCGAAAGGAAATGAACTGGAAACGAACTGCCAAAACTGTGCTGTAAAATTTAAACATATTAGATAACAAACATATTAAATATCGTCTGCGTTGGAGTAGGCGTGTTTTCATCGAAACTCCCGAAACTGCCTGTAATTATTACGATGATATTATTACGATGCCAAAACATCATTTTCAACTGTGTTGAGTAGTGTAATCCATGGATTACTCCGGACCGAATGTTTATCCGCATTCAGGTCTTGATTCGAAGTTGAGTTGATTGTGAAACGTCTTTTCCGTTCCAGTTCCCTCGACCTTCAAACTTTGCTCGGATCTCATCGGCGCGAGAGACGCTTCGGATCCGCAGGTGGTGACAAATAGAGCGAAAAATGCGGATACGGCAACGTCTGGTCCGTGCACAGCCTTCAAATTCCGTCGGATGATCATCTCGAGAAAATCCCTTTTATTCGTCGCCCGGTTTACATTCAAAGTGTATCGAGGTGATTACAGGGAACCTCGATTCTCGACATTTCGGTTCATCGGACGAAGAAACATTGAAATGAAAGTCTGTCCGAAGCCTACGAAAATCCTGTTCAAGTACAACAAGAGAGTGTGCTCGAAACTAATTTATTTCGGCTCAAACAGCGAGAGCTTATTACACTTCAAAGGCAGATAGAAATAGCCGATAGCGTTATTAATGAACCACCAAATTAATCGGGTTAACTCAATGGGCCCTCAGTTGCTCTTCATTTGCATACTTAAATTACGAGGCCAAAGTTGATATATTATACACAACTTGAAAGAGCACTAGTTGATAAACTACCTGGAAAGAAGTATTTCATCAAACAAATCAGTCCAATCGGCAAATAGCAAACAAACTAATCACATAAAAAATACTAAATTTTAACAGTTACGATGAAGGATGCCACCTGCAACATACTTGCGCTACGGCAACGAATGGATTCTGCGGTGACATCACAAGTTCTCAGTCACACCTTAGTGTTCAGCGTTGATAAATTTATATGCTGAGTTGTTACTCGGCAGAAAAAAGAGACAAAATGTGTCATTAAACCAGAAAAATGAAGTCATCTATATAACTAAATTTAGAGACGATTTTCGTGTTCCTTGGTTATTTCGAAAAATTCACTACAGTTAATCGTTTCGCGTGAAATGGACTCGAACCATGCTGATTTTGAATTTGGTGTCTGTCTGTTTGTTTGTCTGTTTGTCTGACCTTCAATCACGCATTTAAAGAAATGTTAACGAATAAAACCTATTGAAAAGCCTCAATAACTGGGTAGGATAAGAGAAATGAGTACGCCATGAATCGTATCCGTCCCGAGTTCTGCCCGTCCGAGACAGGTAACAGAGGTAGATGGACACACCCCGAGTTCTGCCCGTCAGCGACGGCAATGTATTAAATGATAATTTCTTAATAAAATACTTGTTAAATAATTATTGTTATTATTATACTTAGGTACCCAACAATTTAACACAGCCAGAATTTCGGATAGTCACTTTGGCAGCGGTTTTGCATGATTGGTGGATTGCGTGATTGTTCATAACTTACATATCTCAGTATTTCGATTAACTGTGTTGTCAGAATCAATATTGGAAATTGGATTATCTCTTGTGGGGTGAATGATTTTGTGGCGTCTGTGCTCTGAAGATCAAACGAACTCGCCCTGAAATGATGTTGTTTGGATTTCGTTGATGACGAATCATGTTTTTTGTTCTTCTAAACTATTGACACTGGAAATATCCTTCTCCGTCGTCCTCGCTCTCCGTCACTCCTGATTGGATTCTGACGGTGCGCGCGGATGTCGGTCAGAGCGTTCAAGAGTCGAATTCCGATCACGTCCGGGGGTCGCAATCAATCACGTAATTAGGTTTGGAACCTTGAAGGGGTCGTTTACAGGCTTGCGCAGATGGTATCTGAATAATTATGTGCATCAGTGCAAGTAATCACAACTTACAACAGGCTGTTGCAGATACGTCATAAACTACAATACAAAACAACGTCAGGCGAATGTCGTAGATATACCACAACTTCCCAACTTATTCATCACTTTAACATGTCCAGTAAGTAGTCGAAGTCTCCGTATTCTGAATCGTAGGCCCACGAAATTTGGGGAATTCAAACAATTTTTATTTCATGGTTGATTAAAATCGTGTAATTATGAGAATCACCTGTCCGTCCGTCGCCCAAAATGGTCGTAATTAGGTATGCGGCCATCGATCTGGCAGTGGATGATCCTTGTAACTTTTCATCATCGTAAGCCAATAAGAAGGAGTGAAAAGTTAAATTCCCAAAACTATATTTTGGAAATAAAAGGTAGGTGATTACAAATATTTTTTGGTAGGTAAGGTGCGTCAGAAGTTGACACGTTAAAGGAAGTTTGAACTTTGAGCTTACCTTTCACGTAGGGAAATAGTTTTTTCTCATTGCAAACCTGTTCATTGGATACCTAAGATCCTTCCCTAAAAGATCTGGCAGCGGGGAAATATTATTCAACATGGTTTGAAAAGGGAAAAACAAGTTTTGTAAAAAATCCAATGCTCTAGTTGTCGACACCAGTGACCAACATTTTCTTCAGTAGTCGACATGGTTTTGCACTAGTAGTCGACCTACATGTGTTAGAAGTCGACAGTATCTGTTGAGTCAGTAGTCGACAGGTTTCGTCATTCCATCGTTTGTACCGTGAAAACCTGTGTGGTTTTCAAATATTGCCGCTACTTCGGTGAACAGCACGTTCAGCCTTTCAAGGACTCGCCGATCATGCGCAGAAGATTCACCGGCGTCGCAATTTTCTTTGTTCGCCAACGTGGTTTTTTTTCTCCACTTCTCGTTCTACCGGCATATGTACCGTACCTGCTACCTTTCTATTTTCTTCTCGAGACGTTAATTTCACCGGATTCTGTTCGTCAACGATTTGGAATTGACGACAAGACTTGAGGATCTCGACGTATATTCGTATTGGATTTTTCTACCGGTATGTATTGCGTCATTCACCGGTACTTGCCAACACGTGACTCTACTATTTTCTCGAACGAATGTTCAAATCAGGATTTTCCCTTTTTCCAGTTTTCTTTCGGAAATCATCAAAGACCGGAAGAAATCTATACCCGTGTACTCGCACATCCCTCTACCGGTATGTATAACGCCTTGACAGGGTTTCACCAAACTCCCGTTGCAGTGACATATATATTAATTATATAATGTTCATTGCAGTTTCAAGTTACGGTTCGGGATTCACCAAGGAAAGTACAGGCTGCTAAGTACCGTTCTGCGTTTCTGCATCTCATCGCATCTCATCGCATCACATCATCCAGATAAGATCTTCCAATTCTATTTCCTTCCCGAAAAACCACCTGAAGATTCCCTCACTTTTCTAAATCCCTTTTCATTTATTTAGGCAAAAATTAGGCCTCTTGATTTGCTATTTTCGTACCGCATATATATGCCTATTTGTGGGTAGGTAGTAGTGATACCATATCTTGGGTTGCGGGTTCGTCCCCACCAGAACACATTTTATTTCCTTTTCAAATTTATTTATTTTCCATGAAGGATATGTACCTAATTGATTTATTTTAACCCTTTTGAATTTGTAAATACAATTTATCTCGAATTCATTGAGTTTCCGTTTTCTTTTCGTTTTACCCCACAAATAGTTAAGTTTTTGCATATATATAAATGGCGCCCAACGTAAAGTAAAATTCCCGAAATTAATTTAGTCGTACATATACGTAGTTCTGATTGCTTCAGGTGGTTTCCATAGGGTTAGGAAACGTCGTAGGTATCTGGCCTAACGTCAGTACTTATCTGTGTGTATCATTTTAAATTGACGTAAGTTCTACTTAGAACATTTCCCTTCAATCATGACCGATCCCAAAACTATTGCGGAAGATACTGATCTTACTCTCGCTCATAATTCGCTATCGAGTGAGCGAGAAATACTTTACGCTTCGTTGCAGCAAATTTATGATAAATCGCAAAAACTGTCAGCTAAAAATGTTGCGTCATTTGTAGCCTCCTATGATAGATTAGATGTAATAGAAAATAAGCTGGAGGATATAACTACTAGGATGCGAGAATTCAACGCTCGTTTATCTGATAGAAATCGCAAACAATTATCACTCGATGCTACGAAATTTTATTGCAATGTTGTGGAACTGATAGATGTAACTCGTTCCAATTATGTTAATCTAACTAAGTCGAGTATGGCCTCAGAAAGTAGGGTATCAGAAACACCTTCTGTTGTAAATGCTTCCTCTTCCTCTCACCTTCCTCGAATCTCTCTCCCTACCTTTTCCGGTAAAATCGAGGAATGGATAGAATTTCGTTCTCTTTTTAATTCTCTTGTCCATACAGAACCTTCACTTGCTGGGAACGATGTAAAAAAATTCCAGTACCTTCGTTCTAGTTTGAAGGGTGATGCATTCGCAGTCATATCGAGTTTTCCCCTCAATGCTGAAAGCTATTCACTTGCGTTAGCGGCATTAGAATCCAGATATCAGAATAGGCGTCGACTTGCTTCACATTTCATGAACCAAATTCTGGAATTCAAAACTCTTCTCAATCCAACCCATGCCGATTTTCAACAATTCTTGAATGTACA
The DNA here is from genome assembly GCA_963920205.1 of Stenodema calcarata. Classification (NCBI taxonomy): domain Eukaryota; kingdom Metazoa; phylum Arthropoda; class Insecta; order Hemiptera; family Miridae; genus Stenodema; species Stenodema calcarata. Next base: position 31,506,313 of record OY986053.1, on the reverse strand, counting down.
TGAAAATAGTTGGAATTATCTTTCGACTTTGGATAATCTAGACCTACTAGACTTCGTCAAACTTCATCTTGCACTCAATAAACTTGATCCCGTTACCAGAAGAGCTTTTGAGGAAGAATTCACGTCTCACAATATTCCTACTCATCAGAATTTGATTAATTTTATTACTGAGCTCAGTCGTAGAGAAGAATTGATGAAACCAATTACTTCTAATCGCTCCTCACGTTTAAAGGAATCAAAGGCTATTCCGAATTCTAATTCATCTTCAAAATTTACAGTAATGAATTCCGACAAAACTTGTGTTTATCAGGTTTCTCATAAGGACACTGTCTCGGACAATAGAGAGTATAAACCTGTAAAACCTACCGTACCCAAAGCCAATTCTTCTAATCCTCATCACGGATCTGTTACCTGTATGGCGAGGGATACAAATGCTGTTAGTTGTGCAGAAGTAGTTTGCTGGAATTGTAATGCTACCTCACATCGTTATGGTACTTGCCCTGAGCCTAGAAAACGGTTTTGTTATCGTTGTGGACTCACAGGTGTGACAGTCAAAACCTGTCCCTCTTGTACTCCGGAAAACAACAAAGGGAGCCGTTCGTAAAGGTCCGGTCGACTCCTGCTCTTGAAGACCTTTCTTCTTCTAATACCTTCTTATCTACTGACGAATTCCCGTTACCGCAAGCTTCTTCTAAGGAGGAGAACATACGTCTATCTACTATTTCTTCATATTGTTCACAATCTTATTCATCTGTTCGAACATACCCATTGTTTTTGAACAACATTCCGTCTCGTCCCGAATTGTTGACACTTCCCTTAACATTTCTCCGATGTGAACATGATTCTACAATGCCGAAATCAATATGTATTTTCTCTCTCTATGATACTGGTTCATCCCTATCCTTCATAGGGGAACAGGGTCTACAGCGTCTGGGACTCACTGAAGCCGATCTGAATCGCTCTCCTCGCTCGATTGTTGCTCAGATGGCGAATGGTACCCAAACTGCAATTTTCAAATCCTATGCAACAAAATGTTATCTCGGTCCACAAGAGATAGAATTTGAATTTTTGTACCTGAATACATTGTCTTTCCCTATAGTCTTGGGGTTAGACTTTATTAGGAAAACTGGTATAGTTACTGATGCTAGTAATAATACTTGGTCTCTTCCTACCTTGCCTAATCAGGAATTCCAGTTTTCGGGGTCTCATACCTACTGCCCGAATGTGGATCCTTCTTCAATTGCGAATTGTTGTGGCATCAAGGAGCTTACCGACAAGCAACGTGATATTTTGAACCTTGTAGTTACCGAAGGATTATCTAAGCTGGAGAAATCCCCTGGCATTACTTCTAGGATTACCCACCAGATTGATGTTGGTTCCTCTGCACCCATAAAACAGCGAGCCTACAATTACTCCCCTAAGGTGTTGGAAGCAATGCAGAAAGAATTAGATTGTATGCTCGAGTGTGGTATTGTGGAGCCCAGTCACTCTCCTTGGAGCTCTCCAGTGGTTATGGTGCGTAAGGGTGATTCCTACCGGTTTTGTATCGATTTTCGTAAAGTTAATTCTGTTACCAAGAAGGATTCGTATCCAATGCCCAACATGAACACTTTACTCGACAGTCTCCGGCAGGCAGCATACCTCTCTAAACTTGATTTGAAGCAAGCGTTTCTTCAGGTTCCTCTAGCTGATGAAACCAGTCGGGATATTACCTCCTTCATAGTACCCGGAAGGGGACTGTTTCGTTTCCGATTTATGCCTTTCGGTTGCACGAATTCGCCAGCAACGTTCCAGCGGCTAGCGGATTCCATATTTCTGGATTTGTATCCTCAGGTTGTGGTCTTCCTAGACGATATTCTGATATGTACACCAGATTTCTCGCAGCATTGTGAATTACTCAAGGAAGTTTTTCGCAGACTTTCAGCATCCGGTCTCAGGATCAATCCGGATAAATGCGAATTCGGCTGTGACGAAGTTCGATACTTGGGTTACAGAGTGAATATCGACGGCATAAGTGTGGATCCAGGAAAGGTCGAAGCCGTGACAAATTATCCAACCCCATCCAACATTGTAGAGCTTCGTCGATTTTTGGGTATGGCTGGTTGGTATCGAAGGTTCATTCCCAATTTCTCTACTATCATTGCTCCGTTAACTTCTCTCCTCAGCAAAAAGAAAACCTGGATTTGGTCTGCTGATCAAAACACCGCTTTTGAGTCTCTTAAAACGTCTTTAACTTCCGCTCCGATTTTGGCTAGACCAAATTTCGATCTTCCCTTTATTTTACAAACTGACGCTAGTCACTATGGAATTGGTTCCGCACTTGTACAATTTCAAGATGGTGTCGAGCGAGTCATAACGTACACATCTCGTGCTCTAACAGCACCAGAGCGTAATTATTCTGTCACTGAAAAGGAATGTTTGGCGGTGATCTGTGGCATTGAGAAGAACCGTCAATATCTTGAAGGTAGTCAATTCACCGTGATCACCGATCATTCTTGCTTGAAGTGGCTTCTTGAATTGAAGAACCCATCAGGACGTCTCGCTAGATGGACTCTTCGGTTACAACCTTATAACTATAAGGTTGAGTACCGGAAGGGGAAACTAAATTGCGTCGCAGATGCTCTCTCAAGAATATCTACGCATGCTAACCTCAATGCTGTAACTTCCACTTCTGATTCTCCTGGTACTCCCGCTGCAAACTGTTCAAGGGATGACTGGTATAACCAAAAAAAGTACAGAGTGAAGACCAACCCAGAGAATCATCCTGAGTGGAAAGTTGACGGTGACAACCTGTTTTATTACCGCAAATCTTTCCTAAAAGCTGAACTTGATGACCCCAGCGAGGACTGGAAATTGGTTATTCCCTGGAATCAGCGTTCATCAATCTTGGCTGAGTGCCATAACGAGCCGCAATCCGGACACCTGGGAATTGCTAAGACCCATTGGAGGGTTGGACGATTGTATTACTGGCCTGGCATGTACCAAGATATTATTCGCTACATTCGCAGGTGCAATTTATGTCAACGTGTAAAACCATCCAATGTACCGCCTCGTGGACTAATGTATCCCCGTTACCTCACACATCCATGGCACACTGTGTCTGCTGACATCATGGGACCCTTTCCTCGCAGCCCATCAGGAAACAAGTACCTTCTTGTCTTTGAAGACCTATTTACTAAATGGGTCGAGCTTGTTCCTCTGCGTAACACCTCTTCTTCCGTCCTTCTCGCTAAGTTCAGATCCACTGTTTTGAATCGTTTTGGGAGTCCTTCAGTTCTTATTACTGATAACGCCTCCAATTTTGTGAGCTCAGCAGTACGTTCGCTGTCCCAGGCTTGCAACATGGAGCACCGCACTACGCCTTTGTACCATTGTCAGGCAAACCCTACTGAAAGGGCAAACCGCAACATTCGTCAGCTGATCAGGACTTATGTTGATCAATCCCGCCATACACACTGGGATGTATATATAGGCGAATTTCAGTTTGCCTTGAATAGTGTTGTACATGGCTCGACAAAATTTTCTCCCGCCTTTCTCAACTTTGGTCGAGAAATACAACCCTATGTCACGCATCGTTCCCGTCTTCCTACAGGTCAAGGTCAACCTGTGAACCTCACTGCCGATGAATGGGCAACTCGCTTGAAGAAGCTCAAAGAGTTGTACCACCTCGTGGAAAATCACCTTCTCCAAGCTAGCACCGCCCAAAGTCACCGTTATAACTTGCGTCGTCGCCAGGACAAATTTCAAGTTGGAGACCAGGTTCTACACCTATCGTACAACTTATCTTCTGCTGCCAGCAAGTCCACTGCCAAACTCTGCCATAAGTACGAGGGACCCTTCGTCGTCGTCTCTGTCAGCGCAGGTGGTACCTGCAAGCTTCAGGACCCTCGGGGCAAAGATGTTGGATTTTGGCATCCCTCCAAATTGAAACCGTATTTTCCCACCTCATCCGCTGGAGAGGAGTGTGTACCGTGAAAACCTGTGTGGTTTTCAAATATTGCCGCTACTTCGGTGAACAGCACGTTCAGCCTTTCAAGGACTCGCCGATCATGCGCAGAAGATTCACCGGCGTCGCAATTTTCTTTGTTCGCCAACGTGGTTTTTTTTCTCCACTTCTCGTTCTACCGGCATATGTACCGTACCTGCTACCTTTCTATTTTCTTCTCGAGACGTTAATTTCACCGGATTCTGTTCGTCAACGATTTGGAATTGACGACAAGACTTGAGGATCTCGACGTATATTCGTATTGGATTTTTCTACCGGTATGTATTGCGTCATTCACCGGTACTTGCCAACACGTGACTCTACTATTTTCTCGAACGAATGTTCAAATCAGGATTTTCCCTTTTTCCAGTTTTCTTTCGGAAATCATCAAAGACCGGAAGAAATCTATACCCGTGTACTCGCACATCCCTCTACCGGTATGTATAACGCCTTGACAGGGTTTCACCAAACTCCCGTTGCAGTGACATATATATTAATTATATAATGTTCATTGCAGTTTCAAGTTACGGTTCGGGATTCACCAAGGAAAGTACAGGCTGCTAAGTACCGTTCTGCGTTTCTGCATCTCATCGCATCTCATCGCATCACATCATCCAGATAAGATCTTCCAATTCTATTTCCTTCCCGAAAAACCACCTGAAGATTCCCTCACTTTTCTAAATCCCTTTTCATTTATTTAGGCAAAAATTAGGCCTCTTGATTTGCTATTTTCGTACCGCATATATATGCCTATTTGTGGGTAGGTAGTAGTGATACCATATCTTGGGTTGCGGGTTCGTCCCCACCAGAACACATTTTATTTCCTTTTCAAATTTATTTATTTTCCATGAAGGATATGTACCTAATTGATTTATTTTAACCCTTTTGAATTTGTAAATACAATTTATCTCGAATTCATTGAGTTTCCGTTTTCTTTTCGTTTTACCCCACAAATAGTTAAGTTTTTGCATACGTTTTCACTTTTTTGACTTCCATCTAAATAAAATACATTCAACTGTGAATCGGAACTTGAAAATAGATTAATAAGATGAAATAAAGTAGTTGTAGTGAAGTGAAACACAGCTGTCCGCCCAAGGACAACAACAGGACACACACACCTTATTCTTTTCATACATTATTATTGCTACGTACCTCATGTTAATTTTGTGTCAACTCGTGAAGTATCAAAATATACGTTCATTTTCAAACTCTATTTTCATCTGAAGTCACAACAGTTCTCTTGGCGACGAGGATTACGGATAATTAAATAATTATCATGGCTCCACAGGATCCGCCTCCTCAACAGAGCATTACGGTAACGCAAAGCCCGGTCTTACCGCCACCCGTACTTTTCGATCACGAAAAAGGTAACGTTAAGTTATTTTTAGGGCGTATGAAGCACACATTTGCTACATATGGAGTGACTGATGCGTCGAAGAAAAAATCGTATTTGCTTTCGTCTTTGAGTGACCCGACCTACAGTTTACTTTATAGTCTCACGTTGCCCCTAGATCCCGACAACCCTTTGTGCACGTTTGACTCATTATCGGATAAACTATTAAACCATTTGAAACCGGTTAAAACCTCTTTCGCTGCGCGAATTGAGTTTTACTCAGCGAAACAAACAGAGTCGGAAACCGTCGCCGAATTTTCGGCTCGGATCCGTTCGTTAGCAGCTCCGTGTACATTCGGCACTGAATTCGATATTGTTTTGAGGGACATATTCTCCATAGGATTGCGGGATAGTTATGTGCGAGACCGAGTACTCGAGGAAGATGTATTGAAAAAAGATTTTACTTTTGACAGAGCTGTAACGATTGCATCAACTAAAGAAGCTGCTCGGAAAACATCGCCTTCGCCGCCAGCACTCCAAATCAAAACGGAACCCAACTTAATGTACACGGATCGGAAGGGATATAAAAATCGAACGAACAATCGAAATGGTAAATTTGACGAGAGAAAGCGAAATACAGCCGATAAGAGTAAACTAAATAAACAAAAGTGTGTCCATTGTGGTCGACGTAATCATCACAGCAACGAATGCAATTTTCGTACAGCCACTTGTTATAAATGCGCAAAAGTCGGACATTTGGCAACGATTTGTCGAGACAAAAAGAAGGACCAGCATAATTTTCTGCACACACAAGGTTCCGGTGACGAGAGCGTAGTTCTCAGTGACACATTTTGGAATTTAATGGTGAGGGAAGAAGATAATGATTTCACAGTAAATTTGGTAATTAATGGTCGAAACCTAAAATTTTATATAGACACAGGATCGAATTATAATGTGATTTCAGAAAAATTGTTTTTCTCGGAATTCAAGAATTATAAAATTGTACCCAACGACGTCAATCTAACTGATTACGTCGGGCATCAAATTGTGCCAATTGGAAAATTCAATTCAAAAATTGGATTCAAAGGAAAGGAGTATGAATTGACATTTTATGTAATCAAACACGGTGGTCCGCCTCTAGTAGGACGGCAGGGGTTGAAAATTTTAAAATCAACCAACCGAAATGAACAAAAGCTTTTACATACTGTTGCAGTGCCACAGGAACAGTCAGAAGTACTCCAGAAATTAACAAGTCTTCGGAATACTCCCACAGCCGTCAAGGACATTCTGATGAAATATCCCAAATTATTTGAGGATAGTCTGGGGACATTTTCGAAATACCAGGTATCCCTCGGAGTTAGAGCTGGAACAATACCCAAATTCTACAAAGCCAGACCTCTACCTTTGGCTCTCAAAGGGAAAGTGGAAGCGGAAATTCGAAGATTGGTGGCCAGAGGTATCCTGGAACCCGTTCAGCATAGTGAGTGGGGTACTCCAATAGTACCGGTGTTGAAACCGGATGGAAGTATGAGGATATGCGGGGATTATCGAATTACTCTAAACCCTGCCCTCGAAAATACTGAATATTCACTTCCTCGGGTAGAACATCTATGTGCAGAATTCGGAGGTGCAGCGTATTTCACGAAGATGGATCTTCGAGACGCATATCAGCAACTGGTTCTGAAGAAAGAAAGCAGGGATCTCACCACAATTTCGACCCATATTGGTTTATTCAGATACACCAGACTAACGTTTGGGATAGCAAGCGCGCCTCGGGAATTTCAGAGAACCATAGACCAATTATTAAGTGGAAAAAAAGGAGTAGGAGCTCTACTAGACGACATTCACATCACCGGAAGAACCCTGAAGGAACACAATACCCGTTTGAAAGATGTACTCGAGACCTTACTGGATGCCAATCTAAGAGTGAAAATGCAGAAATGCTCTTTTGGCCAACCCTCAATGAAATATCTAGGTCATGTGTTCGACAAAAGGGGTGCATACTACAACTGAACATGTGGATGCTATCAACAACGCTCCGGTACCAACGGATAGGACTACCCTGAAATCTTTCCTCGGTCTCGTTACGTTTTATATCAAGTTTATTCCCAAAGCCGCAAATTTGCTTTGTCCTATGTACGAACTGTTGAAGAAGAACCGAACTTGGAAGTGGACGTCCCAATGCCAAAAAGCATTTCAAAATGTGAAGAAATATTTAGTGACACGACCAGTTCTAGCACATTTTGACCCAAACAGACCACTGAAATTAATTGTAGATGCTTCATCAAGAGCCGTTGGAGCAGTGTTGGTTCACCGATATGAGGATGGCTCCGAGCGACCAATTGCTTATGGGTCAAAAATACTGTCAGAAACACAACGTCGATATTCCTCCATTGAAAGAGAGGCTCTCAGCATCATTTTTGGAATAACCAGATTCCATGACTATCTGTTCTGTCAAAAATTTATATTAGTGACAGACCACCGTCCGCTTATTTATATTTTTGGAGAAAAGAAAGGTCTGCCGATATATGCAGCCAACAGACTGCAACGCTGGGCGTTCCTCCTCTCCAACTACCAATACACCATCCAGTGTGTAAGATCTCATGAAAATCCGGCAGATTTTCTATCAAGGATCGAGCTACCTGGTGGATCTATCAAAGATGAAGATGCTCGATGTAGCTATAGCAACTACATACAGGAATCATGCCCATTCAAAATTAATTGGCGACTTATACGAGCAGAAACAAGGAAGGATCCAGTCATAGCTCGAGTTTGTGAGGTGATACAGAGGGGTGGATGTCTACCTGCAAAGCAGGAACAGTTTGTACCATATGCCAGACGACTAACTCAGCTGACAGTCGATCATGGATGTATCATGTGGGGGTATCGAGTGATAGTCCCAGAAAAATTTAAAAAGGCTATATTGGAGCAGCTACACTCCAATCACATTGGCGCTACCAACATGAAGAGTTTTGCTCGTAGCTACTTTTGGTGGCCACATTTGGATCGGGACATAGAGCAAACAGCAAATGCTTGTGAAATTTGTTGCCAGTTCCGCCCCGCACCACCTAAAGCAATGCTACAGCCGTGGCCTTGGCCAAAACAGCCTTGGACCAGGATCCATGTGGATTTCCTAGGTCCAATACAAAAAACTATAAACTTTTTCGTCATCATGGATGCTACAAGCAAATGGATAGAAGCTTTCCAGGTACCTTCAATGACTGCAACATGCGCTATTGACAAACTGATGGAAGTCTTTGGAAGATTTGGACTACCACGTTCTTTGACTTCTGATGGAGCAAAATGCTTTGTTGGGAACGAATTCTCAGAATTTTTGGACAAATTCAATATTCAACACATGGTGGGGGCTCCATTCCATCCACAATCCAACGGCGCCGCTGAGTCAGCAGTTAAGATCGTGAAACGTTGCGTGTTAAAAACAATGGCAAACTCCCAGAAAACATCTCTCTCACAGGCTCTCAATCGTTTTCTCCTCCAATATCGCAACACAGAGCACCAAGCTATTGGTGAGGCTCCTTCGCAGGTACTTTTACGTCGTAGGACGCGAACGCTGTTTGACCAGCTAAAACCATCACCTGAAGAACACGTGGAAGACCGTCACGAGAAAATGAGGATAGCCGGAGGCCAGAGACGGGAAATATTCAACACTCATGAGCAGGTTTGGGCTAAAGATTTCCGTCCCGCCAAACCAACCTGGATAAAGGCAACTGTGCAAGACAGATTGGGAACACAGACGTACATGGTAAAAACGTCTGATGGTCTGCTGTGGAAAAGACATCTAAACCAACTGTGGCGATGCCACAAAGACCTAGGGGACTCATCACCCAAGATAGATGTCTGCACCCCACAACCAGCTATGACTACCCAACCATCAGTCATGAACCCTGTGACACCGCTACCAGTCACTCCCAAAGGCAAACAAAACCTCCCTTTGGGGGGAGAACAACAACGTCCGTGTACCAGCCCAAGGAATGGCCGCCACTCACCCGACTTTGGAGGTTTTGAAACCCCGACACCCCAGACTCCGCTCAGCAGTACAACTCCTAATCAGAAACGACCCCCGAGAGTGCGTCGGAGGCCAAACTGGTACGGTTCAAGGACCAGTACGACCCCCGAATGACAATTAGCGTTTTAAAGATTAGGGTTAGGGGAAAGAAAAGTGTATTTTTTTTTTTTTTTTGGGAAAAATATTAATTATTTTAGGGGGAAGAAGTGTAGTGAAGTGAAACACAGCTGTCCGCCCAAGGACAACAACAGGACACACACACCTTATTCTTTTCATACATTATTATTGCTACGTACCTCATGTTAATTTTGTGTCAACTCGTGAAGTATCAAAATATACGTTCATTTTCAAACTCTATTTTCATCTGAAGTCACAACAGTAGTTATCAGACTTTTTATTTGCTAACAGCTCATTATCAGTCTCAAATTGCAATAAGTACTTAAGTAAAAAGGTATGAAAACTATAGTCGAAAACTCATTGTCAAAAAATTGACATTACAGTTGGGCTTAGGTACCTATTAAATTTACTATGTAAATTTTACATAGTTTTTGACATTTTCATGTCTTTGCTTTGGCACATAAACTGAAACGGGAAAAATGTGTTCCCTCAGATCACGTCAGAACACAAGCGACCGGCGGGCCACTACGTCAGAGCCTATGACGCACGAGCGTATGACGTCAGACGGCTGGCAGGATGCCAACTAGTACGTCAGAGCCTATGACGCACGAGCCTATAACGTCAGAGGGCTGGCAGGAGGCTAACTAGTACGTCAGAGCCTATGACGCACGAGCCTATGACGTCAGAGGGCTGGCAGGAGGCCAACAGTAGTTACTAGTACGTCAAAGCCTATGCCGTAAGAGCCTATGACGTCAGAGGGCTGGCTGTCTAGGTGATCGGGTGGTAGCGAAGGGAGGTGGTGATGACGTCAGAGGGGCCAGAGGGAGGCAGATATCTGAAACCCCCATTTCTTCCTCACTACTTTCGTGATCACCGTGCAATTTCCTAAAGGATCTCCGAGTTTCAGATTTTTGTCCACCCAAATTGGTCAGTCTGCCCATCGGCATTTGATAAATCATTTATTGAGGAAAACACTTAAGTAAATAGCGTTACACAACGGTTGGGATACATAAGCAACATAAAGATTGAGTAAACCAGAAAACGTTAGTAGATCCCTTATGCATTGGCATCCATCTGTGTGCGGGTTATCGGTGTAACTCTCACTCTCAGTACAGTGTTTCTGTTTCGGGGTTATCAAACTGAGATAAAAAGTCCCCAGTCATGCAGCATGACTATAAGAGCCAGGGCTGCGAATGAATCATAGCCAAATTTGAAGCTGAATACTGAAGGCAATAATATGAAGCTCAGGTGATACCGGGATGGATCATAGGTACGCCTGGCGTTAAGATCGAAGGGTTTTGAACAACGCTCTATTTGTTGAAGCTTTCTCAGGATTTAATTCATTTAATCCGCTCTGGCGATTGCAATCAGAAAACGTAACAAGTTCATTTCGGCAAAAAGGTGAATTAGGCTGTAACAGAATTTGAGGGATGATTCATGATTTCATGACAGTTCATGATTTGGAGGTTTGATTTGGAATATATTCCAGAATGGGTGTGGCAGGATCGGGAGAACTGCCGAGAACGCTGAGCAGTCCGTAACATATATATGTTACTGAAATCACAGCCAATTACCGAGTACTTACGGACTGCTCAGCGTTCTCGGCAGTTCTCCCGATCCTGCCACGCCCAGCTTTTCCGCCCGCCATAGAGCGGAAGGTAGTTTGGGCCGTTTGCAGATAACGGCCCTTCGACCTCTAAGCCACTCACTAACACCTACCTCTCAATATTACTCCAACTTTACTCTATCTCGCCCGAACCACTGCCTTCGATTGGAATCGTTATGCAAATTAAGGTCTCTAAACGCGATGTAGTGGGGAAGGGAGCTTGAAAACTAAGCAGCCATTTGCATATGAGATCGCCGACAACTACGCTCGGGTTTTCCTCAGGTCGCAACTGTTGCTTTAATAGTCGAGAAGAAGACGAAATATTCATCCCCTTGTTGTGGCCCCGCAATGTGTGTTAATTTGCTGCTCTGATAACTGTTACACTGACCAAATATCAACAAGTCAAACATGCGGCACTTTCAGAAAATAATAGGAAGGTTGAGGATGTGAACAAACACCTCTGGGGCATGAAGTACCTGGAAACATCGGGGTTTGGCCAAGAAATGTCTTTTCATATTGTTAACAAACCGAAATCCAAAATCTTTGTACATACCCACAAATAGAAAGATGAGTAGTTTGACAAAAGTGGGTAACAGAGTTTTCGTTTGAGAAATATCCCATAACCGTACATTGTTTAAAATTATTTAATTGGAAATGGCTCAAAAGAATGCATTTTCAAATTTCAATGTTTAAGTTGTAGGATATAGAACACTGAGGAGGTTTTCTGTACCTTTGGAGATCGGTACAATGCAACGCCATGTATGAACTATAATGTTTAGGGTGATATGCATAACCTGTACGCCCCTATTAGTACGTACGATATCGTATTGACACCACGATGGTGCCAGTGGCGACGCCTCACAGAAATTACTCGTGCAAGTCACGGCGTCAGTATTACATATTTTGGATTTATGAAACGATTGTAGGGCTTTATAACTGACGTGGGGATGGTTATGAAGCCATTGCTTGGTTATAGCGACCTACATTGCACTTCAGAATAATAACTCGTTCCTTCTATTTGAACTCCAATAAGTTTAAGATAACTCAGGGTGAATTGGAGTAATTCAAAATCATTTGGTTATATACGATTCAAAAAACATGGTAGGTAGGTATGTTTGGTAAATATGTCCGGAAAGATGATAATCAGTTAATCAGTTGGTGTTCTTGAAATGGAAGTAACTGAGAAAATTGATGAGACCACCAGTGAGTTAGTTACCAATTACCCTTCACACAATGTTTTTAGTTTGCCGGAGAGCGAAAAGCGAACAAATGTAACCGTCACTTATTACTACTTTACGTCAACATCCATACCCCAGACAATTGGGGATACTTGTGGGAAACTGACCGACATGTTGTTGATACTACGTGACACCTACAAGACAGACGTTTATAAAAGATATTGACCGACATTTATAAGAGATACTGACTGGAAATTATACGAGATACTAAGGAATATGCAAAGAGACAATCAGAGATACTTGACGGAAACTGACCGACACGTTGTTGATACTACGTGAACCCTACAAGACAGACGTTCATAAGAGATATTGACCGACATTTATGAGAGATACTGACCGGAAATTATACGAGATACTAAGGAATATGCAAAGAGACAATCAGAGATACTTGACGGAAACTGACCGACACGTTGTTGATACTACGTGAACCCTACAAGACAGACGTTTATAGGAGATATCGACAGACGTTTATAGGGGATATCGACCGACGAGACACCGGAATATGCAATGAGACAATCGGGGATACTTGACGGAAACTGACCGACACGTTGTTGATACTACGTGACACCTACAAGACAAACGTTTAAAAAAGATATCGACCGACATTTATGACAGATGACGTGAAATGAGCCTAAATCATTACGATCAGAGTTTCGTATTTCAATATTCTAGTTGTTGGATATAAAGCAGCCTGAAGGTTTAATACGGAAATAAATAAATAATATCATGAGTAGTACTCGTAGAAACGAATATGATGTACATAAAGAACATCTCAAGTATCAAAACCATTTGAATATTATTCAAAGTGCTCCAGCTTTGGAACGGAATGTGATAAGAAATCGCGATTCTGATTTCACCTTCAAAATGAGGTATCACTAGAGAGAATGGTTCGATTTGAAATAAACCTTGTTCGAGTATTTCGACGTATTTGAGTTGATAATTGTCATCTTGAAGGTCCATTCGATCTCAATCAAACACCTTGAGTTGACCTTTGGAGTTGAACACGAAGTAGAAATGGGCAATTTTACAGTCATTCACTTCACCAATTGAACTCATCCACCAGGGAATCTCCGTACCTCCACGCCTGAAGGCTGAACTGTTCCACACGTGTAAATGCGCGATCCGACCTTAATAGCAACGTCCGACGATTATGGTGTCTACGATGTGTCTCCGACCAAATGCGGAGGATCGTTTACCAAATTTCGAATTGTGCCGATTGGCGGAGGTATTTCTTGATCGCGGAGATGCTGGTGAACGAACCCGTCCCGACCGAATGCTCGCGCAGTACAAAGTAACACAGCTAAAAACCAACATTCAGAGGGACGTAGAGAACGGAGATCAATAGAAGATTCCGAAGAAAGTTCGGATTGATGACGGTCACAACCACATAACGTTCTGCACAACAACAACTAAATCAATATTCAATGTTATACTTTGCCTGAACAATAGTCGTAGTTTAGATCCAAATTTATGGAGAGGGAAGGCCAAATTTGATTTGGATGTTGTCCGCACATGTCGCGCCTCTGAGGTTCCTGCCTCAAAGTTGATTGCCCTCAGTCAAAGGACGGCCTGATCACAAGCCTTCAAATTGTGGTCGGTGATCATACATGGAAATGTGCGCGGGTTGAAGAGACAGAAGGACTGATGGTATCAATGACGTTCCTTGATTGAAGCCACACAATCCTCGGTCCTCATCCTCGCCAGCGCGTCCTTCAGACTCGCGACACCTTCTCATCGGGGTGGCGGTGTAATTATCTAACATCATCGAAACCTGTCAGGCCGTGTGCACTGGTATTAAACGCCGTTATTGGTTCTCGCTGTGACTCATTCTGGGGCGTTCAAGACGGGAAAACCTTTTAAAGTCGAACCGAATTTAGCAGTGCAAGGTCAAATCCGCTGCTTTTCTTTCGTTGGCGGTGCTCAAAATGCCTATTTTTGCAATTTTTTTCACATTTTAATTTTGGTAAAATGTGGTAAATTTTGGTAAAATGTGGTAAATTTTGGTAAAATGTGGTAAATTTTGGTAAAATGTGGTAAAGTTTACATCTACACTGGGCCAAATAACATGGATTGAAATTGTAACTACCTAGCTTCAGTTAAATCCGACCACATGTTATTATTAACCTCGTTGATGTTACGAAAAATGGAAAAGGTGTTGAAAAAAACCTAACTATGGCTTAATTTATACTGTAAGTTTTTCTTATGCAAGTATAGGATGCTTGTATTGGCGCAGTCGGTAGGAATTTCGTGGGTCACGTCAGCTCACTACAATCACGAGGGAAACAGACTGGCTGAGCGTAACTGGCCTTATAGCCATACTGCCTGTGAAGGAAGAACAGCTTATCTCTCAAATTCGGGGAGCCCACAAAAATGCCTCACGGATTTCGAGCTTCCCGCTCCAAGAGCCAACTCCAGTTTGTAGTTACGAGGTCACACTTTCCACAACCTATTAGGTTACATCTTATCGATCGTGTTAATATCGATTAAATACAGAAAAGATCGATTTTACTCTGAATAAGCATTGTTGTACAAGTTTGTATATGTTTGGAGGAACAACCACTATAACAAAATATAGGTACATTAGGGAGAACCACTTGGCTCTGCGCGCAATGTAAAGGAAAAACTGCTGTTGATCAAAGAATGCCTCCAAGTTGAATTCATCGAATTCAGAGAATTTCGGACCTGGCCTTTTTGATGGTGAAGTCCAAATTTCCAAATTCGAACCGGGAGTGGGGGAAATTCTGACCAATTACATACGAAAGTTGGTCTATGTTATGGTAGAACGCTTCAACTACACGCTATCAAGGTAAAACGCCTCATATCACCAAAATGTCGAGATGAGGCGTTTTATCTACAAGAATTTACAGCATTTTCCTTACAAAACATCCATTTGATTTAGTTGTCTCACGAACAAGTTGAGGCATTTTACCTAAACAAACAATCCCAAAACGGAAGCTGGGAATTATAAAATTCCTTAACTGCAATTAATCGATTAATTTGCGAGTTTTTTTTTATCGCCGTTGAATTGGTTGAAGTCATATCGATATATCACAAATAAATGAGTTGCAGTCAACTTACATCAATGGTTTCAGTGAAAAACTTTGAGGCGAATTTCTGCAATGTTTTGAATTTTGAGTTGAGGCGTTTTACCTTAACAGGGCAGTATAGCAGTAGCATCAGTGTGGGTAGCCTTCTCTAACTAAACGCTCATACTCACCAAAGAAATTATCAAGTTGAACTGATATTTTGAGTGTGTTCAGATGGTCCTGAATCAATTTCACCGAAGTGAGGTAGTAAACTATCCTCTCTATGAGTTGAGTTTAGTTCAAGGTTAGCCACACAAATAAGTATGCTATGTGGGTCCCAGACTTCTTCATTAAGGCCTCCTAACATAACTTATCAAAAGATTTAACCAATTTAGAAAAAGTGTTTATGTAGAAACTCATGCAACAGTATTCAAATTCCTTTATTCATGTTCCGTTACTGAACTTTTTTCATTGATATGTTTTCCTATTTACTTTACCATGAATCCTTTATGAATCCTAGGACTTGATTTGAGTTTTTGATCAATAATGTAAGTTTTATGTAATATTAACTTGTATGTAACTCCTGATCTCCGGACAATTTAATTGAATTTAGGAGATCAGAAATTGTCCAAGGTTTTGGTTATTTACCTGTATAAATTTTACTTCAAGTATTCAATACTTTTCTTTCTGTACTATGCGTATTATGTTAATAAATGGCTTTGTTTGAAAAAAAGCCTTCAATTCCAGACCGAGCCAATTGACTCGTGGATCACATAAGAACAAATCGCTCCTTTGCTGAAATAGTGTCATATCTCAAAATTAGATACTTCGGGGTAATCGAAAAAAAACCATTTCAACGAATTTCACGAAGCCAGATTCTAAAGCTCGGAAATTAGAGCTTTGAAACTTCGATTTGTGAAATTCGTAGCGGAATATTTCAAAGTTGAAATGATTGTTTTTCGATTACCCCGAAGCATCTAATTTTGAGATATGACACTATTGCAGCAAAGGAGCGAAATGTTTCCCCTTAAAACCCCCTCAAGGGCTCTTCTGTATACTCACATCCGCTAGAAAATGTGAATCCTTCTGGACAAGCTCGAGTGTACGGTGAAACTTGTTGGTTCACGTGAATAAATAAACTTCAACGCCCGTGAAACAACAAGATGCCACGTGGGCCGCAGAAGTTCGATTAGATACATTTTCCGTCGGACTACGCGTCCCGCCGTAAGTAATTGTCGTAACATTTCCTACGGGTGTTGACGAGTGAAAAATTCGACAAATGAAGGAGCGAGCGGAGGTACAAAGGAAGTTGGCATAATTAGACGAAAGGCCCCGAGAGAGGCTGAAGAAACCTGCGCTCTCAGCCCATGACAGTCTCGAGTGCTCCATTGTTCACAGCTATTGTACGCGAGTGTGTAATTAATCCAACTTACTTGACAACGACCTGCCCCCTTAAAATGAACTTCCTCATTCCTGGATCACCTGCTCAAACTGGGTGGAAACATCTTTTGGAAATTGTTCGTTAGGAAAAGTGGAAAAGGGCGACCTGAGACCGAAAGGTGACATACATGTGCGGGGTGGTGACATTTTACCTAAAACCAGTTACTGTTATTTCTTCAATTTTTCTCTTAAGCATGCTGCATGACTGTGGATTTTTCTATTATCTACACCAAGAAGGGCCATACCGAATTTCAAGTTGATCGGCTGTGGACCCGCCAAAGTGGCCTAAATTAGCCAAAATTTCAGTTTTTTGTTTCTAAAATTGTTTGGGTTGAGATAATGGGTTAAGTACATCTTTCAAAAGGCTCTGTCTGTAGTTGAAAAGCAGCTCTGAGGAAAATTTCAAGCCAACGGGTGAAGGTGGAGAGGCTGTGACCGCCGGAACAAGGAGAAGAACAAAGTAAGGTCGAAAAACAGGGTGTTTAAAGTTATATAAATCTGCTCCCTTTAGACCTAGCGACTTGAAACTTTCAGGGCTCTCTATTATTCACACCGAGAAGATCCACAACAAATGTCAAGTTGATATGTCAAATAGGAGCAGAGATGGATACCTGAAAAACGAAGGCAAAAAATATAGTTAACAATATGAAATATTAAATATTTTTCATTTTTCATAGTTAACAATATGAAATATTAAATAAATTTCATATTGTATGAAATTTATTTAATATTTCATATTACCGAGTAATATTTAAAGTAATAGTAATATTACTCGGTAAATTTACCGAGTAATATTTATAATATATTAAAGAGAGTTAGAAAAGAATTTCAAGAGGTAACTCTACCCATGGTTTTTTACGTAGATCCTGTAATGTTTGGTTGCTGAGGCAATATGCCCACCCAGAGGGACATCCAAAGAACCGTATATCCGGTCTGTGCTTCCACAGAACCTGATATCCCCAGAGCGGTCGAACAAAAATATCAAGAACTAGGACACAGCAACCATCAAACAACAAATGGTATGCTAGGTTGTTGTTGTTGATAGAAATTTTTTTTTCTTTGGGCGATTCCAATGGTTCATTATTGAAGATAATAAACCAAAAGGGGGACTGAAAGTAGTATTGAGTTCCAATCCAGGGAGAACAACCGAAAAACTCCAAGGTATGGTTAACCTCCATCGTAATGGTACTACTGCAAATTACTACTTGAGGAGAACTATGCTCCTACAAGCATGGATATTGGCAGGGCTGTTATGGAAATATAGAAATTTGAATATAGACGTTTACCCACGAAATGTAGAAACATAGAAATTAGAATATAGAAGATTGAAGGGTATAGAAAATTGAATTTAGAAAATTGGAATATAGAAAATTGAACAGTGTCAAGAATTTGAATTGCCAATATAAATGCTTATAAGCAAAATGGGTTTGATCCCTACTGTAGGAGTCCCTCCTGGGAAAGCTCTTAAAATTAAAAAAAATAGTGGAGGAGGTACCGAGGCAAAGCCAACACGTACCTACCAACCACGCTCTGCTACCATGAAATGTATGGCTGCTGGGCCTCCCTGTTCAAGGGGGTTAGGCAGTCTCAAACCCAAGCCCTTTACACTTTGTCATTGTATAACTCACTCACTTCGAGTATGTTTATCCGTCTCTAGGAAATTAAGGCGTGACACCGCAAAGCCACCAGTACTTATGACGTTTCGAGTTTTGCGAGGGCTCAATAAGCCTGGTGAGGCGTGTCTTCTACCCCCCGCTCTCCACGATTCGATCGATGGAAGTCAGGCAATCTTCCTTCAGGCCAAAACTGTGCTAAAACATCAATTTTATACCTACTGAGTCAGTAGTACTGACATTCCCTGGAAGGAGTTTATGTATGAGAATCATGAACAATTTACGTAAATACTCGTACCAACTACCGTAAAATATGGTGCCTTATCATCGATTATCCTCCCGTCAGAAATGTACCTACTGGTACATACTGAAATTAGGAGGTCGGGCCCCACAACTTAACCGGTCGAGTTCTCGCCCAAACCTCGTCCCAAACTGGAAATGTGGGCAACGAGATGGTTTAGAATCCGACAGTACAACTCCGACTTCTCCTTCAACTCTAGAGGCTCAACTTATTAGGGTTCCCAAGTGGATTGCCGCAGTAGATTATCGGACGAGGAGGACTGCTGTGACACGTACCAATGGCTTGGAAGACTCAGTGTGTTGGCGACCCGAAAATGTCCTAAACAGGGAAACAGTGTCCTTGACAGCTGTTATATATTCGCGCTTCCATTTTGACGTTAAGCCCTTTTGATTTATAATATTCAATCATGAACCATTTGAATCGTCGAAAAAAAAGCAGAAAAGTTAAAAAAAAAAAATCCACAGTGATGGCTATAAGAGCCAATTTTTGAAGAAATAACTGGATTTATGTAAAATGTCTCCATTGAAGGACTTGTGACATAAAGAACATCTCAAGTATCAACCGCGTTTCTTCATCTTCAAAGTGCTCCACTTTGATAACGGAATAGGATATCGCAATCCTGATGTCACCTTCGTGTTCAGCTTAAAAAAAAAACCTTTAAAATGAGGTGTCACTTGTCAGACTGTTTCATTTCGAGAATTATAGGTAATCACCCCCCTAAAACTCCCCCAACCCCTTTCATCTTATAGATTTTTCAACGCTGAACACGAAGTTGAAGTCAGAATTGCTATATCTCTTTCCGTTATCAGATTAGAGCAGACTAAACATGAAGAACATCTCAGGTATCAACCACGTTTCTTCATCTTCAAAGTGTTCCAGTTTGAGAACGGGATAAGATATTGCAATTCTGATTTCACCATCGTGTCCAGCATGGAAAAAACCTTAAAAAGGAGGATTCACTTGTCAGAATGTTTCATTTTGAAAATTTGTGGGTAATCCCCCCCCCCCCCACCACACCGAACCGCCACCGCCCTTAGAGTGACCTGATTCTGCCCATCTACTAACTTTGCCTTTCGATTGTCTTTGGGCAGTGGATTCAGGATGGCCTGAAACTGATTTTGGTATAAAAAGTTTTCGGAAATACGAGTTTCAAAAATTTTGGACCAAAAACAATAGCTTCATTTTCCTCGAAAATTCCTGAAAAGAATATCCTTGTGAGTTACACAACTATATTCAACAAAAAATTCTTTCTTCATTTTTTGTTTTGGCGAGTTTTCTATTTGCATGATTTTCATTGTATTCCAACTACATACTCTGGGATCTACATACCTACTTGTAGATCCCGTGTTTTTGAGGTTCCTCATTGTGTTATTAGAGTATCAAAAACTAATAATAGAATTAGAGTTTAAGGATCCACTTTATCTCGTCGTATATTTGGAGTGTTTTCAAGTGCTGAACACGTTATAGCTAGTTATTTAGTTTCCTGACCTCATCTTACAAAAAACTAATATTATCATGAATATAAGAATTCAGAGGAGAAGATCAACATCAAACAAAACCATACGTAAGCAACTTGTTTGGAGGAAGTCAGAAATTACCCAGGTGCTGCCCACGACGTTTCGTCTACTTCCCTCGACGCCATTCGCTAAACTAACCGGATCTGGATATTTCAAATGAGCCGCCCTGAACGCTTTTCATCAGCCGATAGATTTATTTTAGGCGGCACCCAACATAAACTCAACGCTATTCCTGGTTGATAAGAACAACAAGATTCGAGACGTGATGTTTCTAAAATAATGTTTCAGACGCGAATAGTCGAGATGCAAAAGTGGATTATCGGGTCTTTCCTCGCTTAAAACGAGACGCGGGTGTTCAATAAATTGAATATGATCCAGTGAGAACGTGAAAAATGGACTTTGAAGTTTTTGTTGATGGTGAATGGGTATGGCACCACAGTGGGGACTGCCTTTTTGACTCTGGAATATACAGACACATCCACGTTTCGTCATCAGTCACAAACCGAGGGATTTTTTTTCCTGAGAAGAACTCACCTTCAGAATAATCAAGACGGTGGTTTTTAAGGAAGTACCTACTTATTTTTCTGGAGAGGTTTGAAGTCGTATTGATCAGGAAGAGGGAAGCATTATACGTCATCTACCTCCCAGGCCAATCAGAGAACAGTTCGTAGACCGGCTCCGTAAACCGCTCTCTAATTGGCTCCCGAAAGCGGCGCATGAACGGCACCCCTGCCCGCCCCTATCAGCTGCTGTATCAACTACAACCCTGTCCGACCACTTTGAGCGGGGAAAGTTCAAATTCGCCATTCTTCAGTTCGATCTGGTTGTTGGAAAAAAAATTGTGTCTTTTAAAATTACTCGTTTTACATGTCTTGTGAGTCTATTGTGACTGGTAACGAAACGTGAGTGTGTCACTATACTCCTGAGTCAAAAAGGCAGTCTCTAAAGTGGCGCCAAACCCATTCACCATCAACGAAAAAATTCAAAGTCTAATTTTCCGAGAGGAAGATTATGGCATCAGTCTTTTGGCACCGGAAAGGGATATTATTGGTCAATCTTATGCTCAAAGGAACCACCATTAATGCAGCTGCGTACTGTGAGACCCTCAATAAGCTGAAAAAAAAATCAAGGGCGAAAGGAAAGAAATGTTGAGTCGTGGTGTGTCACTCCTTCATGACAACGCTAGACCTCATACCGCCCCTCTCACTCAGGACCTGCTTGTTTCATTTGGGTGGGATATTGTCACTCACCCACCAGACACCGCGGAACTAACACCATCGGATTATCATCTTTTCAATAAATTGAAAGAGTTTTTGGGTGGACAACGATTTTCAAATGACGAGGAGGTCCAGGATGCTGTCGAAAAATGGCTTCGTGAGGTGGAACCGAAGGTATACGACGAGGGTGTACAAAAACTGGTCTCTACGCTTCCAAAATGTATCGACCTCAATGGCGATTATGTAAAGAAATAATGACATGTTTTGACACTTATCATGTAAATTTCAATTAAATACATTCATTTTTCGATTTTTCACCCAATTCGTAATATTCAAATGAAATTAAATAATATTATGTCATGTTGTAACCTTACTTTCTGGATGTCCCTCGTATTTTAGTGAGGGGGAGCTGAGTGGGATTCGACTGTATATTTATCTTGAACTGGAGGTTTCGCTTGTAGCTGAAGATAATCTGCTGTCTTGGCGGCATTTACTTTGATTTTCCACTGTTCTATGCAGGATATAATGAGGTGACTTTGAAATCGAGAGGACTGTATGAGTATAATGTACAAACCTTTACACAGGGGATATTGAAGGTAGTTTCATGAATTTCTAGGTGCTAAGATGGATTTTTGAGAGAGAACATTTTAAAACTCTGAAGGCTAAAAGAATAACTATTTACAGAACACATACACCGAAAATATTTACAGTAGCTGAATACAGATATACTCAATTATACACACATTATTTACGTCACTAGTTTCCTTTGTTTAGATGATATCGGAGGTTATCTGTGAATTTGTTTTCGAGGGTTCTGATGAATGTTTCTATTGATTCTATTGTAGATTGAGCAGTGTTTGGATTTTACCGCGGGGTGATGCTGAGTGCCAGGAACATAAGTGATGTATGAGTGGATTAGAGTTTTGATCATGAGGTGAAAATAGCGGTAAAGTTGTTTACGACTACTGAGTTACGCCAGTTTATGTTGGTAAAATTGTAATATTTACAACGCTACTGAAAGCGGGAGTTTAAATATTACAATGTTACGGTGTAGCATTCACGGATGTTTGTACCGATGATCCGGCGAGAGAGAAATTGATAGTGGAAGTCTATAGGAAGCTCGTATCACGTGTTGTTACCGCTGTATATTACAAGGAATGCAATCAGCGCACGACCAAATGTTTGTTTTGGCTTCGGGATCCATCAAATATCATTGGAGTTGTCATCAAGCGAGTTCGCAGAAAATTAGGGCGCGTCGGGCGGTATGTACTCGTACTATGACGTTCGGGGCAGCGGGTAATCGACAATCACAACGTCGGACCGCGAATCGGTTGTTGGAAACTGGCTATCAGATTCAATCACATATCAGAACCCTTCGGTTTACTAACTGCCGGATCGTTAATTGTATTGGTTTTGCCGGATCAAAGACAATAAGCCCCGGCCGCTCGCCTCATCGAAAACGGGCCGGAGCTCGGGCGCGGTCCCCGGACTCGAGCCAACTTGAAGTTTGTCAATCACCGTTTCTGTTCGTAACGAATGCCCGAGCTACTAATCAAGAGCTCAAATGAAATCAGATAACGGCTCGGCGAAGTGGGCGGTGGAGGGAAGTATCTGTCCCAAGTCACAAGTCCGACTGAACCTTCAGCTCGACTCGGTTGGAATCGATTCAACTACTCGTAAATAAACTGGCGAGTCCCCCACCCAATCGAAAATGTAGGCAGAAAGGATTTGAAAAATGCATCCTCGTATTTGTGCCGTTCAAATCAACTCGGTATTGGCGCAATAATGTTCCAACCGTCAAAAAACTCACAAATTTCGCCCAACCCCACAATGATCCTCGAAACTGTTCATAACCCTTGGTCAATGGGAAGGAGTTCAAAACAAATTTTGAAATGTTGAATAATTCATATCTCGAAAAATTCAGATGGAACGGTGATTTTTAGCTCACATTTCGATAGAGTTTATTTTTTAGAATGTTTTAAGACCATCCGCAGCTTGGTACGGCCAGCCGTTCATGCACAATGAGGGCTCAAAAGTCGTCAACATGAGGTTGTTAATAACTAACAATACCAATATTAACAATTAATTATTAATATTTTACACTACCTGACAATAATGATTAAAAATGCATGATAGGTACTTCATAACAATAATTAATCTATTATTTAGTGATCTAGGCAGAAGGATGATCTGTATAAAAAAGATAATTAACCGTTGTGTCAAGAATTTGCAGAGTTTTTCTCATTTCCCGTTGTTTTCGATGAAAATTATGTTGTGTGGTTCGGTGAGCTGTGCCAGTATTTCAGTGTTTCAGAATCCGTAATATTTCTGAAGACAAATTCACAGAGACAGGAGATCCCATTTAATTACGAATTCCGAGGCCATTACACCATATTTCGCTAAAATCAATCCCATTTGTCAAGTCTTAAAAAATCGTAACGTCGCTAATTACAACTTTTGATATTTTCGGTTGGTCTCATCCGACGCAGGAGAGTGTAAACTTTGGAATGGTTGCCCTCGATTATTTTTGTCAGGTCCATTGGAGCCAACAAAAACGAAATGTATGTGAAAAATAGGCGAAAAACTCTATTTTTGCAGTTTTTTAGTAGGTTACGATTTGGAGGGTTTGGATCAATGTGAAAAAGAAATTGGACGAAGTTCGCGATGACCAGTGAAATAGACCGTTAAGTTGTCGTGAAAAATCATAAAAACGTCAAAAAATCGAAAACATTGCCCAACCGAAAAAAAACGGATTCGGATTCAGCACCCTTGAAAACTCCCGTCCACGATAAAATGAGGCCGGCAACTTTCAGGTCACTTTTTGGTTTATTATCTTCGATAATGAACCATTGGAATCGCCCAAAGAAAAAAAATTTTTAACCCCCCCTCAAAATTTGTTGGTTTACGTTTCAAGATACGTAGATTCAGAAAATCGAATAAAAAAAAATCCGTCCGTCCGCCGTACGCCGTACGCCGTCCGCCGTACGCCGTCCGCCGTCCGCGCCACTTTGCCCAGTTAGCGTTGAGTTAAAATTACGAAATTTTTTTTATGGGTTTCGACCAACCCCACAATGGTCCTCGAAACTTTTCATAACCCTAGGTCAAGGGGAAGGGGTTCAAAACGAATTTTGAAATTTTGAAAATTTCATATCTCGAAAAATTCATATAGAACGGTATGTTTTTTATTTCATATTTAGATAGAGTTTGTTCCGTAGAATTTTTTAAGACCATCCGCAGCTTTGTACGACCAGCCGTTCGTTCACAATGACGGCTCAAAGATTGTGCCTCACTACAGGATCGTGAATCAAACTGTTGAAATACAGGTCCATTTTCATACTAACAAGCTCTTTGGAACATCATATGGGTTAAGTGATGTCGAGTTTGTTGTTCTGAGGTGCGTTTCGTGCTACGGAAATGAAGGTAATTTCGAATGTTTGTTGGTAGGTAATTCTTTTATAGAAACTGTATTACCGACGTAGTATTAAAAACCCCAGAATTATATAGTATTAATTAATAATAATTAATAATAATTATTATAAATGATAAATACAAATTATTAATACCTAACAATAAATTATAATAATTTTCACTAGGTACTTGATAAAATTGTTAATAATTAGTGATAATTGATAATAATAATTAATCTAACATTTAGGATCTAGACATTTAGACCTAGTGATCTAGACAGAAGGGTGATCTGTACAAAGAAGATAATGAACCGTTGTGTCAAGAATTGGCAGAGTTTTTTTTTTAGAACCAGTGTAATCGTCTTGCTTCTGAAATGTCTATAATGTAAAAGCGTCTTGTAATTTGTTCGCATATAGTTTGTTGGAGATTTCAGCTCTTATTTTAATTTTCTATGGATTATAATACAGTGCGCACGCCAAATGGTCGTCTAAACTATTATGTGTTTATGTGTTGAATCAATTAAACCATCAGGAAGTTCATTTGATGGCGTTACTGATAGCGGCGTTGTTAGGGCCAAAGATATGATGGATTACACGAAAATTTTATGAACACGGTAGCGGTTCACTAGTGGTGGCAGATGATATGAACAGAGAAGTATTGAGCAAAGCTGCTGATCATGAGGGAAACTTTGTTGAAACCGAGAATCCGTACCAGCCCTTTAAACGAAAGGGCAGAGGTGATTCGGGGGCGGCGAGGGAAGGAATTGCAAATCTAAAACCGAAACCTCGCCGGTAATTGGTGGGAACTGATTAAAATCGCTACCTCCAGCCGAAGAGGGATGTTGAGGGCAGGGATAATGACGGAGAAGATCGTATACCGTGTAACAGGGAAAAGGTTAATTACGAGGTTTTCGACGACTGGATCGGCGGGTTGGGAGTTGAGAGGGTTAAATTCGGCTTATCTCCACTGATACCGGCGGTTGTCGCCCTCCGACTCCCGTCAAGGGACACGGCGGAGTCCGCTATCTTCCCAGTTCCCTTGGGGTTCGGGGAATCAAGCAGGTCGCCATATCTGACCTCCTCTTAACTCCGGCGAGTCGGTACTCGTAAATCGTGGTTCAGAGTCGAATGGGACCTGTCGGATAATCTGCTCTTACGTTTGGTTTTCGAACAGACCTACCGCCTCGTAAATCACACACGACTTTCACGGGAACGGCTTTCATTCATCACAACTCGTTAATAGGCTGAAAACGGTAAATGAATACTTTAGGACGTTCCCTACAACTGATTTCGAGAATAGTGGCTCATAAAGTCAATTGTGATTTTTTTTGTTCAATCATAACTTTATTGTAATTATACATTACAGTATAGTTTAGCATAATATGGAGCATTAAATAGGTTGCCCTCGTAAACATGATGCAAGTTGCTGCCCAGCGACAGCCCTTGCTTAATTTATTCTTTGTCAAAGAACACTTTTTGGTTTATTATCTTCGATAATGAACCATTGGAATCGCCCAAAGAAAAAAAAATTTTAACCCCCCCTCAACATTTGTTGGTTTACGTTTCAAGATACGTAGATTCAGAAAATCGAATAAAAAAAAATCCGTCCGTCCGCCGTACGCCGTCCGCCGTCCCCCGTCCGCGCCACTTTGCCCAGTTAGCGTTGAGTTAAAATTACGAAATTTGGTTTCTGGGTTTGGACCAGCCCCACAATTTTCTTGTGTAAATCTCGAGAAAGTCGAGACTATCAAATATGTTGGACTTACGCTGAAATTTAAAATTGAAGGAACACATACAAGACCTTATGAAGAGAATAATAACTTTTTTTCATTTGTTTATTGTCCTAAGAAAGTGGTTGTCCCGTGATAATCTTAAAATGGTATACTTACTATGCGTAAGTATACCGAATGCCTAATATACGGTGTAATAGTATGGGAATGCACCTTTGCCATGAACTTCCAAAGTCTGGACATAGCGATCAATACGGTTTTTCGAATAGCAACCAAATCTCGTAGACGTACGCCCTTAGGCAACTCCTGTGATACTCGTATTTCTATTGAATGTTGATCTTTTTATATAAATCAACTGATAGTTCGGGAAGTACAAGGCCTACGAGAGACAACCAATCAGCTATTCAAGAGAAACCGCGGCCGTCAATGACTTCTTCACAAGGCAACTACCCCGGCTGGCTCCGACACTATTTGAACAGCTACCAAATGTTATTTAAACAGCGAAAACGCTACTGATTTTCAAAAATGAAACTAGGCAGGTTTTGGCAAGTGATCTATGAATTAACTCGAGAACAGTCACTTATGTAAAAACACTGAGTATTGATAATTACATTCTAATTACTGATAGAATAAGTAACTGCACTTAAAGTTATCGTAACTTAACTGTTATCGTGAGAAGCTAACAGGACCAGCACCGAAAAGTTCGGCCTATTTTGTCTGTCTTAGCTGAGGAGTCGGCCTCATCGGGACTTGGATAGGAAAAGTTGTTGGTTTTTTTGAGCTCAGTAAATACATTGCAACTTGAAGTTTTCTTCTGTTAACTTTTGCTTTAATTATTTTCTAAGTGTAATAGTAGAAATATGTGATATCATTGGATATACTCGAAGAAGGTAGTAGTGGGCTTTGTAATTGATATAATGTCATTGTAATTGAACTTTTAATTGATAATTGATGTAGTGGTATGTATGGGAATTTTTACGGCAGGCTCTCAGAATGTGTAAGAGGGCGAACTTATCTGACGGTCCAATGGACCAAGATTATTACATGGCTGCTTGCAATTGAATCATTGTCAAGTATTTTATTATGTAATAAAAACATGTTTTCTCTCTCTCTCTCTCTCTCTGTCTCTCTCTCTCTCTCTCATCCCCTTTAAGCTGCAGTGTCCGGAATCCACTGTAAATAATCGTGGTTATTGCTGTTTTTCTCCGGGAGCGGTGGAAAATCCCTCAGTACATTGACACTGTTTTGAACTCGTATCGGTTGATACTTTTCATTGGCTTTTCGATAAGATAAAGCTTCTTCAGCCATTGCTCGTTTAATAATTTTCGTCGTTCAAATTCCGGGCAACTTCGATCCGTTGATTTGTGAGGGCCTTTGCAATATACGCGAGTCAGATTTTGGTTTATTATCTTCGATAATGAACCATTGGAATCGCCCAAAGAAAAAAAAATTTTAACCCCCCCTCAAAATTTGTTGGTTTACGTTTCAAGATACGTAGATTCAGAAAATCGAATAAAAAAAAATCCGTCCGTCCGCCGTACGCCGTCCGCCGTACGCCGTCCGCCGTCCGCCGTCCGCCGTCCGAGGCACTTTGCCCAGTTAGCGTTGAGTTAAAATTACGAAATTTGGTTTCTGGGTTTGGACCAGCCCCACAATGATCCACGAAACTTTTCATAACCCTAGGTCAAGGGGAAGGGGTTCAAAACGAATTTTGAAATGTTGAAAATTCCATATCTCGAAAAATTCCCATCAAACGGTATGTTTTTTATTTCATATTTAGATAGAGTTTGTTCCGTAGAATTTTTTAAGACCATCTGCAGCTTTGTACGACCAGCCGTTCGTTCACAATGACGGCTCAAAGATTGTGCCTCACAACCCGATCGTGAATCAAACTGTTGAAATACAGGTCCATTTTCATACTAACAAGCTCTTTGGAACATCATATGGCTTAAGTGATGTCGAGTTTGTTGTTCTGAGGTGCGTTTCGTGCTACGGAAATGAAGGTAATTTCGAATGTTTGTTGGTAGGTAATTCTTTTATAGAAACTTTATTACCGACGTAGTATTAAAAACCCCAGAATTATATCGTATTAATTAATCATAATTAATAATTATTATTATTAATAATAAATACAAATTATTAATACCTAACAATAAATTATAATAATTTTCACTAGGTACTTGATAAAATTATTAATAATTAGTGATAATTGATAATAATAATTAATCTAACATTTAGGATCTAGACATTTAGACCTAGTGATCTAGACAGAAGGGTGATCTGTACAAAGAAGATAATGAACCGTTGTGTCAAGAATTTGCAGAGTTTTTCCGTGCAGTTGTTTGTTTCGTGTTCGTTTGTTCCGCAATTTCCTTATATAATTTTCCTTATTTACGGACCTAGTAATGTGTCCGTGACGCAGGCTGGTGTCACACTGCGTCACCCGAGTCTACACGACGATTTGCTTGGTGTAGTTGTACGCTGTCAGGTAAGGTTTGTGAATAGAAGGTGGCTCTTATAGATCGTTTCGGGAACGTAAACGATTTCGTTAAGTAGTTGTTTGAACGCTCCTCTTTAATCTCTCTACCGCCAGTATCTTTTACCTACTAGCTTTGTTGTTGTTTTTTTTAAATCCTCTTCGATAAGATCGGTACGGGTATCTCTAATGACTCCGACCGTTCCAACAATTGTGGAATGTAGGCTTCCATTTTATTGACATGGATATGTCTTATTGCTGGGGGTCATGCCAAAATTTGCATAATTCAAATTTTGTGTTAGCATGGGATGAGATAAGAAATCATTGTATAATCATACACGTATAATAATTATTATGGTGTGGGTTTCTACTTTCCACGGTATCGAGAAGCACCTACAAATATTTGAATTCGCACACTGACTGTGAAAATAATTTCCAATTCAACGTTCATTCGGCTCAACGAGCCCTCACTATGAACTGTGGAAAAATAATAACAATCCAACCGTTCTTTTAGTACTTTTAGCACTATTTTTGATCGACTTGTGGTTATGCGGTTATGTGGTTATTTCACGCGTCACTACCGAATCACGCATCTCGCCTACCGAATTTCAACAACGTTATCCAAATAACATACACTTATCCCTTATTTGTCCAATTATTGTGTATAGTTTTGACACTTCCTCGAACAATGAAATGGGCCATGTCATTTAACAATTTTGAGCCATAAAAACCCAAATCTCAAACTTTCCTAGTTTCAATATACATTTATATATCCGATATCCATTTTTACGTTTAATAACCTTCGTTATCGGCTTCGGGTCTCGTAAGAGAGGGCTTGAACCTCAGGAAAATTCACCTTTGTTTTCCTTTTCGAGCTCAGCCTGGAAGATATCACTTTGGCTTGAGTGCGGTAAAAGTTAATGAGCTCTCACCGCAAAAAGTGTTAAAATTTGTGAACTAAATAGCTAGATAGTTACCTGATTTATCAATGTAACTACGAGTAGTTGTTATATTATCTGAATAAACGCATGAAAAAAAAAAAAAAAAAAACTTTGGCTTGAGTCCTTGGGAATCCTTTTCGCGCTTTTAGAAATTGTCGGGTTTTACGTCCAGTAGTTGGTAACAGTGCAAATGCTGCAGGCAGGGAATCACCCGACGTTTATATTTTCGTCGTGTATGCATTTCAATGTGATTGACGTTCGGTATCCGACCGACCCACTGAATTCGAAATCCGCTCATACAGCCACGCCACAGGACGGAAAATCTTATCGCGCGTGTTTGAGCCTAACGATAAGTTGCGACAGGAAGTCTACCGGGTGATTCTATCAACTTTGATGGTGTTCTTGTCGTCTGATGGAAAATACGCTTAGAGAAGGTACATTGGAAGGTAAAGCAGACAAAGAAGGCATTTCCAAGAGGATGGTGGGATCGGCGGGGGGTTGGAGGTTCGGGAAGCAATCAATCACTGGGTTACTCTGACATGACAAGGTAAGGCTGCCTGAATGGATTAAGGGGCTTGTGAGCTTAGAGAGTCGGGGTAATTGCGAGAAGATGAAGCCACCGGTCCTAAGTAAACCAGTCTGCTGTGAAAACAACAGTCCTCAATCCTGTACCGTCCCCCCCCCCCCCCCCCCCAGCTCTCATACCATTGTGGTTTGTGCCCTACTGACCTTGCGTATTCACATCAACCCGACAATAAGAGTGTTCATGTTCGGGAGGTATACGATGTAATGTAAACGTAGTATTTTATACAAAGTTCCTGCACGAGTTGTGACGGCAAGGAATAGAAAATGGGGATAAACACAAACAAAAATGAAAAAAAAGAGTCTGTTTCACCAATAAATAATTGCTGAAAACAGTAGGGTAAAGGCACCAATTGCTAACACTACACCAATTACTGACACTTGTTCCTTCTACCTTGAAAAATAAGCGTTTCAGGCCACCTAGGTATTTGAAATTAACGCCAAATGAAAGCCACACTAATCTGCCACAGAATCCCACCAAAATCAAGCAAGGATTGGGTGATAAGGGGTGAGGGAATGAAGCGTTATCATCAGTCTTCCTTAGCCTGGCGAATCATTACGCTTTTTGCTAAGGAGGTGAGTCACTATTTTGCTCATTATAACCATTTCTTCTTGGTTTACACACTTGAATTCTTTTTTAACGCTTCAATACTGATGTTAGATAATAAGAATACAATATTCCAATGTAAATTCCCAATAAAACTATATCATTTTGGGATGTTAGGATTTAGTAACCGAGCGAAAAAATTCGAGAGTCGAAAAGAATTATGGTTTATTACTATAACTAGTGCCACTTGTCAGTATCATTCCAAGTTGAGGTTGTCTGTGGCCCCAATTGTCTATAAGTCTATGTCTATAAGCAGTGATACTGTTGAGCTTTATTATTTGAAGAATTATTTTTAGAAAGAGTAAGTGACATAGTACATCAACTCAAAACTGTAGATATTTTTCTAGACTCTAAGATTTTAAAAAGTGATGTAATGTGTACCTTGAAACTGTACCTACCTACTATTTTCCAGACTAAAAGAATTTTGTGAGATAACGGTAAAATGTGATAAATAAAAATTTTCTCCCTTATTTGATATCTTTATTTATATTTGACTTTCCTGCACATCTCTAGGGAGGAGCCATGTAAGGGCTGGCAGGGCAGGGGCCCGCGAATAAGGACCCGCCACGGTGCTAATAGATGTAGCTACACAAGTAATATCATGCGAAGGTTTGGCTAATAGAGTTGGCTGTTTTTCTTTAGTCACTCTTGCAACGACTTTAGGTACCTATACATATCCTGCAAATGTTTTCAGCAGCTGTAGTTAAAACATAGCAACAGCAGCTATTTATTTTTCTCCGTGCAGTAAGACATGGTATTCGAGTTGGGTCGAGGCGGTGCCTAAGATTCGAACAAACCACCTCCGACCACCAAACGACGGAATGAAACACGCCCTCGTCCCTGTTATGGGTCCCACCAAAATTGAACAGAGAGCGAATCAACGATGTTCCGCCCCAACTTTTGATTAAGTTTCCCCAACTCTGAAGGTCGGGATTGTGACTTGAGGGGTCCGCAACTGAGACCAGAGAAAAAGCCTCTGGAATTAGCCTCTAACTTCAATTATTTCCAAAGGAAAACAAGGATCGGAAAGTCTAGTTGGGTTCGTGTACCTCCTACGCATACAGAAGTCGACTCTTCAGACCGAAGAATATGAAAATCACGTATTCGGGAAAAACACCTGAACAAGATTTATGGAATTTCGTTTAGTTTTCCAACCAAATTTTGTAACTTCCAGTTCTTAATACGAAATCACCATAACGCAGAAAATCAACGTCCATCCGGTTCAGGGTTCAGAATCGATTCGGATGGCCATCGATCTATCAAATTTGACACCTCAAAAGTCGTACCTTAGTTGGTTCTGAATTGATGTGAGACGCGATCGACAATGATGAATATTCAGAAACCCGTTACAAATACAAACTGGCGGTAGTTTCCAGTGTTCATATTGCCCTGTTATTGTAGGCAACTCGTTAGGCAACAGAAGACTGATGAGGCCTATTTTATCCGATCGCAGATGAATCAAATCGCATTGTTCAATCTGTAATCGGTCTGGAGCATCGCATCACTTCCAAAGTTCATGGTTTACACCGTGATTTAAACAGCTGATTATTGTCTGCTTTATATCTCGTTGCTGACACCTGGGAGAGCGCCTTTTCCAAGGCTGAACTGAGCATCCAAACTGTGAATGCCGGGTTAATTGAGATTGGTCTTAAGTTTACCTAAACAGAATTTCTTACCATATTACTTGTCAGCCCCACACATGCCGGCCTATAGTTTGAAATTGCACCTCCATGACATGAACTGTGATAGGAATACATGTAATAGCTGTCCAGAGATTGACAGATGTTCTAGTGCCAAATATTTAGGGATTATTTTGAATTCGAGCATGAAATGGGAGAGTCAGATTCACGCAGTTTGTACAAGGTTGAGAAAACTTATCTACGTTTTTTCTAGATTAAGTAAAATTGTTCCTTCTAAGCTCATGAGGACGATTTATTTCTCATTAGTGCAATCAGTTTTGCTATATGGTCTACCGGCTTGGGGTAGCACATACATTTTAGTGCGTTAATTATTCTTAATGATGAAATATGCGACCACATCCTCTATGAATCATCCGTTTTCTCTCTTTACTCAACTTCTTGTTTCTTTGAAATTTCTCGAGATCGTGAACCATTTCTCCACGTTTCCATTTCCACAGCCGACGAGTCCAATTCCACTTTGAACCTCCTTCCATATTTAATTAGTTCCTCATTCAGGAGCTTAAAATCTGTATTCAACTTTTCCTGTATAATCTTCAAAACGAAATGGACGTGGAAAAAAATTGAGACTCCCCCGTCGAGTATTCAAATGACTCGTCTTCCTGTTTCTGCCCTTCGTCGCATCTCAGCTGCTCTAAATCGCCACTTTATATGCAGCCTCCGCAAGACTTTTTCTCCTTCAATAAAAACTGATAATTCAAATTGAAATCCAATTCCGGAGCGTTTGTCATTTTTATGGCGTCGAAGAGACGCCGCAGGTGAAATATTGAAACTATTTGCGAGGTCCGGCCGCCCCATCGAACCCAATTTTCGTGGTTTTCGTTGAATTTCCAAAGAAACCAAGTTCCTACGGTTGGGTCCACGATTTTGAGTTGGCACATGAGTTTTCGATACGCTTCTGAATTCGTCATTTGGCTTTTGACAACATTTTATAAAACTCTGCAAATTCTAGACACAACGGTTTGTTATCTTCTTTGATCAGATGAACCTTCTGTTTAGATTTGTAGAGATACTGAATGATAGAATAATTATAATTATGGATTATTTATCATTAATTATTATTATCATGTAGTGTACATTATTAATATTTATTGTTGGTTATTAATAATTTTTATGCTTCATTATTAATAATAATTAATAAAATATCATTTATTAAATCGATATTTGAAAACCATGAGCCAGTTTGAAAATTGACCCTACAGGCTGCCTCACGATTCAGTCACATGTTGACGATTTTCGATCTGCTCCAATTTTGAGCCCTCATTGTGAACGAACGGCTGGTCGTACAAAGCTGCGAATGGTCTTAAACAATTTAAAAAAATAGTACTTTCAAAATTTAATTGAAAAAAATTAGCGACAAGATGAAGGATTTTTCAACGTGAAGATGTAAATGAATGCAAAATGAAGGCGCGGAATTCCAGAGGCTTATTAAAACCC
Source organism: Stenodema calcarata (assembly GCA_963920205.1). Lineage (NCBI taxonomy): Eukaryota > Metazoa > Arthropoda > Insecta > Hemiptera > Miridae > Stenodema > Stenodema calcarata. The sequence continues at coordinate 31,472,016 of OY986053.1, read as the reverse complement.
GATCACCTAGCCAGCCAGCCCTCTGACGTCATAGGCTCTTACGGCTCTTACGGCCAGCTCTCGTGCGTCATAGGCTCTGACGTACTAGTTGGCCTCCTGCCAGCCGTTTGACGTCATACGCTCGTGCGTCATAGGTGCGTCTGACGTAGTGGCCCGCCTGTCGCTTGTGTTCTGACGTGATCTGAGGGAAAGGGTGAATCAAGGAAACAAATTTTTCCCGTTTCAGTTTATGTGCCAAAGCAAACACATGAAAATGTCAAAAGAATGTCAACTCCATCCTGTTGTTGATACAGTCGAGAATTAAATGGTTGCATACGAGTCTGCAACACATTGGGACATTTTATGTCTTTAAAGAAGTGATTCAAGAACCTTCGAAAAATGCTACATCACCTACACCAGTAGCGTAGTTGTATACTTAATTGTAGGGTTCATCATAAATTATGAAGCTTGCATTCGTATAGACAATATAAATTATTGAGAATGATCACCTGTGTGTAAACAATTATTTAAACAATCACGCTCATACCGCAGCTTGTCGGCCACGCACTCCGCAGTGGTTAACGTAATATGGTTAGGTAAATCGAGAGCTATCCAACGAGTGGTGAACGATTTTTGTACGATGATAACTGGCGAAGATAAAGTTCCGTAGTAACGAATCGGTTGTAAGCGAAAATCATCAGAAATTTTCGTGACGATTTCGTGTAACGCTTTTGTGTAACGTTTTTCGAGTTATGTGCCAGAGTAAAGACATAAAATGTCAATAAACTCTATGTAAAATTTACTATTCATATTTAATATGAACTGAAAACTGTACTGTTCCTTTTGAATTTTTCGAGATATGAAATATTCAAAATTTCAAAATTCGTTTTGAACCCCATCCCCTTGACCTAGGGTTATGAAAAACCTAAGGGCCATTGAATTTCAAATGGTTTTTTCAAGCTCAACACGATGGTGAAGTCCGATACCGAAAACGTTGCCAGAAAAAGGAGTAGGTAAATTTGGAAGAATTGCCAATTTTGGCATTAGTTACAATTTGGTTTTTGTGAATAATTCTATTGTTTTCGTTAAGCCCAGGAGGCAAAAATCCCAACCCAATACAGGGTACTAGATTGGTACTATAGCGACTGTAATTTCATAGGAAAAAAGTTATAACCAATGACTAAATAATGTGATGTAAATTACGAATAAACCTGGATAACACAAGCACTGATTGATACTTGAGATGTTCTTCACGGTTAGTCTCCTCTAATCTGACAACGGAATGAGATATCGCAATTCTGACTTCACCATCGTGGTCAGCGTTGAAAAGTCTATAAACATAGGTGTTAAGTATTCGGCAAAAAAAAAAAAGGATCCAAAATTTGATATTAAACCAGTAAAATAGAGACATTTTACATGAAACCAGTAATTTCTTCGAAAATTGGCTCATATAGCCACGCTACGTGGATTTGTTTCTGGATCTAGGGACGCGGGAGCGTCCCGCCCGCCAAGAAAACCGAAGCCCTGAAAACCGAAGCGACTGAGACACTGATTACGCGACGGAACAAGTTGGGGTTTTCACCATCCCGTAGCTCGGTCCCCTGAGTGTCTCGAGAGTTGATTTTTTGTACACCAACTCTCCAGGGGCACGTGAGGACGTAAACCAAATTTCAGCTCTTGGGAACATCAGGTGTCGGGGGTATAACAGTTTTAAAACCACTATTTTTCACGTTTTTCGTGTTCTTCTTCTTCTTCTTCTTCTTGTTGTTCATTGACGGGGCTACAGCCCAGTAGACGAATCGGATCGAGCTGAAATTTTGCACACACGTTTGTTATGCTCCAAGGGAGTGCCTTTTGAACATTTTTTTTCCCTCCCCCCATTTCCCTCCCAATTAGGGGGGAAATAGTAATTTTTAGGAATTTCAAATGGTCATAACTCCTTCAAAATTGAAGCTTCCAGATTTTCTTTTTTAGTTGTGTTCAGCTTTTCAAACTATTTAATTTGAGATCAAAAGAAGCTTCCTAAGGGGAAAAATAAAGGAGTTATGGTGATTTTTCCATTTTCAACAATAACTGCCGCAAATATTGATGAAAATTGGTGCGGTTGGTTTTAAAATGTCCGCTAGGTTGTCTAGAATATGCTCAATAATTTTGAACTAAATCTCTATCGATTTGACTAATCCACAGCCAAAAATACGTGAATAAATTCCACATCTACTGATTTGGCTAATTTCCGAAAACATCAAAGTTGAACGGTGGTCAGAAAAATTGTCGTAGAGTGGCGCCTGCTTAAGGATCGATAGGAAATTTTATGGGCTTTCGAATGAGGGTAGCGCACTTTGGCACTTTTCCCAACGGTTCTCGAGTTATTCGCGATTTTTGGTATAAAAACGTGCGTTTTACCAGTTGCAAACTTTCTCTTTCCTCTTTCTCTTCGACTCCAATAATTACAATTATTGTAATGATTCTCAATAACAAAAATTTGCACAGTCCCCAAGAAAAAATGCAACCAATTTTCAAAAAATTTCTAGGTAATACAAATTTATTCAAATTTCTAATAATTAGAAATTATCCTTAGAATTATTCTTTCTATTTTTTTAAATTTAATAATAAGAATAATTGTATTATATTTTAATAATTGCTTATAATTGTTAATTGTTTTAATTGATCAAAAACTACTATTTAACCAATTCGCAAAAATTTTAAAACTACTTATTTTTCAAACACATTTCAGATAACAAACAATAATTTCCAAAAAATAATTATTCTTGTCACAAAAACAAGAAACAAAAAGGCAAATTAGTAGGCGTACTAATTTTTTACTAAATTTTGACTAGGATAAAACTTCATTTATTAAAACATTTACTAGTTACCTCGTAGGTAGTTTTGTTAAATTGAACTGGATTGTATAAGTACCACTCGAAAACTAGCCATGCAAAAAGATGTGATATCCCCCAAAAACAACTCCGTTGTAAAAACTGGCCCGCCAAAATCCTCAGCCGCAAAAAGGAATGATATCCATTTTGCCCGCCAGCCACATATATAGGATGCTCGGTGCTTCGCACCTCGCTGTTGAGTGTGCATATAGAAACCTGATCCTCCTACCCCTAACCTCCACCGTCAATGTTTTCCTGTTCCCTGTCTCCTTCCCACAACCTCCTCTCACCCTTAGTCACCCTCGGTTTCACCTAATACGTTTCCTCTGTTACACCAGCAGGGAGCTTTACGCTTCTTTCAATGCTGTTGGCGGGAGCTTTTTGCCAGATGAACAAGCTAACATAAGTATTACTGGTGGTCACGAGTAGGTACCTAATCAGCGGTGGTACAACTGTAATGCTACAATTCAGGCTTGTTCATCTGGCAAAAAGCTCCCGTCAACAGCATTGAAAGAAGCGTAAAGCTCCCTGCTGGTGTAACAGAGGAAACATATTAGGTGAAACCGAGGGTGACTAAGTGTGAGAGGGGGTTGTGGGAAGGAGACAGGGAACAGGAAAACATTGACGGTGGAGGTTAGGGGTAGGAGGATCAGGTTTCTATATGCACACTCAACAGCGAGGTGCGAAGCACCGAGCATCCTATATATGTGGCTGGCGGGCAAAATGGATATCATTCCTTTTTGCGGCTGAGGATTTTGGCGGGCCAGTTTTTACAACGGAGTTGTTTTTGGGGGTGTTTTTTACCTTACTATTTGATTTGTATCATGTTGAAGAATCGTTGAATTTTATGTAAGAAGTTTTTATAAAGGTGTTGAGGCAACTATTTTAAACTATTCCAATTATTTTCCTAAAATTCCCAGTCATGTTCGAGCGTGAGAACGAACTGTTCGAAAAACGACAAAACTCCGGTTCCCTAAAACTTTCATGTCCGAAAACCGTTCCACTCCGCGGAAAACCGCCCTGCGGATCCGTCGGGAATAAACCAATCAAATTGGTTCCTGTAAATCTGCCTGTAACCAGAACACGCGCTTACAAATCTCGCTTCAAATACATGAGGTTCCTCCTCGCGTTCGGTATGAAACATGAAATTCCCTATCTCTTCTTCCCCGTTAGCGCGGATCGCATTATTCCGTTTCATCCGCTCGTTCGTTATTCGACGTGAATAGGTTTAGTAGCTGACTGCATAAAATACAACGAAATCGAGTCTGCGTCGTGGAGAGTGAACTTTTCACAAATTACGAATATTATCAATGACGAACCCGAAAATGGAATCGACAAGTAGAAAAACCACTTTATAACCTCAAATTAAAATTGACTAGTCTAAGTGAAGAGAAATTGGAAATTTCCTCTGTGAATTGCCAGAGGAACCATTTCCTTCAGACATGGGCGTATTTTCATTCATGAACGTTCCACGTCATCCGAATCATCTCTGTACCCGAACTTTTGGGTTGACGGAATTTCGTATTTGAAGTCTCAAAATGTTCGTCATGACAAGAGCGAACAAAGTAATGGTGGGGTTTTTAAAATCCAGTTTGGCGGATCCAATACCTATGGCGGCTGGAATCCTTCAAAACAAGGCGTATCCACATTAAGAAGCCTTGCAAAACGTTTAACCAATTAGGTCGGAGTTCAGGTTAAATTGTAGTTTAACGACGGCCTGGAAGGTCTGAAGCATAATTAGTCAACATTCAAAATAGCGTACCTATCCAGCATAGCAGACTAATCCACTTTTTATTGTTATCACTTCAAAAAAATCAACCCCATTTACCCAAATTTGGTGTTGGAAGGTTTTGAGGGTACTGATTTCTAATCCTCAGTATTGCAAAATTCAAGATGGCTGACGAATTTTTCGAATGTCAACCAATTTACTTCAAACGTGGTATACGGTGGTTTTTGAGGTCGCCGATTACGGATTCGAGGTCAGATTTGCAAGATTCCTGGTACCGAACGAATTATTTGAAAATCGACAGGGAGAACTTCGATTTTGCTACTCTGACCTCGAATTGCTGCATATCTCAAACATACCTACAAAGGAGGATTACAATATTTCATACAATAAACTTACATTTTAATCACGGAACTTCAGGAGGACAGAAAAAATGTGCCAATTCCGGAAAACATGTGGAAATACTGTCCCGATACATAAATACGAGAAGTAGTCTGGTTCAAGGTAGTTTAAGTGAGCAATATCGTGAAATTTGTCTTCAACGTCCAGTTTGAATACCCATTTTTTAAAATTTCTTTTAGATTTCGTGGAAATTTCGTATTTGGTTTTGCTTTTGGAAATTGAGTTTTTTTTGTTTTTTGTTTTTGGTTCAAGTTGAAGTAGGTTCAGTTACAAAGGGTTACAAAGGGAAATGGTTTGATCAACGAACGCCCTCACTTCGAATCCTTGTACCGACGTGTGGGTACATCATCCTGTAGAGAGAGAGAGAGAGAGAGAGAGAGAGTGAGAGTGTGTGGCGGTGGAGGGGGAGAGGGGATGCTCTCTACAGGAGTGTTACGGGGTTGGGGCCACGGTGGGTGATGCGTGGTGAGGCTGGTGTGGGGGGAGGGGGTTGAATGCTATTACTCATATCATCAGTCCACAACCCCCCTCACGTCTCACTGCCATCCCCCCCCCCCCTCCAATTGGTAGAGAGATGGTTACATAAGAGGGGTGATGAGGGGTGTAAGAGGGGGGGCGGGACCCCACAGGGCGGCTACAGCCTCCAGCGCCCCTTCAGTCGCCTCCCGACCGCTGTAGAGAGAGCCGCCCCCCCTTTTTTTCCCGAAGTCGTCCTGGCTGTGCCGGTACCCGACCCCACCTATTTTCTTCGCGCAACTTGACATGCTGATTCCACCCATCGCTTGATACTGAAAATCAAAAGGTACATTTCTACCTTCAAAACCAATAGAAAAATTCGTTGAAACAATTTTTGTACCGAAAATTTGATCACCCGCTCATCATGAGTCTCACAATCCAAATAACCCAAAATTTGATGCCATCGCATCAAGTCGTGGCACATGAACTGACGAGGGAGTTCTTGAGAAATCGTGCCTACTTAAACTACCCTCAACCAAATACGAGAAAACCCAAAATTTGGAAAAAATCGGGGTTATTTAAATTGAAAAATTCATTTAGTACGACATAAAGCATGACATAAAGAGCAAATTGTGAAGCATTGTACAATGAGTTAACAGAACATGATATAATTTATTGGAGTTTTAGTCAATTAAATTAGTTTCAGTCGATAACAACGAATTCGAGATAATTTGACGAATTCGAGATATTTTAAATGATTAATTTCGTACCTACAATTTTTCAACAATGGTTTTTTCAACATTATGAGAGAATTTTAGTAGTATTGTACAGGATATTAACTGAACTTAATACCATTTATTAAATATTAGGTCAATTTCATGAAACAAACTACCCGAAATTCTAGAAATTTGAAAACCAAAAATAGAGGAGTAATGCTGCATGACCTAATGAGTGTACCTATGGAACGCTCCGAAATTGAGCAATTCGAAACCTGAGGTTGTTTGAGTTGTGCAGCAAGACCTGATGAGAGAATGTTTGACTAACTTACTGAAACTACCCTCAACTTACTACTCCAGTTCACCAGTTGACTCAGAATTGTTGAAATAGAAATTCGGTGTAATGCACTACAAAATGTCACATTAAACTGCAGTTTATTGAGTTTTAAGTACTTTGTCAACCAGATTAACCCGAATTCTGACTCTTATTGTTGACTTTAGTAATTTTATTGTATGCATTTCATGCAATCTTCAACTTTGATTGCCATTAGAGGATTTTTGCCTCTCAATTATTCAGTCATGGAGTATGAGCGAATAAAACGTACAATTCGCCGCAGACTAAATCAAAAAACTGTGAGCAACAATATCAAACCACCAGTTCAAAACCAGATTCGGAATCCCCAAATTCATGTAAAATGGTATCAAACCATTTTTTTTTCATACTCCAGTACCTCCAAAAGGTTGAGAAAGTTCAAACGATTCAAATGAGTGCTTGCGGCATGTCCTTATGAGCGAATTTTCAATGTTATGTACCTACTCAAACTACTATCGACTATAAACTACTATAGCTGTGAACCATAGAAACCCAAATCTATATATCTAGTCCTCTAAACATTTCCTCGTTCCAATATTGGCTCATGTACTTAATAACCACCGTTATTAAACCTGATTTTCAGTATTTTCAGAACATCCGTCTTTTTCGCTCCATTTGTTTTTCGATTTTGTACGGCAGCCGTCAAATACAGCTCGTACAGAACTGAATTTTTCCCCTCATTTCGGACAACTCGAAGATTCTACTGTGTCGCGAACTCTCCTCGCTGAATTTAATTGTTAAAATGTGAAATCGACTCTATAGACAGACCAAGTTACTTGTATTGCGGTGCCAATCTCTTCGTAAACTTCGTTTTTCCTCAATAATGAACCGCTGGAAACGATAGCGAAAAACAAACGTCCAATGCTTCCTCTAAATTGGTGGGTTCACGTTTCCAGACCGAGAGTCCGAATATCGAATTCAAGTTTAACAACGAAATAATTTAATGATTTTTACCGCATCACTTGTTCTTTGAAAATTTACCGAAGAAATTCGAGACCATGAGATAGGGAAACGGAGGTTCAATACATCATATTTCGGAAACTTCGAAAAATCAGTGGAGTTTTTAATGTAAGTATGAATAGAATTTGGTTCATTGAAGTGTTTAAATAGTTGAATAGGCAGTTTAAATATGAGCTACGTTACCTGTTCACTAAGATATTGAACACAGGACAGAGATTTAGACCAAAGGCTGAGCCGTGGGGTTACTTGCTGCGTCAAATTAAGGGGGCATTTGGGATTTATAGAGTGTATTAGAGCCGCAGCTGGATGCTGTTCATCTCTTTAATATGAACATTTGTTCGAATCCATGGATGCACTATTCTTTGAAGCGGATTTTTTCCCCGGGGGTTTCTCTCGAAATTTCGTAGTTTTTTCCCCCCTCGTTACTAACCATACGTCGATTCAACGTGCACATGACTAAATTCGGGTTTGATAATAATTTTATAGCAAATATGAAGTTCTCAAGAGTTTTAAAAACAATATTTATTAACAAATAAACCCTTTTGTTTTGAAATACGTTTTATTACCTGGGAATAATTACGAATGAGGCTGTAAAATATCTCACTTTTCTTATAATAAAAGCTTCTTGCTTTGATTTGTCCTTGATTTGTTACTTTCTTCATCTTAGTCTTGGGGTTTTGCTGTGAGTGGTTTTACTTTCGAACCGCATGGTTGTGCTTGTGTTGATAAAGGTTCGTATAATGAAAGAACCTGGAGATGTTAGCCTCATCAGAACTTTCTTCCACAGGTTCATAGTTGGGATCTGCATTAGAGACATCGTCATACCGGAAATCTCGTGATACAATTTTTGGCATCTCCAAGAGCCGGATTGTCCACTTTCGTGAGAATGGACTAAGTACCTACCTTTTATCGAAAACATGGCCTTCTTCTCCTTCAAAAGGTGGAAGATCATCAACAACCTCAATTTCTTCAGTGATAGGCACTTCCTGTTATGGCCAACGCACAGTTGGGCCAATCGACTGAAAAACAGACAAAGCTTATCGTAAAAACCCACATGAAGAATTTAAGAAGAATTTGGAAAACGTTCATGTTCATACAACTGAAAATTTCAGGAATCGCCAGAAAAAGCCTAAAAACTCTCATCCTGACTTGTTGACTTCTAAGTGCACCATCATTGTCTGACGTATGAAAAACATATTCATGTTCCATCCACTCACTGAAGTTTTTCCTAAACCTCTACCAGTTATTATACAAAAAAACTCTTATTTAAAGCCGTATGAATTAATGAAATGTTCTCTCCATCAAGTCCAGAATAGAGTCGTCGAAGTGAAACTTCCAAGCTCATGACTAATGAAACTGATTCGAAATAAAAGAGTTTTAAGAAGTGAGATCAAGTATTGATACCCATATGAGTCTGATGTGCAAACAAAGTGTGTTGTCTAATCGTGCCCTTTCGCTCTCGTAGGATTAACGCTCTCCAGTTCCTCAAGTTTATTACGGTGTTACGATCGCAAACGCTGGTTAACACAGATAATTTGTATTCTGATCGTGACTTTAGGAGGTCTAGTTTGAGAAAAGACCTACCCCATCCCAGAAGAAACCGGAGATTTTTTTGTACCACTACAAATACTAGGTACCTAAGAAAATTGTTATGGTAGTTCATAACTTGGACCTACCTGCAGCCCTGTTAAAGTAAAACGCCTCAACTCAAAATTGAAAACATTGCAGAAATTCGCCTTGAAGTTTTTCACTGAAACCTTTGAAGTAAGTTGACAGCAGTTCATTATACAACCCCATTTTTTGGTAGGATATCGATATAACTCCGACCAATTCAACGGTGAAAAAAAAAAAAAAAAAAAACTCGCAAAATAATCGATTTATAATCGATTAATTGCAGTTAAGTCGATTAAAAAATTTTCAGCTTCTGTTTAGGGATTGTTTGTTTAGGTAAGATGCCTCAACATGCTCGTAAGACAGTCACCTTAACGTAAACAACTCAGTCAAACGGATGTTTTGTTAGGCAATTTTGATTGACTGCCTCAACCAAAATATGAAGCCAAAATATGTAAATTTTTGTGGGTAAAACGCCTCATCCCAATATTTTGGTGAGTTTAAACGTCTTACCTTAACACTGGCGCGAAAAAAATAAGTTTTAAGGCCTTCCCATCCTAGAGTTGAGGCGTTTGACCTTAACATCGTGTCATTGAGACGTTTTATCGTATCATTGACCATTTTTCGCCACTTCCGGTTCGAATTTTGAAATTTGGACTTCGTCATCGAAAAAACCAGGTCCAAAATAGGGGGGTTCCGTAAAAATCTAATTAGACAAATTGGTCAACAACATACATTTTTCATCGCCTTACTAGGCTTATTTTCATCGCGTTACATTAATGTCCGCCATATTTGGACATCCTGGAGCAGGAGTAGAACATTAAACTTAATGAATGGGCCTAAACATAAGCCCGGATGAAATTTGTGCCAGATCTTGATATAGTTAATATACAACAACACGAGCCGGATGATCCAAATCAAAAATTTCGAAAAATCGAATTTTTCTGCATTTGCCCCACTGCGACGTCCGGTAGCGTAGGTGTATGACTTTTTTGACGTTATTAAGGGGAAAGAGGTCTTTTCGAAGGTCTATTTCATCGTCAGGGTGTATCTCGATTCGATTCAAACACGAATTTGGTGTTAGGTAGTACTTCTTATTATAAATGATACAAGTAAAAATCTCGAAATTATACTAATTCAAATGAATTTCAAAATAATGTGTAATTACATATTATTTCAATTTTCGTTCCTCTGAATAAATTACCGACCACGATGATCTGTACAGGAGATGGTACTCGGCGTTTTTTGATACCTTGCTGGAACCCCGAGGTATGAACATCCAGCGGTACAAGTTGAACCGAAGTGACCCAAGGTACACGGCTTTTCCCTTCCAACAACTCCCTCAACAAGCCGAACTTCACTGAACCCTTTAATAGACCACTTGACGAGTTCGCGTTACATCTGACCCTTATTGCATCCTCACTGTTACACCATAGTGAATGAGAGGGGGCAATATCAAGCTCACAAAGGATGGCGAATTGATGAAGTTCACGTAACTTTCTTACGGGTGATGGGCAAAGTTTGATGCGATAATTGGCCCAAGGGAATATTGCGCGCGGTCCCTCCACCTCATCGAAAAGCCGATCTAGTGCCTTTAGGTTACTGCGTCAATACACTCGCAGAATCGAACATTGACCCAAATATATCGATAATTTTGAATTTCATTACAAACGGATTTTCCAACTAATAATCCAACATTTCTCTGCTCAGTTCGAAACCCCTCCTCCTCCGACCACGCTAATGATCATCAAAAAGTCACTCCATCGTATTGTATCCAATTGATAGCTATAATATGCTATATATGCTATGTATATTATACAATTGCATTTAAGCAACCTGAGATATTAATATATAACCAATCTTGTGTAAAGGTACGGGATCACAGCCTGCAAATTTATTGATACACCTGTGGAACGTGGACGGTGTAGTAAATGCCGTCTCATTTACCAACCCTATCGCTGTCGTAATATTATCCTTTACTATATATTCACGATTATTTGATTTCAATGAATCTTATGAGAACAGTACGTTATAAATTCTGAATATGGCTGTTTGTGTAACTAATTTGTCTTCTGAACTGAATCATAATTACAGTCGTCTTCCAATTCAACCGTAATAACTAAACTGTTTGATTGGGATGAACCATTTTTCAGTCCTGTATTATAATAATAAACCAAAAGCAAACTGTTTGCTTGGAATTAACTTTATCTCAATCCTGTATCAATCCACCGCGACGGTCTCCAACCTCCCCTTATGTCCGTAGTCAATACTGTCCAATATCATCGGACCAAACAGTACAACTTCGACGGTATAAGTGGGGGCTGACCTGAATAATGAATCCACCTGCATGGGAAAAATTAGCTGTTTAGGAGCTCAACCTGGGGCAGAGATAAACCTATAGTTATTCCCTGGAACGTACTAGTGTGTGTTGAGCTCTCCTGTGGCAGGGGAGAAACATCATCCCTGGATGAAACTGTTTTCAGCCCCAAGTTACACTAAGACAGGCGAACCCAACATACTGTGTGCACTTAGTGAAGACGCTTTGATTGATAGTCACAAACAACGTACTAATGATGGGAAAAATGATTGACTTACATGAAAAGGTCTGTGGCTGTTACTGGCATGAACTTATCGGCTGGTGCTGTTACTGTCTCGAAACTTATCGACTAGAGCCCCTTTTTTTTCTAGTTCCAAATTTAGAAAATCCTGGTAGTTGACATTTCGCCCAACCTCTTGATAGTGTTTTCCAGCTTATTTCACCCTTAAATCATCCTTTGGCGACTAACGGTAACTCACGTAGCCTGAAATTGAGGATGAGGATATCAGGAGAAAGATCGCATACCGACCTCGCCGTAGCAGCTCGACCAGATATCGCTCACGCAGTGAGTGCTCTCAGCGAATGTAACAATTGCCAAAACGAAGAGCACAGAAAGGCTGCTAAGTAGGTCCTTAGATATCTAATCGGGACCATGGGTGAAGAGCTGTACTTCAGGAAAACGAGAAATCTTGTTGAAGCGAATTTTTGGGGATTATGACCTCAAATTCATAATCGACGTTTTATAAGATCAATCACGCTACTCCGAACTGATTATTCGATCTTATAAACCACATAAACAAGGATATCACTCCTTATAAACAAAGATTTCATTCTCTGACGATACAAAACTACCGTTTCGTACTAGTCATCCCTCATATCGCGCCCGTACATTATTTATGTGACTAGAGGATTTCCACGGATTCATTTCATTTATTCGGTAGATCATTGAAATTGACATAATCAAAATCACTTCCCGGAGACTCTTCGCGAGGTTATTCTCTTGTGGGAATAACGGGAATAAAGACTGTGAGACCTGGCAGCAACTCAAGAAACTCGTTGAGGAGCCGTGAGTGTTTATCTTTCACATTCCGTTATTGATTGAACTTCGAGTGTCCATTCACCCGTTGACAGGACGCGAATTTGTGCCAATTCAAGCAGGCTTTTGGAAATTTGAGTTTGGTTTATTTTGAAAACCGGGAGACAATAAATACCAGTGACGAATTGTGACCGTTCACGGGAAAATGGTCCTCAACTAATTTTTGAGTTCTCAAGTTAATCGTCGATCAATCGATGAAAATATCGTGAGAATGAGAAGGGTTTTTGACTTTCTACTTCTCTTCCCCCACCCCCTCCCTTCATCCACACTCAGACGTGGAATAGGTTGAGGCCCTTTTTTCGTCATTAGAAAGGTTTATTATTGAAAGAATATTTCTTTCAATAGATTCAATAGATGATCACGTTTAAGTATTGAACATAAGGCATTTTTTAAATTGTTTATTTTATTTCCGGTTCCAACTGTACTTATACAATTTTTCTTATAGATATTTTCATGTTACATAGACTAATATTATATTTCATTCACAGACTTCTCGTATCTACAGGCGCAAAATAATCCTCCCCCACTATGAGCGAGCTCATGTCGTCGGCTGAGGAGTCCCTCGAGCTTTCCACCACATTACCAACGAAATAAATTACCCTAACCTATTCTAAATAGTTATTATTAGGTAGATGTATAGCCAGTTTAGATCATAGCGCTTAACAGATAATACATTGAGATACGCTTTGCTGTACAAAATGCCAATATATATAACGTGTCATATGTGTTATTAAGGTGTTATATTTGTGTCATGTAGAAAGACACAAAGACAACGAGATTTTCGCAGATAACTTATGCTCACAATAGTATGCATTTTATTACAAGCTTAACTTAAAAATGTTCCTCTAATTTGTCACAAAACTCATCATCCTTCATCATTCGATTTACCCGGCGTTTATATATCGAACTCCTCGCTTTTTCCTCCGTGAAGGGAGCGATTGTGTTGAGGATGTTTGGACCAAGGAATTGCCAGGTTTTCTTTCCAATGGTAGTACGCATTTTAGGGATTACAAATTTTCCACTCCTCTCAGCTCTAGTCAATTTTCCGTGGTCTATTTACCTCAATACGCTTTCCTTTGATTTTGCAAATATTAGCATAGGGCGTAAAAAAATCGATTGACTGGAAGACTATTTAGTTTTTAAAATATCGCTTTAGGAAAATCCCCATGCCACAATGCCATAGGTCAATTGCAACTGGACAAGAGCAAAATACACAGATCTCATTAAGTATTGTGGAAATCTCGTGTTGGAGGGCGTCTCGTGTTGATTGATGGTTGACGAGATATTTATTGATTATGGCTCACAAGAGAAACCCTAGTTACCTGGTTATTGTGAGATATTTTTACAACAATTATACAGACCGGTTTCGAGAGTGGGGTGACCTAGTGGGTAAATTTAGAGTCGAACTCAACCCCACCACTCGAAACAGTGTCACATGAGACCGAGAGCCACCCAGTCACTATCCCCGATTCAGTTCTAGGCGATCACCCTCGAGGAAACAGGAGGATCGTGGAGGAGTTCGCACGAATATGAAGTCCGTAAAATTCAACAACGGTTGCGAGTGTCCGATAGTCGGCCTGGGGACGTATAGAAGTCAAGACGAAGAGGGTTACAGGGCCGTCAAACAGGCGGTGGATGCCGGATACCGTCATATCGACACTGCGTTGTATTATCAGAATGAGAACGAAATCGGACGAGCTGTGTCTGAGAAGATCGCCGATGGGGTTGTGCAGAGGGAAGATTTGTTTCTCACGAGTAAGCTGTGGAATACGTTTCATCGTCCAGATTTGGTCGAGCCGGCTTTAAAACAGACTCTGAAGGATTTGAGGACGGACTATGTTGACTTGTATTTGATCCACTGGCCGACGGCGTTTCTAGATGGATGGAACCTGAGCCCCAAAGACCGCAACGGAAAGATGCAGTTCAGCGACGTCGATTACGTCGATACTTGGAAAGCTATGGAATGTCTGGTTGACAAAGGCCTGGCTAAATCTATTGGTTTGTCCAATTTCAACCAGTGCCAAATAGAACGGATATTGAACTGCGCTAGGGTCCTCCCGGTGAACAATCAGATCGAAGTCCAACCGTATTTGAACCAAAAGGAACTTGTGGACTTCTGCACCTCCAAGAACATCACCGTGACGGCATACCGCCCTTTGGGAGGACCACCGACAGAGCCAGGAAGCCCCATACACGATCTCTCCATCAAAAAGATCGCCGAAAAACACGGCAAAACCTCTGGACAAGTCATGATCAGATTCCTCGTTGAGCGCGGCATCATCGCCATCCCCAAGTCGTCGAATCCCGAAAGGATCGTATCCAATCTGGACGTCTTCGACTTCAAACTCGATGAATCTGACATGGCCACTCTCTGGGGTCTCGACAAAGGCACGAAAGGCCGCTCCATCCCTTACGAAGTCGCTATCGACCATAAAGACTACCCGTTTCATACCACGTCCTAGCGCTATTGGATAACACATTCGTAGATTCAAATGTTCAACTCCATTGAGATTATTCTTGTAATTTTGTTTGTTTCTTTGGTTCAAAATAAACGATCCCAGTCCTTAAAAATGATTTCATAAAATAAACCAAGAAAGTGTGATGAATAAATTGTTGCATTAATAAATAAATTTGATGAAGGGAAGAACAAAACTTCTCAATAATCAGTGAACACGAAGGCTTTTGATCGACGTATCTGGTCCTGATGGATTGGCATCTGACCATTTCCATGATCACCATCAACTTTCAAGGCTAGAAACGAGGTTCAGCTTTGATCTTTGATGATCACGATCGTTGATTGTGTTCAATAAGTGATATTGTGGTGTTTCAAATTTATGTTAAACGTTTCCACTTATACTGAAACCATTTTTATTTAAAATTCAGCTTTTTCATGAGGGAAAATGAGTGAGTAAATTCGTAAAGAAATGAGCAATCAACGTAGTAATTCGATGGATACAGTGTAGTGGTCATCTATTGGTTGCTGTAGGTAGTAATAGAAATACGTCTGTCACGTGTAATTCACGACAAGTAGTATTTATTGACCTAATTAGTGCTGCTCTGAAGGTGTAGCACCCTAAACAAAGATCGGAACTGAGTACCTGCTATCGAATTCTGACCACCATCCAATAACTTCCCACCACCATCCAATAAAATTTCAAAATTTAAAAAAGAAATTTCCAATAATTTACAAAATGTCATTTCCTTGCTAAATTCACTGTCGCGTCCAAAGTGTACAGAACAGTATTCTAAAAAGAAGTACCCTTCTGATCTGTATCCGTCTACCGATTCCAACGTTCATTATCGCAAATAATCTATCGAAATGCCACAAACAGATTCATCAGATCCGATTCAGTCGCCCCTAAAACGATTTTACGAACTCCTTTGTGGATCCTTGGGCTCCTCGTCGAACCTTTCATTTATTCTATACGGACAAGTCAAGGTTTTACGAAGTTGATTTACACCTGAATTCCGCCAAATCATATTATCAGCATAAAACTGAATAAAACGCCGTTCGCCAGTTCGGTTTTTGAATTAAAGATGTAATCGGACTCTGATCCGCCCGAACTGTCGTCAATAATTTTCTTCCAATCTCACTCTGAATCCGTCTTAGTTTACGGTTTAGGGCGACGTTTGTGGGGTTCCCATCGGCTACATCAATTCGAAAATCGTGGTTATCAGATTTCTCTATTTTACCACCAGTTTTTCTTAATGGTGATCAGCTCGGTGGTGGTCGTGCGATCCTAAACGATAGAATTACAAATTTAGATGGCATTGATACATCCACAATTATTGGATGTACTCGATTCAGATGGCAATTAAACGTTGTTCAGTGGCCCGAAACCCCCTAAAAACAGCTAAATAATTGCCATCTGAATAATTGGCTGGAACCTAATTTTCCCGCTTTTCTCCGAGCGTTAATTTAGTTCTGGACAAGAAACATTTCATAAGCACTAATAAGTGATTTTAGAGACAGTTTCGAAGAAAGTTTAGAAACCCAAAATGCAACGATAATTGCAGTTTGCCACTTGTTATGTACCTACATGTAATGTGATGATATTATTATATTACAATATAATATATTATATTGTCTTTTTTGGTCACTCCAGACTAGTTAACGCTAGGAGTGGCCAAGAAGGATTTACAAACATGTATTCACCCAGCCATCACTGGGCATTTCTGGGTGTACTTGAACGTTCAGCTCTTATTTTAAAATACACATTATATTTGTTAAACAATGGTTTGTGTAAACGTGTAATCAATACCTCGAACAACTATCGTACTTTACTTAGTTTCTCAACACGGCTTTTACCTTAATCCTAATACAATGAGACAAAATCGATCCATTTCAATTTTACCCATTGCCAAATCAACCACATGTCAGTCTACCTTAACGGTAAGGTATGCACCATAATGCCACACGAATGAAATGAAGGAAAAGGCACCACTGAGAACCAAATATTAAATTGGCAGGTGATCAAAATTGGTAATCGATCCAATACAAATAACCTTTATATATGCGTAATCAGGTCTAGAGAGCCTGGCTTGAGGCTAGTCTGTACTTGTGGAGTACAGCTCAGGTGCAGTTCTCATGAAATTAGGTCATTCATAAGGACCTCTAAACTCCAACAAGAAAAAATTACTTAATACTCAATTACTTAATACCGTCATCATCCAAGAACATTAACGAAGAGGTGGTCCAGTTAATCGACGTTGACGATCTACTCAGGCGGTTAATACGACGAAAACCTCATGATTTGTGGCAGTCGTGAGTGTTAGTCCTGTAACCAGTGCTGAACCAGTGCTGCCCTTTTCTTTATCTTAGTACGTCAAATGACACTGAAATTGCACATCGTATATAGCTCGGTCCCTCATTCTCGTTCTTTATTCTTCGTCAAAAGCTTGTATGCATGGCAAAAAATACACTCACTATGCTGATACTGGACCTTTGAAGTGAATATATTCGACTGGTATAATCATGGGGGCATTGAGCATCTTGAGTTTATAGGCTACGTACTTTTCCCCCCTTTAAAACCTTATAAAGGAGTAAACACACCGCATAACTGACAGAATGACTCGTAAAAACTGGCTGCTCCTTCAGAGATCTTTGAAATTCTGATTCGATTTCCGAACTCCACATAAACATTAACATAAAATAAACTTTGTCAGTCATGAATGAGCCATCAGAGTGGAACATGGTCCCGTCTGTAGCTTTAAATATTTATATTAGAATAGAGTGATAGACGTTCGGTATTGGTTACGGACAAATCCAATATTTTGTCGGTACCTCCAAAAATTCGGTCTTCAAGCCATACTGGATTCAACTTTTTTGTGTAACCTTTGTTGTTGAATAATAAACAAACAGCTTTCTCGGTAATTCCTCAAACCTCACAATCCTCATTGATAAAAACCTTATCTGATTAAAATCTGATTAAAACATTATTTTTTCTCCAACGGTCCTCCTGTTCCCGAAAAAAGTTGCAATTCTTAACTAAAAATATATGTGTTACTAAAACCATAATATAACCAACCCAGATTAAAAGCTTTTTGTGAAATGAACGAATTCAACATTTGAAAAATATATGAAAAAGTTGAATAATAAACATGGGGTTGGTATATTTTCTGGTATTTTCTGGTATTTTCTGGTATTTTCTGGTATATTTGCTGTATATTTTCTGCGAGCATTATCTTCCCTTCGAACAAAGCCACGAGAAATAGAAATTCGGAGTAGCGGTGTCGTTGAATACTTTTTTATTTTATAATTATATTTTTTAAATTTGTTGTATGAAACTTGGTGCTATTCGTATTTTGGCCTTTCCAGTTGTCTTTTGTGCGTTTTTTTTGGACCTCTAGCCAGGGCCTTCCGAACTTGTCGCAAGTTGTGATAAATTGAACCTTTTCCCCGAGTCGTTAGAACTTTCCGGGGTTCGGGGACCTGTCACTAGCCATACTTACGGCTCGGAGTTGATGATCTTTCGTCATATGTAACTGGGTTACTTCGGAATCAACTCCATACGGTAATGAGTTAATGACTCAGTGAATCGTACAAAGTTCTACGAGCGTCTCATATTTCTCGTGGGGCGGTCTGATCCGTGTTGGTTAATGTCCTTCAATGAGACTTTTCATATTTCACACGTGCAAGTTCCTTCACACAGTAGGAATGACTACAACTCAACTGGCTCAAATTTCACATGTTGAGAGTGGCCTTTATACCGTGGGTCTTGTTCTGTAGAGGCTACTGATAGGAACATAGCGTCCCAACTTCCAATTTCTCAGAATTTTGAATTGTTGTATAATATACAACAATTCAAAATTCTGAGAATATTATTCCACTTCACTCCTTAGCGTCAACAACATTTTCATTATTATCTCCTAGATGTCACTGTCATAAAATATGAATTCATCTTATGGAAACCCCGGCAACAACTGAATAATATTAATAATAATACTGAATAATATTAATTAATAATAATTAATAATTAATCATTATTAATTAATTAATCATTAATAATAATTAATAATTAATAATACTGAATAATATAGATGGGAGTTTATCATATTATGATAAACTCCCATCTCCTCCAATTTAGGGTTGTTCTAACATCGAAGATCTTCCGATATTTGATAACGATATCCAACGCCGATATCGGAGCGCCATAAAATATCGATATCGTCAATATCAAATGATATATTGCGAAATTTGTATGATTAGGTACTCATAATTTCATGACAATGCATTTTTTAGTCAAGTGAATTTATTCACTTGATTATATTACTACTTCGCCGCCCGCCTACTAACATGGATTCTTCTAAATAATTTATTTCCTACAGCATCCCTATTGTGTACAGAAATTCAAGAAATATCCTGAAATGTCCCAATAACATAGCTAGACAAAAGTATACAATAGCCCTATTTACATCACTCACAACAGCTGTTCAAAAAAAACTGGCACTAACTTCGTTAGAATCTACGGTACGAAATTGGTGCTCAAAACTGTCAAAGGTCAAAGGTTCTACTCGTACGTTTTGGGAATATTGATTTGGGTAGAGTATTTGTTTCTCGAAAATACACCGAAAACGCAAGTTGGATAAGGACCACCGAATAAGGAAATTTGGTACCCCAAAGATACAACGCGTAGTAACACGGTATCGATTTCGCACATCACAAAATATGTAGAGTTTGTTCTGGGAAGGGATTGATTCTTCCTCCCTTCATAAATGTTATTGAGTTTATTTTTTGGCGTTCCCTCGAACGTGAGTTTTTTGCGGTCAATAAATAAACGTTTCTGAGTAAACTATCGATTTGACCAGTCAAATACTACTTACTTCGGGATCGCGGGTGGTTTCGGGATTCCCATTGTCTGGTACAATATTAATTCGTGACCTGCCTTTCTCGTCCGTGCACAACGGGTGGTGCCTTGGGGCTGGTCACGTCTCGAAATGAAGGACGAATAAAAAATATTGGATCGTCTGACGAAATATCGTTCTCGGTATCCCGTTTGGAAGATGACCCACGAGCGAGTTTCTTGTATATTTCAGGTTCTGTCGTTGCGGTGGAAGTCGACGATATTTTCTGTAATAAGGAACCAATTTCTGTGTACTTGAACACGATACGGAGTGGGTGAAAATAAAGTACATTTGTCGCTACGTGGGCACAGTATAGTTTTTTGTACATATTTAAATAGAGTTTAATTTTGCTAAATGTTTGAGACCATCCGGAACTTTGTGCGACCAGCCGTTCGTTTACTATGGAGGCTCAAAATCGGAGCAGACAGAAAGTCTTTAACATGGGCTCGAATCATACGGCGACAAGTCAGGTCAGTGATCATACTGGCCAGGCTGATACGATCGTACAAAAAGCTCATGATCGTACAAACAGCTCATGATCGTACAAACACCTCATGATCGTACAAACAGCTCATGATTATAAGATAAGTATTGAGTTTCTCAAATAAATTAAATAAAATGAAACAGAATAGTGATATAAACACAGGGGTGATTCGTACAGAAGATAATAAACTATTGTTTCCAAACCAAATGTGGATTTTCTTATTCAAAATTTTTTTTTCCAATGAAATTCAAGGCTTTTATTAAATAACTAGAAAAAATCGACTAAAAGCCAACTCGGGAAACTTAAAATGAGGGGATACAATGTGGATTTCTTTATCGAAAGAAAGTGCTTTTGTTTGTCTATGCGAAAATGAAAATCCGACCGACAAATATTTCTCCTTGAATTGTAGAGGACGTTAGGGAAATCAGGAGTTTGAAATATCCCGCTAAAATGACGTCATCATTACTGTGATTATTATCATCACGTAATTGGCTGACCCTGCCTACGCTGTGGGCTGCTCGTTTCAGTGAAGCCAACTTTCGACTGTGAAAATTTCCCGCCCGTTTCCCATTACCTTCCTGTGGGTATCAATCCATAGAATAACCTGTTTCCTCCACTTTCCTCCGACTCATTTTTCACTCGAATAAGTACGTAGGCAATAAAAATATAAGTTGAGCTCTCAATAAAATAATTGTGGACGCTTCTCCAACAGAATAAGAAAACAATCAGACATAATGACTGTTGAAGATGGAAGTTGCGTTTGATGTTGCAGTTGATCACCTCAAATCACCTTAAACTGGAAAAGTAGTAACAACACCTCAACACCAAAATCCCTCTGATGATATTCAACTGTTGCAGCGCGTGGGTAACGCCCCAAGCGGCTGTTGGTTTATTATCTTCGATAATGAACCATTGGAATCGCCCAAAGAAAAAAAAATTTTAACCCCCCCCCCCACAAAATTTGTTGGTTTACGTTTCAAGATACGTAGATTCAGAAAATCGAATAAAAAAAACTCTGCAAATTCTTGACACAACGGTTCATTATCTTCTTTGTACAGATCACCCTTCTGTCTAGATCACTAGGTCTAAATGTCTAGATCCTAAATGTTAGATTAATTATCATTATCAATAATTATTATCACTAATTATTAACAATTTTATCAAGTACCTAGTGAAAATTATTATAATTTATTGTTAGGTATTAATCATTCGTATTTATTATTAATAATAATTATTATTAATTATGATTAATTAATACGATATAATTCTGGGGTTTTTAATACTACGTCGGTAATAATTTTTCTATAAAAGAAGTACCTACCAACAAACATTCGAAATTACCTTCATTTCCGTAGCACGAAACGCACCTCAGAACAACAAAATCGACATCACTTAAGCCATATGATGTTTCAAAGAGCTTGTTAGTATGAAAATGGACCTGTATTTCAACAGTTTGATTCACGATCGTGATGTGAGGCACAATCTTTGAGCCGTCATTGTGAACGAACGGCTGGTCGTACAAAGCTGCGGATGGTCTTAAAAAATTCTACGGAACAAACTCTATCTAAATATGAAATAAAAAACATACCGTTTGATGGGAATTTTTCGGGATATGGAATTTTCAAAATTTCAAAATTCGTTTTGAACCCCTTCCCCTTGACCTATGGTTATGAAAAGTTTCGAG
Source organism: Stenodema calcarata (assembly GCA_963920205.1). NCBI lineage: Eukaryota > Metazoa > Arthropoda > Insecta > Hemiptera > Miridae > Stenodema > Stenodema calcarata. Next base: position 31,449,992 of record OY986053.1, on the reverse strand, counting down.
GATCATTGTGGGGCTGGTCCAAACCCAGAAACCAAATTTCGTAATTTTAACTCAACGCTAACTGGGCAAAGTGGCGCGGACGGCGTACGGCGGACGGACGGATTTTGGTTTATTATCTTCGATAATGAACCATTCGAATCGCCCAAAGAAAAAAAAAATTTAACCCCCCCTCAAAATTTGTTGGTTTACGTTTCAAGATACGTAGATTCAGAAAATCGAATAAAAAAAAATCCGTCCGTCCGCCGTACGCCGTCCGCGCCACTTTGCCCAGTTAGCGTTGAGTTAAAATAACGAAATTTTTTTATGGGTTTCGACCAACCCCACAATGGTCCTCGAAACTTTTCAGAACCCTAGGTCAAGGGGAAGGGGTTCAAAACGAATTTTGAAATTTTGAAAATCTCATATGTCGAAAAATTCATATAGAACGGTATGTTTTTTATTTCATATTTAGATAGAGTTTGTTCCGTAGAATTTTTTAAGACCATCCGCAGCTTTGTACGACCAGCCGTTCGTTCACAATGACGGCTCAAAGATTGTGCCTCACAACACGATCGTGTATCAAACTGTTGAAATACAGGTCCATTTTCATACTAACAAGCTCTTTGGAACATCATATGGCTTAAGTGATGTCGAGTTTGTTGTTCTGAGGTGCGTTTCGTGCTACTGAAATGAAGGTAATTTCGAATGTTTGTTGGTAGGTACTTCTTTTATAGAAAAATTATTACCGACGTAGTATTAAAAACCCCAGAATTATATCGTATTAATTGATCATAATTAATAATAATTATTATTAATAATAAATACGAATTATTAATACCTAACAATAAATTATAATAATTTTCACTAGGTACTTGATGAAATTGTTAATAATTAGTGATAATTGATAATAATAATTAATCTAACATTTAGGATCTAGACATTTAGACCTAGTGATCTAGACAGAAGGCTGATCTGTACAAAGAAGATAATGAACCGTTGTGTCAAGAATTTGCAGAGTTTTTTCTCATTGCAAACCTGTTCATTGTGTACCCAAGATCCTTCCCTAAAAGACCTGGCAGCGGGAAATATTATTCAACATGGTTTGAAAAGGGAAAAACAATTTTTGTAAAAAATCCCAATGCTCTAGGTAGTAGTCGATACCAGTGACCAACATTTTCTTCAGTAGTCGACATGGTTTTGCACTAGTAGTCGACCTACATGTGTTAGAAGTCGACAGTATCACTTGAGTCAGTAGTCGACAGGTTTCGTCATTCCATCGTTTTCGAATTTTACGACATCTAAATAAAATACATTCAACTGTGAATCGGAACTTGAAAATAGATTAATAAGATGTAATAAAGTAGTTATCAGACTTTTTTTTGCAAACAGCTCATTATCAGTCTCAAATTGCAATAAGTACTTAAGTAAAAAGGTATGAAAACTATAGTCGAAAACTCATTGTCAGAAAATTGACTATACAGTTGGGCTTAGGTACCTATTTACACATTTTTTTGACATTTTCATGTCTTTGCTTTGGCACATAAACTGAAACGGGAAAAATTTGTTCCCTTGATTCACCCTTTCCCTCAGATCACGTCAGAACACAAGCGACCGGCGGGCCATTACGTCAGAGCCTATGACGCACGAGCGAATGACGTAAGATAGCTGGCAGGAGGCCAACTAGTACGTCAGAGCCTATGACGCACGAGCGTATGACGTCAGACGGCTGGCAGGAGGCCAACAAGTACGTCAGAGCCTATGACGCACGAGAATATGACGTAAGACGGCTGGCAAGAGGCCAACAAGTACGTCAGAGACTATGACGCACGAGCGTATGACGTAAGACGGCTGGCAGGAGGCAAGCTAGTGCGTCAGAGCCTATGACCCACGGGCGTATGACGTAAGACGGCTGGCAGGAGACCAACAAGTGCGTCAGAGCCTATGACGCACGAGCGTATGACGTAATACGGCTAGCAGGAGGCCAACAAGTACGTCAGAGCCTATGACGCACGGGCGTATGACGTATGACGGCTGGCAGGTGGACAACAAGTACGTCAGAGCCTATGACCCACGGGCGTATGACGTAAGACGGCTGGCAGGAGACCAACAAGTGCGTCAGAGCCTATGACGCACGAGCGTATGACGTAAGACGGCTAGCAGGAGGCCAACAAGTACGTCAGAGCCTATGACGCACGAGCGTATGACGTAATACGGCTGGCAGGAGGCTAACTAGTGCGTCATACGACGAGACCTTTTATGTCTCTGCGCCCCCTCCCACACCCACACCGTGTACCTCGTACTTCATTTTGGTTTATTATCTTCGATAATGAACCATTGGAATCGCCCAAAGAAAAAAAAATTTTAACCCCCCTTCAAAATTTGTTGGTTTACGTTTCAAGATAGGTACGTAGATTCAGAAAATCGAATAAAAAAAAATCCGTCCGTCCGCCGTACGCCGTCCGCCGTACGCCGTCCGCCGTACGCCGTCCGCCGCACTTTGCCCAGTTAGCGTTGAGTTAAAATTACGAAATTTTTTTTATGGGTTTCGACCAACCCCACAATGGTCCTCTAAACGTTTCATAACCCTAGGTCAAGGGGAAGGGGTTCAAAACGAATTTTGAAATTTTGAAAATCTCATATCTCGAAAAATTCATATAGAACGGTATGTTTTTTATTTCATATTTAGATAGAGTTTGTTCCGTAGAATTTTTTAAGACCATCCGCAGCTTTGTACGACCAGCCGTTCGTTTACAATGACGGCTCAAAGATTGTGCCTCACAACACGATCGTGAATCAAACTGTTGAAATACAGGTCCATTTTCATACTAACAAGCTCTTTGGAACATCATATGGCTTAAGTGATGTCGAGTTTGTTGTTCTGAGGTGCGTTTCGTGCTACGGAAATGAAGGTAATTTCGAATGTTTGTTGGTAGGTACTTCTTTTATAGAAAAATTATTACCGACGTAGTATTAAAAACCCCAGAATTATATCGTATTGATTAATAATGATTATTATTAATAATAAATACGAATTATTAATACCTAACAATAAATTATAATAATTTTCACTAGGTACTTGATACAATTGTTAATAATTACTTATAATTGATAATAATAATTAATCTAACATTTAGGATCTAGACATTTGAACCTAGTGATCTAGACAGAAGGGTGATCTGTACAAAGGAGATAATGAACCGTTGTGTCAAGAATTTGCAGAGTTTTTCATGATAGTTATGACATAGGTCGATTGGTTTTATGTGTCAAAATTTTATGAGTCCTCTTACTCCACGTTTAAATATTTGAGATACGAAGATTCCCCACTTCACCGTCGATATTTTATCTTAGAGTCCAATATGAGGTAGGAAACAGCACGTCAGCAATAGATAACCGCACATCAATAATTGGAAACCGCACTCACCAAAATCGCTCTGCTGCTCAATTAAAAGGACCATCCGGAAGATTGATCCCATCAGTAGATACCGTACGCGATGAACAGATGGTCTTGTATGTTGTGATGGAAGTGAAGGGAGGTGAACGATAAAGAGTGTTTACACAGCTTTTCAATATTATAACATAATCCCAATTAGGCAGTTGAATAATGATGGGGAAACTCTATCCGTCTTGCTCTTTACGACCTGCGATGGGCGTAACGATGAAGAATAACTAGAGAATAATGATACAGTAACTACCTTGAAATTGATTGGGGGGAAAAAATAATTTGGTTGGGATCACAAGACCAGGAAACACTATGAATAATAATTTCTCTTTTCTATTTTTGACAGATTAATACTGGTTCTAATCTTGTTCAGCAATTTTTCGTTCGTGTCTAGCTTAATTTAGTATCATCCAAAACCAGATGATCCAAAAGCATCGATGGTTCTCTATCACTAAATAAGAATGTCAATTATTATATCAATACCATGATATAATAATTGACATTCTTATTTAATAATAGCATTGTAAGACTTATAAGATTTTAAGCCACGTAGTGTTTTTGGAGAAAATGGAGTTGAGTTGATCAAACTTTCAACGGTTTGACTACCAAAACGTTGGACTATCGATCGTTCCGATATCATCCCAAACTGTCGATACCATCGCCCCCACCTACAGCTACAATTTATGGACAATGTAGTGTCAATTCGAATCAGTATTCGTTTTTATCACGTTATTGATAGCCCCTTTTACACTTTTACACAATAGCTTGGGTGGACTATAGACGAAAAATAATGGCGCTGCAACCACCGGCCGCACAAGTTAGTGTTGAAGAAATTGAAAAAGTAGTAGCTTCACTTTTACCTTTACACCGAAATGTTGATTTCGTATTGATGGCCTTTTTCTTTTGGGATTGATCAAATTTCGTTTGTTGGCTATCCGTTTGTTACTATAGGCCCAACAGTACAGAGTAACGTAGCTTCACTATAATATAGATATTATCACACTGCTCAACAACGCAAAATCTTTAGGTGGTTTTTGAGAGCTAAATAGCCATATTTTACTTATTCTGGGTCAGGAAACACGAATATATTCCATTTCAACATTTTACTGGTATGATAACAAATTTTGTCTCCATTTTTGCCGAGTGACACCTCAGTTCATAGATTCCACAACGCTGAACACGATGGTGAAGTCAGAATTGCGATATTTCATTTCGTTATCGGATCAGAGCAGATGAGCCGTGATGAAAATCTCAAGACTTAGTAACAATCACGTTTTTTCATCTTCAAAGTACTCCAGTTTGAGAACTGAATGAGATACCGCAATAGCTTCCTTTTCTTCTGAAAATTGCTGACTACGCTCCTGCTTGAGAAATTTGGTATAGGTACTTGTCTTATTTCTCGTTTTGTCTTAGTTTGCACTTCATCTCTAATAGAAGACGGTTTGGTTAGAGCCAGGAGCGTAGCGTCAGATGACTTCCTTTGTCAGGTAAGGCAACGCTACGCTCCTGATTAGAGCCTATTCATGAGAATGTGTCCTCTTCGATTGCCTCTTGTGCAGTTCTTGTAATAGTCCAGTAGTAGTCGGCAAGCATTATCCATCGATGTATATACATCGATGGCATTATCTCACTCCAACGACCCTGATACCTGTGTCCCAACGCAGAAAAATCCTAGAAAAATAATTCTCAGGGAAAAAAATCAAGATGGGTGTAGAGGAAATGCATTTTTAGGGACATGTTGCAACTGAGGTCTTGGTCCTTTTGAAGGGGTTCACTCAAAAACTGTCGGTAGTTGTCTTCTTTCCTGTTGTCAAGATATGTTCTTACCACATTTCTGAAAGCTTCCCAGGCTGTTTTCTCTTTTCCCTCAAAAATTTCATCAAAAGCAGGTTTCTTAAAAATTTTGCGAATTTGAGGGCCAATGAAGACTACTTCCTTCACCTTTGCATCACTGAATCTTGGGATTTTTGCTCGCAGGTAACTGAAGGCGTCTCCATCCTGATCCATGGCCTCACAAAGTTCTTGATTGATCCAAGATCAATATACCAAGGAGAAAGTAGGATCTCACGTGATTTATTAGAGCCACATTTTTCGACATTTTGCTCCCTTGGATTTGTCCTTAATGTAGTGAGATTTTCGAGATGTAGTGAGAGTAAGCTGTTATCACAGTTGGGGTGATGGTTCGCTTCTGGGCTGAAAAAGTTATTTCACCACAAATATAACAAAATCTGGCTATGGTATTCTCACACTTCAACAGTATTTCGATTTTAAACGACCAAATTAGCTTTACTACTGATATAAACGAGTAAGAGCATCCGAAAGTTGATTTCAGTGTTCAAACAGAGAGTTCAACCAAAAGGAATGACAGCTGCCATGTGTAACAACCTTCGGAAATGCAGTAACGCTCGATCCCGCCATGTTCATCATGAATCACACACGTAGGTTCTGTATCTACTACTGTACAAGAGCTAATGTGAACTTTTCAGCATAGCCAATTACGAAGTATTTTATCATTACTTCGGAAATGGCTATGTTTGAGCCCGAAACATTGTATTGAACGGTGTAATCATTGTCTAATGGCATAAATGAAACTCAAGAGTCTGATTGTCTGATTGCACAAATTTCATTCCAAACAGATCGCAAAAAGTCACGTTTTGTGTTGATGTTCTTAGTATAATTGAGAGCTTCCCAAAAAGAGGAGAACGTTTTTCGATTAAAACGAAAGGAATTGAACTTAGCAACGGGTAGTTTGTTAGTCCAAAGCGGTATTAACTAACTTACAAATAGGTTGAGTGTGACGCAAATTTTTAAATGATCTTCCACCCAATGTCAATGTTTGCCTTTCAAAATCTTCAAGGTGAATCCCTCTCTACGCTAATAGGGAAAACCACCTTAATACATACGACCAGGGAATACAAGAGTTGGTTTCAGAATAGCTGATTCCAAGTTTGTTTTTCACCTGTTTTGGCGATTCAAAAAATTTGTTTTGCATTAAAGATATAGACAATTTTGTGTTCTTTCCAACGGTGTAATGAGATTCGAATTTTCATCTCATTTGAGGGAGTTATGATCATTCCAGTGTGATAAAGTCGAAAACACAAGGGAAATCTCAAAATTGAAAAAAACTTCATTTTTTAACTAAGTAAGAAAAAATTGCTAAGGGGCATGATTGTAAGGTTATATGATCATGTAATGGTTACGAGGGAACTCCGAGTTACTTGCCAGAGGTTTATTCTTTCAACGGAATTGAAATGGTAATCTCTCATGGAACATCTGTGTAAGCAAAAACATAGCATATTATGATATTATGCTCTGAAGAGTCAAGTCGTTGAAAATGTTTATATTTTATCTTTCTCAGTCAGTTCATTTTGTTTGTTAGCTTGTAATTCGAGAGGGAAACTTTATTTTAGATGTTGAAAGAGTTTCCCTATGCAAATTGATGAAAAACACAAAACACACTCCTTTGTCTCCGCGAAACTTTATGGGACTGTAATGGAAAGGAAGGCTCTAAGTATGAAGGACGAAGGTTCTAAACCATCGCGTGCCTTAGACGAAATTTTCGTTACAGGCCACTCAGCCATGAGGTGTGGTTAGGGAAGGGGTTTAGGAGGGAAACTGCTCAAATGAAAAGCCTGGCGGGACCGTGAAAGACGCCTTCGCTGTGTAGTTTGCATCGAGAAGGTTTGAGAACGTATCAGATATTCAAAGACCTTCGTTCATTTTGATACAACGCTCCTCCTCCCTCGCACGATTAAACCCCTTCAACTAAAAATGAGGTTAGCGGGCGTTTTTCATCTCCCTTTTTCCTCTCTGCGACGTGTGTTCCAACGTCGCTGCCAGCTGTTCTTCGAGGGAAAAACTGAGAAAATAAGAAACGCGGAGGCTTTTAGACCATTTGAATGCACGCAGCGAAGGAGGAGCGTCAGTGCAATGTACGTATGAATTGTTTCATACATACAAAACACCACAAGTACAACATTTTCATTCGTTTCATGCACTCATTTTATTCCAATATCGATATCTCTTGCAAAAAATGGTAAACCGTGCAGTATGACCAAATCACCTCATTTTGGCAGTCACCTTGCGGAATGTAAACTCGACCGTGGAAATCCCTGCAGACAATAATACATATTGGATCAATATCTTCAATTGGATTCAACACGGATTGTACCTCTGGTCAAGAAATTCCATTCCACAAAACATAGTGTTGAATCAGCTCAGGCTAAATACGAATATTTGACCAAAGTTCTACCGTTTGTTGTACGCTTATATTTTTGTAGAGTGACTTTCGACTCCTCATTGTGAACGTTTGAAAATTTGTGGGTTTGGAAATTTCAAAACGTCGCATCTGGGAACTTCAAATAGGAAGGAATAGATTTTTGTACAAACTTGAATGGATTTTTATTCAGAGAATGTTTCTCGGGATTTAAACCACACTTGGTTTGTATTCGGAACGTAGAAAACATACGTACATGTTATAAAGTTTCAAATTACTGGATTACACGTTGGGGGATTGTTGCACAATAAATACAGTATGCCTCTGGCCCGCAACCACATCAAAAGTAGTCAATGAGATATATCTATATATGTATATATACATGTTGAGATTGATAACATATTACAATATCAAGTATATTAGGTAACTATATTACATTGTGTCGTCAAATTCGATGTGTTTTTTGTTATTATCGATTATGTTATCCATTGAAAATGATTTTGACAGCCCCTCGCCAATATGCAAAAAGCGCTAAGTGTTGTCAATGCTAATTCAAACAGCTACAAACAATTTGATAAAATACGTCCATTTCCCGAAGATTCTTCGCTTCGAATAATTCCTTCATGACGCCATATCCGTTAAGTTGAAACACCCGTTTAGGCGACCCCGGTCAGCTTATAAATGGGCGTTCATCTATCGCCGTTTAGGGTTGAACGAAAGCCGTACAGATTTCACGGGTCTTTAGACGACCGGATGAGTTTTTAAACGGAGAATTAAAGGTTTGAGGTCTCTTTTCTTCTCTCGTTCTTCATTCATTGTGTGATTCGATGTTTTCGTCGATATTCCGCATAATTCAGCGGTTTGTGGGAAACGTCAACCGCCATTAGCGACGGTACTACTATCAGGGAGTTCACTGAGTGAGAAAAAAGACGGTAAGACCCCGCGTGAATTATTTGGAGAAATGGGGCGACCGAGAATTTTTCTTTAAATGTTTCAAGAGCTTCTGGAACCACCGACAGCTGAAAACTGAGAGCTTCTTTTTGGGTTACTCACGGCCTTCACCATCGGCTGGTTCAGTTTACTTTGTCGTGCATTATGCATGTCATCTCGCAGTATTTTATTTCGTAATAACGGTGGAATACGATAATAACCTCTTCATAGGTACTTTACAGGAGAGTCAATTCTCGCTGATTCTTGTTGATGAATTCAAACCTCGCCAATGACCTTATGATATACCGGCTATGCTTCCATTTCAAAGTTCTTCCATTACTTATCTCTAAAAACTTATCGTGAGCTGTAAAAACGATACAAAAGGCACTAGTTACCCAAAGGTTTCCCTTCCACACTTGCATTCGAAGCTTGTGTCGTTGGAGTTTGTGCCTTCATAGAGAGCAGTAGCTGACGGGGCTCGACCGAAAGCGCGTTTTTTCACGACTCAAAACTTACGATCCAAAGCTCGAGAACTGTGATAACCTCGAATCTTGTCAATTTTCCTAAGGCCAAAATTTTTCCGTTAACATTTGAACGGACAGTTGATAAAATACGAGGTTCCCTGCAGAAAATCCAAGAAAAAAAGCTGAAACTTGAGATACGAGGTTATCAATTGATGCTATTGATAAGTCAATTTTGGTATGGTAAGTTTTAAGCAATACCTAAATTCCGTAACACTGATCAGTTCCATTTGATCTCGCTGTCGGGGTAGGACAGCTATATAGAGTGGTTTGTGGCGCTATATGTTCTCTTTCGTCGTCTGAAACAATGAAGGGTTGTTCTGGCGTACTCCAAAATAGTTTCATTGACTGTCTCGGCCCTTGAATAGTGCATATTTCAAGGGACGTTTATACTTCTCAATATTTTGTTCGGTAAAGTTCGTAGTTTTTTCAATATTAAATATTGAAAATTTTGATTTCTTGCCACATCCCCAGGGGCCTCCATGAACCTGTTTTTGCAACTATATAAGCAGTTCGTTTTAAGTGAATTCTTTCCCATCAAAAACGAGACCGATGGTCTCCAACTCTGAACTCGATCTTAAATTCGTCAGTCCTCTTTTTGATGTGGTTTCTCTCAATTTTGTTGGGCGGTTGAGTACTGGCACACTGAGTTGATCTCTACTGATTTTGAATCAGTCAGCTTAATTCCCCACAACTTGGTCCACCCAGTGTCCTTTAGTTGGTGAGCAGCTGCTTCTACGCCATCTCCAATAGAGTGAATAACCGTATCATCCTCATAAATTGCAATAATTGGCCCATTTTAGTAAGTAAGTGGAGCCCTAAGAACCCTAAGACCCACCCTTATGGGACTCGTGCTTTTATAGGCTTCAAACCGAAGTATTGATCATCTTGCTTTACCCTAATGTGTCTGTTCTCAAGGGCTTTAGAAATTAATAATACCCTACGCTGCGCAGCAACACTCTGTCAAAGGCTCGAATCACGCCCAAGAAAATGACGGCACTTTGTTTGATGATAGATTTTCTTCTGGTATCTGTTAATTGGCCAGCTCCGTTAAGTTTGCCTTGGAACCGTCTTGTAATAAACAGGCCCAGTAAATAATAATGATTATACGTCTAAACAACTCGCCCCTGGTGACTTATTCATGTGACTCAGTAACGGTTAGTCCTGTCGTGTCTACTATGAGAGGTCATGTGAGGTTCAGTATTGAAAGATTAAAGAGAGAACAAAACCTATCAAACAGCTCAAATTTGGTCAATGACCGAATCAGCCATTCCGTTCGCCCTTAGTGTATTGTTAATCGATGGTTTGAGTTACGATATGCCCTAATTTTGAGTTGCCTAGTGACATGTAATACCATTCAACCACTGGAGAGGTGTGCTCATGGGCCAACGTAAGGCTGAATAAATAAAATATTACTTATAAGAATTGATCGGGCAGTAATCACGAGGGTAGAAATTGAGTTTCGAATGGAGTTGAAAAAGTTGTATCGGGAAATTTTGCATAGTTCACCGTATTATGGAAAATTTCTGGAAGAAGATAATCGTGAAACTTGTAATCATTTCAAAACTTCGTTAGGTCTCGATAGATCAATTTTCCTGGTTGGAACTGTTTCTTTTACTCATTTCACAACTTTCAAGGGGAGATCAGAAGCTAAATAATGTAAATCACAGACTGAATCACTCGAGGTGAAGTCGTGGAAACCTTTCAAAACTGAAACAGAGTTACAGTTTGTGATAGGCTGTTGAAGTGAAAGGCGGGTCGAAGGGGGAGGAGGCAAAGTGAAGGGGATCCATACAGCGAAAGGACGTTTCTAGGAAGGATCGACTCATTGATTTACGAACCCTTTGATTTGTCTTGAACGTTCATCAGTTACTGAACCTAACTAAGTTTTGAGATTATTTTTAGTTTTATTTCCACCGCAAAGCACCAGGAAGTCGGGATTTATGCTAGTGTTCTCGAAAACTTCTCCAATAGTTTATTAGTATTAATCTTTTCTGCTGCCTCAACTTGTCAAAATGCATAAACATCTTCTGTTCTTCATTCTCTTTTCTCTCTAAAAAATCTATTTCATAATGCGAACTCCACTAGACGTCTTCCATATCCATTACTCGCTGCTACGCTTTTAATTGTTGACTTTTCATTAGTTGAATTCTGTACATTGGTACAGGCAAACCTTGTTTATCATCATGTGTTGGTGAACTGTTGGATTACTTGACAGGCAGTGGATGGCAATTGGCCAAATATATATTTGCCCTTCCGAAAATCTCAGTCTATGAACGGGACTTCATCACTGTTAGGTACACAACTCTTGTAGTACGAGTATATTCCGCTGTTTCAGGCACCAAGAACTGATCTACACGATGGCATGCCCTGGTAACCTCTAATCTTAAAGAACCGAACAACGAGCAAGACGCAGACTGACGAAAAGCTCACGTTACGCGGATTCGATATTATTTTTCAGTGTTACCATTTCTTATAGGCCCCGCTCCGGTTGAGAGCGTTCGGCCGAGAGGCCGCTGGCTCGAGTCGATTCAACTCGAAACCCCTTTTGATTAATTGAAAACAACTCGTCCGTCGGAAACGGTTTGTGGGCTTTCAATAGAAAAAGTTTGAAACGGTCTTTGGGTTCTTCGGAGGCCGGAGGTCGAAAGGATGAAGAGGTGGGAAAAGAGAGGGCGCTCGGACTCGAGAAGGAAGAACAATTGCCAAGAAACTTCTAAACTATTGCCCTACTTCTCCTTCCATCGTCGGCCCTCAAAGAAAGATACAATTCAAAGGGAGGAAGAAGAAGAAAAAAAAAACCAGGAAGTTTCTTCGTCAGCATCGTTCGACGCTGCTTCAGGCAAAACGGTCGAAGCTGCAGGTTTCGACATGCGTTCCAGACATGCGGAAAGACCTGATGAGCGAGTTTCACAAAGAATTGTTAAGGTAAAACGCCTCAACTCAAAATTCAAAACATTGCAGAAATTCGCCTCTAAGTTTTTCACTGAAGCCTTTGATGTAAGTTGACTGCAACTCATCGTAAAACCCCAATTTTTCGGTGAGATATCGACGTGACTTTACCTAATTCAACAATGGACAAAAAAAAACTCGCAGTGATTTTAATATCGTTCGTGATAAATTTCCAGCTTCCGTTTTGGGATTTTTTGTTTAGTTTAATAATAATAATGCCTCATTATAATGCCTCAACTTAGTCGCGAGGCAGCCATCTTATCGTAAACAACTCAATCAAACGGAAGTTTTACTCGTATTAGGAAATTTTGATTAAACTTTGAAATCTGAAGCCAAAATAATGTAACTTTTAGTGGGTAAAACGCCCCAACCTCATCTCAATATTCTGGTGAGTTGAGGCGTTTTAACCGTAAAATTGACTAATTTTCGTATGCTTATGGTCAGAATTTCCCCCACTTCTGGTTCGAATTTGGAAATTTGAACTTCACCATCAAAAAGGCCCGGTCCAAAATAGGGGGGTTCCGTAAAAATACCATTTTCGTAAACATTTGACAGGGCAGTACAGTTACTCGTATATTACACACGTCTCCATATCAGCCTCACTCTTTCGGTGGCCTCAATTGCCCTATCGCCCTCAGGGCTGTTCGAATACTAACATAAGTTCATCCCAAGTTTAACAGTACCTGTGAGGAACGCATTTTAATTATTCAAGTTTAAATCTAAGTTCGTCTCACAGTATTGATTCTTAATCGTTCCAATTATTATAGTTCTGTTCACATGTGTCACCTACAAATCAGTATGTAAGTAATTAAGTCCCCCGCCACCTGACTCTACTCAATTTAACATCAACGTATTATTTAATAAAAATTATGTTTTACATTGCAACCAAGAAAAATTGAATGATAAAATTGCGAAACCACCATAACACGCTCAAGATATGTTTTATAAGACTTTTCTCAGAACAGGCTGATATCTGAATTAATTTAAATACGTCATTTAAAGGTGCAAAATTAAATAACTTAAAAAAATAAAATAAACAAATAAATAAATAAAAACAAACTAGCTGACATAGAAGCTGTATAGCGTATTGCAATCTATTCCCTTAGTAATAAGCCAGGTGGTATGGTACGTATGGTGGCATACAGTGAAATACATGTCTGGAAGTACTCCAATGGCGAGTCTGGTAAGCAAGGAATAGCACTTAAGGTATTGGGCGGACTGCGAATGGGTTGCTTTCTACATACTTGATACTATAATAGTGGTTATGAAAGGAAGAAAGGACTGATTTTATATATAACTGCTGTATGGAAAACACAGGGGCTGCCTTGAGTGGGTATCCTCGAGTTTCCTTGAACTACTTTTGCAAGACAATCAGAAGATTTATGATAACTGTTAAAGCCCCACCCAAAGCCACTATTCCAATGCTACGGACTATAATACTCTGGACTAAAGCGCTATAAACAACAATCACGGTTTCCTTCTTGAGACACCCTCGCAGATTGTCCAACTTTATTCACTGCTGAGGACATCGGATGTGCCACGGACTTGTGCCTCCTCGAATCATCCTAATGCATCCCAAACCGCCTCAAATCCCGATATCAGGAAGGTGGGATTAGAGATAAATCAATGGGAAACCAGGTGAGTGTGAATTACTGACAAGGTGGCAGTGGGAGACCATCCATCTCCCTCTCCCGTGCTTGAGGCCCCGCAGTGTATAATTAATGATAATTGTCGCGGTTTATTAATGCCGGTTCTTGAATAATCTTAGGATGAATTGCCATGGAAATCTGATGTTGCACTTTACTGATTGGCCCGTGTCAATGGTGAGAGGGTGCGGCAATCAATCATCCGTTTACCCGTCGCTTCATTTTCCTTCAAATAACCTCCGTTTTGCCCGATAGGCCAACGTCAGTATTCCATCCGAGATATGACTTCCTATTAGACAACGGTGAACCTTATTAACTCGACTCACATTCAAGTTACTACATTCTTATGAGACATGATTTACTTGTCGACTTCGGCCGTATAGTTGCTCGGTATGATGAATGGCCAGCAAATTCCAATCAAAACTGTCCAAACGCAGCAAAACAGAGAACTGCGTGATCAATCTGACGCTCCTTAGAAACTCAAGGCACAATAACATCTGACTCATCATTTGCCTTCTTATTGTCATGAGAACGTCAATAATTATAATCTAACGACCAAAAGAAAAATCCAAAGTCATGCAGCATGGCTATACGTGTGAATTTCCGAAGAAATAACTGGTTTTATGTAAAATTTCTCCATTTTACTGGTTTTATGATAAATTTTGTCTGCTTTTTTGCCGAGTAAAACCTCAGTTCATAGATTTTTCAACGCTAAACACGCCTATGTCATTCCGTTATCAGATTAGAGCAGATGAACCAGGAAGAACATACCAAGTAATAACCACGTTTCATCATCTTCAATGTACTCCAGTTTGAGCACAGAATAAGATATCGCAATTCTGACTACACCATCGTGTTCAGCGAATGAAAACCTTTAACATGAGGTCTCACTTGTCCGATTCTGCCCATCTACAAACTTAACTATTGCAAATTTGAACTTTTCATTCTATCGAGAGTTATCGTCTGGAATGACACATACATGTATATGTATACGGTAGATGTTTAAGTATAAACATATAAATATATTTTTAATATTTTTAATATTGATAATATAATATATTTTTGGTGTCCTTTGGCTGTGAATGCAGGATGATGTTGAACGGATTTGGGTATGAAAATGTTTCGTAAATCCGAGTTTTGAAAATTTTGGACCGAGAACAATTATTGAGAGCTATTATAGCTTCCCGATCTTCAAAAATTCGCTAAAAACTACAAATGTTTTCACAACGGTTTATCATCTTCACCCTTCTGCCTAGATCACTCAGTGATCTAGGCAGAAGGGTGAAGATGATCATCACTGTTTCAGGACCTTTGTCTTCTTAGCCAGGTTGCTAGCCTCTGTTACGGTGTACAGATATTTCTGTATTTTTTTAGAGGTGATAGGCGAATTCTGTATTTTTGATGTATAAGATCTCAGGTATGAATGAAGAATGAAACAGACGTATGTATGATAAATTATTAAAGTTTGCAGTGAAGCAAATTATTCGTTCATCTCCCCCTACCACCGCCCAGAAATAGTCAAGTTCAACTAAACATTACTTGTATTGTTGGCAGATCGACTGAAACGATTCGATTTCAACTAGTTTCAATAATAGGCTCCGATAAATGCTGAATTAAGTTTCTCTAGAAATAACTTCAACTGAGTGTCACTTTATCGAGACACGCCGGGCGGACGGTGAATGGTAAATGTGAGGGAACAGTGAAAATAGCATCAGCCCCAGTGAGGTTGATGACGTTTTCCATTCACACTTTTACCAACACAATGAGTCCTTTTTATTCGGAACAGATAGACCGACAAGGGTGCCCTCCTCTATGACGGGGACGGCCCTGTGAAAATTCGTTTCGGGATCATCATTGTTTGGCGGGTTGTAGATATGTGAGTTCTACGAGACACGGAACCGGAGTAGAAACCAATCTACTAATATTGGTTGTCGAATCTCTTGTACTCGTACTTTATTATTTGGAAACGATTTCGTTTCATCATAAAAATAACATTCCTCGTTCCTTTGACTCCACTTTGAGTCCACTCGAGTTTCAATAATTATTCAAAGGAAAAACGTACGTGGCTAAACCTGTCAATTGTATGTCCCGAGTGGGTGTGTAAGATAACGTGTTCTAAAATTGTGCAAGTTTGCCCACAACAAAAACGCTCTTAGAAACAAAGCTTTCTGGTAGGCAATTTGGTTTTTCATGTGGAAAAGGCCAAAAACGCCCTGAAGAAAGATCTTTATAAGCTTATGGATAGAAGAAGTAATGGGTATAATGGTGGTAATTGATCAAGCTAAGTGAGATGAATTGGTGGACTTCATCGAACGTTACGGAGAAGTCTGCCCTGACGCCTCGAGTCTAATGTTGACGAAATGAGTTGAGGAATGATAATTGAAATTAATATATAAATGACACATTATTTTGAAATTTATTTGTATTAGTAGGTATAATTTCGAGATTTTTACTTGTATCTGTCAACGTCGGCAATAATTTATAAAAAGAAGTGCCTAACACCAAATTCGTGTTTGAATCGAATCGAGATACGCCCTGACGATGAAATGGACCTTCGAGAAGACCTCGATTCACCCGAAAAACGTCAAAAACGTCATAAACATACGGTACCAGACGTCACAGTAGGGCAAATGCGAAAAAATTCGATTTTTCGAAATTTTTTATTTTGATCATCTCGCTCGTGTAGCTGTTGTAGGTATATCAGCCACTATATCAAGAACTGGCACCAATTTCATCCGGACTTGTGTTTAGGCGCTTTTATCGAGTTTAATGTTTTACTCCTGCTCCAGGATGTCTGAATATGGCGGACATTTGAAAAATTGGTCAACAACAAATCTTTCATCGCGTTACCTACTAGCCTGCCCTGTTAAATAAAAACGCCTCAAGTCAAATTTTTACGAAAATGGTGTTTTTACGGAACCCCCTATATTGTCCCTGGCCTTTTCGAAAGTGAAGAAGTGGAAGAAATTCTAACCATAAACATACGAAAATTAATCAATGTTAGGGTAAAGCGCCTCAATGACACGCTGTTAACGTAAACAAATCAATCAAACGGATGTTTATTTAGGAAAAAGCCCAACATAATGTAAATTTTTGTAGGTAAAACGCCTCATCTCAATATTTTCGTGAGTTGAAGCGTTTTACCTAAACACTAGCGCGAAAATAAACATTTCGGGCGACGTAGTAGATGGCATCATCCAACCAGACAGTCCACTGACAGTCGATTTGCTAAAACTTGCGTATGCCTTCATAGTAGACGTTATTCCTGGATAATTTGTCGTATGCATTGGTTCATCCAACATGCAAAGAACCGTAAACAGAGAAATTTTACCAAAAATGTTATCCAAAGTCCCATCCTTTAAAACCAATCTCCTTGCTAATTTAAAACAAACTATCTTCAAATGTGTCGACAAAGTTTTCGTTTTTCCTATCAGTTGAAAAAGACAGTTATTCGTTTTCTTTGTAACTACATTAAATGTAGTCGGTGTTCAAATTACATTAAAAAAACGGGTGCTCTAATATGCTGTTAGAAATTTTCTAACAACATATTAGAACACCCGTTTTTCGTTAAGAAGAAAAGAAACTAGTTTTTTGTAACTAGTTTTTTCGACAGTTATTTTAATGTAACGAACGTAAAGAGGTATTTGGAGCTTGCGCATTTTGTTCTCGAGAGCAGCACGAACGGCAGTTGTTGTCCGTGTGTGAAGTAATCGAGTAGATGTGCGCGTTGTTCTAAAGGAAAAGAAAAAAATACTTTCTAGTTGCCCCGGGGTGAATTAACTATGTATACAGATGATGTTTTGTGACTTTTGGCAGTGAATTCAGGATGGTATCGAACGGATGGTATATAATTTTCTTGGAAATTCAAGTTTGAAAAATTATGGACCGAGAAATTCGCTGAAATGGGGTTTTGATTCAAAAATAATTGTTTACTTCCCCTGTAAAGTTGTTAAGAGTGAGATTGGCGATGTTTGATATCATTGTTTCCGTGAAAGTTGTAATTGGTATTGGATACCGTATACATTTCTGAATAAATTGCCGTTTCGATATTTTATTCGTAAAGTTCGCAGCAGCACTAGAGTATTAAATCGTTCTTCCTCCCACCACTTATTTCTGAATCAGCGAATAAATCATCCGTCAATAACAACTGGGAACTCGCGCGGTTTTCTCGCACGTCGCGCTGACGTTGGCGACGTGCGTCTTGCAGATGTTCCCATTGTGATCGCCATCTCGCCGCCTCGGAGCGAATTCCTGTTGATTAGAGAAAATCTTTCTTACGTCGTATAGAAACTGCTGTAGACGGTTGGATGAGGAAGTGGCGGGAAGCTCCGAACAATGAATCCTTTCCTGTACCCCCTTTTGTTGTACGAGTTTGCTCCCGAGCTCTTCAAAAGCTTTCCCACTCGGGCGTTCCCCATCCGCGCTTGTCTCGGGCGTGTAAGATTTATTCAAACTCCGGGGAAAACAATAGGCGAACTAGAAAGCGAGGTCTGGTGACATGTTCCACAAGTTTTGGCAGGGGGCATGTGGCAAAACTGAAAGTGTAGAGACGGGAAAAAATATAATTTTTTGTCCTCTTTCTCTTTATTTTCCTGCAAACAAATATCCAAACGTTTCTTCAAACTCATGTTTTCCGTTATGAAAACGGCTCGAACAAACTGTTTGATTTTTTCCCTCTTCGAAACTCTTGTTACGTGAAGGGCAACTCAACTCTTTCAAATAGGAAATCGAAAGTTTGAAAAGTTTCGTCGGCCGTCAGTCATATCCGATTTGTCGAAGGGGTTGAGAGCGAAAACTCGGGAGTTTCGTACCCTGCACGGCCCGTTGACGTGGTGAAAGGAAGAGGAGGAGTTCGATTCGTGTAAAGAATTATGAACGTGAACAAAACCTGGGGAAATTGTAGCAACAGGGGTCCTATCCGAGCCTTGATAGTGACTCCAAGAAAGGACCGAACGAAATACTACAACCATTGTTCACGGAATCATTGTTTCCACCAATTCTATGCTCGTCCTTCTACCTGTTAAATATGGTCATATTAACCCTTTGCATGACACCTCACATTTTCTAGTGTCTGGTGACTCGTGGGCTTATTTGGTCTACCGCCATGATTGATCCTACCATCTTAATTCACTTTCCCTAATCAGTATTGAATTATACTAAAATTTTATTTATTAATAAATTATTTTAAAATTGAAAAAGCCTCATTCTTTTCATCAATGTAGTAGTTGTTGTAAATTATACTCGTACAAGCCCCTTCGTCAACGTTTTTAATAATCAATTACCAATTTATCTGTATTTCCTCATCTGTATTTCCAAAGTCCGAATCTGATATTGCAGCAGGAGTGGATAATGTATCCTGATTATCCTCAGTTTCTTCATAATTATCACAATCATCCACGGGCTCAGAAAATATTGCCAGAATGCGTACGCCGAAATCTAGATCACCAATTGAGGCGTTCAGGATCAAAAGCGGATAACTTCAAAATGTTAAAAATTGATTTTTTCATAGTTTTGGCAAGTTCAGTTAAGCCATATTGCTAATAATTAATAGTTAATAAAACTCCCCCAAAACCCCCCTTAGATTGGCCCGATTCTGCCCATCTATGAACTTAGATTGCTATGACGGATTTTTTGTGCACATTTTTTTGCAAAATTTTATTCCTGAAAAACATGTGTCCTGGGAAGAACAAGTAATTTTTTCAGAATTGAGTAATAAATTGGACCGATGTTATCGGGGCATACCATCGAACGTGATACATCGATGGTAAAAACGTCGAAATCGACGACAAAACATCGATGGTAAAAACGTCGAAATCGACGACAAACATCGATATTTTGATGTTATCGATATCGATGTCCCATCCCTACTCACAGCGCTATCAAGTGTGTATACATATCGATGGTCTGAACCCGCGGCGTTCACATGAATGCCAAAACTGCGTAGGTAGTTCTTAAACATTGGTCGGAGGGGGGGGGGGGGGGGGAGCGTGGAGTAAGCGTGCAGATGTGGGTGGTTGATAGTGGGAGTGAGGAGGGGGAGCGTAGAGAAAGCGTGCAGATGTGGGTGGGTGGAGGGGGGAGCGTGGAGTAAGTGTGCAGATGTGGTTGGTTGTCAATGGGGGAGGGGGGAAAGGCTCGCGGAGAAAGCGGGCAGATGTGGATTGTTGACGAGGCGATGGGATGAGAGTTGGTTGTCTGTGATCCCCCCCCCCCCCTCACCCACCCTTACATAAAATTATTGTGGGTTGATGTAGAGGTGGGATAGAAGGAGGACTTCACGACTCCCCTCCCTCTTCACCACTCCCACCGCAGTTCCACGAACATTACGAATCCAACGTAATCTCCAAGATTTTTCAAAGAGCGCTACAACCCCGTTTCACCATAGAAGTCGTTAGAAGTATTTAAAAAATTAAATTTGGAACAAAATATTTTGAATTCCGGATATTGTATGCAGATCAGTGTGATCTACACAAAAAGGTGATCTATACAAAGAAGATAATAAACCGTTGGGTCAAGAATTTGCAGAGTTTTGATTACTAGGTGGTTGATCCATCTGAGTAAATAAGGAACACATTTTTTTTTTCGTTAATAATTAGGTACCTACCGAATTTGTGATTTTCAGCTCTTATACAGCTACGGATAGCTCGGAAATCCATTTATCAGCGGAATGGATAAAATGGATTTCTATCGTAAATTATGTCAAAACTGCATGTTCTAAAAATGGTGAAGACACTGCAATAGCGACTTTTCTTCTTCGAACGTTCGCTAACAGACACGAACTAGTTCCCGAAGTAAATGCCTTCGTGT
Organism: Stenodema calcarata; assembly: GCA_963920205.1. Lineage (NCBI taxonomy): Eukaryota > Metazoa > Arthropoda > Insecta > Hemiptera > Miridae > Stenodema > Stenodema calcarata. The sequence continues at coordinate 31,429,502 of OY986053.1, read as the reverse complement.
CGACGAGTACCTTTGAAACTAAAGGGGCCGAAACCAACCTCCTCTTCAAGACCTCCGCGTCGTGCGGGTTGTTGCCTAATCTCAACGACTAAACGAAAAAACGACCAATCAGTTTTTGTGAGTTCCAGAATGTTTTCCATGGTCAAAACAATTGGTTCAGTCATTTGGTAATCATTAGAAACAAAAAGTAGTGTAGATTTCATGTTTTTAAACAGTCTACAGTAATGCAACTCGGATGGATGGTTGCCCACCAGTATACCTGTATACCAGTATATTTTTTCGAATTGAAATTCACTTTTTCACGCATCGAATTACCTCATCGTTTTCATTCAAAAATTGGTTGCAAGGATCATTCGTTCTCAATAAATTGTTCTTATATAATTAAAATCGATGTTTGACGAAATGTTTCGTCGTTTTTTAGTATTGTAAAGTCATTGAAGGCGAGATAACAATTTTCCCTTTGTTACAAAAAACTGCTCTATGCTTAATCTTCCGCTGAACTCCCCCACCTGGAACAGAAGCACGATAATTCATCATTCAAGCTCCTAATTCCAATTATTGTGTAATTACCCAAAATCTGAAAAGGCCAACAAGTCGGGAGTAGAGGCGGCGATATACGTCGAGAATTATATTTATCTAAGGAATCCGTGGGTAAAGTTTGTGGTAGGTATCTGAACCGGGTCAGTCGGTATGTTGATGTATGTTTAATGAACGTAACACGTTAATGAATCGATGTCGCCGTATTGAATAAGACAAGACCTCATTGTACGAGTATTTCATTTCATAACCGACACAAGTTTAACTATTTCCAACTCGACGGTATTCCCGTTTCTCAATGACGGTTGATAACTACGACGGCGGAGTTCTCTCGTAGAAACACAGTTTATTCATTCTTTTGATTGACTTTCGTTACTCGTCTCAAACGAAGGACGATCGACCTGAACGAAATCGTCGGACCGTTAAATATGCAGGTTCCCAGAAACTGATGACTGATTACTGGCTTTCTAACGGGTCAGCACCGCGACCGGAACACGGAGGGGAGAGAAAACTACGTTATCCGCTGCGATTATTTATTGGAGTGCTTTACCCTTTGCCGAGACTCGCATTTAATTTGCGTTTCGTGCCGACCGAGATACTCCGATGAGAAGTTACGGATTCACAGTCGGAGGTTCTTAGAAGTAACTTGAGATCAGGATCAAGTGGAATATTGAACAACCAATACCAAAAAATAAAAAAAACTCCCTCGCTGTTTCCTTGAGACTGGGTATCAGAATGCCAAACCGCCCCTGAATACCAAAAGTTTCATTAAATGAAACAAATTTTGCTTATAATACATAACTAAACCCGAACCAAACTTCAGTGTTTTTTAACAACATACCAATGCTTTTCAGGAGTGTTTGGAGTAGTAAATTATCAACTTGAGATGAGTAGCTACATTTTTCAGGAGCACTGTAGTCTTTCAATTTGTTGTTGTTTTTCTAAATAAGGCCTACTCCCCTCTGATTGAAATTTTGTAATATGTTTGGCCTGACGGCTATATTATAAGTGTATATTATAAGGTTTTAACACATCGGCTCATCGAAAATCAGTCTTACACTTCCACTCCAAGCACCTCGAACGTCGGTTTGGTCAGAATCTGTTATGAATTTTATTTGAACATTAACGCAACACAACGATGTCACAAGCTATAATGAACATTTAACATAAACAATCCAATCTATCGGTGGATAGAAGATGATCTTCATGTCGAGCGTATCAGAATCCACAGTCAAAGAAAAGCGGATTTTATCGCATTGGCTGAAAAGTGCCTTACGCTCACCTTCAAATAGTTGAATAGTGAATTAAAAACCGCTAAGCCAAATGAGAATGTCATGTAATCAAAGTTCTAGAACATAACATTAAACTTCCAGGAGCTCCTCATCTTGATTTCACTCATTTACAGCATTATAACAAAATAACAATTTTTTTACCTCAAAAACCGTCGCAAGTTGATATTACTTGTACTGGTGTTTGGTCATTTCTCACTGTCTATGGGCGATGTAATTAATGGATGGCACAGTGTCCTTTTTGTTGGTGTCATTTGACAGGGTTATTAAAAATGCTATACAGCACAATTCGTGTTATATTAGATGAACATCTCGTGTCGAATTGTGGGCTTGAAGCTTCATAATATGGGAACCATTCACATAAATGATGGTGGTTTGAAGGTTATTCGAGTAAGTACGTCTCTTCGAAAATTCGATCAGTAGTTCTCCATCAGTAGCACCATTTTTACCGATCCGCAGATATCCAACGAGATTCCGGATGGAAGGTATTTGGAAGTCGAACTTGTTTATTGATGCTACTCAGACGGATGGCGTGTCAGAGGGTTACAACGGAATTGATCGAGGAATAGCAATGCAGCAGAGGAAAAGCCGTGAGGTCAGTTACATATCAGACCGGCAGAAGTGGTTACGACGGCGAGCTGCCCTCCATTCCGGAGTCCAGTTTGATCAAAGCGAGTTATTGCTTCAGATCCGGAGGCACAACAAACTCAATTCAACCAAAAACGGGAGGACGGCGGTCACTTTCATCTCCCGAGCCCTCGAAATTATCTCGTGGCAATTCGGGACATTTTTTCCCCACCGGAGCTCCCGACCCTCGGGCTGACCCTCTTTATTTTTCTGAACTCCGCAAAAGAGAAACGAGACTAAACAACCTGACATCTGAAAATCCGGCTACGAAATGTGCCGCCGAGCGGAATCCGAGCCGTTTCATAGCGGAAAACCGGCGTTATACGGCTCGACTGTTGGTATGGGAAAAGGTTGTGAAGGGTGAGATGGCGGAGGAGTTGGCCTAACAAGCACCGCGATAACTAAAAAGCACTGTGTATGAATAACATGTAAAATATTATGATAAACTCCGGGAAGAAGACCTGCAAAAGTTTCACATCCCCGATCCCTTGTTTTTTCGGACTTGCTCGTAATTCCTCGGAGCGGTTGTGTATTTCTTTTTTCTTGGTTCCTTCTCTCCCAACTTCCGTTTTCCCTCAACTCTATGAAATACGAATTGAAGAAGAAGGTTTGACTGAGAAGATGTTGCAACGTTTTCTCCAAGCTTTACAAACTGACAAAACTGACATCAACACACAGTTCCAAACTGTTGCGTATTTAGTACTCTACGTAACAATTATTGTGTATTATTGTACACAAACTTCTTATTGTTTCAAACAATATGTCTTTAACCCTTTGCATGACACGTGAAATTTTCTAGTGTCTGGAGAGACGTTCACCCTAATGGGTGCAAATTATGCTATTCTGTATATTCAAAATGTAACTTTTTAGAGTGTACCTATAACTGTAACTGTAAGGGTAGTAGAAAACATTTCAACAGTGTATCATTCAAAGTTTTCCATGATTACTAGAAAACTATTTTTGACATGTCTTTTTCCTTCAATAAAAGAAAGAAACTTTTTATTCGAAAAAAAAGATGCAGTCTTATTTCTTGGACTGTAGGTAACATCTTATTTCTACATTGAGTAGATGTACAAGATATCTAACATATCTATAAAATAGATTTTCAAAAAATGTCTACAAAATACATCTTGAAATGACGACAAAATGAACGTGGTAGTTATGTTTTACAATAATGTTTTTACTTCCCATTCTTCCAGAATAAGAAAAGTAAAACTAGAAAGTTACGAGACATTCATCACCTAGGTATCCAGAGAGTATTGCCAGAATGCGTTCGTCAAAATCTGGATCATCAATTCTGAGTGTTTTTTTGCTGGAACGTTTTTTGATGTAGGTACTTACTAGGATGTTGACCCATCTGCGTAAAAAAGTGAAAAAATCTGTCATAACACGTGTAACATTACTTGATGGCACGTAGGTCAAAATAGACTGGATGACACGTGAGCTGAAATGGCCCATAGAATTACTAAAAAACCTACTAATTAGCTATTAATTACTAAAAACCTACCTTACCTTGAAACAGCTGAGGCTGACGCCACCACACCAGTCACTCAACAACCAACTGAAAGGAATTTACGGAGCCAAAGCAACCCTTTCAATATTCCTCATGGGTCAAAAAAGCCTACGTGCCATGCAAAGGGTTAACATTTCTCCAGCCCATGTTCATAATACATGTCGCATGGCTCAATTTTTGTGCCACTAATGTTTTTAGTTATTCATACGTGCCCAAACATCAATAATAGTTCTGATAAGTCAAGATAATGAACCGAATAAAGGTTATTCGCTTGCTGTGATTCAAAAAGGAATTCACGTCATGTTCATAACATGGCCGGTCGCGTGGCGTATTTTTTGCGCCACTCAATTCGTAGGTCAGACCGTTTAAGAACACACGAAACCTCTTCCGAATAGAAGTAGTTAATATGAGCGTAAACCAAATGGTGGAACTACGATGCAATTTTCTTACTGGGGAACCGCTGATTCAAACAAAGCGTGGTTTTCTGATATTGAGTGCCTTTTCCGGAGGTATTTATGGGCTACCGAAAGAAGGTAGTATCAAATATTTGTGGTTTGGATGTTCTTGTTATTAAGTTCCGTAGTTTCGTGAAATATAGTGGTATTTCACGCTAAGAGTCGGAAACTCATGCGGATATTAGAAGATTCAGGTATAAGAGTCTGAGGTGAAGCCATAAGGTGGTTTAAGAGGCACCGTGAGCTAGTTTTGAATAATCACCGAGACTAGAGAGAGTTTAGAGAAAATCGGGCTGAGACGCGAGAAAAGAAAACAGGGAGCGGGGGATTTATAAGAGTGAAGGAGAATATCAAGATTTAAAGAAAAAATGAAAAAAAGATTACTCGAGGGGAGCAAACTTGGTAGAGGTTGATTCGTGGTGAAGTTACTAAACCCTGTAAAAGGTAGATTTCCCAAGAGGAATTCCTGTGCGAAACCAAAAGGCATTCGGGTAGTTTCGACTACAGTTGATTCTTGCGTATAGTCAGACCCTCGTGGTACAGCTGACAACACCTGCCCTGGGACGCATAAATTCAAAAGAAAACTTCCCCGAAACAACGAGGTAACACGGCGTAGTGGCCGCAATGAAATTATCTTTGTTATACGTGAGCCTGAAAAGATGGTGACTTACCAAATTATAACTAGCAGCCTTATTACTATTATTGGATCTGGAGGGTTCACTGAATCCCAAAGTCCCATCGGTACCCTTCGAACATCATCATCATACGTATTTACCAACTTGAAACTTCCCTTCTGGAAATGAATCACTTGGAATCATTAAAAAATCTACTTCAGTGATTCAGCAGTGATTCTCACCAATGATGCATCACTGATCAGCCAGTGATTAACAGTGATTCTTACAACTGATGCATCACTTATCATCCACTGATTTAGTGATTAGCAGTGATTTACACTAGTGATTCACCACTGGACCATCCAGTGATTGTATGATAAAATACCAGTGATTACACTATTCAATTACTTTAAATCACTACATAATCAGTGGTAATCACCAATTTTTAAAGATTACACCATTAAATCGCCTATGATGCGTTTCTGTATGGATTGAGATACGAGTATACTCGTATATTATCTTTTCCAAACACCAGGAGAGGTATGCATCAGGGAAGGGTGTACATCTTCAAAACGCCATATCTCATAAACTTAAGAGAAAACGGTATAGTTTTAATACAGATTTAAAAAGATATTGATTAGCAGCACTTTTTAGGGCCAATTAAAATTATCATCATGACCGTAAATCAATCCAGAGAGCTGGAGATAAGCCGAGGCTCGGACTTAAACCACCGAGAACAGAGCGCGGGACCCACATCAACCATCTTTAGCGTTAGGAACCAGCTGAATACGCTGCAGCGATCGTCAGTCGTCCAAATAAACAACGCGACATTTCCTTCAACCCTCGTGGATACACCGCACTCCATCCCTCAGCACCTCTAATTTGAATCCCAAGTCAAACCCGAGTTGCGGCTTTAGGATTGAAATAAGGATCCTTCGCCCCTTTACCAATCTCAGATCGTTAAGACCGCACGCATTCAAAATAACTCACCTTCGCCTTCGTTCACTGAGGGCAGGATGTTTTAGACGTAATTGCGTTTCGTGTGATTTACATGTTTTTCCTTCGTTTTTTCAAGAGGAGCACTCTGGTTTCCGATAAAAAGTATGAATTTACCGCGAACTTTTTTTCTCTCTTTTAGCATCACCTTCTCTTGCCCTTTAAAAAGCAATATTCTGAAAGCTCTCTTGGCGCCACGCGCCGCAAAGCGGGAGTGCTCATTTTCTAAGTAGAGGAGTCCTACTAACACTTCGTCCAATAAAGTAGTTGTAGGGTTTCAAAGGTGGAACTGCTTTGATTAACGCCCTATTAGAACCACTGAAAACCACGCAGTAATTAGTGTGTACCACAGATCGACAAAATCCGTGAAATGTACCCCTAATATTCCAACTATTTGTGTTTAGTATGTTATTATGTTAAACTCAAAAGTTTAACAAGAAATCAATCAATCAACCAATATGTGTTTATTTGCTAAAATCCCACGTAGTGCATAAGCAATGTCAAAATCTTACAAAAATAATAAAATTGTCGAGAAGTAAAATACCAGGAATGAGTTAATGTTCATCAGGAACTCCTAAAAGTTGTACGGAGCCAATCTGGCGAGGTACCTGCTCATTTGGGCCCTAAAATTTCCAAGCGGAGCATTACGTATATTTGTGGGGAGGGCATTAAAAAATTTAATTCCACACCAGACGGTACCATTACGAGTGGCAGCCAGTCGATGGAACGGAAGTCAGAGTTTTTTTTAATTTTTATTGCGAGTTGGGTAACCGTGAACAGGAGTGTGGAAAGACTCCATATTTCTCCTAATATAGCACAGGCTTTCCAGGATGTAAGCAGCAGGATGTTACAGCTGCAGTTATAGTTATGACTGTGGATTTTTTTGTAGGTAAAATTGTACAAATTTGTGGACCGTATTTCGTTACCAACAGTTTATAATGGCGCAGTTTCGTTCTGTTTAGACAATTGAATGCATTTGAAGAAGTCTCTGGGAATCGTTCGGAATTGTCTGATTTTGTTCTCAAACTACAGCAAAATCAGGCATGTACATGAATAATCATAAATTACTTATACGATGATTACTGGATTGTACCTGTATTTGTTCAATTCAGGATGTTCAAATTTCTCAAACAAATTCATAGGCACGGAAATATTTCGAAGCTCTTTTTATGAAAACGAAAGCGTTTTGAAATCTCTTATTTATAACGTACGTCGTGTTTTCATTCCGTTCTCCAATGTTATTCTCGTTTCGTCCCAACGCGGTCCTTAGCAATTAGACGTACATGCAAATTCCTCTCATGTAATTCAAACTGAACAATCCGGTTTGACTTGAATATGAATCAAGCTTTCGGAGGGTGTGAGGCGAAGAGCTGAGGGCGGTCTAATGCCCTTTAGAATAGAAAATGTCCCCGAAACCGTAACGATGGAAATGATTATGAGGAGAATCATCTCATTTGATGGCGAGCTTGTCATAAGGAGGAAAATTATCAGGATGTGTGTGTAGGGGCACGGGTAGTGTTAAAACTGATACCTAATGTAAACAGAACTGTGAGACGAAGGAAGTTTTACAGCCGCACGCCTCTTAGGCATCTCGGTGTCCCCACTTGAGTTAGTGTCTATCCCTCATGTCCTTTTAATTTAAAATTTGGACATCTTGACAAAATTACGTTATAGCGAGAAGTTTTGTAACCATTAAATTTCTAGGACTATTCCAAAGAGCCTTACACAAAATCTGACTAAATATCTCGTAGGTTTTCGTCCTCCAAACCTCTAAATCTACTCTAAATTCGTAAATTTTAAGAACACACGTCAATAGCAGCAAGATACGTTTTTACGCTCAAATGTTGTATTATGAATTCAACTACCCGCAGATTAGTTTAACGACATTTCAAAATACCGTACCTGTTCACCGTACCTAAGACTATTTATAATTAACTGAAAAGTCTGATCGGCCTATGGGCTCTGATTGGTCGAGGATGTTCCTCGAAATTATCCAATATGAAGGATATGTGATATTTTGAATTTTGATTGGATTTCGATTGAGAGTACTTATCAAAACTACCAGGAGCGTTGTATGACCAGAAATTAGGGATGGGGAAAAGAACCGAGAAAAAATCCCAATGAACATGAGCGTCGATGAAACGGTGAACCTCAAGGCCAATTTTCATATTGGAAAACTTCTGACCACACGTGGAATTTCTCATAAATGATGTCGGTCCTGATTCAAGTTGGAATATTGATGAGACCGTTACTGACTTGGTTCCTGAAGAGGACCCAACTCCAACGAAAACCCTATAATTCTGGACTTGCAGCTTAAATGATGTGTTACATCTTTGACATTATATTTTCCTACACATTGATAAATTCGTTTCACGTTAATGTACTTCATTTTTACGTACTTATAAACTCACGTGATTTGGTAAAATTTTGAATTTACTAAGTATAATATACTTAGTAAATATTATGTAACATATTATGTTACAGATACGTGTTCCAGACTTCTATTCGAAGATAAAATGAATCAAAACTGGTTGAATTCATCCAGTAGTTCGTGCTTTCGGTGTTTTGAAACTTCTGATTGGACCGATGCGAGTATGACGAGCACGTCACCTCGCTCAATATCCGACCGTGTTAAGAAATAACGAATTTATTGTTGGCTCCGAGCCTTTCCACCCTCGTTCCAACCATTCAACAACCGTCCGAAGATATTCAGCGGTGGTTCGAGTCATATTTCATCACGCGAATCGTTGAACTACACATCTGGCGCAGTCAACGTGGAAACATCTCGTGGTTTATAGTCAACAAGTACGGGAGGGAGGCGGGACCCTAATTTCAAAGTCCCTTATTTATCAATAGGAAACAGATTGATAGATGTAGAGGCCTTGTGTATCTCGGCCTCCTCCTCTTCTTCCCATTCGTATAACAGCCCTAATGCATAAAATATGAGGCCCCCTCTTTACGTCCCTCCGACTGGGGTTCGCTCAACAAATAACGTTGAATCAGAACTCATGGGGTATCGACGCGCTACATTATTCCGTTATTTTACTTTCTCGTGTTTATTGGATGATCCGAATAGTTCGGCCAACTACGTTGAATATTAGAAAACCCTAATCCACATTAGGATGATTTCAACCCACTTCCACATTATTATCCGAATGAAATAACTGGTTTCGAAACGAAACACCGATTTGCTAATCGAGGGTGAAGTGGCAACAAGGCCTACCTCAAGGGGGGCTGAACAACATGGCCAACCTGAGATAGGGCTGGTCAACATGGCCTATCTCAAATGGTGCTGTACAACATAACCTAAGTGTTTTCTTTTTAAATTTACAGGATACACAAAAAACTGTTTATTTCCAGAATTTGGGAACCTAATATGTATACATATCTAGGAACGCGGTAGCGTTCCGCCCCGCCAAGCAAAGAAGTTGAGAAAACGAACGATGCCGAGTCATGTTTACCGGACGTCACGAAACGCGTTTTCGAGGTATCCATATCTCGGCTCCTATTTGACCGATCAACTTGAAATTTGGTGTGGGTCTTCTTTGAGTGTATATTAGAAAGCCCTGAAAGTTTCAAATCGATAGGTCTAAAGGGAGCCGAGCTACATAACTTCAAAAACCCGGTTTTTGGGCCTTAGATTGTTCTTCTCCTTCTCCTTCTTCTTCTCCTTCTTCTTCCCCTTGTTCAGACAGGCAAGGCTGGAGCCTCTCCACGTTGACCGATTGGCTTGAAATTTTGCACAGAGCTTCATTTAACCTTGAGACAGAGCCTTATATAAAATTTAACCCATTATCTCAACCCAAAAAAGTTTTAGAAACAAAAAACCAGAAACTTTAGGAAAATTCTGTCCACTTTGACGAGTCTACAGCCTGAGTAAAAGGACCAATCGACTTGAATTTTTTTACACACCTTCTTTATAGCATGGCTCAGTGCCATTTGAACGAAATAAGCAATTATCTCAACCCAAAAAAAATTAGGGACAAAAAAACTGAAATTTAGGGTAATTTAGGCTAATTATGGCCATATCTCGGCTCCTAGTAGACCGATCAACTTGAGATTTGGTATGGATCTTTATGGTGTGGATAGAAGAAAGCCCTGAAAGTTTCAAGTCGCTAGGTCTAAAGGGAGCCGAGTTATATAACTTCAAAAACCAATTACCATGTTTTTCTACTTTTTGCAGTCGGTCAAGGCTACAGCCTCTCCACCTTCGCCGATTGACTTGAAATTTTGCACGGAGCTTCGTTTTAAGTGTAGCAAGTGCCTTTTGAAAGATTCAAGTCGATATCTTTAAAGGGAGGAACTACGCAAGTTGCTTGTGGAAGTAATAAAAACGTCTCGCAATTGCGCCAAGGGGAGATTTCGAAAGGGGTACGGTGCTTGTGAAGTGGTTAAGCTTTTCATTATACTTAGCTCCTTAATGAGGAAAAGGGCGGGCGGGGAAAGTGGATATCATAACTTTTTCCGGCCTCTGAAGAATGATATTTGCGAGGCGGGGTGATTTTTACACGGAGTGTTTTTTGGGCGGATTATACTTACGTGAATGTTTGCAACTATAGAAACTTCTGGGTGCCAATATACTATACAGACAACTTACGGGATGATGAATAATTTCAATTATTTTAATTAGAATCAATAGGCCATATTATTCAGCACTATTTGAGGTAGGCCATGTTGACCAGCCCTATCACAGGTAGGCCATGTTGTTCAGCCCCCCTTGAGGTAGGCCTTGTTGCCACTTCACCCTTGAATTGTTATTAAGAAAACCCTCAATTGCAAAGGCTTCAGCATTTTAACCAGGATGTTTTTTTAAAAAAAATTTCAAAACAAGTAAGATATAATTTAAAAATTAGAAAAATGGCTTCGGAAGCTCTAACAAGTTAATACTCTAGCCCAAGATGCCAGATTTCGTCGAATGCTTGGGAAACGATCAGGAACACACTTGCACAAACCTGTTTGTTTTCAAGTCAATGCTCTATTACATCAGCTGCCTGATGCATTTGTTCTACGGAAAAGTATTTTTCTCTAAGCCCGAACTGGTGGTCTCTTTCTCATACACGATTGGTTTTAATCTTTCATTTAGTAATTTCTCAAAGTGCTTATAATATAAGCACTTTATATATTATACATTATATATTATATAACTGTTAGTAGTGATATCGGTCAATAAGACTCTTTGTTCTTAGATACCCTGGTTTCAGTACCATGATAACTTCTGCCACTTTCCAGCAGCGGTGTATATATTTTAGGTATAATATAAATAAATATATCTATTATATTCTAGTCTCAATGTCGCGTTAATTAGGTACAGTAGCATTCGCATGCCTTCTTCTGGAATTATATTTGCTGTACCTAAAGACATCATATTTAACAGCTTTATTCGTTTTGAGATTACGAATTTAATTTTTCAGCTCACTGAGCGTTACTGATCGTATGGCGTGTTTATTTGTGGAGAATAATACCATTGTTAAGTCTCCTTCATCACGGTTCCAAGGGAGTGGTACAAATTTGTTCAGCAGCGCCCTTAGCGAGGTGTTCAGCAAAGATCTCAGCTCTTTCGATAGGGCTTTTGGCCCTTTCCACATTTTTTTTTTTTTTTAATTTTTTTATTTTTTATTGTGAGGTATATGATCCTTCGGCTACTTGAGGAGTTTGATTTTGAGATTTTCTCGCTTGCCGTCTTCCCCCAGGATCACTGTCAATGAAATCTCACAGTAGAATCTAAACTCCAGAACGGGCGTCCCATAAAAATTACATGCAGTTCATAATATGATTCGAACAGCACAAATCGGAAAACAAGTATCACACACGTCTACTCTCGTGATTATGATCAATTCACAAACAGTCTATTTTACTGCAACTGTAATTAGAACTTAATGTTCATTTAGAAAGATTGTAAGTGTTCGGACAACGAATTTACGTTCATAAAAGTAGTTTAAAGAGTAAGAAAATTCTTTCACTCAAATCACCGTGACGTCAAACAATCATTTTCAACTTCCCGAAAAGTACGTACTCTTTTTTCTCCCGACAGTTTGTTGTTTGATTCGCCTCCTGAAGAGAAAAAAACCTTTTATCCTGATTGTGAGGAGGAGAATGAAGAACAAACGTTTTTGAAAGAGTAATACGAGCAAGTGATACAGCTGAGTGAAACAACAAGCAGGTTCTTGACGTTTTTATCCACTTTCATCTCTACATTCCTCTCATCAGGAGAATGTATCTCGTTGATTTGTAGTCTCCGGTACCGGCAAGAGGGAAACTAGCAGTGCGTTGAAGATGCCAAACCATTTTTATGGGTTTATTTCTAACACAAAAACTCTGGACACAACGGTTTATTATCTCCTTTGTGCAGGTCCAGGTCACTAAATGATGGAATAATTATTGTTATGAATTATCATTACTCATTATTAATCATTATGAATTAGTGAAAATTATTATTAACAGGTAATAATTATTGTTACCTAGTTAATTATAACTATAATTTTGTTCCTCTATTCCACTCGTACCTACTCCACGCCAGTGCAAAATTCTCCGGAAGGAACATACCATGAATTCACGGTATCTGGGCGAGACGCGACACATCATTCTACCTGGTTTGACTTATACTTCATTATCCGGGCGAATCGCGATACGCCCATTTCATGTTCAAAGCCAGTTCGAGGATCCGCCGATTATTTCCCTCTCGACATTGAGTGAATGGAGAATGTGAACAGGACAAAGTCATTTCACTTTTCAGGCGTTTCAACGTCGCTCGACAAGACCGCGTCCTCGACTCAATAGTCGATTGAATTCCATCAAAGTTTAGCGATTGTGCGGAGCTGCCCTGATCGGTTCGACTCACATAAACCCTCGAAGAAAATTCGCGGGGGAAAAGAGGAAAATCGGCTCCCCGATTCGAAGAATCCAATCATCGCGGTTTAGCACCTCCACAAAAACCAATTAATTCGCTACCCCGACGTTTCGGGATCCTCAAAGAAAAATAACAGACAAAAGTAATTCATCCAAGCCGATCTCGTTAATCGCGGAAATGGTCTGAGAGCTGGGGTACCTCAAAGGAAGCCCCACAACCTGAAATGGAATCCCATGAGCCATTTATGGCGTCTTTCTTCTTTCTGGAAATAATGAGCAAGAGTAATGGAACTCAAAAAGTTTCCTAACAAATCCTTGTGAAGTTGGACAATAAGCTTTCTCAATTTTCTTTTGTAAAGACGAACGAGAAATGTCTTTTTTTCCTCCAACCCAGTCAGCCTCGTTATGAAAATAAAAGGGGCAACAATTTTTCGTTAGTCCTCGCACTGTGGACGTCGGTGTAGAACGTTCATTAAACAATGGGGAGCGTATACACGGAATTGTTATAAGACTGCATCGAATTGAGCCTCGCTTCGGTATGGACTGGGATACTTAATGCGACAATACAAAAAATGGGTGACTCATGTTTTATTTAGTCCGCCACGTTTAAAGCAAGCACCTTAGCCGTTTTGGAAGCTGAGCTAACGCGGTAGGCAAATGGGAGATTCAAAAACGTGAAAAACACTCCCATATAAATCAAAGGTTTCATGAGTTTGAAAATACGAAAAATAGCTGGCAATATTTAGATACCGAGAACAACTCGGGTTCACAAAGTCAGTTATTTATTTCACTTCGTAGAGATCGATGTGAGCTCAGATAGCTGGATCTAAAACAGCACTGGCGGTGGCAACCCAGATATATCTCAGTTTTCGGCCCTTTTCGTGTTTTGACGGTTGTTGAGTCGGATTTTTGTGGCGAATGTAATGGTGAAAATAGGTTTCGAAAGTCTACGGCAGACGGCATATCGACGATTTGAGAACAGCAGCGGCTGCTATCACAACCCTTAAGGCAACACCAGATATCACAAAATCACTGAAGCAATATCAGCTAAACATTTTTACCATCTCTCCACGTATCAGATTCTGCTACATAACAAGATGATATTATAATCATTCCAAAATATATTTGAGTTCTAACATTCAAGAAGACCGTCCCGGGCACACCAGAGGTTAATTTCGAGGTCACCACGAGCAGGCATTTCTAGGTGAATTTCGTTGGTGATGATGAAATTACCTACCATGGAAATACCCGTCGTACTTACTTCTTGATCGAACCCCAATAACCAACGAAATTTTTATCTGTAGGTATATTTTAAAAGTTCTTTCTTTAGTGTATAAGGAATTATTTATTGTTAATTGTAGAATGAAATAACGTTTCGTGGGCTCTCATGAAACACTGAGACAGCGGCGATCGCATTCAGGTGTCCTTTCTCTTTCGAAAAGCCTTCTACGAATAAATAAGTTAACCTCCCCACTCTGCTCCACCACCATATCCTTCGGAGGAACACATTTTAATTCAAGTTGCTCCCAAGTTTTGTCTTCCAAGTGACGAACTCAAGTTGGATGGAGTTGTTAAGCAGTTTGGGGGGCGTCTGCCCCATCGCTACCAACTCCCTAAGACTTGGGTTCCTCGAGGCGTGGCTGCCTTCTTCCCTTCTTCCCCCTGAAAGTCTCTCGTATCGGAGCTCTTCCACATTCGCCTCTAATGATACAGTATTTAGCCGGAATGAGGTCGCGTTTTCTTGCGGAGCTCTGAAAAGGCTTTCTCGGTCTGCCGACGAGCGGGACAGGCGCCCATTACTTCGTGAAAGCGCAAGTCGGGCGAGATTCGAGAAACTTATGCTGTAGACCTAATTCCATTTGGAAGGAACGTACTTAGATGGAAGTTTCCTCCGGATATAGAACGTTGAATAATTATTTATTTAAATGGAATATTTAACATGCTGTCAATCTGAATGAACCGTTTAATCAAATCGTCAAAACATATCAGAATCCCCTCATGTCATTAGTCACCAGATGGTCACTCAAAACTCCAAAACCATCCCATTAAACTTCGAAGTTGGCTGAAAAGGCTTTACAGTTACGCTCTTCTAAAATGAAAACGAACCGATAAAATAAGACCAGTACGGCACAGTATTAAGTAAACATTTTTAGAAATCACATTTTCCTCAATACTTGGGGTAGGTGAATATCACCGATAAAATGAACATTAATTAAAATCTATAAAAACTATAATAACTCAAAAATTTTGAAGTTTAACATGATGGTATGAAAATGTTCTGTCGCAATGACGTAAAAGCTAAAGTATGTCCTATGATAAACATCGTAAATTTCAGATCCATAGTTCAGCAGTTTCTTCTTCGTACTGGGGATCTTTTTCCTCCCTATCAGCTGCATGTGGAGCAGGAGCTTCATGTTTGAAGCTGCAAACATTACTGTAGATTGTTAATTCTTACTTTGCAATGCGATTTCCAGTACACAGTTCACACTAACGCGGTTGGACTTGACTTCTGAGACGGTACTGCTGACAAGATTTCTTCTATTTTCAAGACTGGTTTGTACTGATTAGAACGTAACGAACCAATTGGGGTACAGAAATAGAAATAACAGCTAATCGTCATAATCGATACCACCTATATCAGCGTCTCAATTCTTGAAGATCAGATTTGTAGCTCTTCAGAGGTTGCTGCTTTCTTGATGCAACAGTTCCTTACATTACCGAATCAGCAAAATGCACCGGCGTTCAACTAAATAGCTAACCAAAAGGGCGCACGAACGCTAGCAACCGTGCACCTGTTGCTTTGGGAATACATGGAGAATATAAATAACCTTCATACTCAAAAAGTATTGTGCGCAAGCGGTTGATCGAAAAACTACGTACAACATATTTGGAAGTAATCTCATTATGGATAAGTGTGGATTGACATGCTAAAAATTCCCGTTGACTGTAAGCTGACAGGTTCTACATTTCCGGTAGAATAGCCATGGGCGAGGATGAACGGGAGAACGACACTACCGAACATTAACCGATATCCAGAGACAATTCATTATTACTGTTCCTTCAATAGCTGCACGTAGTCCACCATCAATCTCACCGCAGCAAAGATCTAGAGATCATCGGCCAACAGCAAAATTTATGCTGCATTCACCAAAGACTGACCCCGCATCATTCGTAAATGCAAAGAACACCAATGGCTCCATTGGCTCTATGGAGCTCCAGAATAAGCGAAGAATGTTGCGAATGAGTTTATATATTGTTTGTTAGAACCGATGTTTAGGAAAGGGAAACTGGTTGTAACGGTTGTAACTGTGTAACTCAACGTCTTGGACAACTCGGTGTTTTTGCCGTACGAGTGCGTGCTGGAGATTTATGCTGATCAGGGCACATTGGGAGAAAATGGTTTTCGAACCTCTCAAGTAGTTTTGTTTTCCAACTTACTTATTAAAGAGGAACTACTGCTGGTCACATAAATAAGGGACGGTTCAATAGAGCCTGTATATTGTATGGGGAAGCAATTCGGGTGGACTTAGGGCTGCTCACGCCCCGGGCTCCTTCGAATTTATTGCCCAGTTCATCTCGTATGGTGTTGGAAGGAAGGTCATAGGACGGGTCTCTTCGGAACGACCCTGGGCGGTTTACTTCGCCTCTAAGAGCCATATATTGTATCATTACAACAGTCGTTCGAGAAGCAAGTTGGGACAGGGATTACGACCTCCCGTTGATGGGAAATGTGATAAATGAACTTGATCCCCTGCCGATGCCCCAGGTTTTGTAGGCGTTTCCCGTATCTAGACAGTTATCGAGGCTTCTAAATGGACACTGTATTTGGGTTCCACGAGGAAGTTTCAAGAAGAAGTTCAAATAAACCATCTCACCGAGAAGGTATTCATGTGTTCATATGTGCCCAACTGAACGTCTATCACATTGATATGTAAACTAAACCGAATCCACGTGTTGAAGCTGAACACAATGATACCAAGAACGTAGTTTTTACTTCAATTAAATTGTTAAACTCCAATGGTTTGCGCCATAAACGACTCGGCGTATGTCATAAATGCTTGAGATTCGATTTAGCTTCCGAAAATCGACTCATTCTCTAGCAAACAAGTTGAGAAAAACCAAGTGTATGTTTACAAGAGATGGGTATCGAATACTCGATTTTTTAAAACATTCGATATTGTTCTTATGTTTTGACACCAAAGTTTTTCTTCCGATGTTTACCACACATCAATGTTTTTCTTCCGACCTTATCACATCAATGTTTTTTCCTTTCGCTCAAAGTACCTATGATCGCAAATCTATTCTACGTTCCAATGAATGCCTATGTAGTTGCCTCATTAGGAAATTTACTTAACTACTACATTATTTCTCATTTTACCCGTTAGTTGTTCTAGCAGCTGCAATGTTTAGGTTGCATATATGTTGTTCATATCAGTCATGGTTGACTCGAGATAAGAAAGTGGGAATGAAATGCCGATACCGAAAAGTCGCAGGTGAAGAAATGAATTTCGCACGCGTCAATCCCTGATGAGCTTCAAATAATTTGAATTATTCTTATTCTCCACTCGGATAAATACAACAAAACGTCTTGGCATTTAGGATTTCAATGAAGGCTACAAGGATACGAAGATATTCTAACCTTTATGATTTAGTACGCGTGGCGAGGCTATTTTCTTTACCCCTTAGAAATCGCCTCTCCGAAGATATGACTGCGAAATTCCGATCTACCGATCAACTTGAAATTTGGTTTGGGTCTTCTTGGCGTGGATGACAGAAAACTCTGAAAGTGTTTTACACTGAGTGTTTTGTGTGTGTGGGGGGGGGGGGGGGGAGGGGGATCCCATATTTCATTGAGAACGGTACTAGACATGTATTTTCCAGATGGCGAAACCCCCCAACTTTGTCAAATGTATCCAATGTGCTACTACCACCACAAAGCCTTCGCGCAGCTCTCTTCCCCGAAGAAGAAAATACAGGTTCCTATGAGTTAGGAACCTCATCCCTAGTCATTTCTGTGTAATCACGATCTAGGATCCTGCAGCCTCTAAATTTGTCTCTATTGAGTCAAATATTGATCTGGTTTAAAGTCCTTTTAATCCCAACTGAGAGAGAGAGAGAGAGAGAGAGAGAAAGAGCTTTATTGGATCAGATTACTTAGACAACATGTTACATTATAAAACTTATATGGTACATTACATTATTATTGTCTACATTATTATTAGCTACGAGAAAATAATACCAATTATGGTGTAATAATAGGCATAGGCCCGTTAGAATTACACCAGAGTTGCAAATTAGGATCTCTTTCTTTTCTTATTTACAATGTATTCATTTATTTATTTTATTTTCTATTTACATTTTTTCCTCTTTATTTAACATATACACTCTTTATTATCGTTCCAGCTTTTTCGTAACCTAATTTAATGAGCCAGGTGAAAATTTCTTTTTTATATGTCGATCTGGTGAATGTCTCAGGGAACTTCAGCTTTACAGGTAGAGCTCTGTGGATTACATATAATATATAATTTGGACTGTTGGTCATCAACACTGAGTGCGGTTTAGGATTTACAACATTTCCCTCCATTTTAAATCTGGTAGGATAATTATGCAGATTCATATCATTAATTATGTTAGGATGTGTGAGGGATTCTCTCCGATTCGAAATCATCGCTTCCAGTTTCTTGTTGTGAGATACTTCTTGACTAGAAATTTCGACTATTTAGTGGTAGGCACTTATTGTCATTACCCAGTGTTTGGGCGATGGGACTTTATTCGCCTACAAAGAATGGAAATGCTGCGCTGTTGAAAGCAACTTTCAGTTTTTGCCTCCGTTTTTGTTCGAATTTTTCAATCATAAAACTGCAAGAATTTCGGATCACGGGACATAGGAAACTGGACAAGGCTTCGACTGCACGAAATTAAGTATTCACGCTTCTCTATAACAAATAATAAGTTCCATGGATGTTTATTGAGATGTTGTTTTGACGTTTGGTGATAAGTTTGGTTTATCGATTGATCAATCTCGATTTTATTGTGATTTTATTATATTCCGGTTACGTTGTTACTGTCATTCTATCGATGAGAGATACCACGATGATCGCATTGGTTCAGTTCGATTTTACGACAAAACCCGTAATTTTCGGTTTTTTGAGGTCAGTATCAGCCGCTGATGAGTTTCGATTTTCATTTGATGTTTCTCTGCTTCTTTATGACGATACAGAATGCGTACGGTATCGTGTACGGACAGGAAATGAAAAGTGAAATAAGGACGAGGGAATATCCTTACGCCATCAGCATTATGAGACGCTCTCGAGTGCATTGCGGAGGGATTTTGATCAAACCCGAATGGACGTTGACGGCATGCAGTTGCATCGGGATGTTCCAACGGAATGGCTCAAAAGAGAAGTTCATCCAATACAAGTAATCCTAGCACGATAGAGTTGTTCCCATACATCATTCAACGCCCATAATCGCTCCTCATACAGTATTATATTATAATATATTATATATTATATATATTATATAATATTTGCTGAGATGGTTTGTCATTTGTGTCCACTTTTATCAACAATCAAGTTACGGAATCGACCAAAAAAATGTAACTCCTCTAAAAAATGGCCGGTTCACGCCTATACCTAAATATTTTTCCTCAATGGCTAGTTATTTTTTGAGCCCTTCTGCGCAGATCACTGTTCTGTTAAAATGTGGAAATCATAGAGGAATGAGGTGAAATATTGTGCGTTCGTTCGAGAAGGAAACCAGAAAGTCATGACCGAGCGAAGAAGGGAAGGTGGTAACTAGCTCAGTGATGGTCTCATCAGGTTTCCAAGGTGACGTACCTAATGATAATTTATTGTGGGCTGTTTGAACCAGCTGTTCCCCAGCACCACAATTGACGAGAAGTTCTCCCGCTTGATTCTCTCTTGTTTTCGGTTCTATCTTTGAGCCCTCATTTTGAAAAAAAAAAAAAAAAAAAAAAAAAAAAAAAAAAAAACGGCTGGAGGTATGCTCTGAGAGGTCTTGAAAAAAAAAAACAACAAACCAGACAAATTTAAATGTTTCTACTGGTGGGGAAACAATAGATCATGGATATATCTAGTACCTACTTACTGCTTACAAGTACCTACTAATCAATAGTATACATGTAGTTCCTTTTTTCACATTATTATTCATTATGGTTACTTCATTGTGGTTACTTATTTTTCTTCATGCGACATAGAAGATGTAACAGGCTTATACTGAATGAACTCATTTACTTTCTGGTCCAATTGACGTTAACGATATTGTCGTGAACGCTCAGTAGACGTTCTTGTTTGTTTTCCTCTAGCCATTTTATTAATCACTTTCAACTCTTATTCACTATGTTTTAGATCTATGTATTATCTATGTATATCTATGTATCTATGTATTATCTATGTATATTATGTAGCTTATTAGATATATTATATGCTTTAGAGGATACCCAGCTGAAGCAGAAATGATGTTGAGGAGTAGGTATTTCCTAGTTGTAACAGCGTCATTCGGTGGTGTTGGAAATCATTCAAGTTTCTGACCACCAATTCAAACCACCGAATTTAATAGTTTTTCTACAGCAATTCATTATCCGCAGAGTTTCCTCGATCGTGCTAGTTGGCGGTTCGATAAGTAACGTCGTGACGACCAACAATTACGAAAATGTTCAAATAAGAAGAGCTGCGTTGTCGGTTCGGCATCCCCAGTGCAGCCACGACGGCCACGTTTGGGGTCAAGATTACGGAGCCTTCTTGAGTGACAACTTCGAAATAACCAGAGTGCTGAGGCCAGCAAAGCTCCATTCAGAAGAACGTCTGAGAGGTAACTGACTCGTATTAAACTTGGAAGAAACTCCAAATTCATGAAGAATAACAATAATGAACAGATAGGGATTAGCACGTGGAAATCCGTTGACACGATCTGTAGCCGAATGATTTTTAACATATTCCTGATAAGCCACTGCTTTCTTTCGATTCGGTCCTTTACATGGAATCTAGTGATTAAAAACAAAAAATGTTAATTTCATTATATGGGTCATTCTTTCCGAAAGCGACATTTTGATGTTCGGAGCGTTTTCCAAGCCCCGTCATAATTTTTTAGCTGTCATTTTTTAAATTATTGTATTTGACTTTATCTAGAACCCCCTTTTTCAATTTTACGATCAATGTGTTCATTCAATGGGGAAAAAAAGTTTAAATAGTCCATTCGACATTCTCCGTCCGTGTCCAGCCTCGACCTACCCAACGTTGATGTCGTGAAAAAGGGGTTTTCGAGGAATGAGATTCTTCCAAAGGGGTTCTCATAATTATAAGTGAGTTTCCTTCGAAAATCAAGAGCTCATGGAATAGTTTCAATTCCACTACAAACAATAGAGAATTTGTTAAAGTTACGTTAAGATATAAAAGAAAATCCATTCAATTTTATTCCAGTCATTCTCCGTCCGTCATGGAGATTTTTATGTACCATAAGACATGTCTTCCATCATACCAAAGAAGCAATAGACCCCGAGAAAGTAGTGATTACTACAATATAATATTTAGCTGTCTTAACAATTCAAGTAATAAGTCATTATTTAAACGTTTAAAGGTGCAAGTATTTGACCGCTGATAGATCTTCAAAAAATAATCTTTAATACTTAAGTGTACTTCCTATCTTCTTCATTCAAGGAGCGAAATAAGGAATTAATTACTAAAATCTCTACTAACATGATCTTCTGTCTTAATTAGTCATTCTAAACAATTGAAGCAGAATTGAAGGGGAAATCGGACTCTTTGTATCGAAAATGTGATTCTAAAATTAATGTTACGTACCTTTGATTTTTGTTTTTTTCTTCGAAATGAATAGTATTCGTGAGTGGATAGACATGAATAATCATTACTTATGCCTGAGTGTACCTATTTTGGTTTATTATCTTCAATAATGAACCATTGGAATCGCCCAAAGAAAAAAATTTTTTAACCCCCCCTTTGCCCAGTTAGCGTTGAGCTAAAATTACGAAATTTGGTTTCTGGGTTTGGACCAGCCCCACAATGATCCTCGAAACTTTTCATAACCCTAGGTCAAGGGAAAGGGGTTCAAAACGAAATTTAAAATTTCGACGATGTCTTATCTCCAAATATTTAACTGAACCGTGTAAATGTTAGTTCACCTTTGAATGACCTGAAAAATTACGAATCTTTTAAGACCAATCGGATTTTTGTGCGACCAGCCGTTCGTTCACAGTGACCGCGCAAAGTTTTAGAAAAAACACTAAACTTTCGCGTCGAAAACGGCCGTTATGTGACCCAACCCCCAGACGCCCAGAATAAAACTACCTTTTTACATCTTCCCGGTAAACTACAGTCTAGAAATTTTAACCGTGAGTCGGGGATAGACCACATTGCAATATTCACTCGGTTTCTCATCTGTAAAATTGTTTAAATAATACCTTTTTGTAATAATACAAATTAAATTTTGATGATGAGCTATGGACTTGAAATTTTAAAAATAGGTCAGAACTGGATCACAATGCAATATTCACTCGGTTTCTTGTCTGTAAAATTGTTTAAATAATACCTATTTGTTTAAACAAATTAAATTTTTATGATGAGCTAGATACTTGAAATTTTAAATATAGGTCAGAAATGGATGACATTTCAATATTCACTCGGTTTGTATGACATGGTATTAATATGGTATGGTATATTATTGTATGTATGATTTGGTATAATACAGTATGGTATGATAGGAAAGAAATTCGTATGGTATGGTATGAGTACGGTGAGAATATGGTATGGTGCCGATTTGCAACACAGTCTGGTATAGACAGAAGGGTGATCTGCACAAGGAAGATAATAAACCGTTGTGTCAAGAATTTGCAGAGTTTTTTTCAAACAGTTTGGAGCATTTTTATTTTTATCAACATTGACATTTGAAAATGTCGCTTTTTGGGAGAATGACCCATAAGCCCTGTTGCTTAGTACGTGTCGATATTTATTTGGTATCATTTAGGGAGCTTTAATTTATCTGGTTTACTTTTTGAAACATATTGGAAGCTTATAAAATTTATTTCATACATTAGTCAACGTTAGACGTCCCAATGGAGCGTGAGATACAAAATCGATTTTCAACGTCCGTCAAGTAGTTGATTCGAATTTAGATCCGGTATCGCGTTCAGACCTGTTTCGTACCGTTATCATTCAACCATTCGATCGGGTCATGCTGCACACGCCGTTTCTTCTGTTTATTAGAAATGATTCTCCTCTGGGTCTCGTTGGAAGCGGCTTGCAAGACGATCGGATGGGGGGCGACCGTCATAAACTTCACAACGCAATACTTCAAGCCGTCCAATATCCTCAAAGTGGCTGACGTGCACCTGATGGATTGGGGCGAGTGCGGACTCAAGCTTTGTCAACAGCCTCTCAGCATATGTGACGAGAAAATTTACAAGCTGGGAAAATTATGCGCGATGAACATCAACGGGAGTGACAGCTGTGACAAGGACGAAGGCGGTGAGTCAAAACAGTTTGTAAGCTCTGGTACAGTCACGCAGTTTGTACAAATACAGGCGGAATACATCGAGTATTTCACTACGTGTAACACATTTCTTGCTAATTTCCCTATTGTACCAGGTAGGTTAATATCTAGGGGTACTGATTGATGATCACTAATTTCAAGAAGCACATTGAGTTCCTCATAGCAAGAATGCGTTTTCAAGGGATCCATGATTTTTTGCCGCTAAAGCCACTAAAAACTGTTTATTATGGCTTATCCTTTTCCATAATAAAGTACCTACCTATGTTAGTATTCTTTGGGGTAGGGCTAATAGATCTTATATTAGAAAGGTCCAGATAATGCAGAATCGCATTTTTAAAATTATTCTGAATCAAAATATGATATACCCAACTTCACTCCTATTTAATCAATTTCACGTGAAAAATATCACTCAGTTGTACCTTTTTCAATCCTGTGTTCATGTTTTTTGTTCGACAATTAGGAAGGAACACGTTTTCAATTCCACTTTCACTAGAAACTTCCATTCCCTTCGCATAATTCTCCCTAAAGGCACTTTTTTTTGTATGATAATGGTATTAATATTTTTCAATTTCGCAATTAGTCTTCCTTTACAAAGAAATTGAATATTTATTTGTAATTTGAGTATCTAGGTTTATTGTTTCTTAGCAATAAAATCCTATTTCCTTGCATTTTTCTAACATTTTTGCTTTTGCTTGTGTTGGCACATGTCTGCTGATAAGTGTTTTTCATAGGCATACTTATCTGAACTCCACCGAGGAGCACAAGTTCACTTGAACTAAGTTATGATATGATATTGTTTATTGGCAACAGTAGATAGTACAATAATAATGAAAGGAGCTGTGGTACAAAAAGTAATCCAAAACAAAATTAAACAATATTTGGAATATAAAATAAAGTTGCCCACCAAAGAATAAGTCTTATTCTTTGGTGGGCAACTTTATTTTATATTCCAAATATTGTTTAATTTTGTTTTGGATTACTTTTTGTACCACAGCTCCTTTCTTTATTATTGTACTATCTACTGTTGCCAATAAACAATATCATATCATAACATAAGTAGGTATTTGAGATTACAAAAACCTTCATTATCTCACAATTTTTCTCAATAGAACCAAGAAATTTGGTTACACTCGCCCCGTTCACTCGTCATTCAGAATATGAGTGGTCATGATATGAAACATTATTGACCTCGCTTCTTCACTAGTAGGGTTATTTCTTGGTGATAGGTTGTCGAGTAACAGCGACCGTCTGGTTGTGGTATTAGGTATTATTCTCGAATCGCCGGTAACCAAAATTACCTAATACCACAACCTATTACCAGACGGTCGCTGTTACTTGAAACTAACTCAATTCTCACTCAAATAACATGTCGACAGTTATGATCGCACGCCTTTCACGCATTCGTTTTGCGTAACCTATTACCTGGTATTACCTGGGCTAGTCCCAGCAAACCTATTATCACGGAATCCCGAATCCCCGGCAACAAAGACGCCTTAAAGGGATTTTCCCCAATTTCTCAAAACAGTTATTCCAGTAATAGGGGTTTTCTGGTAATATGTTATCTGGTATTAGGTTACTGGGTGGTATTACGTTATTTTAAGCGGTTACGTTAAAATTTAATATTTAATATTTAAAATTTAAATATTTAACATTCCCCACCCGTACATCACAGTGTTTCGCATACCAATTTTACTGGAGTTGTCGGGTTTTTCTCAAGGCGCACTGACCTGTGGAGGCGGTTGGATCGTCGGCTTCGCCTCGAAAAGTTCCACTTGTGGTGAATATCTCAAGCCGAGACTCTACTCTTCTGTCTTGGACGGATATTGGTGGATCCACTCCTTACTGGACGGATCTCTCCTCATGACATCACCTGCCGCTGTGGCAGACTCTAATTCTGTCCCATTTATCACATTCATACTCCTTATTGATCATTTTATGGTACACTAATAGCTCACAGAATACATACGTAATGTGCAACGTCGACACTCAGGGTCACTCATCGATTAGTCTTATATTTATTGCGGAGGTCATGCCGTGTGCCACGTTTTCAGTGGAGCTCTTGCAGTACGACATCCAAATAATTTTATACTATTATCTAAAACGTGACTAATTTCTAATCATCGCTCTCATCAAATCACTTGATCACTTGTAAAATTAAAAAAATATATATATTTCCGGCTTAGTTGGACCTTAAATGAGCCAATTGGACAGTTTTAGGACTAGGAAAATTCTTGGAGTGGAGGAAAATAGGGTGGTACAACATATTATGTACCAGTGGTCCTCTGAGGGCCAAAACCGTGGTAGAAGATCACTGGTACATCCGTTGTACCACTTCGTAAAAAGGGTCAAATTTAAACTTTATTCAGTTTATTACAACTGTTTTATTGAAATATATAAAGGGAAATATTTCATATTGGAGGGACTACGAAAATTCGCCCCAGGGGAGTTCAGTTCAAAGCGCTCTAGGGGCCCTTGGCTCAAGTATTGAACAGATGTTTTTGTTGGCATTTCGTGATAAGTGATAAGTACGGTGAAAGCAACCGGTTGTCTGCGAACAAAATTTGTTTTTCCTAAATCTTTATCCCAAAGCATGCAAGAGGCTCGTGGTGATGTCCACAACAGATTTTGTGCCCTGTGATAAGTCACAAAAGCAGGGACAATAATAAATTATTAATTGCCTATCACGCAATAGGTTGTCGCCCAAATACTTGCCAAAACTTCTTTTTCTCGGCAGTATTCCTGACGACGATTTTTTACAGTGATCCTCGATTTTTCTATTTTTTTATACTTAACATTTCATGGCAGATTGATGAAATGAACAAAATTACCTATATAATTAATATTAATTCATTGTTAATATAGGGATAAATAAAATTCCTTGCTACAATGAGTTTATAATTTTTCGCTTTCTGTTTCTCTTTTAGTATCGATAAAGTATCAAGAGTATCGATATTTTTGAGCCGATAGTATCGAAATATCGATACTTTTCTTCCGGTAATTTCGGGTATCGATACTGCAAGAAAAATATCTTATCGAAACGAGCATCGATTCTTGGGCGGTGTCGCAACGTCCCTACATACGGGCGGACCCAGTCACTCCTACCATTGGGGTAGACGAGTGGGGATCCCCCCCCCCCGCACCATCAACACTGCTGCAGTGCTCCTCGGCGTCATCGCCTTGAGTGAACCTCAGCATTGAGGGACGGATGATGGGGAGGTGGACCTCAATACTCTCCGTTGAGGGAAATCCACTTCGGGCACCTTACCCTACACAAAGGAACTGGGCGGGCGAGGGGTGGCATCCTCGGTCGCCAACCGTCCCAGGGGCTCGGGATGCAAGATCGGAACCTAATAATCGAATATAACATCAAATAATTAATCTTGACCTAATAATCGATGAGACCAATTAATCGGTATTGAATAATCGATTAATCGAAAACAAATATTTGATTTATCTATTATTTTATATATAACTTTATATACCTAGTACTTATTTTATACATAACTTTTTAAATTTAAATATTATATAATATATACTTATTTTATATATAACTTTCTGATGGTTTTCTTCGTCTATAACTGACGACCTATTGTTAAATTACAAGGCTAATGAAGATAAAGGAATGCCAAAACGAATAAAGTTGCATAAAATAGTTTTTTATTAGAAATTGAGGGAACCACAAATTGAACCGATAAAAAGTTTAAATTAAACATATAGTTTTTTGGGACATCTTTTAAAAATAAAAGAGATGTCTTGGGTCAGCGTCAGTCCCGCTTTTGAGAATAATCTCAATATAAAATAATTGTTAACCCCCCCCCCCCCTCTACAGATCACCCTTCTGTCTAGATCACTAAAAGATAGAATAATTATTATTATAAATTACCATTAGGTAATTGTTAATAATTATTATGGAGCAGTGTAAATTATTATTGGTTACCTACCTATTAATAACTTTTATGAATTATCATGATTATTATGAATGATAATATCTGAAAATAATAACTTGATATCTGAAAACCATGTGCTGTTTGAATCAGCTGGGCCAGTATGAACATGACATGACAGGCTGCCTCACCCACATGTTAACGAATATTGATCTGCTCCAACATATTTAATTAATCGATTATTCAATACCGATTAATCGGTCACATCGAATATTAGCTTACGATTAATCATTAAATGAATCATCAAATTTTGATGTTATAAACGATTATCCGCTCCTCCACCAACATTGTGAATTGTGAAGTGTTGACGCAAGCGTGAACTATGACATCTATTTTGTTCTTTAACTCATGGATTTCTGATGAATGAGAAGACAACGGGAACTACATTCACGGATAGGAGGATGGTGGTATCATCAAATAAGTGGCTATCAGCACTTATGTTATGGTCTAATCAGAATCATTCGATAGAAACATGTCATTAAAATGTATTGAAATTGATTGCGAAAATTCCTCCTCCACTAAAATTCATCCATGAAGCTAGTAACAATAATTGTTTATTTGTTAATCGATTAATCGATTATTTGTTTGCATCCCTACCAGGGGCCCCGGCGTTGGTAAGCGCCCGTGTGTGGTACCGAGGCTGTCGGAGGGCTGGGCTCGTGAAAATCTGGGTTCATTTCATTTCATTTCATTCATTTCATTTCAGTATAGTCATGATATTGGACACTATCTCGACGGCCTGGATCGAGCATTGACCAAGCTCTTCGTTCGTTCCTACTTAGAAGGAAAAAAATACTTTAAGTGTCGACCCAGGAGATTTTATCTTTTTGGTTTATTATCTTCGATAATGAACCATTGGAATCGCCCAAAGAAAAAAATTTTTTAACCCCCCCCTCAAAATTTGTTGGTTTACGTTTCAAGATACGTAGATTCAGAAAATCGAATAAAAAAAAAATCCGTCCGTCCGCCGTACGCCGTCCGCGCCACTTTGCCCAGTTAGCGTTGAGTTAAAATTACGAAATTTTTTTTATGGGTTTCGACCAACCCCACAATGGTCCTCGAAACTTTTCATAACCCTAGGTCAAGGGGAAGGGGTTCAAAACGAATTTTGAAAATTTGAAAATCTCATATCTCGAAAAATTCATATAGAACGGTATGTTTTTTATTTCATATTTAGATAGAGTTTGTTCCGTAGAATTTTTTAAGACCATCTGCAGCTGTGTACGACCAGCCCTTCGTTCACAATGAGGGCTCAAAGATTGTGCCTCACAACACGATCGTGAACTAAACGGTCGAAATACAGGTCCATTTTCATACTAACAAGCTCTTTGGTACATCATATGGCTTAAGTGATGTCGAGTTTGTTGTTCTGAGGTGCGTTTCGTGCTACTGAAATGAAGGTAATTTCGAATGTTTGTTGGTAGGTACTTCTTTTATAGAAAAATTATTACCGACGTAGTATTAAAAACCCCAGAATTATGTCGTATTAATTAATCATAATTAATAATAATAATTATTATTATTAAATACAAATTATTAATACCTAACAATAAATTGTAATATTTTTCACTAGGTACTTGATAAAATTGTTAATAATTAGTGATAATTGATAATAATAATTAATCTATCATTTAGGCTCTAGAAATTTAGACCTAGTGATCTAGACAGAAGGGTGATCTTTACAAAGAAGATAATGAACCGTTGTGTCAAAAATTTGCAGAGTTTTTTTTAATTATTAATTACATCATGCTATAACGCTATTATTGCGTTCAAAAGGCTACCAACGTTCTGTTACCGGGATTTTCCGAAAATAAATGCTGCAATGGAACTTGCTTTCTGTGATTAATGTACGCATACCCAACCCGAATCGTTAGAAATATTAGGTAACTTTAAAATCACCGAATAACCATTTGGAGTTTACACTAAGGCAGGGGTCGGCAACCTGCGGCCCTCCTGGCCAATATTTGCGGCCCACAAAAAATTGGAACATTTTGAAGAAAAGATTCGATTTAAAAAATCGTATTTCCTTAAAAAAATAATTAAATAATCAAGTAGGTAAATTTACCAATAAAAGGAAATAGCATGATTACTTTTTCATTTTCTGAGTGTAAGTGTAAGGGAATTAGGAACTGCTTGTGATCCTAAGAAAGGACAGGATAATTCTGTGTTATGGAGACCCAATGAGGAGACCCCTAGTAGGGAAACTCTTGACAGGTGAAGGGAAATTCCCTTCATGAATTCCCTTATTTATATACATGGTGTTCATTTTAAGACGGCTTAAATGCATTTCCTGCCTAAACGGTTGATCTGAGCAATAAATGCCAGAGGAAAAAGTTGTAGCCCTTGAGCCTTTCTGGCGCAAGATCGAAAGTTGGGGTTTACAGATGACCCATATGTTTATGCACAATTCTGACTTCTCCATCGGGTTCAGCGTTGAAAAATCGATAACTCAAGTTTGGACTAGGGAAGCTTAAATTTAATGGCTCTCTCCAGATGGAGGTTGGCTAACATGTGTGCGGAGCCTGGAAGTTGAGAAAAATGTGCGAATTCATTTTCTCACATTTCCTAACCCTCTCGTCAAGCCGGCAGGAAAAGGATATTTGAATATTAATTATACTCGGGGCTGACGTTGCAGAATAATTTTTTATCAAGGCCGACAGGCTCTCCGTTATATTTAACATCAATGAAGGAGCGTCGAGATGGAAAAAAATTAATTCTAACGTTCAAAATCGGAATCCAAATGGTTTCAGGACGGCGGCAGAAAAAAGAAGAAAAGTTGAATGAATAGGAGTTGAAACCGGCTTAGCCTCAGAGGGCAGAGAGTTTGAAGGAGGGCAATAATTTATCTGAGTGAGGGCTCTTGTAGATTCTTGAGTGCGCTTCAAGTTGAGTGGGACCGCGAATGACTGAGGGGGGATTCGGGCTTCTTGGGGCAAATGTCGAGGATAAACTGCACATAACCGAGCAACGGGAGCACGGTCAGTAGCTAATTAGAATGAAATTGTACAACCGATCTGATTCCCACTTGAGCCGTCCGTGCAGACTTGACAAGGTACACATCGCTCGCCGGGTGCAATAGTGTCATAATATGACGAACAACAGATTTTAACGCGAGTTTCGATAGGAATTTCAACCAATTCAGAAAATTCGTTGCAGAATGATTCAAATTCGGATTGATTTTTGATCATCCCCATACAGCAAATTTGATTATCATATCAAATTTGCTGTATTATACAGCAAATATGGATGATCGAAAAAAAACAATCCAAATTTGAATCATTCTGCAACGAATTTCCTCAATAATTGGTTGAAATCCAATTATTCAACATTTGTACAACCAATTATTGGTTGAAATTCCTATCGAAACTCGCGTTGAAAAATGTTCGTCATGCAACACTAAATCCAAATTAGAATTTCAATTCGACTCTGAAATGATAAACCTAAAAATGATAAAATGATGAAATGATGAAATCGACCTAAATTGACGGAGTACAACAATCTCTGGAAATTTGGAAATTCGATCATATTAGTTATACAGAGGGAATAGTTCTGTGTAGTGGTAGTGAACCCCAGTGATCATGCTGCAAACAAGGGTAAGGTTTTGCTGAAAATCCTACCCTATACCGTGATTAATATATTATGAGATGAAATATTGCTAGATGAAAATGTATCAATTATTCAGTTGCAATAAATAAATCACAGAAAAACAATTTTTTGTTATACTATGTCGTTCAGCTAACGATAACAACGCGTACGTGCAAGATATCGACTGAGTAGATTTCTGTTCGAATCAAGACATGTAGGTATTCGGTATGTTTTGTCTATCGACAAGACCAATGTTCGACTCACAAACGTCGAAAAAACGCGAAAATAGGTTGGTTTTGGTTTATTATCTTCGATAATGAACCATTGGAATCGCCCAAAGAAAAAAATTTTTTAACCCCCCCTCAAAATTTGTTGGTTTACGTTTCAAGACACGTAGATTCAGAAAATCGAATAAAAAAAAATCCGTCCGTCCGCCGTACGCCGTCCCCCGTCCGCGCCACTTTGCCCAGTTAGCGTTGAGGTAAAATTACGAAATTTGGTTTCTGGGTTTGGACCAGCCCCACAATGATCCTCGAAACTTTTCATAACCCTAGGTCAAGGGGAAGGGGTTTAAAACGAACTTTGAAATTTCGACAATGTCATATCTCTAAAAATTCTTATGAAACGGTGTAATTTTTAGTTAACTTTTGAATGACCTAAAAAATTACGCATCTTTTAAGACCAATTGGATTTTTGTGCGACCAGCAGTTCGTTCACAGTGAGCGCGCAAAGGTTTAGGAAAAACACTAAACTTCGCGTCGAAAACGGCCGTTACGTGGGTCCACCTCCAGACGCCCAGAATAAAACTACCTTACCTTTTTTCATCTTCCCGGTTTGCCACACAGTCTGGTATAGACAGAAGGGTGATCTGCACAAGGAAGATAATAAACCATTGTGTCAAGAATTTGCAGAGTTTTTTTTATTTGAGTCTTAAGAGGGAGAAATTACCCACAAATTCCGAAAAATTAAACAGTCTGACAAGTAAAACCTCATTTAAAGGTTGTTTTACGCTTAACACGATGGTGAGGTCAGACTTCCAATGTCTTATTCCATTCTCAAACTGCTGCACTTTGAAGGTGAAGAAACGTGGTCGTTACTTGTGTCGTCACGTTTCATATGCTCTAATCATTTAATGGAATGAGATATCTCAATTCTGATCTCACCATCGTCTTCACCGTTAAAAGATGACATCTTTGTACATACATTGTATAAGAATCTACTCGGCAAAAAAATTTAGAAGAAATTCGTTACAGAACCATTAAAATGGAAATATTTTACGTAAAACCAGTTATTTCTCCGAAAATTCGCTCTCATACCGTTCTTATGCTGCATGACTACTGAAGTTAGAAGAACATTTGAGATTTGTAGTGTGGCTACAGGTGGATATTGTTCTCCTCTTTCATATGAAAATCCCTTCAAATCCAGGGATACCGAATAGATTCAGAATTATTAAAAGCGGATTTGTTCCCCCAGCAATTTCTACGACATCATATACTGTTCGATAACGTGGTGAAATTCTGAGGTCAATTAATCAGTGATTCGGAGAGAAAACGATAAACCGTTGTGGACCGTGAAGAGAACCCCGAAACAAACCGTATATTTCGGTTTATAATCGGGATTTGCTTGATATATTCACGTGTAATATGGGCAGTGAGGAGTCTAATCCACTAATTGAATCAGTGGAGCAGTCGCCTCTCTCATACTCCGCGATTTCAAGTGGACTAAATTCGCTCCTCTGACAACGACCTGTTCACTCGTAAACAGGGACGCCTTCGTGAGTGTGCTACGTGATAATTCAACCCCAAACAGTCACTAAGTCGACCTCATTCACGTACAGTGGAAACCACTTTGCCGGTTTCACCGGGAAGTGAGAGGAACCTTCGGCTAAACAAAGAGTGACAACTATAAGGGTCGGGAGAGTGGTGGACGGAAGGTTAAATGCCTGGCAATGGAAGGTTTCGGTAGTGAGGCGAAGGTTGGTTGGTTGGCGTGAGTAGTGTTGGGTCGTGTGGCGAAGGCGTGGCGCGGTAGTGCGGGGAGGTTCAGGACAAAAAGCCTCGGGATCTACTCACCGGTAAATTGCTCGCAATCAAGAGGACCCACTAGGACCCTCTAGGCCGAGAGGGACAGAGTGAGGAATTCACCTTCCTACTTATTAATGGGCGGCCACAACTCAACCTACCTGGAACAATAGGTGGCTATGGCTACCAAACCTAAGGTTAACCTTTCAATCTCCCAATCCTTCGAACTACTCTCCATCCTTCAGTCCCAAGAATAAAGCGTGCGATGAACCAACCGACCGCGTTTTTGGAAAACGCTCCCGAGCCTTCGAAGCTTTTCAAAGGCCTCACTCAGGGGTGCAAATGTACCCCAGTGTGTCTTCTTTTGCGTGTATGCTCACGAAACAAATTGAGGGTTTGATAGCAAAAACCCCACTAAACTCGAATACCATATATTAAATTTTAACTTTATATACAATCAAGATGTTATTCGACTCCTGTGGTTTGTTACGTTAGTAGATCGCAAGGCTAATGCCTTGTTTTCCAAACCTTACTCGGGTGCAAGGTTAATCTCTGTTTGCTCTGTTTTGTGAACCTTATTCAAGGACTTTCACTGTCAGATGTTATGTAGAACTGCTCGTTCCATCTATTATAAAAGCTCTCTGTTTGTTATTGTAAAGGAGTCAGTTCGCCGAGGAATCGATGCCAATACCTTTGTGAGTAAGCTGTTGTTCAATATATATTTTCTTGTTGCAAAAACCCACTACGCGTCTCATTCGTCTATCCTGAAAAGTCTGTTCTCTAACGTACCCAGGGGTACGACACGAAACATGTGTTAAAGCCACCATCGTGTTGTTTATGGCATTCCTCACATGGTTACTTAACCAATTTGGTCAAAACCCCCACAAGTCAGGAGCGTTTCAAGCAAGAATCTATTTTCTATTTCTTTCACTTCTTTCACTTTCTATTTCGTGTTCTATTTCTTTCCTGTCTGTTATATTCTTTCCCGTTATCCATGGACAAAAATGGTCCACAGGGCCGTGATCCGTTTAGCTACATTTCATCAACAGCATCCCTTAGTCACCGTTTCCTGACGTGCTGGTTCTAATAAGTAAGCAGATTGATGTGACACACCGAGCTGTGCTGTCACGTCACTTTTACCGTGGTGTTTGGTCGCGCCTCATCATTACTGCTCCTAAATTCAAAATTCCTAATACTATAAATCTAGCTCCTGCATTCTCATCCCCTCCTGGCGTAAAATCTGCGAAGGTGAACGATGTTTTAAAACTAGCCGAATACCTCGAGCATCCTGCTAGCAAAGAGTTTTACACAAACCTGTTTGCTACAGCTATCATCACAAGACAATGAATAGGTACGAATCTGACGACAATAGTGATGGATGTGAAGGTTGATATTTTCTGGTGTATTTTTCTAATATTTCTCTTTAGATTATCATTTTGCTTATTTGTTTTACTTGAATAAACAAGATTTTCAACATAAGCCTGTTATCTATTCTAACTGATAATGACATCCGTAGGGTATTAAAAGTCAAATTTTGACTTGTGGGTTTTTTGTGGAATTCTGCAAGAAACAGAGTTCTAAAGCTGTTTTTTTAATATACATATAAATATATAAACGTATAACCGCTTAGAATTTGATTAGTTTTTCATTTTCATTGCAGGTCGTAATTACACTAATTAGGTTGGAATGAGCTGATTTTTATGCAAAGACACGATTTTTCATGCTTTTTTTTCAGTGTTTTTGTAAAATTTAATGCATTTAATGCAGAAGTTGTGAAATAGTTTTTTTTCCAGTTTACGAGGTTTAAATAAATGAATTCCACTAAACTTTTTCAAATGATCTGATATTTAACAGTTGAGACATACAGTGAGATATGGCAAAATCTTGGAATGAGCTGGATTTGAGCTATATCCCTTCGTCAGGTGATGGGGGACCCTCTAAACTTTCAAAATATGCAAGTAAGTGGATTTCAAATAAGCTGGTTTTCATAGCAAACGCTCCCGAGCCATCGAAGCTTTTCAAAGACCTCGCTTCCATCAGGAGCCGCCTAACACCGACGTTCAACGCACACAAAAAACGATCCTTTACAACTTTTTCTTCTCCCCTCCACCCCCACCCACGATGTCACCAGATTTACAATCTTTTTCCACCACTTCGTCGCTCGACAGCGTTTTCGGAAATTGATTTCGGCTCCGTGAATGGTCCGCTATTTTCCTACCGGATCCCGCTCGAATGCGATATCCTGTCGTATCTTGTCGTATCCTGTCCCATCCTGTCGCCGTTCGACCTTTTTATTTGTGAGAAAACCTACTGAAGGCGATGAAAAGTGGAATCGACCAGAATATCAAAACAAACACGAGGCTGCGTGAACAGTAGACTTCGTACTTCTACTCTTACAATTTGAATTTCAAAACATCGACACCAGGAATTGAACGTACAAACAATCCCTTGGGAGCGAAAATCCCCGAGAAAAAAATGCGAACGGTCTTTCCGCCGGTGGGTCAGAAAAAATAAGGTTTCCACGTCTGTTTGCATTGTCGTAGGTTGAGCGAGGGAAAAGATCCTTTGATTGAATCCCTATTTCATGGGAACATGAGCCACATACGGGGCCCTGGTCCTACTGCCGTCATTTTATATTTTCGTCTCTCTGAGTTTCCTCACATCCCGAAGGGCTGAAGAGGTTTCCGGAGGTTTTAAGCCCCTCGTCGTATCAGGTCCGTCTGCGTCTATGAAGGATTAAACGTGAATTCCTCCCTCTAATTTTCCCCTCAGCGGTTTCATACTTTTCCGCAACGAACCATCAGGGAACCTTTGACCACGTAAAATGTTTCACAATAGTTGTATTAGATCCGCATGTTTTTAATAGCGACCGCTGTCGTCCTGACAGGTGCTCGGGACCGTCTCAAAGTTATAATGAAAGCACCACCCGAACCCCTGAAATACGTTCCTCCAAGGAAAGATGGAAATGAAGCCACTCTTTACATCGCCATTTCATTTCCAAACAGAAAACCCCCATGTTAATTTTGTTATTCGTCTATTTCAGTGGTTGATTATTTAGAACACTCCATTTAAGTCTGAACATCGCGTACTCGTCACATTGGCGCTGATTTCAGGACGAATCTCGCTCCTGGATCCACTTCTATCGTCAATATCACTCAACACAAAGTTCAAGGCGATAAAACGACCTGCCATTCAATCACACAAGGACGGCTCAAAGATAATTTCCGAAATAATGACTTGAACAAAAAAGAAACCACAACCATGCAGCATGGCTATAAGAGCAAATTTTCGAGGAAATGACTCGTTTTATGTAAAATATCTCTATTTTACTTGTTTTATCTCAAATTTTGTTTCCATTTTTTGCGAGTAACACCCAGTTTATAGATTTTTCAACACCGAACACGATGGTGCGCTGAATTGTACGTAACGCTGAATCACGGATGTGGAAGTCGCTCCTCCCGTTACCCCTCAAGATGAGGTATTTTCATCTAACAGCGGATTGATCGGACTGATCCGTCTCGCTTATTGGTTGATTCGAATGCAGGTGTGGACCGACTTCCGGTGAACACGAAATGCTTTGAGTTGATCGATTGATATCTGGTGCCGAAGGCGTATCTGAGCACAACTCGAACTCTCGCTCGTATGGAAACTGGGCTCCAAACCGAGTAGACTCGTACGGCATCACCTACCTACCCACAAGTATGAAGAGGGAGAGTTTCTGATTGCATCTTCTAAACTCCCACCACACCAACCAGCATAATCTCATTAACCACAACTTTTTATACAAAACAAATTTTAATTCACTCCAGTTTTAGTCTCCCCAACGATCTGTAACAAATTTGTAATATAAAACTCTGCAAATTCTTGACACAACGGTTCATTATCTTCTTTGTACAGATCACCCTTCTGTCTAGATCACTAGGTCTATATGTCTAGATCCTAAATGTGATATTAATTATTATTATCAATTATCACTAATTATTAACAATTTTATCAAGTACCTAGTGAATATTATTATAATTTATTGTTAGGTATTAATAATTCGTATTTATTATTAATAATAATAATTATTAATTATGATTAATTAATACGATATAATTCTGGGGTTTTTAATACTACGTCGGTAATAATTTTTCTATAAAAGAACCACAACAAGCAGAACCAACAAACATTCGAAATTACCTTCATTTCCGTAGCACGAAACGCACCTCAGAACAACAAACTCGCGGATGGTCTTAAATAAACTCTATCTAAATATGAAATAAAAAACATACCGTTTGATGGGAATTTTTCGAGATATGATATTTTCAAAATTTCAAAATTCGTTTTGAACCCCTTCCCCTTGACCTAGGCTTATGAAAAGTTTCGAGGACCATTGTGGGGTTGGTCGAAACCCATAAAAAAATTTCGTAATTTTAACTCAACGCTAACTGGGCAAAGTGGCGCGGACGGCGGACGGCGTACGGCGGACAGCGGACGGCGTACGGCGGACGGACGGATTTTTTTGTATTCGATTTTTTGAATCTACGTATCTTGAAACGTAAACCAACAAATTTTGAGGGGGGGTTAAAAAAATTTTTTCTTTGGGCGATTCCAATGGTTCATTATCGAAGATAATAAACCAAAATTCAAAAAATATCACTTAATGCTTATTATTCATGTGGTACCTTGTCGTTGCGCTAACCATAATAATGAATTGCGATCTTGTTGGAGTAACTAGAACTACTATTCCATTACACAGTGCTTTCTAACGGCAATATAGTTTGTAAACTTTGCAAATTATGTTCATTGTAGTATATTATCAATTTTACTTGTTCTTCTCGCGTTTAACCCAATCAGAAGAAAGTACTGGAAAGATACTTTCCAAGTCATACCGACAGTACTCAAATCGGGACTTTCTACATCAATTTAATATGAAATGGACGACTTTTTCTAATCTACCATGATGATCTAAATGGTGGTTATAAGGGTGAGATTTTCGTTCATCTGTAGTGCCTCAGATAGTTGAGCGTTGTTCACCTTTCTGACTATCAGGTCTTTAGTCAAACTGTCTTTGAGTGACCAAAATTTCAACTGGTCCCTGATTTACGTAAATTACTGACCAGTTGCAAATTCGGGTCATTCAAAGACAGTTCGACGAGAGACAGAAGGGCGAACAACGCTCGAGTGTCTAAGGATCCGCTTCAGACAATAAAAGCACAAACAGAAGACCAACGAAACAGATGCCTGAGAATGTTAACTGACGAGTCATGGTGATACTTTCATTGTTTTCTAACGAGGTGGACAAATCACTCCCATCACTTCAAAACCCAGACCGACGAAATGCAGCACTAAATCCACCTCCAGAGCGTGCCAGGAGATGACTAAAGAAGACGAGACCGAGTGATGTAGTCAGTCATGGAGTAATGAAGTAATTACTTATAATGAGGGGGACCCATGGGTTCGAATTCCGCTGTTTTTGGCTCATTATCGTGCTCAGAGTAATTTAGTGATGGGAAAAATTGGTAAGGTAGAGGCAAAGTTACCCACTAAAACCGAAGTTTCCTGGACACTACCTGTGACGTCACGGACCGCACGGGTCGAGACGTGGGAAGAAGCCTTGACACCCTCTGCCGACGCTGATGCGCTCTTGCAGGAAATCCTTCGGAAATGAGCGCTTTCTGATACCCACCTTTTGGGGATTGGCGTTTCTGGCTTGCCGATCATTCACCTTTGAATGAACCACAGTTTCACCTCATAACTATTTGCTATCGCCCCTTGTCTTCTCTTTCCGCATTTACTCACGAATTGGACGTCAGAGGTAATTTCGGCGCGAACCTTGTGTCGGAGCAGAACATAAATTGCTCTAAAGGCCCCTAATGGGTTTCATTTTTGGAGCCAAAAAGGGCCATCTAACAGGGGACCAGAGAGAGTTCAAAAGTCCGAAATTGGATCAATTAAATGGGAGAAGGGCGTCTGAGTGGGTGCTGGAGGAGGGGGGATACCGGAGAAAACGTCAGGAGACCCAAAGGAGCGGCAGGGGCTGCCTACACGATGCCCTTAATCGAATTTGCGGTTCTTCAGGGTGTCGTTGGAAGAGGAAGTGGGGAAGTAAACGAACCGGTGAAGGTGCGGGATGGCTTCTCCTGTTTTCGCTAGGGAGAAGCTCGTCTTCCTTAATATGTTGATACCATTAAACCCTTGCCAGCGCTAGCGGTTGGGTTAATCATTTTAGGCGGGTGACACACCCTCTCGCCCCGGTCCAAGTTGGCCGTGGACAGTCCGGCCCACAGTCAAAGAGGACACTAAGTGATCTATATGTGCTCAATGGAAATCATGCAAAACGAGGAGCCCGTTGGGAAAACAGACAGATTGCTGAATCCTAATGGGGCCTGCATACTGAATGCCAATTTATGCACGCTCTTCTAATAGGTCACAAGTTCAACTTCATTTTCACTCTAGGTGAATCCGAAGCTTCGTTAATTCCATAAAAATTCCCATATATAATTTCAATAAATTTGAATAACCGTTTATTCTAAAGAAAAAAAAAAATAATAAAAAAATAAAATAAATCTCTCAGTCATCTGCTCTTGGCCTCCTTTATTTGCCAGATCTGGCCGTATATGCTTAACAAACGTTTCCAAACAATACTAAGTATAGAGGTCTCCTGTTCTACATTAGTTGCGCCAGGAATTCGATTCGGCAGGTAAGAGCAGTTATGTGCTGGTTCCATATGGTGGGGCAGCCTTGCACTTGCACATTCGGGTTCTTGCTCATCAAACCCCTGTCTTTGTCCTTTTATTCAATGGTCAAATTGCCAGAGGTAAATGCCTGTAGTGGTTGACAGGTTTTTAAAAAGGGAAGCCTCATATTTTACACGTAACTAATCTTCTTCTTCTTCCATGACTCTACAACCCGCGAGGGATCAAGGCCTCCCGAATTCGTGGCCGCCAGTCTTCTCGGTCAGTAGCGGCCGTTTTCCAGTTACGAAGTCCCATTAAGTTCCAGGCATCCTTTCGTTACACCGTCTATCCAGCGCAGCCTTGGTCGCCCCCAACGGCGTGTTGAGTTGAAGTTCCACCTCAAGCAACCCTCTAGGAACCGCGTCTGCACGTATTCTTACGACATGAACGGCTCAACGCAATCAACCAACCTTGACGAATTGGACAACGTCTGAGTCACCATATTTTGTCCTGATTCGCCATGCCAGGTCCCCCAGATTGAAGATGGCTCCAAACATTCTCCTCAGAATCTTTCGTTAGAATCTGAGGAGCTCATTTTCCTGGGCCCTGGACAGTGTCCAGCTCTCTGATCGATACATCAGCACAGGTCGAACAAGCGTCCTGTACAGCCGCAGCTTAGTTGTGCATGACAGCGTCTGGTTCTTCATCTGCTTGACCAATCCAAAGTAGCACTTTTTTGCCGCTACGATTCTTCTCTGGATTTCCGCTCCCATGTAATTATCTTGACTTGAATCCTTCCTATTGTATGCAGGCAGGGGCTTTCTTCACGGCTTTGTGACCATATAAAATATTATTTTGTTTAGGACTGGTTGACTATGAGTTCCATCGCTGCTGATACGCCGTTACTCGTAACTAATGCAATCAGAAAATCATCTTGCATATTTTCTCTTCCTATGAAACTCCTATCCCTTCCTGTGTTAAATATCACCTTCCATGCTTTTGTATATTCTATACTGACATACTGTATTCCGGTTTGGGGTGGGGCGTATCAAGCGTCCTTCATTTCAGTCAACACTGCAGTTAAGTCACTTGTGCGCCTCATATCCAGACCTGGCTACCTCAGCCATAGTAAACCTCTGTTTCTACAGCTCAATATTTCTCCCTCCTAGACTTACGTATGTGTTAAAACTGCTCCAGTATTATTTTAACCACCATCTTTCCTTCAGCCGCCGACTTCAGGGTGTGACTCGCTGAAGTAACTCGTAAGAGTTCCTGTTCCTTTTCCAAATTTTGATTTTATTCATGAGTCAGTGTTCGTATCTGGGTCCCACATTTTTCAATCATTTACCTTCTCATTTAAAGCGCATTGCGAATATTGTGTTTAAATGACTATCTCAATCAGCAATTTCTAAATTACAACAGTGTTATCCCCTCATTGAGCTTCTTTCTTTAATATCACTCAGTTTTGCAGGCTCATTTTATTTTCTGTTACAAAAGGCAAAAAATGTATGTTCAGTTTCTTCTGTTATAATTATTGCAATTTAATGCTATTAGTAATATGTGCATATGTGCATATGTACAAGTAATTGTTAACAACTTTTAGAGTATGGAGATCAATATACTGCCGAAAGACTTCAATTTATATATACTAGATGTATATTTTTTATTTGTGATGAAGTATCAAATACATCAAACGTGTTTTTTGTGGGAATCGCCTAATAAATGGCTTTAGAAAAGAAAAGAAATTCGGAGTTCAGCTTCAAGCCCAACTACCGGACCGAATCAGCCAGGAGTATCTCATCGCTTTCGGAAGTGATATGGACTGGTTATCCCCTTTCAGCTGTATGGTAAGCGAGAGCCTTGAAGCCCTGGAACCCCTGATTAGTAAATAGAAACTTGAATCAATTTATCAGTCTCCCTGGGACACAAAACGCCTAAGGGTTGAAGCGAACACCTGGGAATCGATCGACAGAACTTCGAATTCGGTTCACTTTTTTCGGAGAATTCTTCGTTCAACGTTCCTTCCGATATAGAAAATTCATTGATAGGATTTCACCGTAAACGCTCCCACTTGGTGAAAAAGACGGCAGTCGGGTAAAAGTGGAATTTACGAGAAGAGACCGCAGCCAAACTCTTTTGACCCTCGTCTATAGAAGTGAAGCCCTTTTCGCTATCTGCTGTGTCGATCACAGGTTTCTTTCTCGCTCGCTCTGCCGCCTTCGTGACGGAACAGGACGACTGAAGAAAAGCGTTAGGGAAATCTGAAAGATTCACCTCCGCCTGACACAGTTTCCGTGATTGAAGTGAGCGCATCTACCGACGACTTCTGCCCTGAGAACGACGCTCTTTTAATTAAAGTCTATTCGTTGCTCCCGCTCCACCTGTTGCCTCACCTCCTCTCGGATTGTAACGTTTCGTCTGCGTTGAACGCGAGGTTTTCTTCTATTTTAAACGAAATCTGTGGCCCTATCATATGTACACCAATATCATAAACTTGAGCAGCAGTATGTATACATAACTATGGAGGTAAATTATTTTCAATAACGAATCATTAGAATCGGAGCAAGAATTGTTTAATTGTGACACAAATTGTTCCTGTTTATCGTATTTTGATAACACAATGTCCTAACTACCAACTGTTACATGAATAGGGGGAATTAGCCAAATTTCGAACAAAAAATCTTTTTTTGTATTTCTAATCACTAGAAGATTGAATTATTGAACATTAAATCTCTTTTCTTCATATTAAATTTTAAACCAAACAAACTGTTTGCGCCAAACTGTTGAGCTAACACGAAAAATTGAAAAATTAAACGAAATAACAGAGCAGATGTTGAGAAAACAAACAAAATTCAAAGGTTCTGCTTCATACGAAAATATAAAGCCTAACACTACGAACATCTAATGAGAACAAGAAATCGGACGAAAAACATAACGTGCCTACGAAGATCTGGATTTGCTGTCCACATCTTAATTTGTCTTCATCTTTCTGTTTACTTATTTATATCTTTGTTCCCCGTGCGCTTTCTTCCTCTCTGATGCCTTCATTCTTGGGGTTTTTTCTATTTTCTTTTGAGACTCCATATAATGGGATGAAGTCTAAAAGAGCCATTAGCGCCGTTGCTCCGTGTTCGAATGAATTGCCCAATCAACACACCCTCCTTCAGTGTTTTGTTTATCAATTGGTTTATAAGGGAGTCATTTGCGTCA
Organism: Stenodema calcarata; assembly: GCA_963920205.1. Lineage (NCBI taxonomy): Eukaryota > Metazoa > Arthropoda > Insecta > Hemiptera > Miridae > Stenodema > Stenodema calcarata. The sequence continues at coordinate 31,386,676 of OY986053.1, read as the reverse complement.
ATATTGTACCTACATCCCATAAATAACTCTTTTAATTTGATTGTGCCGATACCCTTTTGGTTTATTATCTTCGATAATGAACCATTGGAATCGCCCAAAGAAAAATTTTTTTTAACCCCCCCTCAAAATTTGTTGGTTTACGTTTCAAGATACGTAGATTCAGAAAATCGAATAAAAAAAAATCCGTCCGTCCGCCGTACGCCGTCCGCGCCACTTTGGCCAGTTAGCGTTGAGTTAAAATTACGAAATTTTTTTTATGGGTTTCGACTAACCCCACAATGGTCCTCGAAACTTTTCATAACCCTAGGTCAAGGGGAAGGGGTTCTAAACGAATTTTGAAAATTTGAAAATCTCATATCTCGAAAAAGTCATATAGAACGGTATGTTTTTTATTTCATATTTAGATAGAGTTTGTTCCGTAGAATTTTTTAAGACCATCCGCAGCTTTGTACGACCAGCCGTTCGTTCACAATGACGGCTCAAAGGTTGAGCCTGTCGACGCGATCTTGAATCAAACGGTTGAAATACAGGTCGATTAAATGCAGGTCGACTCGATTTTCATACTAACTAGCTGTTTAGAACATCATATGGTTTTAGTGATGTCGAGTTTGTTGTTCTGAGGTACGTTTCGTGCTACGGAAATGAAGGTAATTTCGAATGTTTGTTGGTAGGTAGGTACTTCTATTATAGAAAAATTAAAAAGTATTAAAAACCCTAGAATTATATCGTATTAATTAAATACAAATTATTAATATTTAACAATAAATTATAATAATTTTTACTAGGTATCTACTTGATAAACTTATTAATAATTAGTGATAATTCATAATAATAATTAATTAATAATTTGCAAATTCTTGACACAACGGTTCATTATCTTCTTTGTACAGATCACCCTTCTGTCTAGATCACTAGGTCTAAATGTCTAGATCATAAATGTTAGATTAATTATTATTATCAACTATTTCTCATTGCAAACCTGTTCATTGTGTACCCAAGATCCTTCCCTAAAAGACCTGGCAGCGGGAAATATTATTCAACATGGTTTGAAAAGGGAAAAACAAGTTTTGTAAAAAATCCCAATGCTCTAGGTAGTAGTCGATACCAGTGACCAACATTTTCTTCAGTAGTCGACATGGTTTTGCACTAGTAGTCGACCTACATGTGTTAGAAGTCGACAGTATCACTTGAGTCAGTAGTCGACAGGTTTCGTCATTCCATCGTTTTCGAATTTTACGACATCTAGGTAAATAAAATACATTCAACTGTGAATCGGAACTTGAAAATAGATTAATAAGATGTAATAAAGTAGTTATCAGACTTTTTATTTGCAAACAGCTCATTATCAGTCTCAAATTGCAATAAGTACACGTACTTAAGTTTAAGTTTAAGTAAAAAGGTATGAAAACTATAGTCGAAAACTCATTGTCAGAAAATTGACATTACAGTTGGGCTTAGGTACCTATTTACATATTTTTTTGACATTTTCATGTCTTTGCTTTGGCACATGAACTGAAACGGGAAAAATTTGTTCCCTTGATTCACCCTTTCCCTCAGATCACGTCAGAACACAAGCGACCGGCGGGCCATTACGTCAGAGCCTATGACGCACGAGCGTATGACGTAAGACGGATGGCAGGAGGCTAACTAGTACGTCAGAGCCTATGACACACGAGCGTATGACGTAAGACAGCTGGCAGGAGGCCAACAAGTACGTCAGAGCCTATGACGCACGAGCGTATGACGTAAGACGGCTGGCAGGAGGCCAACAAGTACGTCAGAGCCTATGACGCACGAGCGTATGACGTAAGACGGCTGGCAGGAGGCCAACAAGTACGTCAGAGCCTATGACGCACGAGCGTATGACGTAAGACGGCTGGCAGGAGGCCACTAGTGCGTCAGAGCCTATGACGCACGAGCGTATGACGTAAGACGGCTGGCAGGAGGCTAACTAGTGTGTCAGAGCCTATGACGCACGAGCGTATGACGTAAGACGGCTGGCAGGTGGCCAACAAGTACGTCAGAGCCTATGATGCACGAGCGTATGACGTAAGACGGCTGGCAGGAGGCCAACAAGTACGTCAGAGCCAATGACGCACGAGCGCATGACGTAAGACGGCTGGCAGGAGGCCAACAAGTACGTCAGAGCCTATGACGCACGAGCGTATGACATAATACGGCTGGCAGGAGGCCAACTAGTGCGTCATACGACGAGACCTTTTATGTCTCTGCGCCCCCTCCCACACCCACACCGCGTACCTCGTACTTCATTTTGGTTTATTATCTTCGATAATGAACCATTGGAATCGCCCAAAGAAAAAAAAATTTTAACCCCCCCCCTTAAAATTTGTTGGTTTACGTTTCAAGATACGTAGATTCAGAAAATCGAATAAAAAAAAATCCGTCCGTCCGCCGTACGCCAAACGCCGTCCGCGGCACTTTGCCCAGTTAGCGTTGAGTTAAAATTCATTCATTTTTCATTCATTCATTCACATGGTATGACTATGGTATGATATATTATTGTATGTATGATTTAGTATAGTACAGTACGGTATGATACGAAAGAAATGGTATGAGTACGGTGAGAATATGGTATGGTGCCGATTTGCAACACAGTCTGGTATAGACAGAAGGGTGATCTGCACAAGGAAGATAATAAACCGTTGTGTCAAGAATTTGCAGTTTTTTTTCATTCCAGGCCCAGGAGTATTCATTACTACGATAGCATTTTCTACCATGGCGCGATAAGTTAATGTTTGGTCACAGTGGTCATTGGCCGGCATACTGGCAGAAGAAGTTATTCCTCTTTCTTGGATGACTGGGCTGCTCCGGACGTTTTTGATTCCTGCTAACCTAAACGTCCAAAAGTATTGCAAAATTTTATGTGGATCGTTCTGGTGACCGTAGAGACGAATTCGTATTACGCAGTAAAAGAGCTGGCCTAAAGTAGATGTTCCACTTTGAGTTGAGTATACGTGAATGGACGCTCAAAATTAACAATGATGGACGGACTGAATCCGAATATTAGTCAAAGCTGAGATTAACGTAGATAACGGACGCTTCTCTGAGGAGCGCTGTAGAGCAGAATCACTTTCAATGCAGATTTCTGAGTAATATGCAGATTATTCACAATTGAGTTTGCAGCCAATCTCCATGTTAGAATCCCAAAGCAAAGACGCTTTGTACGATGGCTTTATAAATTTGCCGTGATTGTTCCGTGTTAGAATGTGGAAGAGATGAAAGAACCTCCGTACTGTGCTGACAACTCCAAACACTTTCGCTTCTCATCGAATGTCCTCATCCAGCATTATCCACAGTTACCTAGCTGTATTAAATAGTAAATCAGAAAATTTTAATGATAGAGACATATCAACTTAAAGTGAGGTTGGAGAGCCATCGATGTAGAAGTTATATAGAGCAATTTGCTTTATTGAACGCTTTTAAAAGTCCCCACGAATCAACCTGGCATAAGACAGTCGTGTCGTCGTCAAACTATTACGGGGAGCCCTCAGTTTTAAGATCTATAATGTAATGTATAAGCAGAATTAGTACGGAATAAGATATGTACATTTTGATTTAACTGTCATGTTCAGCTTAAGAAGCCTTTAAAAGTGTCACATGTCAGGATGTTTCATTTTCTCAATTTATGGGTGCTTTTCCCCCCCTAAAACTCCTCAAAATCCACCGTTGCTGCCCATCTACGAACTTATACTTTCGATTGTCACGACAGGTTTTTTGTGAAAATTTGAACTTGTAATTTCAATTCTGCCGAGAGTGATGCCAGAATCCGTTCCAGACCATTCTGAATGCACTGCCAAAAGACACCGAAAATCAATTCAGAATGGTCTGGAACGGATTTTGGAACATTTTCAGGAAATTCGAGTTTAAACAATTTTGGACTGAAAGCAATAGTATCTGACTGGGACATCTGCGCTTTTCTCTTCACGAATCTGAACAAACTGCCTTCCACCAATCAGACAATTTTTGAATCAACTCAGTTCCTGGCTATCGATTCCCTTGGAACTCAACACTCTTTTAACCACTCTGGGTTTAACCATTCGAAGGAATGGCATTCTTATATTTAGCGTACCTACTCCTACTAATTATATGGTACAGATGAATATTCTGTACCTATTTGCAAATACATAAATTGAATTAAATAGAATTTTCCATCCAGCCGGTGAAATTGCGGTCGGGCGGATCACATAATTCAATTGGCGACGTCCGAGCAGAGCTTCAGGAGGTTCTCATTGGGTTTTGATCGATGACGCCTGATAAGGAATGTTAATTGCAGGTGGGCGGCAGAGTGTGAGCCCCGTTTGCGGACTGTGGGACATACATCAAATTGCCCGACGACTCTTACAAGGGAAGTCATGGGCAGATCCAACGCCCCATCAACTAAATCCTGATGCCTACCTCAATAGCTCGGATCGGAATCAGCCGCCCCTAAACTGCTTGTGAAGTGCATACTGTTGAAGGCCTTCGCCGCCACGCCCTACGTATTGTCGCATACATAAACCCTTTGAATTACAATTAAATACAAGTAAGTGAAGGTGGCGTTCAAAGGTCATTAAAGTCTACTTTTTACCCAAAATGAGTGAAGGGTGGTATGGCCTTTGGCCTGAGCACGATCGATTTCAGAAGGTTACGATTCCGCGATGGCAGAACAAACACGTGGCATCGACTCCAACAGCCAGTAACATCTAGATATCGCCTCCTCCGACAGGGGTTGTTCACTTGTGAGTGTCAAGTGTTCTTCCACTACTATGTTCCCTATGTTATTATGTACCTTAGCTATTCGATAACACGTTCCATGTTTTTTTTTTTTGTTTTTTTTTAATCGATACAATCGATAATTGAAATGTTTTTTGAACGAAAAGTGGGTCGTTCAGACGGGGTAAAAACAATCAATGAATAAAACTGGTCCAGTAGACATTCTATTTGGATGGATAATCAGTTTTTTTTGTCACTGTACCAACAGCGTAATTTAGATACAAATCGACAGGCTGTTGAGTGGAAATCCGCAAGCTACCAGAAAGAAGTTGAATGCTATCGCGTAATGACACAGGATTGCCCGGAATGGAAGGTCCTTCCGTTCACGACTTTCAAAGGCCTCAACGAGATAGTGGCCGACTCGTAAATGCGGTCGTTGCGGGGGGTTTTGAATAGTTGTGCGGGTGATGAGATGGACGACCTACCGGTTCAACTCCTATAAATAGTCGGGACATAATTGAGTTGGGGGGGCTGCGGCGGGAAACGTATAAAAGACGGGTTTCGGTCGTCGGGCTCTGACGAACCGAAGGTAATTTAGGTTGTGGGAGATTACGGAAGGCCCAGGCAGCCGCGATGCATCCACGATATCGACCGCCAGACATCGACATTTTATCATTTCGATTTATTTTACCAACAAACAGACGACGTTATCAACAAATGTCAGCAGAAAACATTGTTGTTGCAGGTCACAAGTCTAGATATATTGTACTCTTGGTTCGCTGAAGGCTTCGGTTTATAGCTAAGTTATACCTAAGTATAGCAGACGAAGACTGGCTCATGATCAGTTGAGTGAGCTCGGGATTTAGTACAAAATTTGTGCATTTAATGCACCTTTCCTATTTTACCTACAAAATCTTAAAATGTCAGGACATTTGCTAGGTGAATGCTAAGCAAGAATGACGTTGTCAAACGCATCAGCCAGTTAACAAACGATCATCAATCCAGTATGACCGCTACACTTGCACCATTCCAGTTTTCCTTCAACTGCAATTGTAGTTTCACGCTGTGCATCACAGGTTCTTTTACTTGTACACTTGTTATAAAAAATTCATATAAATTATTTATATTAAATTCCATGCATAATAAACTTTTATAATTTTCTTTTAATCCAAAGTTAACCCCCTAATAAACCAAAATTATACATAAACGTAAGACACTGAAATCAAAACTGACAAACACACATAAAAAAAAGGTAAATATCCTCCAGTAGGTTACACAAGGGGCACTCCTTATTCTTTACGGAATCCATTTATTATTGTTGCCGGTTATGCCGTCAACTCTTGGCATTTGCTCTCAATTATTACTGGCCACTCTTTTGAATCGTCAAATAGGCGAAAATGGAAGTAGGGTTTTGTGGGGCAAGAGGGTTTCTGGGGCAAGTGGGTTGCCAAGCAATAGGTATTTTCGATTCTAGTCACTCCAGAACATTATACTTGCCCGTATTCTAATTTAACAGATGTCTTTGATCAGCTAAGGACTCAAAATTTCATTTAATGGATTCATAATTAGTGTTTGGAAAATACGCCTCATTTCAATTAGCAAGTCGAGTTGAAGGTATGTATCTTCCAAATCTAATTTCATGAAAATCTCGTAAAAATACTTAATTTTATCTTTCTCAAATGATTATTCATATGTTTCAGTTTAATTTGATAACAAATTTATTCCCTTAACTTCAAAATCATTTCCAATATTCGCAAAACCCTCTTGCCCCGTAGTTTCTGATGCAGCAAGTGGGCCTCCATCGAGCGGGGCAAGAGGGTCGATGTTTTCTGATCATGTTACTCTTCATATGTTACGTTTTGGATTACTCTCTCGTTTTATATAAACTTATTAAATTAGAAAGAATTTAAATTTATCCTTGCATTCTTAAACTAGAATTAACTAACTTTCAAAATTAGATATCTACTAAGGACGCATGATTACCTAAAGTGGACCTTTTTCCTATGTTTTTTGCATGTTAAAATAATTGCATGTTGCATAATGCATGTTACACGATTATTCTAGGAATTGAAGATAGTATAGCAAGATGGTTCGAAACTACGTTCGAGTGTCTTCGCGAGGCAAACAATACTCAAAAGAGGACCTAAGAATAAGAGGACCTAGTAGGACCATCGACTTCCTTCGACTCAGTGCCATCGACTTCCATCGTCCCAGTGACGCCTGAGTTCCATTGGGGATGTTCCTGATGTGTTTATCAAACCTTGACGACTTTATTAAGCCACTTAAGGAACAGGGTGTAGAGGGCTTACCTGAATAGTTTGGCAAATTTTCTTTTTTTTTTTTTTTTTTTTTTTTTTGAACGTTTAAATATTATTTTTCACTTGTGTAAATACAATCGTATAGTTTTATAAATCCGTAATTTCGTGATTTAGAAGTGTTTAAAAATAATTAGGACATTGGAAAAACGGTGAAGCCACTTGCCCCAACTCAAAAACCCACTTGGCCCAGACAGCCGGAGCAAGTTGGTTTCGGAGACGATATGGGAAAATCCTTCCTACTCAATTTAGGACAAACCTTTTTAATGTTTTGAAACACGAATAAATCATGAAAAAGCTAGAGATTCTATTAAAAAAAAAAAAGAAAAACAATTTGTGGAAATATCAAGGTGGTCAAATTTTATAGCTCACCAAAGTGCAACTTATGTTTTTTTGGGGCCCTTCATGCCCCCCCCCCCTCACCTAACGTATCGGTCGAGATTATGTAAAAGCCTCCTTGTTGTCGTTAAAGATCAACTTTTGTTATGTCCTTTTCAAGAGCAAAAAGTAACCTAATTGATCGCTGATTCGGGTTCAAACGGGGCGCCTCCTTTTTGGTGTTGGTGTTTGGGTGGGGGGGGGGGGGGTTACGAGAGCGAACGGCGGAAACAGTCTGAAGAAAGTGGAACCTCTCACGTTTCTAGTTATAGAACTTTTCTCGACTGTCTTCGTCTTCCCTTCGTTCGGTCCTTTCCGTTGGTAAAGAACCGTTCGTTTAAAGGAGGAAGTGGAAGGAAAAGCGAGTGGACGTGACTCTCGTTAATTCGGCAAATCAAAGCTGCCGGGGTCATCTTCTCGCCATCTTCTTCCGTCGGTTTGGTCGGCTTCGCAACTTCTTTGCCCGTCATAAGGCGAAAAGGTTCATCCACGAACATGACATTTTCTATTTATTCGTTCAGACTGGGCGAGGAATATGATCCAAGTCAGGTGTTCCAAGTCAGATTGAGAATTTTCCGAATCCAATTGAGAACTTTTCAATATAAAATTGAGAACTTTCCAAATTAAATTGAGGGTTTTCCATTTCTAATTGAGTATTTTCGAAATCAAATTGAGAACTCGTAACTTTCTTTGACACAGGTATATTTTGTAGAAGAGACAAAAAAGATGAGTAATGCAAGATGGAAAAGATTGCTGCCCTTCAGATTCACTCAGTAGGTACATTTCTGACGTGAATCTTGGTTTTAAAAAAAGTCATTTCGGCCCGGTTTAGTTGAGGCGAATAAGGTGGTAGGTACTTAACTGAGAAGCCCAGTTCTTGTTTTTTCGCTTTAACAGCACCTTCATGGTGAATCCTGGCGTTATCCATAATTATCCATAATTATGTAAGTATTCCTAACCTCCAGCAGATTCTCGGGTAATTCTGTTAAGAATTCCTCAAACTGATGTGCATTACAGTTCCCACCAGCGATTACTTTATAGTGAACATTCTTTCCATTATAAATACTAACGGATCAATAAATACCAACTGTTGGGAATGGAAAGTTTTCAATTTGATTTGGAAAGTTCTCAATTTGGTTTGGAAAATTCTCAATTTTATTTGGGAAATTCTCAATCCTATATATTTAGAAGTATTTATGTTGTGTAATTCCTTTAGTCATGTACCTACTAAGTTGTTTCACAGATGATACCCAAGCAGCACAACGACGTCGGTCCGACGTCGTAAGAGGTCGGGAAATCCGACCTGACTTCGGGCGACGACGTCGTACCGACCTCACCACGACCACATGCCGACCAATGTGGGGAATGATTTCTTGGTTGTACCGACGTCGCCGCCCGACCTCAGGTCGGGCGACGACGTCGTGCCGACCTCACCACGACCAAATGCCGACCAATGTGGGGAATGATTTCTTGGTTGTACCGACGTCGCCGCCCGACCTCAACTGACTCAATACAAAACCGACATCTTCCGACGAGGAAGGTTATCTCTCTCCACGGAAATCATTAAGATGGTGGATGGTGAAATACTTGGTGTGAATATTACACGGTACCTACCAACTCCCGTATGTAAGTTCATGTCTCTTCAAATCATCCGCGGAGAAAAATTTAACGTGAAATGCTCGATTCTATCTCTCAAAAACCAGTGCCCTCCGAATTAGAGACGTTGTAAATATTTTTTTCAATTTGGTAACTATTGTGAAAATGTTATGACGACTTATTATTTCGCTGGTTTCACTATTAATCTGCTGTATTTCCTTGGTAACTATCAGAGTTATTATTACATTTGAATTTCAGAAATAAATATATTGGAAAATTATTTAAATTAATATCTAACCTCAACCTAACCTGTAATGGAAATGGAAAAAGATGGCGAACTAGGGATGTTCCGATATTGTTACACGATTGTGTAACAAATCTGTAGAGGATCTGACCAGGTCTACCTCTCGTCGGCTGATGTACAAAACATGTACAGAAATATATAGTAACGTAGTTCCCAAACGGTACAACAGAATGAGCGCCTGTAGCGTCCCACCTGCGTGTTATCGCCATCGCCATTTCACTATAGATATCCGACGTTGTGGCGACCTCGTCTATCTTTACTACAGATATCCGACGTCGCGGCGACCTCAGCGTTATATAGTACAGATATACGACGTTGTGGCCACCTCGTCAACCTGTAATACAAATATCCGACGTCGTAGCGACCTCGTCTATCTGTACTATAGATTTCCGACGAATCTCTAAGTCGTACCGACGTCGTGATGACGTTAATATTTGACATACAGATTTCCGACGTCGGATATACTACAGATTAGGTAGCAAGTCGTGAAATCCGACCAATTGTGCTGCTTGGGTAAGCCAAATTTTGGTTCTCGCGGCACCTGGAATTCTGGTTCTGGCGGTTTTGGTCCTCAAGCTGAAACAAGTCCGCCACGTATTTCTATGTAATAATCGGGAGTTGCTCCCTCACCAAGCACGAAACAATATTCTTTGGTGTGGGGATATTCCTGTCAGTTAAGTGGATTTGATCAATTAATTTTATACTTCTTCTGTACTGATAACCGCAAATTTATTCTTGAATACCTAGTTGGACGAATAAATTTCATTCCATATCATCTGATCCGGTCGAGACTATTGACTGATTTAATGATTAGAGATTCAGTTATTAGGTGTAAGTGCAAGCAGCGAAGTATGAGCTCGTCTCCACATAAAAATGAATCACCGTTTGAAACCGCATCAAATTAGTAAAAAAAAAAAAAAAAAAAAAAATTCCACTGTCATGCAGCATGGCTATAAGAGCGAATTTTCGAAGAAATGACGACATAGTAGAGACTAAACCAAATTACTTAATTTCTCCGTTAGTGGGAAAATATCTACCAGCTTTGGGAGCCCCTCAGCTGATCTTGGGCGTATCTCGTGTGAAATGCCACTCCTAAGGAGGCTACTGTAGTATACCTAATGTAACATACCTAATTACAGCATTAATGGAGTGAATAGCATAGAAATTTGCAGTAGGAGTCACTCAGCTGATCCGGGGCCTGAGCAGCGTCTAGTTAATAAAACGTTTGCTGTCTGAATTGAAGGCGTTTTTCTTTCAAATAGCTCCAATAGGAACGTAAGCCTGGTTCAAGCCCATGAAAGCTCCCGCTCTCCTCTTCAACGCCCACATCCATTTAATGCTTACAATTTCAATGTTGTGGATGCCAGCTCATGAATGACGGACGATAAATGTTGTGACGCATTAACTCCCCCCCCCCCTCCCGGCAGCAAGAACTACCCGCTCCTACACCTCTGTCATCCACTATCATCGTCCACCGCCGTCATCCACTACCGACCACTACTGCCGACCGCCACCGCTGTCCACCACCGTCGTCCTCCACCGTCGTCATCCACCGCCGTCTTCCACCACCGACCATTACTGCCGACCGCCACCGCCCTCCACCCCCCCCCCCCCCCATCACATGTGTATTCTACAAAACTTGCGAACCTTCTTCGGATGGTCCAGTTTTTGACTCTACAATATAAACATTTTTATGAAACGCTTCCTTCATTGACTGAGTAAAACACTCCAGCGGTGAAAGGAAAAACATCTCAAGATTTTATAGTGTTCTCTTAAAAAATAAAAAAGCAATAGTGTTTCTCCAAGATCAATCAGTAGGAAATCCAAGATGAGTCAGCGAAATACCTAACACTAACTGAAATTTTTTTATTTCAATTTTTCCGTACTTAAAAGTACACTTCTCTTTTTGTAGTTCAAGTTCTCATCACTTTTGCTCTTTCATACAAATATTTTGAAGAAATTAAATCAAGTTCATTTACAATGATTTGTTGCTAATATTTAAATTATCGAAGACGCATGAATATTGAGTGGAATAAAAAGTATTACCAAATATATTGGTGGAACAAGGGTACATGTCACATTTGAAGTAGAAATTTTGTTCAATATCAGTTTTTCGGCCTTCCTGTAAAATTTCAGCTGAGCGACATGGACCCTTATTCGACCGAGCTCTTCAATTATTCAAGTTGTACAATTGATGAGAACGCCCCTGAGGTAGTATTGAAACCGAGTTGAAACAGTTTTGGGACTTGAAGGATACTGTATACAGAACTGTGATCTACAGAAATATTACACTGATACTACTATTACTACTGTGATACAGAAATCCTTATTTTCTATTCAGAAAATGAAACCTTACGGAAAACTTGGTGTTCACTTTATTTTTCATGTATATTTTGAAAGGGTTGTTTCTGTATGTTTAGAACATAAGGAGATTCACCGTTGTAGATTTGACTGGTTTCACGAGTAATCCAGCGTGATGTTGTCCATCTTCATCAGCGCACAGCTCCAGCGAAGACCTCCACTGGCCTGGAAGGTGCGGACGTAATTGTTACCGGGCAATTTAGTACCGCGAGGAGGGAACCGCGGCGGCTAATGACAAGCGGTTAAACAAGATTGATATTGTTGGCACAGCTGTGGCGCTGACGTGTTATGACAGCAGCTATAATATCAGCAGTAAGCATCTCAAGGATGGTGAGATTACGAGTATGTCGTCCGGCAAGATCTACCGTATTAACTTCCCCGCTAGCCGACTATCTGTGTTACGTTACGGTTATTCGTCGTATAAGGTCTCTGATCAATAAATACGTTGCCCATTACCTGTTATCGGCTGTTATCGACACGAGGATGATGGTATAGACGTAGACTCTGGATGAACCGTGCGTTGACAGTATTAAGCGGTTATATTGATATGATAAGAGAAGTGTGGTACTAGTGGTTTAACATAGCCTACTTTTTGAAACTTGTAGGACCTGAAATTTCAAGTTGGGGTACTATACTTACTATGAAGTTTTATACATATGAAATGGACTAATCTACGAAGTATATGCTGACATTATCCGATCATAATTCAAGTTGGACTCCCCTCAACGTATATTGATCGACTTTGATCAAATCCAACTGTCCACGTTAGTAGGTGTTGTTCAAAGGGCTCGGATTGAGCAGACGTTTCATCTCCCTAATCACCGGGTAAATAAGATCCTCTCGAACCGCCCACCACTTTCTACTAATAGAATCACGATTCTCATAATGCAGCTTGCGTTAGTACGGTGTGTTGTTCTGGTAGAAATAATCAAATAACTCACCCCATTGTTTCAGTGTACGGTGGTTTTTTATATAATGTATTCACATAGTATATACATATTATTCAATGGTCAAAATCGTTTAGCTTCCCCCAATCCAATTTTTCTTCTATACACAAGTTGTTTGGTTTGGTGAGTATTGTAGGTGTTTAAACAATCAAAACCAATGTTTAGTAGTTTCGAATTAATACACATTTAAAATTATAGAAGGAACACTCAAAAGATTATACATACTACTGAGGCGGCCAGAACTCTGTTATATCATGAAGTAGGGCTTCGAATACAATCAAGTGATTCGTACTATATAGATTAGATGGACACATAGATCAAGTGGACGGCAGTTTTGTATTCAATAGAAAAAGTTTAAAAGTTTGGGGCAACCAACCGATTTTGACTTATTTAATTAATAACAATACATTAAATGTATTTTTGACTAGGCTGTCAAATACTACAACTCCCGACAAGGAAATTAGTGCTGGGAGTAGGAATCTTGACAACTTACCTGAACGTTATTATCTTCCATTTGAATGGATATACAGCGGAATCAATGCTACGAGTGGATCACTCGATTTTTGTCGGTTATGAGTTAACGCCAGCGTAATATCACAACAGCTATTATACGTATACCTAGATCGGTCAAAATGAACGTCCGAACAGCGTTATTCAAGCTCTGGTGTTCATGGTGGCGAGAAATCGAATGAAGATCGCCAGTGGTGCAATCAACTCGACGCGAAATCAAAGCTGGTGTACCGCAGGGTAGTGTGGTGAGACCGTACTTGTACATGTTTTACTGTCGTGATCTCCCCCTTCCATCCACACCAGACTTCTCAGGGCTATTAAATTTTGCTGATGACCTCATTTATGTAGTAACAGATACCGATTGTAATCTGGCAGCCAATAAACTGCAAACGTTCATCACCGAACTTGGACATTGGTGTAATCGTTGGCAACTGAAAATAAATCCAGCGATGTCATGCGCTATTTCTTTCACGTGCAAAAGAAGATATGTCGACGTGCCTCTCACTTTTAGGGGGGAAACAATTCCGTCAGTAGAATCCCACAAATATTTGGGAGTCACACTGGACAGAAAGCTGACCTTTGCTGGACACATTTCTGATCTTTTGCAGCGATGTACCCTTAGAACATCCCAGATATTTATTTGGAGGGTTCTAGGAGGTTTGTTGTAAAGAAAAGGGAAGAATTCGTTCCGAGCTTTCGGCTTTAATAAGCCATATTCAGAGGTTTCTCCTCGACCCATGGGATATACCTATCCCACATGAAATACCTGGTAGATAATAAAGACCTGCCAATTGATAATAAAATGCAAATATACAAAGTTTTCATCAAGCATCTCTGGACTTATGCTTTACCGATATGGGGTAGGTACATATGTCCCTCCTCGCAGTTTCGACGATTGGAACAGCAACAAAATAGATTAATCCAGAAGAAAATTATACATGCTCCACCCTTCGTCAGGAATTCAACTATTTATCACGACTTCAAGCTTGAAACTCCGCAGGAATGCCGTGAAGCTACAATGCGCAGATTCGTCACTCACAATGCTGGGCGTTACAATAATCTAGCAAATGAAGGCTTCATCCAAGCTCTCAATCCTAGGCTGCAACGACTTCGCCCTATTTTGGACATAATTGAAATGTGAAGTGTTGATTTAAAAGGTAGTTTTTCTGTTTGACCAAATCGTTATTTAAGTACTTTTTCCATGCCTAAAAGTACGTGTGTTTATAAATCCAGCGTGAACCCTTTGTCAATTAACGTTTATTTGTAGAGTGTAAAACACATTACAATGAGTTCTGTAAAATAAATAAATTGCAGCTCTCAAAATAATAGAAATTCAGTGAATAATAGCAAGAGACTGATCAAAATATATTAATCTTCCAAATGGACTTCAATAATACAAAATAGTTTTTAAAAAATAAAGAGAAAAGAAAAAATAATCGTGCGGGTCTATAATTACATGTTCAGTATAATATTGGTGCGTTACGAGAATAATTAAATAATAATAATACTACTAAATAAATTAAAAGACCTTCACGGTTATCATTCATTTAGTGAGGAGGCTCTCAGCAATAAAGACCTGTCCACATACAGATAGACAGCCATTATTAGGCTCTCATCAGCACATACATCCATGATTTTCTCCATGGTCGCACATCTTCAGTGGCTACCGGAAACATATGTCTCCCCCAAATAGTGTCGCCTGTAGGGGAGATATAACGGGCACTGCAGCATAAAGTGGACCAACGTTTCAAGTGCGCTCATATTACAGTTCAACCATAAGAGGGAACAGTCAATGGTATGAACGGACTTCTTGAAGAAAAAAACTAATTTTTTCTTGAAAGTCAGCCTAAGCTGGGCGATCACTCTTTCCACATCAACGCTCCCACCAGCACCCAGATAATTTGCTCGTCCCCGAAATGTACAAATTTTAGGACAAATCTCACTGTACCTTGAATTGATTGCAACCTCTACATGTCTCGAATGGAAATTATTTTCCGATCTTTCAAACAGATGAGGTTTTTCCCTTTTCAAGATTTCGGTGCTCTGGCTAGTCCACACAACTTCCGACCCAATCAATCGTAACCAGTGCAACACACTAGTAGCCCAGTTCCGGTCCGGTATGTTGAACCCTTTGTCAATGAGGTATATATAATTTCTAAATGGTCTCAATAGAATACAAAAAAAAAAGTGGTGACGAGGACCCGCAGTTTCTTCACCTTCACTCGTTCGTGATCCGTAGGTAATCGCCAAGATACTCGCTGGGAACCTTAATCCTTATTAGGACGCCGAGGTAAAGGATCGTGAGGAGGTCGCCCGAAGGGCCACGGAAGAAACAACCGTTGCCTTAGGTGGCAAGGATCCTTTTAATCCTTCCCCGGGTTAATTATTTGTAAGCCATTTTAAATTAAGGTTAACTTCGTTAGGAGGCGGATCCTCTGCTTAGGCTTCTTCCTGCGTCGCTACGCCGGGAAAAGCGAATTTCCTTCCGCCCTTCCCCGTCCTGGGATTTGCCACGCGTCCCCCATTACGCCCTTCGATAATCTTGCATTTAATTCAAGGGGACCTCCAAATTGGGCCTCGAATAGACCTTAACCCCATTTTCGTCGTTTCTAAATCAAGTAAAGACGCAGTTAGATTGTTTATGTTCCTCATAAACGTCTGTTATTTCAATCTCGGACGATTAACCGCGGATTACAAGGCTTTCCGGCGTGTACGGGAATTACTGCTCTATTCTTCATGTAGGATTACAGATCGTTACGGATCGAACGTTCGTACTAATAATAACCTCGAGCTCCACCCACTATTAGAGTGTACTGTTTACTCCCTAACATTCTGTAGTATGCGTTCTGGTAAATGGAGACAATTCCGAAAAATCTGTAGAAAATTGGAACTAGTAAGCAGAGATCATGTTCGAATCACGGATGCCAGAGACTGGTGGATTGAATGTGAATGTGGTCTTCTGGTGTATTCAGTGCCATTCGTAATACCCTATTTCAAATATTTTTAGCGAATTTTCGAAGCGAAGGAAGGAAATGGATACCTGGAACGGATATCAAAAATGGGTTCCAGACCGTCCTGAAATCCTTGCTAAAAGACAAAAAAAATCATATTCATTGAATTGAGATGAAAAATTAAAATTTACACAAAAAAATGCGTTTTGGGAACCGAAAGGCTAAGTTCGTAGCTGGGCAGAATCGGTTGGGGAGTTTTAGGGGGCAAAAATTAACATGAATTCCCAAAATGAAACAGTCTAACCAGTGACACCTCATTTTAAAGGCATTTCACGCTGAACACGATGGTAAAGGCAGAATTACGATATCTTATTCCGATCTCAAACTGGAGCACATTGAAGATCAAGAAACGTGGTTGTTCTTCAAGGCCTTCATGGTTCATCTGCTCTATTCTGATAACGGAATGAGATATCGCCATTCTCACTTCACCATTGCATTCAGCGTTGAAAATCTATAAACTGACGTGTTACTGGAAAAAGAAGAGAACAAGATTTGTGATAAAACCAGTAAAATTTTACACAAAACCTGTCATTTCATCGAAATGCTCTTATAGCCATGTGTTCTGCCTTTAACTTATCAAGATTCGATGCAATTTCTTTCTACACCTGATGAGTTGTGGGTGAATTAATTACATTGGTTATCTATCATAAAGTCACTTTGTGGGCATGTGTATTATTATATTATATTTAACAAACATTTGTTTGTATTGTTAGTTAGTATTGACTACTTACCACTTTTGGTTTCGATAATGAACCATCGGAATCGCCCAAAGAGAAAAAAATTTTTAACCCCATCTCAAAATTTGTTGGTTTACGTTCCAAGATACTTAGATGCAGAAAATTGAATAAAAAAAATCCAGAATTGAAGGTATGGGCCAACAAATGGTTTGAATAGGCGTCACTAGCTCAGGCATGGTCTATAAATTATTTATATACTTAAATGACGAGTGAAACTCTTTATTTTGCGGGCAGATGGGGGTGGTTGATGAGGGGGAGGCGGGAGTTGTCCCTTAATTCTTACGGTCTCTCCCCCCTCTCCACCACTCGTAACATAATTTGTTTAAACTTGTTTAGCAAAAATCTGTTTAACAAAATTATTAAATACTTGAATTTAAATTGTGAGTGAATTTGAATGGAGGTACGTGAAAAGGAGGAAAGCGGGCAGGTGAGGGAGAGGGAGGAGTTGTCCCTTAAATCTGTCGCTCTCCCTCCCCCTCCCGCTCCCCTGCCACAACTACTGTAATCGTTACACCCCCTCTCTACTCCCCCGCCACTACTACTGTAATCGTTACACCCCCTCTCTACTCCCCCGCCACAACTACTGTAATCGTTACGCTCCCTCCCCATTTCCCCGCCACAACTACTGTAATCGTTACACCCCCCTCTCCACGCCCCTGCCTCAAATACTGTAATCGTTACACCCCCTCTCCACTCCCCCCCCCCCCCCAGAACTACTGTAATCGTTACATCCCCACCCACGCGTAGGTACATAAAATATATTGTTGGTGGATGTAGAGATGGCGTACAAAGAGAGCTCCACGACTCCCCTCCCCTTTCGCCACTCCCACTGTAGTTCCACGAATCCAAAGTAATCTTGAAGATTTTCCAAAAAGCGCTACAACCCGGTTTTACCATAAAAGTCGTTAGAAGTATTTATTATAAGAAAAATTCTTGACACAACGGTTTATTATCTCCTTAGTACAGATCACCCTCCTGTCTGGATTACTGAATGATAGATTTATTATTATTATGAATTATCATTAATTATTAATAATTATTATCAAGTAGTTTGTCAAGTAGTCACTTATCTTATTCATGGTATTGGTTCAAGTTTGTAATTGAAAAATACGCGATTATATTACACAACTTGAATAACATCACCGTTGAATAACTTAAAAAAAAAAAAAAAAAAAAAAACTGTTACAATGTAATGTCATGTACATGTCATGGAATAAATCATGCAATGTCAGACCGAACCGAATGAAAATTGGTGTATCCGAACTGTGATCTTGTGTACTGGATAAGCGAGCTACGAGTTCGTACAAGTTTCTTTAATTCGTACTTCTTCGTTAAATATCGAGTAGTTGAAGATCGATAGGTGTTCAGAATCCGCTGAATGGAATCACTCGAATGCCTCTTCGAATTTCATTGTGGACGTCGCTGTACTCGATGTGTGGGGGTGTCCTGTTGCAATAGCAGCCGCTATCAAATTCACATTCACGTCAATGTGCATCAGAAATGTTCTGATTGTGCCGCGGTTACCACCGAACAATAGACAATGAAACGTATCATCGAATATGGGGAGAGTTTACGTCGGAAATACGGCATTTTCCCACAGCGTACTATTGTTAAGGAATCACACGGTTCATATCGGAAATGAGGGCTCTCTATTTTTCACCGGATTGTCGATTTATTCAGAGATATTTCTGTGAAAAAAAAAAAAAAAAAATCCTATGTGAAAATCCATTTAGGATACAAGTATGCTTGCCGTCAGAGCCCTCCTGTTCCCATAGCTGGTATCCCGAAGTGCATTCCGCTCATTCCAGAATTATTTGATATCGTCGATTTGTAAAATTCCCTGAGATAAAAAGATTCGCCGAGCCAAATTTTAGATCGAGATTAAGACATTTTCAATTAAAGTTTCCTGACAATAAATTTGATTCATTTAAGAATTCGTGCTGATAAAAATTGGAGCACCATCATTTGTGGGAAGCTCTACAAACGTTTTGAAATATACGGGGAGATGTGTACGTAGGAAACGGTGTGCGTCACGTCGAAACAACACACGTCAAGTATTTGTGACATAAATACTTGCATCAATAACGTGTGTAGGGAATTGGCGCTTAGATAGTACGTTGTACTATCTAAGCACCAATTCCCTACATTGCTGGATTTAAAAAAAATTAATTAAAATGAATAATAGACTGTGAAAGGCACTTGATTTTGCACAAAGTTGCGAACCAGTTAACCCTTAGATAAATTAAGAATTAGGTATTTTATAAATGTGGCAGTGACATCGTGGGCGACATGACCTTAGCAATACATCGATGATGTTGAGAACGTCCCACAGAGTGTCGTTTCCTGAATTTAGCTGGACAACATAATTTTCGTCCATTTTATATCTGTATCGACCAATTACGAAATGTAAATATAGAATAAAATAATTTTATTAATCAAAAATTTAATCAAGCAGAATAAAGGGAAAACTTGAAAACAAAGGCCTATTCTTTTAATACAATAATTGTATTACTATTTAATTATTATATAAATTATTTATTCATGCATTTAAATGTTATGCAGAGAATCTCGTATATTCTCTATCGTGTTACACATTAATCCAGCAATCAAAAATTAACATTACTGTACATTATTGATTTAGTTAAGATTATTAGTGCTGTGATATCAAAAATGTGCAGACATATTAATTTTTGATTGCTAGGTTTGATGTGACACGATAGTGAATTTACAGGACTTTCTGAATAAAATGTATATGAATGAATAAATTTTATTCAGAAACTCCTGTAAATTCACGATCGTGTTATTTTCCGTCCATTTTTACATTAAATGTAAAAATGGACGAAAAATAACAATATAAGAATTTTGTATCGACCAATTACGACATGTGAATATAGAATACAATTTTTTTATTAATTAAAAATTTAATCAAAGAGAATATGTGGACAACTTAAAAACAAAGGTCTATCTTTATTTTTTACGAAAAACAATTTGTAAATTGTGTGTAAAACAATTTGTAAAATGTAAAAATTTTAGATAGATACTAAATAAATACAAATATAAAATTCTTATAAAAACTTGATGGTACACACAAAAGTCTAGTAAAATGGAGTAGAAGACTAAAAATAGAATAAATAATCCAAAACTATTAAATAAAAGTGATTCGTGTGATGGCGATGAGTCAGGTAGGTCTTCTTTATTTTGAAGCAGACGTAGACCTGACGAAGCTATAATCAACTTTAAAACCTCTGTGCACAGTTGCTTTTTGGAAATTTCCATGAGGCTATTGATCTGAGGATACGGTTATTTAGCAATACATAAGAGTCAACACCCAGAAGTTGAATATTACTGCACGCAGAGGAGCATCTCTTTCGGCTTGAAGCAGAGTTGTAAAATCGAAAGAAGTTAAAAACTTCCAAATTCATCTTGTCCAATAGCGAATTTGTTGTATTTCGCAGACATGTTCTTTGATTTTGATGGTTTAACAAAAAACTACCAGTTTTAGGCGTTTCCTTGATTCATCCTGGAATGGCGTTAGAGGCTTGAAAAAACAAACTCACGATATTTTTAGTTCTTTCGAAACAACTTTGATTCATTCCTCATCCAGTGACATCATCTCGTTATTGTTCAGAACGCAATTCTATCCTTGAGATGGATAAGTGGAACCGCAAAACGTGAACGACTGTTTCGTGCAGACGGTCCATTAAGGGCCTATAACGATTATTCTCTTTTTTCTTTCTAAAGTGGCGGTAGAACTATAAAGTAACGACTGAAACAGTTCTACAGCTCTTCAATTCGACCGTCATCATCGCTAGGCGTTTGAAGATTCCACTTTTTAATGGGCACTCCCTCAAGAAAACAAGCTGCCCCTCATCCCCATTCACGCCTTCCTCTAACCACTTCGGTTTCCTTTTGATTAAAGAAGATTTCCCACTCACTGCCGCCCCTCTGGAAGTCATTATAATAATCACCCTACTTTTGTGGCCCTCGTTTTTGTTTTTTTAATTTGAACCTTACTCCGCTTCATCGTGCCTCAATTTTGTGGGCAACTTCATGAGGCGATACACGCGATAGTTTCATGGTTTCGTAAGTTTTTATCTACGAAAATCCCTTCACGCTACGAAAGGGTCGTACAAGGTGGTACACAACCTGAGACATTCTGGTAGAAAGAAACTTGGAGTGCTTATTACTATTTGCTGATAAAACGACTTGGTAGCGAATCACTAACTTGAAGGGTGATGTTGAAAAGCTATGGCGTAAACAATCCTCCACTTGACCTAATTTTTCTCCAAACTTGAATAATAGTGAAAGGGCGTTGGACTTATGAGGGTAGAATTGCACCTCATGTTTTGTCTCAGCGTGAAATCTCAACATTGGCAAGGATCTAACCCTGAAGAATGTCTTTTGTACACCGCGGAAGGCGTAAATTTCGCGGTTCGCTTGTAACGTGCTGCCGTCTATGAGAAGAATGAGAAGCGCACTATTGCGTTTATAAGCCCGTGTGAATACCGGATTTACCAGCGGGGCTTCTTTTGTTGATGGGGATTCACACGCCATTTCCCTCCTTTTCAAGAATCTTCTCTCCTTCAGTTCCCTCGCCGGCACATAATCATCCGCCACCCAATTCGGATGAATCAGATAATACTTCGTGGCAAACGTTGGATTCACGAATGTAATTGGCCCGCCGCCCAAACCGGGAGATTTCACGTGCCATTACCTGTAAGCTTTTCCAGACGCTCAGAGCGAATAGGAGCAGTCGAATAGGAAGAGGAGGACTCGAGCCTGAACCTTTACGAAGCGAGATGGAACTGATTGTGAGAAATTATGATTGAAATCTTCATCATCCGCCATCCTCTCTAATCCAGCGGCATTGTGTTCATTGCATTTTGGGAACCCTCCCGGAAATTCGTTCACACATGTAATGGTTTGCTGAGTGCCCCTTCCCGAAGTTTTGGTTCGACCACTCTGGGCATAGCCGGTTGTGTGAACGCAGACCGGATATCCCTAAGGGTGGGCATAATTGCTTAACCTCCCCGGAAACAGGGGGATCTCAGCAACCCATACATTAAACACATGACGGCCCAACTACCTACGTGATAAGTGAGGCAGCAAAGCTAAAGTTGGCTTCATGCGGGAACCCAGAGGAGTCAGATCTCATTTCTTGACGTTTACGTAGAATAATGTGACGGCTCATCGTATTAAAAGCCTTGGACTCACCCGACAAAGTTTTATAATTTTATTCACAAATTATTATTATTATTATTTTTCTTCAAAAGTCAGAAAAACCGCTGTGGAGTTGCTCTCTTCCTAAAGCCTGATTTGTTAGAATTTCTGAGTACCATATTCCTGCAGGAGTACAAGTAAATGAGTAACGTGCTCGCTTATAATTAACTATATAATTATTTTTTGCAATATCATGGAATAATAATAATATTAAAAATTATTTTGTATGATTCACAGGTATTTCAAGATGGCCTGTTGATCACTCCAGTAACAAAACTATATTTTCTCCATAAGGTATGCTTTTGAATTATCTAGAGTTATTTTCCGGACATCTCAAATTATTTGAGTAATAAAGGGTGAACTGTCGTTTACAGTTGAGATAAACCCCTTTAAATGAACGATATTTTGCTAAACGAATGATGTCGTTGGAAAGGGGAACTGCAGATTAACAAGTGGTTGCTGGTGATTATTGTTCCACTCTTTGTCCAAATTAGGTTGGTCAATAGGTGCCTAGTGCGATCATAACAAATATTCCATCATAAAAGAGGAATAATTTAATAATCTAGCTGACAATATTGATTTAAAATTAAATTTACGTGCAAGGCCTATTCTGCCCTGTTAAATAAAAACGCTTCCACTGTTAAACAACACCTTCCTGCAGGTAATGCCTCAGATTCATGTATATTTATTTTGAAATGTAGGGAAACTATCACTACTTCATTCAACATTCATTTCGTAAGATTCCTCTGCACCGCACAACACAACCTTCAGTTCATACCAATTTAAGTCGTCGCCGGATAACATTGTAATATAATTTGCGATGAATTCACGACAAGCCATATTATTCTACTAAACAAGCCAAGAACGTTCAACAGAACTTCAAAGAACTTCAACAGTGGTGTTTAGGAACTGACTGCAACAACATGGCAGGCGCCCACTCTTATAAATCTCCTTCTTCTTCTCCTTTGTCGCTTCAGCCATCAAATAATCGATTCTCAAATCTCCAGAAAGTGTCAGATAAATAATATTATGTATAAATACATATTATGTATATAAATACATATTATTATGTACTTGGTTCCAATATCCAAGTTATTAGTGTCTCACCCAAGTGCGAAGACTACCACACCCAAAGTCCTCTCCCTAAAGTAAATGTGGATATCACGCTCAAACCTGTTCTCAGTGAAATCGGTTAATTTGCAGTTTTTTTTTTTTTTTTTTTTTTTTTTTTTTTTTCACCGTTGAATTGGTTGAAGTCATATCGTTATCTCACCAAACAGTGGGGTTTTTATGAGTTGCAGTCAACGTACATCAAAGATTTCGATGAAAACACTTTGAGACGAATTTCTGCAATGTTTGGATCTGAATAGGGCAGTATTACATGAGATTCGTATTTTTTCACGGTGGATTGCGGTGAGACACTTATTCTCGGGTTTACTCAGAATAATATGCCAGTACAATATTACTGACGTCAGTACAATATTATTCACCACCTCAATAGGGTTCCCGTACAATCGCAAACTTCTTGCGTCCATATGACTCAATGAGTTAGTTCACAGGTCCGCTTTGTCACCAGTAAGTTGAGAAGTTGTTTTCTCTCCGTCAAGGGGATCTTCCTCCTCGTTATGCCACGATGAAACGATAAAGAGTCAAACTAAACTAATAACATCATTGAAAGCAGCCGTCGCATTGCCAATTGAAGTTTGTCAGACGTTCAAAGTTTCGTGTAGGTCGACCTGGTTAATCTTGTTGGCGCCAAAGTAACTGACACGAAAGGCGCTCGAGATGGAGGGATCCGGTTATGAATTTCCGAGTACGCTGATTTTCTTCAAATGCGATACCCAATGATCGATAGGGGAGGAGGTGTGACCGCATCACGAACTCGATTATAAATCTTAGGTTATGGAAACGAGGTTTTCGGTTGGGGAAACGCTCTTGTCTGATCATGAGAAGCCCCTCTGGGCGGGAAGGAACTTGGCGTGTTCTCGACAGAAGGGAACAGGACGAGAGGAATTTGAATACCTGAGCCACCCTCGAGCGATTTTATGCCACGTTATTAGCTCCCTGGGAAAAGCAATGGGGAAGGGGTGAGGACCTATGGCGTTCCCTCTCATCATCCGACGTCGATGTTCTCCCACAACCATCTTCCGCGCGAGGAAACAATTTTCTTCGACGTTTTCCCGAAATATACAGCGAGATTCGTCCCTCGAGGGCTTGACCTGGCGCTTTCCTAAGCACGTGGAAAACCCGCAGCAAGGAACACGACGATACCCCTACAGAGCTGATCCAAGAGACCGCTTCGCTGCAGCACTTGCAAACCGTGTTGCGCACCCAATCAAACCATAGACGTTCTTCTCAAGGGCCACATTTTTTTCTCGATGCATTTGAGTTCTAATTGCTCTTCTTGAAGGTCCATTCGATCTCAATCAAACACCTCGATGCGATATGAAGTCAACTTCATTCGTTTTTCACGATGCATTTGACTTTATAGTTGCTCTTATTGAAGGTCCATTCGATCTCAATCGAACACTTCGATTCGATATGAAGTCGACTTCATTCGTTTTTCTCGATGCATTTGAGTTTGCAATTGCTCTTCTTGAAGGTCAATTCGATCTCAATCAAACACCTCCATTCGATATGAAGTCAACTTCATTCGTTTTTCTCGATGCATTTGAGTTTACAATTGCTCTTCTTGAAGGTCCATTCGATCTCAATCAAACACCTCGATTCGATATGAAGTCAACTTCATTCGTTTTTCTCGATGCATTTGAGTTTACAATAACTCTTCTTGAAGGTCCATTCGATCTGAATCAAACACCTCGATTCGATATGAAGTCAACGTCATTCGTTTTTCTCGATGCATTTGAGTTTGCAATTGCTCTTCTTGAAGGTCCATTCGATCTTAACCAAACACCTCGATTCGATATGAAGTCAACTTTATTCGTTTTTCTCGATGCATTCGAGATTGCAATTGCTCTTCTTAAAGGTCCATTCGATCTCAATTAAACACCTCGATTCGATATGAAGTCAACTTCATTCGTTTTTCCCGATGCATTTGAGTTTACTATTGCTCTTCTTGAAGGTCCATTCGATCTTAACCAAACACCTCGATTCGATATGAAGTCAACATCATTCGCTTTTCTCGATGCATTTGAGTTTACAATTGCTCTTCTTGAAGGTCCTTCCGATCTCAATCAAACACCTCGATTCGATATGAAGTCAACTTCATTCCGTTTTCTCGATGCATATGAGTTTACAATTGCTCATCTTGGAGGTCGATTCGATCTCAATCAAACACCTCGATTCGATAGGAGATCAACTTCATTCGTTTTTCTTGATGCATTTGAGTTTACAATTACTCTTCTTGAAGGTAGATTCGATCTCAATCAAACACCTCGTTTCGATATGAAGTCATCTTCATTCGTTTTTCTCGATGCATTTGAGTTTACAATTGCTCTTCTTGAAGGTCCATTCGATCTCAATCAAACACCTCGATTCGATATGAAGTCAACTTCATTCGTTTTTCTCGATGCATTTGAGTTTGCAATTGCTCTTCTTGAAGGTCAATTCGATCTCAATCAAACACCTCCATTCGATTCGATAGAGTTATTGTAAACTCAAATGCATCGAGAAAAACGAATGAAGTTGACTTCATGTCGAATCGAGGTGTTTGATTGAGATCGAAGGGACCTTCAAGAAGAGTAATTGTAAACTCAAATGCACCGAGAAAAACGAATGAAGTTGACTTCATATCGAATCGAGGTGTTTGATTGAGGTCGAACGGACTTCCAAGGAGAGCAATTGTAAACTCAAATTCATCGAGAAAAACGAATGAAGTTGACTTCATATCGAATCGAGGTGTTTGGTTAAGATCGAATGGACCTTCAAGAAGAGTAAAATTACTCTTCTGTAAACTCAAATGCATCGAGAAAAACGAATGAAGTTGACTTCATATCGAATCGAGGTGTTTGATTGTGGTCGAACGGACCTCCAAGGAGAGCAATTGTAAACTCAAATTCATCGAGAAAAACGAATGAAGTTGACTTCATATCGAATCGAGGTGTTTGATTGAGATCGAATCGACCTTCAAGAAGAGTAACTGTAAACTCAAATGCATCGAGAAAAACGTATGAAGTTATTATTATCTTCAATAATGAACCGTTGGAATCGACCAACGAAAAAATTGTTTTAACCCCTCCTCAAAATTTGTTGCTCTGTACGGTCCAAGATAGGTAGGTACGTTGATTCAGAAATTCGAATAAAAAACTTTGCCAATTCTTGACACTATGGTTTATCATCTTCTTCGTGCGGGTTACCCTTCTGTCCAGATCACTAAATGGTAGATTGATTATTATTATTTAAAGTACGCAAATTTCATATGTATACTAGGCAGGTATGACAATAGGTCGTAAAGTACCCTAGGGTGGTGGGCGCAGACTTTACGATTATGATCTACGGGCTCAAATGCAAATGAAAGCTGTTGACGAGGAGATTTGAAAACCTAATAATATTATATTGGTATATTATAATTGAACCCGTGTGTAGATACCTCCTTACCCATACCTGCTTAATATACGTACCAAATTTGTGTAGGTCCTTTAAATAATACTAATCAATCTACCATTTAGCGATCTAGACAGAAGAGTAATCTGCAGAAAGAAGAAAATAAACGACTAAAACCGAAGAAAATTTGCGGAGTTTTTAGTACTACGTATTTAATGATGAAAGCGTACCAGTGATTTAAGTAATTTGGGTGCTTAACTCGATTTGAGGTGTTTTTATTTAACAAACATTGGGAAAACAAGCCAGAAATAATCTATAATCGCCTCAAATGCTTTTAATCCTTCACACCCACCGATCTAATTGAACATCAATCGATTTCATACCCAAAACTCTGCAAATTCTTTGTGCAGATCACCCTTCTGTATCATTCTTCTCTGATCACTAAATGATCGAATATTATAATTATAATTATAATTATGAATTACCATTAATTATTGATAATTATTATCAAGTACTATGAATTATTATTACCTAATTATTGTTACTCTTTATGTGAAAACCATGTGCTGTTCGAATCAGCTGGGCCAATAAATTGTTCAATATTGCAAAAATTCATTTCGAACCCCTTCCTCTTGACCTAGGGTTATGAAAATTTTCATGAACCAACCCTATACGTAGATTCAGAAAATCGAAAAAAAAAAATAATAAACTGTTCATCCGCCGTAATCGGCACTTTGCCCAGTTAACTTCGTGCTAAAATTACGAAATGAGGTTTACAGGTGCTGACCAACCCCACAAACATCCTTGAAAATTTGCATTACCCTAGGTCAAGGGGAAGGGGTTCAAAATGAATTTGGAAAAATTCATAAGTTAATTCATAAGTTTTTCTCTCAATCTCTCAATATGTCGTAGATAACCCCATCATGCATAACAAAATTTGTCGAGCTGAAATCCATTTTAATCTTCTGATGATGTGGCCACACGGTCTTTGCAAAATCAACGGCACCAATTTTATTACGATTATCCATCAGATAAAAGGCCTCCACTTGACTAACTGACCCACTGGAGTGTGTTCGATATGCTGAGATGATCTCCGTCAGAGTTTGAAAAACATGAAAAATAGACAGGCCGTTCACATAACTCTCACGCGAGTTTCTCAATCACCTATTTGTGAAGGATCGAGGGAAGATTCAATTAGCGTTAGCCCCGCGGATCATCGAAACGCCCTCGTCCACGTTACATTCATCAAGCCCCACCGCTCTGACCGTGAGCTTCCCGCGAGAGATTCAAAGATAAATTGGGTTTACAATTTCAAGGACTCAACCCCCGCCCGGCGAGGAAACTCAATTATCCGGACTGACAGCTGTTTTTATCAACGGCCAAACCCCAACCGCTTTTGATCAAACAATCCGCCCGACTAGTTACCACGATAATCACCCTCCTGTGTTGACATTCACACGAGGTGAGACCGTGCCATGTCATGTATCCAGACTCAGTCCCTTCGTCTACATGAAATTAATTACCACCAATATGCCAACCTTCAACACGCGCAAGGTTTATACGAAAAACAATTTTTCATCTCGTAGGAAATTGAAAAAAAAAGTAACCGCGAGTAAAAAGTGTTTTCCAATCTCACACAAAACTTAATTTATTTTTTAACCTCAGGAAAAATTCGCTCTTTTCTCTTGTCTCTGTTAATTCTGAACTCAGTGCCACCAGTTTTCAATTCATCGTGGAAAAAGGCGTAGTCCTCTCCTCTTAAACGAACAATAAATCAACCTCACTTAATTAAACCGCGCTTCCACAAGTTGGATTACACGGTATAGCCGAGTGTCGTGAGTCGGCCATTAGTTTTTTTAGATTTACTCTACGAAATAAAGTCAACTGTGGAAGACTAAATAATTTTCCAGGCTAACGATTTTGTCCGGGTAATAAATTAGCTATAGAAAAAGCACCTCCTACACACGGTGAAGATGTTTTTAACCCTGAACTTGTTCCGTTTGGGATGTCCTGCTGGAAGGCTTGATCAAGGAACGCGGCAGCGTTCCGCCCCGCCAAGCAAACAAGTTGAGAAAAACGAACGGTACCGAGTGATTGAGAATTTTCCATTTCTAATTAATCATCGATATGCACCTCTATTCTAAAGGGATCTGAGTTATATTACTTCTTCACCCTCCTTGGCGCCATGGCTTGACGTTTTTATTACTACGCATGTATTATAGACATTTTTCCACGGAATGTTTTTTTGGTGGGTGAAATCTTCTTTGCATCCTAATTTCAATGGAGATATTATACAGAAATGCCAACAGCAAAATTTCTTCACAATCCCCTTCGTAGTCTCGTGATGATGAATTGTTGAAACATGTTTGATGAAAAGAAAACAGTCAAGTGTTATACGGCTCAGTTGCCTCCAAACTCAACGTTGAGAGGTGTATTTATCATCTCTCCCCACCCCCCCCCCCCCCCCACCACCACACGGTTCGACTACGTCGTTAACGGAGAGTATAAACCACAGAATACCACTTAACAGAAGTGGCACTCGGCCGTTTTCCGTGGTTCATGGGACTATTTCAACGCGCAGTCCGACGTGGAGTTGACGCGTCGGGAACCGAACCGTTCACGTCACATTTCTAAATCTTATTACCGCCACTTTCAACCCTAAAACGCTTTTCCGCTTCGGTATCTCAATATTTTGAAATCTCATCTCGTGTAGTCCCAAAAATTAACAATGTTTTTTTTTAATTTTTGGGACATTTAGGTTAGGTACGGTCAAATTTATAGGTAAAACACGCCAGCGTTTCAAGGTGGTGTACAAACGTATTTTATGATTTCGAACGCGTTACCACGTTTACAGTGAATTAGTTACGCTTCGTGTCTGACTGTCAGGGTGGAATAATTGCAAAATTATTAGCATGGAACATGCTTTAGCCTTGGACTAACTAACCGAAAAACGTTACGCGGAATGGGTGACGCGGAATGGGTGACGAAATTTTCTAATGATTTCCGCTTACAACGGAGCCGTTGCTGGGGAAATGAAACTTATTTAGTTTTCATCGGACAGAAATCGTTCACCACTCGTTGGAAAGCTCTCGATTTATCACGCATTTATGTCGCAGTTTTATATTTATCTACGAGATATTAATCCAACAATGCGATGTTATAAATGGTTAGTAAACAATCTTATGTGCGAGGGTCGAAGCTTCATTACCAGGGAAGCTAATTAGAAGCATGTTCCATGTTTCTCGATTTTTAGCCGCAGGCTCCAAACGGTAAGCATCCGGGGGGTCCAGGGGGGCTTGCCCCCCTGGCGAGGCGCGAAGCGCCGAGTTTTGCAATCGAGTTTAAACTAACTCGACTTGAAATTTGAACATAGGTCAGAATTGGATGGCAATGCAATATCAACTTGTTTTCTTGTCTGTAAATTTGTTTTAATAAAACCTATTTTTGTTTAAACAAACTAAATTTGGATGATGAGCAGAGGCTTGAAATTTGAACATGGGTCGAGGATGGATGACAATGCAATATTTGTTCTTTTTTGTGCAACCCCACAGATGACACCCGTAAGTCCAGATTGGTTTGATTACTTGCTGGTATAGAAGCAACTTATTGTGGGTTCATAGCTCAGAGTGTTCCCCTGCCAACCAGTACATTTTTTTTTAAATCTTAATTTGAGCTTGTCCTTCTTTTTATTTACATGGGCTTTCCACCTCAGCTCGCAGTCGATTTTGCCTCGTCCGCATAAGGGACTGTTTGCAAGTTAATCTTTAATGGGATTACGTCTGTCTTCAGATTTGTGAAGTTCATATGGATAGATTTCGTTTCGCTTAACTTCATTCTCTATTGCTTCGTCCAGCTTAGGACATTGTCGACAGCCGATTGTAGTATACTGGTGGCTTCTACAGCGGAGTTTCCAACTGCAATAATAGCAGTGTCATTAACAAAAGTTGCAGTAGGTTGTGGTATGTCTCTTATGTACAGTAAATATAGTATGGAGCCAAGGACACTGCCGTGTGGAACACCTGCATTAAATTTCCTCATAGAGAATACTCATGATCGTATTTTACTCTGAATCTATCTGCAAGGTATGACTTCAGAATTTGGAAGAATTGGGTCGGAATATCCCTTTGCAGTTTTGTGAGTAATCCTTGATGACATACTTTGTCACATGCTTGCGAGACATCTAAAAAGACAGCTGAACAGATTTACAAATTACCTATTGATTTATAGTTCGAAATCATGAATACCAATAAAGATTGTACAGCCTCCCAAACCCAACCTTTGTTTTATTCACGAGAATAATTATTATGAGATTTAATAACTCGGTGGTTTATTACTACCACAAATACATCAGTGGCTCGATAATTCGTACGGGCTCTACTGTATGACTCAGAGCGGGGTCGTTACTCATCCAATTTCTCCTATCTCGATGTGAAAATGAAAAATCATCTTCCTTTAAATCATTGAAACGGCGGAACGTCGGTAGTGCTGCGCTAGCCCCATTACTCTCGACCTTTTGGCATGTGGCCAACGATATGGCGTTGCCCTAATGGACGTTGAAAATAACATTGGGGTGAGGTTCACGTGTGTTCAAGTACATGATGATCCTAGAAACAAGAATTGAGTTTTATTGCTGGTCTGCTCCGTCGTTCGGAACAAAAGGGGCGCATTTAGCATGTAATGGTTCTTCGTAAGCCACTCCATCTGTTGAGGACACTAAATCCGCTATTTTTCGCTTTGCAGTTGCGCAACAAGGCTGAAGGAAGTTGCCTGGTATTTCTTATATTGCAGTTAATTAACTTTATCTAAAATATCAGATAGGACGTTGAGAGGAACACCTGACCACCGAGATGAGGATAAAAACTCCAGGAGCAGCTATTATTAGGGCAATTTAGTTCTGGCTGTGTTCGTATGGGGTTGAACTACGGCCGTCATGCTGCTTTTCATGGTGATTTTAACTTTATAGGCACCTGTCAGTTTGTATTTGAGTTCAATTCTGCGAGTATTCCATGCAGAAAAACTTACGAGTCAGTTTGTCTACTGGTAGATTCCTAATGTGATCCGATTTAGGATAAATCGTGGACCAGTCTTTTTTTACTATCAGATATTATTTGGAATGCTCCAGATCACTAAGTGACCAGAACCGGAGAGAATTTGGTGGAGGTGGAGACTCGTTATATTTGGGCTTACGATCAAATAGGTACCTATAGGTACAAATAGGGTTGCCACCCTTTATCAATAAGAGGTCGGGTCGATTTCTATTTTGATTCAATAATATTAAAGTCTGTTTAAAAATATAAATAATAGGTAAATCTGCAAATTCTTGACACAACGGTTTATTATCTTTTTTTCAGATCACTCTCCTGTCTATACCGCTGAATAATGGATTAATTATTATTCTGAATTAGCCTTAATTAGCGATAATTATTATCAAGTAGTGTGAATTATTACTAGTTATTGTTATAAATAATTATTGTTACCTAGTCATTAATAGTAATAATAATTGACCATTAATTATCGTTAATTACTAATAATTTATTATTATTATTTATGATGCAGTTCGAATCAGCACTACGAACATTCACCCGGAGGCTGATGCATGATTCACCCTCAGACTTTTGGTCTGCTCCTACTTTGAGCCCTCATTGTGAACGAACGGCTGGTCGTACAAAACTCCGGATGGTCTTAAACTAATATCAAAATTGAACTCTATTTAAATATGAACTAAAAGTAAACCGGTCAACCTGAAGTTTTTGAGATATGAATTTTTCAAAACTCGTGTTTTCGATTTTCCCAATCTATGTATCTTGAAACGCAAACTCTAAAATTTGAGGAGGGGTTAACATTTTTTTTTTCTCTGGTCGTTTCCAATGGTTCGTTATCGAAGATAATAAACCTAACATCTAAGCAAAAGTAGGTGAGGTGTAGGAAATAAGCCAAACTGGACATAACAAATTGGAAAGAAGATTACCATACCATCGGATTATAAGATACAAGCTGATTCATAATGTTACTATTCAATGTTTTTATAGGGTCGATAAAATTATGAATCATGTCGTCTCCGATATAAAACTTGACCGTATAAAGTAGATTCTGCCCCTTCAAATCCGTTTGAGGAATTCAATATCCTCAGAAGTCTCATCAAAGCGACACCAGACAGTGTCCTATAAAAACGACAAGCCACATTAGACTTTCATGAGCTTGCATTATAAATTTGAGGTAGCTCTTGCGCTCAGAGATGCGGAAACTGTAGTAGTTATATTTCCCCTTGCGAGGGGGCCTACCGACTTTTATAATAGAGGAAAAGTTTTTTTTTTTTTGTTCGTCTCTTAAGGTGTTATACCTACGTAGTTCTTTCGAGTTTCACTCACTAAAAGTTTCCATCGTCCTCCTAAAAACAATTTCAGGGGGAAGGCGTAAAAAGCGAGAAAGTCGATAGAAACTGGAGTTTGATGTTTGGGAGGTGGAGGAATAAATTTATGGGGATTTCAAGCGACCGGATGGACGCTTTTTCGAGGACGAGCGTCCACACATATTCATAGAAGGCGTAGAATTCACTGTGACCAAAAGTTCCCTCCGACATTTTACAATTTACTACATTACGTACCAAGTCATTGTATTGCTGATATATTCTCACTTCCAGTTAGGTGGTTGGTTAGTAAACCAACTTTTATAATATATTAAGATACGTACGAACC
Source organism: Stenodema calcarata (assembly GCA_963920205.1). Lineage (NCBI taxonomy): Eukaryota > Metazoa > Arthropoda > Insecta > Hemiptera > Miridae > Stenodema > Stenodema calcarata. Next base: position 31,353,386 of record OY986053.1, on the reverse strand, counting down.
AAGTGTCACAAAAAAGTTCCAATCTAAAGAAGAATGAACGGAGTTATTCTCACGTTATTTCAACTCGAACTACAGTATTGTAGTATTCACGCTGCGACTGGTTTCGGTGATCAAACCATTGTCAGTAATAGACACACAACTGAAAAGACAGAACGAAAGTGAGTTTATATGCCACAAGTGAGTGGAGGTCGATTGCGATTGGCAGTTAAAGTGAAGGGAAGGTCGAAGGAGAAAGAACCAAAGGGAAGGGGATATATCCAGCTTAGATGACGTTAATAGACAAAATCAAGTCGTTGAAGAAAACAATAATGGGGAAATACACCATTCGAATATTTAATAAATTTTATCCTCCCAACAGTCTACATTATGCCCAATCGTTCGTACACATTCAACACGATTCCTCCGTTTGTGCTCGAAGGAGGGAAAATTTGTTAGGGTAACACCTCCATTAGTAGACACTACACCAGTAGTAGACACTTCTAACTTCGAATTCAAAAAATAAGATTTACCCGCCACCTATCAGTTTGAAATCGGCACCATTCGAAAACGTCACTCAACGAAAGTTTCACACGTGATTCCCACCAAGATCAAGTCACCCACACAGCTACTTTACGATTGAAAATAGTCAGTCACTCAGACGGCCAGTGATATAGTGAGAAAGTACAAGGAGGTGGGTTTTGTGTTCTTTCATTTTCTCACTTATTTCTCCAACATTTCAGTAACTCCAACAACTTCAACAACTGTTGCTCTTTGTTCTTAAACGTTTGTAGATGGTTAGAGGATAAGCATCACCTTTTGAAATGCAGATATCTCTAGAAATAACTCTTGTATTGGATTTGTCAACTACTGCGTACTAAAAACAATAATTGTAGACAATTTGAATCCATAGTAAGTAGACACTCTTGTCTACTACTGGGTATTGTATTAATCACTTCATATTTATTTATCTAAGCTCAGTTTTTCCTCGTGATTATGAAGGTATTTCATAGTTTTGTGAAAAGCCGATAGATCGAATATATACAAGGGTTGTCTAGTACTGGTCGAAGTAATTCTTGTCTACTACTGGGCCTCGAACCTCAGGGCTATGAGATAGGGATACAAATAAATAATCGATTAATCGAATAACCGACCATTTGACCCCGATTAATTGATTAATTTTAATCGATGTTTAGCTGTTGATTATTCTTATTAATCGATTATTATTAACTGATTAATCGGTTTTCGAACACATCAGGATTTGATGCATTCTAATATGCTTAAAAATTGCTTTCAAAGTCCAGATGTATTCGAAAACCAATTAATCGATTAATACAAATTAAGACAAACCGTCGTTGTTATTGTTACTAGCTTCATGGATGAAGGAAAGAGGTACTCATCCTTCAGCCGTGGAGAAATAGGAAATCCTTCATCCATGAATTTTGGTGGAGGAGGAATTTTCACAAGCAATTTCAATAGGTACATTTTAATTACATGTTTCTATCAAATGATTCTGATTAGTCCATAACATAATTGCTGATAGCCACTTATTTGATGATACTTACCACCATCCTCCGTGAATATAGTTCCAATTCATCAAAAATCCTAGAGTTGAAGAGCAAAATTGAAGTAGTAGTTTACGCTTGTTGTTAACACTTCACAGTTCTCTTAAATTTTGGTAGAGGATATCACTAATTTATGCAAGAAATTTCAATGACATGTTCCTATTAAATGATTCTGATTAGACCGTAACATAATTGCTGATAGCCACTCATTTGATGATACCATCCTCCGTGAATATAGTTCTCGTTGTATTCTCATTCATCAGAAATCCATGTCATAGTGTGTGCTTCAATTTGTGCTAAAATAACTGAAAATATCTGGGAAACGCTGCAGGTAGCTCACTAAGGTGTCTACTACTGGGGTCATTACCCTAAATACCTACAAACATTTGTTATGTCACGTCGCGAAATTATTGACCAAGAAAGTAAGTCCAATAGGGTTCGAAAAACCTCCTATGAACGATTCCTAATGCTACGGCAATATGATGGGGTGATAAATGAGGGTTGAACTGTACTTATACAGACCAGTCGTACCTATACAGAACAGACCGTTCTTCGTCTACAGGCCACCGGGTGAGTCGAGACTCCAATCAACGGTTTTGAACCGACGCCGTCGTCTGCTTTACACTATTACGATGGGGAGCAACAGGCGAGTTTACTTTGTTAGTTAGCTACAACCGAGAATTTACTGTTAGGAGGCTCGTATTGGCTTAAACAGCGAAGCGCATCCCGCTCGCTCGTAGCGAACCCCCCGATCCTCCTGGAAGGGATGATCTGATTAACCAGAACCAAATGAGGAAACAATGACGGAGTCTAATCAAGGAAGCCCAGAGTTTGAACGACGAAAGCCCTAAACCCGAAAATCAATTACTTAACGTAATTGAGAAGTTCTGCGGAGAGACGGCGAAGGATGAGATGCGTGAGGGTTTTATTTAGCGGAATTTGAAGGAAAACCCAATTCACTAGCAAAGTTTTGGCTCAGATATCTCAAGCTTTCCTGTGACTGGTCGGCTTATACCCCCCCCCCCCACCTCAATCCACTTCCTCATCCTATACCTCTTGTAGAGTAATTAATGGAGCTATTCGGAGATTTAAGTTGCCTACCTTGGGTCGGGCATAACAACATTCACGAAGTTTGTCGAGGACTGCGGTAGCTCTAAAACTGGTGCCTTCTGGAATCATCTTCGCATTACGGTTTTCCTCTCTACTGAATTCAAGCTCCCATCGTGTTTTGTGGATTGGTTCGAAACGAAGAGTTTGAGACTGGTTAGGCTCTTAAGGGAATCTCTTCAATGCGTCGTTATTTCGATGAGTTTGAAGTTCTGGTTGTCGGATCGACAGCAGTAGAAGTTGTAAAAGTAGTAGTATTTAGTAGTACCTAACCTCTGGCCAAGTTGCTCATTTAAAGTCGTCAGTTGCACAGGTCCGCAGTTTTCACCGGGTGGATGTAATTTCCTCTTGGACAGTTCTGAGTTTTAGATCATGGCGCAGGACCTCATTTGTCCCAATATTTCCTCCGTGATTTGGTTTTCCATAACCTGGATTGTCATCACAAATTTAATATAGTCCCATTTCAGTCGAACCTACTGACAACCATATAAGACAAAATCTTGTTCAAGCAGAGAACGGTTTGATAAAAAACGTTTGGTCATCGTTCATTTATCATTCTCACACCGATCAAACAAATTTTTTGTTAATGTTACTTTTAATTGAACTGCTTTAATTAAAATGGTTATGTTAACGAAATTGTAGTTCCCCTGATCCCATTTTTCCAGATAACTATGGGAATTCGCTGAATCACGAATTGTCCTATCGTCATTATTTCAAATATTAAGAGCCTTTCCCTGCATTTCAAGTAACCAACCTGTGTTACCAACAACGCAAAAAGTGGAATAGCAGAGTCTGGTGTCTGAGAACCTGTTGAAATCAATGCAAAATGGCGGGTATCCAGCTGGAGTTTCGTCTACGTTGTTGTTGTAAATTTTTTTTAATAAATATTGTTTAAATAAATGAATAATGGCGAGTTTTATATGAAAGTACCACAAGATGCATCTCTTCCTTATACTGCCGACGTAGAAGACCTCGGCTTCTAAGGCCGGGAGGCAACTCTGCAGGGCCTGCGTCTTTCTTTGCTTGACTTTATAACTTCAACTTCAACTGCTCCGTCTCGTACCTCTCCGTTACACAAATTTGTGAAAACTACTGTTTAAATTACCGTTTTTGGATACCTCGTCTAGTGAAGTCTGCCAACAGTTTCACGTCGATTCCTTTGGACAATCTACACCGTCGTACAATCTACTCCCTCGGAAAATCTACTCTTTGGGGTACGTAGCAATTCTGGTATGCTGCCTATCGCATGTTGCCTGCCCGACTACCACTAATATCTGCTTTTTTTTGCATTCCCAGCAGTTCTTCGGTCTTCAAGACTTCATCGATCTTCATCGCTCATCAGGGCTCTACCGAAAATTCGACCACCTCCCGTTCTCGAACACCCCGGCCAGATAAGTTAAAACAATTTTTCCCCAAAAACCATATCCACAAACCTATCCATAATTCATTTGAATCTCACCTTGAATCTCAACAAATATATTCCGGTGATCTAACTTCAAATTTTGTTCAAGTTCTTCCTTCGTTTCGTTTCTTCATTCGATTATCATGGGTTCATCCCCACAATCGTGCTGTACAGTGCAACTTCTGACAATCGAGAATCAAAAATCAAACAGATTCTTTTTGGCATGAATTCAGTGTACGAATATTTAAAGAGCGTCTCAAGATATTATCTTATTAAGCATTTTACAATACCACAGTGACGGCCTCAAAACTTTAGTGAACATAATGGTATGTTTAAAAATCTTGACATGACGGTGGGGCGTAAGGCTGGAGAAGAACTATTTGCAGAATATATCCATGACAAAAAATGTACAGATGCTATATACAAGTATATTGACATCATTTACTAGCTACTTCTGCCTCCAGGGAAAGTCTCTGAGTCTCTGTTCTATGCGCGTGAAATATTAAAATAGAAGAAGTTCCGATGTGCCGTTTAAAGAAGCCTCAGATATTATGGTTTCACTATTTTATTATCACAGGACAAACGAGGCTCTACGCTTTCAACTGTTAAATTTCTATACGAGAAGCTTCTCTGATACGTATTCAGTGTTTTAGGTAATTACGTTTCAGATTTTAAGGTTTTACACGCAGGTAACAAAAGTGATCTTCCGGCCTTGCGTGGAAACCCGTTTCCGACTGTCGAAGCGGCGTTAAAGATCCGTTTTATATACAATAATCCGAGCCGACGAACCGATTAATATCCATAAGCAACAAGTTCGGGCTCGCTTCAATGTTCCCAACATTCATCAGAGAAAGCGAACTTCAGTACATTAATTTCAAATTCAATTATACGTCGGCCGAGTCGGACTAAGCTTTTCAATCGGAGAAAACTGGGAAGGGTCCCGTAGGTGATCCATCAGGAGAAATAGAGGCGATCATTTTTCATCCTGGAAGTTTGTTAATTACGTTTGGTACTTCACTCATTCGAGAATCATTTGGTGATTTATTCACGAACGTCCGAATCTTTGATTTTTTAACGTCCAAAAGTGATTTTATTTACAGAAATCACGAAAACGAGCGCATAATTTTGACGGTAGTGAACACGGGGCTCCCATATGAATCCTTGAAGTCACGAGTCTGGAGAGTATTGGAAATAAGTTTTGAAATATAAAGATAATTCATTACTTTGTACATACACTACCTCTCTAAATTATTCTCTCTGACCGTAGAGGAAGAGGAGAAGGAGATTGTCTCTTCAATTTTCGAACGAATTTCCGAACGAGCCTATTCAAACCAATCGTTCATTTAGGTATATAAAGTGTAAATGTAGGTAATGAATTTTCGCCCTCATTACGAGTGTATTCAGACGAAACGCACCGCAGCGAATCAGTGGAACGATGATGGTCGTTGAAGCCGCTCTCCTATGGATTGCCAGATCCTACAACTTCTCCCATCCTGCTCCTTCCGTCCGCCTACATCAAATAATCAAATTGTTTCAAATAATCAAATCAGTTTTCGTCAGTTGCTTATTAATCTCGATTGAGACTAGTGCCTCAGCAAACACTCATTTCCACTCATATTCATTCCCATTCATGATCCATCTCTGCATGAGATCCTGCCCGACCTTCCCCATTCAAATCTTTTCTCCTTCTTCGCAAGAACGTACTGGCGCCCATTCAAACTACAGTGAGAACTAGAAGTCCTTTTCTGCAGAATAGCTGACACAGGAGGGTAAGGGTTACGTCAGGACCTACACCTTCCACTTACTGCCACCAAGCCGGGGTCATACTCTTAGGTGACTACTCTACCGTGAGGAGGAATCACAGCTCATGTGTAGATCAGTGGTTACACGTCCCCTTTAATCATCTCTTTAATCAGTCCTCCGCTTTAAATTACAAAAGACCGTGCCAAGCGAAATGCGTGATAACCGTCGTTCCTAGGCTCCAGTCCCTCAAAATATCCTCCTCATGAATTTTTGATGTTGTGATTTTATAAATCTAAGCTGTAAGTTAATTTTTGAAGAAAAGAAAGCTATTGTTCTCATTTTAAAGTTTTTTTGTTTTAATGCTCCTAAAGTTCCTAAAGGAATCAGTAGTTTCTAAGAGGCACTAGTCCATCGTAAACCGGGATGAATGTTGAGAATAAAAGGACTTACTTCCATGGGAGTGACCCTCATGGTCACATTTGATACCCTCAGGAAAGTTGTTGGGTGGGTGAGTATCATTGTTATTTAATAACAATGAATCTCCAAGTGTATTAAATTTGTGTGTACCTGGAATCCAAAGTAACGCCTGAGTGAACGGGTTTACACTGGGAGTATCATTGTTATTAAATTTCAATACCAATGATACTCCCAGTGTCATACATTTAAGGACATCTTGTGTGTACCTGGACTCCCAAGCAACGCCGGGGTGAACGGGTTGAGTTGTGTTTCCATAATCACGTTTCATCACTCTATTAAAATTTGTGAAAGCGGCAATATATTAGTCGTGTGATTATGCTTACAGGTAGATAACACTCACGAGGCAGTAGAGATCTAATTAGACATTAGACGTTCATTGTTATTTTAGGATGTTTTAAAAGAACATGAGAATCCGAATCTTGTGTGACTGCAGGTGTCTTGCTTCATCGGTGATAGAAAATATTTATGAGTAATGATCACAAATCATCACCCACCACCGCGGGCTATCGGGATTTCCGCGGTATCTCGCGGACTTCCTTTATATCGTATCGCTCGGATTTTATTGCTTTCATAAACCCCGCTCTCCTCTGTAAAGGGGCAAAATTCAATGTGAACGTAACTGTAACACCCTGCGAATCACACGGTTTATAACTCGACTGATAGTGACAGGGAATTTACGGTCCCGCTCTTCCCCTCTTCATTCAAGGTGTCCCCTTCAAACGCGTGACTGGAAAACTCTCTTCCACAAATTTCGTGTCTCCCGTCACATACTCGTACCTTCCCTATGTGGCCCGCCAATGTTTGAGTGTTTTACGAAGGCTCAGTTGATTTATAGTGTAATTGATCAGAGAAGAGAGAGCTTCACGATATAGATTGAAATAACAATTCATCAATCCGCCCGCTCCCGATGCGCCGCTCTCGGTTGGTTTATATTTCGTTTCGGGGGCCCCTGAACCGTCACCGAGTAAAATATTCCGGTCTTCACGACTGGAGTCTGTCAACCTGAACAGCCTGTCAGTATCTTAATCCCGTATGTACACAGTAAATTCACCTCAGATGTATTGAGTGGGTGGATCCGGCCACGGAATTTCAGGGGGATCTGCGCAGAGAGAAGGGTGATTTTCCACTTGAAATAGTGAGGTTCCGAATCAGGGGCCCATGACTAAAATTGTAATCAGTTACCCAGTGCCATCACATCGGTCCTATCTTCTGCCCTGCAAAGGTGAATAAAAACAATTATTGTAGTACCTAATACCAGAAACGTCAAACCAAAGCAAAATCGTTTTTTTCCATTTTGTACCTTGCCCACTTTGACCAGCTTCTTTTTTCTATAAGAGAAGGACCACATGCTCCCTAATAGACGCCCGAATCACCTTGGTGTGAAAAATGGCATTTTTGAACCATTTTAATGGGGCTGGTGGATACTGCACCTTAGCGTAACAAATGGATTCATGTTACAACGCTACATTGCAGTAACTCCGTACAGGGACAGATACTGCATTCCAGCTTAGCAAATTACTTCTAATTTCTACTCTAAATTGCAGTACATTCTATTGTAAGTGGTCGCTACAATTGCATTTCAGTTCCCCAATGAGTTGTGTGCTGTCATCCAATATTAATATTAGCAATTTTGCTGCATGCAAAAAATCAAAATTTGGAGTTACTCACATGTAGACTTCATTCAAAAGCATAGAATAGATAAATAAATGAATTGTAAAAATAATAATTACAACAACGACAATATAATAAATGCTCAAGAACTAGCATAATAATATTATTATTTATTGAATTATGATTGGTAGCAGCATATTGAAAATATTTAAGTCAATCATCTGTACACGTTTTCAGGTCAGGATGGCTGCTGGTGACATTAAGGTCCTTCCAACATGCATGCCTGGTATCGGGCATCAGCGGCTGTAGATTGTGGATGATTAAGCAGTATTTTTAAGAAATATCGTTCCCAAGATTTCGCTGTAAGCGCCACACAAATGAATGGCATACTAAGCTTATTCGCAGTAAATCCCTTTGCTACGCTCAACTGCAGTAGCTCCAAAAATGTGGCCTGGAAATACTGCAGTCATGCGTAGTAATGGAGGGTAATGGAGCCAAAAAACCATCTGCCAATGACTATGTTTACTGAGTAATTCAGTAAAATAAATCGTGAGATTTAGTGTTACCTAACTTAGGTACCTAACTTATACTTAGTTAGGTCGATCCGCTGGGGGAAGACGCTTCGAATGGTATGCATAACTCATTTTGGCGATAAATGACGATGTGGGAAGTTGCCGTGAGACCCTCGCGGTTCTCAGAAATTTCATTTTGACTTCACATGGCGAAGGTTCAGATGACTCCCCAAACTCATTATTGTGCGATGTTTAGATGTTGTGTGATGTTCACACACACTCATTATTGTGCATGCAATGGACGTGATGGTGTTATAATGCCACCTCCTGATTATGACGATATGACGAGGAGATGTTAGGGAGCCAAACTGCCTTTATTCTGAACGGACGTACTTTTCATGTGGTGATAAGAACGACGATGGAATCATTTCGAATTCAATTTATTATTGAAGTTTCGTCGGAGTGGGGTTCAATAAATGAACCAAGCGCTGCTACAAAAGGGGACTTGATAGTGTTGATTAATCCCAGTCACAACATCACGAAGCGAGTTAAGTGAGAGCGGAGATGATTAAAAGTGGCGACGAAGAAGGGACTCATTTAAATTTTAGAGGGCAAACGGGGGTCCGCTCTCCTCTTCATTTCATACTCGCATAACAGGACCAACTAATCCTCGGTAAGTAGGAGAACGGAGTGGGTTTTGGGTCCACAGGTGAAAAAAAAGTCCCAGAAGCAGACAATGCTCTCATTCGCCCACCATCGTCGGCCCACTCCGCCTGATAACCGTCATTTGTGCCAGTCGCGCAGTTAATTCACACCCCTAAAACACGCTCAAACCCTGTTTTTCTCTGAACAACCTGATAGTTATTTCTGATTTCATGTAAACACAGAGCCCATATCGTTCAAAAACATGTCAAAACGTAGGTACTAAATTTGTACGTAGGTAACGTTCAAAAACCTTACACTGCCAAAACATTTGAAAAATCTAACTGAAATAAAATGGACTAGCCTTCAAAGGATTTAAAACTCCTAAAACATGAAAATGAAAATCTACCGACAATTATACCGGCAGCTACCGGTTTTCCACACTAGTAGTGAAGTTGGTAGAACTCACCATTGCTAACCCAACTCTCAACCGTATTTTGACGTTTTGTGATCGTCCCTCCAACATCCTACTTACTGAAAAGTTTCAACACCAGTGGACGAAATCTCCTTGCCATCTTCAGGCTTGCTTTTCTCTGAAGACCACATCCTAGAGATGGGTCGTTCCGGAAAATTTCCGACAGCTCCAGCTCCAGGACCGGAACGGTTTTGACCTCTATGGTTTCAAGACCTTTCCCACCGTCGGGACCATGGATATAATAAAAGTAACCATGGCTCCGTTTCCTAAGATTAAAAAGGTACGGGAACGTTCTTCTTCTTCGACTTTATGTTTCATTGTTCTGATTCTGATTGCAGTCAAGCTGGACATAGGTGTAGCTGGACACAGATGGTGCTTACACACAATCTTGAAGTTCAGCGTTGAAGTTATGATGAAGATCGAGTTCGATGAAAGGAAGGGGAATAGCGAGAATTGAGAGGGATGAGGTAGTTTTGAGGATGAAAAGGAAGGAGCATTGATTTGGGTGAACGATTTCTACTTGCAAATGGAACATTTCTGTTCTGAACGGTTTAATTGTCCACTACTGAACATTAATAAAATTTTTACCATGAAAGAAGGGCTGATTTAAACATTTCTTACTTGACTAAAAGGATGAATGGAGAGAAGGTACCTACCTACCAATTGTAATTCAGACTTTAAACTGTGTCTAGCTCACCCAAGAAATTGGTTTATAGGTAACCCAAACCTGAACATATAATATTCTACACTTCTTAGGCCCGTATGCAACAACGCACCTTTAATAAAATGTCTCCTTAAGAGAGCTTTAAGGAACCCTTCTATTCAAGTTACGATGCAGAGATTTATTTTGTGTATAATGAATTTGAGTAGGTACAGGATAATGTCAATTTATACCAGAAATAAAGAAATTAAATGGTTTATAGGTGCTTAATAAAACAAAATGTTTAGGTAAACACTAAAAGGTAACTATCAACATTTTGTACAGTTAGGTACCTTACCTATTAACCAATTCAGCACTATTAATGTATTGTTGGAAACTTATTAAATATACCTATTCAGCTTTGAACATTCCTACCTCAACACCTACATCACCAAATTTAGTGTTATTAAGCACCTATAAACTATTTAATTTCTTTATTTCTAGTATAAATTGACATTATCCTGTACTCAAATTCATAATAGCACACATTAAGCCGTTACTTATTATGCTGAATAAGTTCCCCAACAATAAATTATAATGTATTGGTGATAAATTTGTTAGTATGTAGGGTAGGTGTACAACATTTTGAGCTAATGTGAATGAATGAACGAAAACATGTTTTTATTGCACTTCAATAATGAAAACAAAGAACTGGTTTGTAACATGAACGGCAATGGTAAAAATACCGTCAGCCGGAGTTCACCGTAATATTGGATTAGAATGTTAATCGTAATCATAGCATGATTAGTAGGTATTTTTGTGTTAATATACAAAAAATTTTGTAGCAATGTACTTTTTTTTTATAGTTCATTTTTGGTTGTAGTTGAATTCCGCAAGTAGACTACGTCTGTACGCCCAGGTTGCCCTTGCGATGTGGTACAATTTCTTCCAGTCCTTTCTATCAAGTAGCTGAAAAAGAACGAACTTATCAAGGAACAGTCTCCTATGGTATCCCAGTATTGGACATACGGCTTGAGCTAATGTTAAGTTAAGAATGTTCTAATGTTAAGTGAAAAAATGTTAATTTTCATGTATAACTCATCAACCCATTTTTGTACAAACTCCATAGGTACATTTAAGTGCAAGCTTGGTAATTTTGTAGTGTAATAATATTATCACGAGTCTCAAAGGGCCCCCGTGTACTACTTGTGTTTGCTGAGTGACGTATGCACTCTTGTTGATTTATCTTCGTCATTATTGAACAGTATCAACCTGCATCGGGTGTAAATTTCAGCCAGTTTCATATAATATTTTCATACTCCAGTTCTTGTTTATTCAATACACCTACAAATTCGTCGCTTTCGCAATATCTACTCTTGGTGGGGGGGGGGGGGGGGATTTAGGACTGATTGTAATACTATTTTCGTGGTATAATGTTTTAAACATGAACGTATTATTATAATAGGTACTTGTTGAAACTCAAATTCAAAAATCACAGTTATTTCCGTCACAAACAAAACACCTTGGAAACTTCAAAATTACAGTGTTTTAAAGTCACAATTACAATACCTTGAAATTTCAACTATAGGTACACGTATTGAAACAAATATAAAATAAGTTTGTGCGTCAATAGTATCGTGACGATGATAGCTACAAAACAAAAGACTCGACGGGCTTATAGAGAAACATCAATAACATCGGGCGTCCCGCGATTCCTGGTGTTGAAAAATTGGGTCTGGAACAATCAACAAGTGATAGATAGTTCTGACCCCGTCTGTGATACCCTGCGCTCCTCATGTAGCTAGTTTTTTCCCCATCGATCTCCTTCATTTCGGCTTCTCTCGGCCCCAGCTGCCATATATCGGATATTTCATCCCGAACCCTGTACTTGAAGTCATATATTCGGATGCTGTGATAAGGATGAATGAGAACGGTGGTGTTTCGTAGGAAGTCGAATGAGTGGAATTGTGATTCTCTCGCATCGCTCCAAACTAAAATGGTTATTATTTTACAGTTCGCTTTTATACGGGATTTCAGTTTTGAGCAAATCCTCAGCGTTATTATTAACATACAGAAGAAGATATTCGAGCCGGCCCTTATACATGACGATTTCAACAAATATTACTACACCGTCATCGATACAGACGAAGGTCCTGATTTTGAGATGATTCTGCACATTGCCATGGATAGCAGTCACATTGAAGGACTGAAGTCGGAAGGTTTCTTAACCATAACAGTAAGATTCAATTATTGAAAACGACGAGAAAATTCAAAAAGAGCGGATTTTAATTCACGCATAAGATGAATTGTAATGATATTATAATCCATATTATGCACGAATTAAAACAGTAGTTAGTATATTATACTGTATCGACTTGATTGTCGACTCCTCCATCGTTCTTAGTAGGATTACTTTCGAATTAGGTACGCTGAAAGTTAAGACTGCCGTGCTAAGCAAGACTGCAGTAACTTCACGTTTTTGCGGTGTTAAGTTAGACCGTGATGTTGATATGACCCAAGAACTTGAACAAATAATACATACGGTAGGTAATTAATGGTTGAGTCTGTGTCATATTACTTAGGTATGTCGTACTTCTGTAGTTAGCACTTCGTTTATAATTACACTTAAGAACATATCGAGAACCCCAATTTATCGACCGCATTCTCCCTCAAGATCTCGACAATAAATCACTTTTATCGTCCGATCAAATGTAAGTGGTAGGTCCTTCTTCATTTCCCAATGGTAGGTTGTTCCAAGATTAATTTTTCTCGAGCTGCCATCGCTCCCGAGCAGCTCCCAAGGGCACCAGTGGCAGAAAAGAATTGCTGTACGTCGAACGTTAACGCTAACGAAGTACATTCTCCGGCAGTCTCGTGCTCGCACTCATCGTCTTTCAGTCCTTATATATCCGAAGATATAATAAAGGACTGAAAGACGATATATATATTATATCTTTAGGATAGCGACGGTCTCTGCTCCTCTTGGTCTCCCCGGGGACGAATTTATTTATCGGATGCCGTTTCTTCGAAGTTATAACCGCCGATAGACACAGGCGGTTTGACGTTAATAAATGCCCCTTCAACGACTCAATGATGAATCACGAGATAAAGTGAGATTCACCGGGATATACAGAACAACTTGAAATGGAGGGAGAATGCCCGTGTTCCGCTGACTGATCGAGATCTCGATCTATGCGTATTGAAACATCGGAAATATCGACATTACCTCCAAACCCTGCAGCCTCGCCAAGGGGGAGCTTCTTCTTTCGTTTTGAGCCTTACGGCTAAATTTCTATAAGCATGGAACATGTTATAGCCACGTTTAGCATAAAAACTACCTGTAGGTGCCCCTCACCTGAACAAAGACATGGGCAGCGTCAAGTTACAGCTTCATAGAGTGAATAGCCTAGAAATTAGCTGTAAGAGCCACTCAGCTGATGCGGGGCCTGGGAAGCGTCACGTTAAAGTTCTAAGGAGGCTACATACTCAAGTACAGCTCCGACTGCGATCAGCCTAGAAATCAGCAGAGAAATAGATTAAATTTCTATAAGTATGGAACATGTTTTAGCCACGTTCAGCATATAAATTAGCTGTAGGAGCCACTCAGCTGATCAGGGACCTGGACAGCCTCAAGTTAAAGTCCTAAGGAGGCTACAAGCCAAATTACAACGTCACAGTGTGATCAGCATAGAAATTAACAAAGGAATAGATCAGCATAACAAACGGACGGACGGTTTCAGGCAGTTAGGTGAAGGCTGAAACATGTTGAAATATCCGTGACAAACACCCTCGGTGTTATTGTCTCCACGTATCGGTATATCCGTTGATGTATAATTATAATTGTTAGACTCACCAGAACTGACAAAAAAGAGTAACAGTTTTAATACATTAACAGTTAACATTAACAGTTAATCAGCCAATCAGAAGCTTCTTCCTTTCACTTGGTATCAACCAATTCCATTAGACCTTTCACTATGTAGTCTCCCCTCCACTTCAAGAGCCAGTGGCCATCTGGGTTTTCCTTTTACTTGTACCAACCAGACCCATTTGAACTTCTATATGACATATACATTGTATAAGCTCACCTCTCTGTAATCATATTCAGTATTGTTTTGTTACTGACGATGGTTGAATCACTGAATCACAACAGTGTACTCAAAATTTATTGGAAAATGGACTATTTTACAACTACTCTTGTCTTTTTGATTTTTGACATGAACAGTTTCAATTCAAATAATATTTCATTTAAATTACTCCTTTAAATTAATTTTAAAGAATAGTAAAACATTGAACCTAAGTAAAACATTCCACCAATTTGAAGGCCAGTAGATAACCATTGTGTTTGACAAAGCAAAAGTAAAACCTTCCAGTAATTTCCTTGAGTAATTACAGCTCTCATCAGCAAAAATCTATACCTACTCATTCCTGGTATATCCACCAACAATAATTTATTATATCCTTTTTTTTGACCTATTGCCGTACTGAATGGTTGAGGGGGGGGGGGGGGCTTAAAAAGTCGTTTAGAGCAGTTAAGGTGGCAATTAGGTCAGTACCTATTACGCCTCGATTTCAAATCTGGTTACCGAAGCCAACTAAACCTTCATCTTCCAAACTGAACGTTCACCCTCCTTCCTATGTGGTTGGATTGCTCAAACATGACTTCTAGCATTATCTTCCGTAAAAACCTTATTTACACGGTATTTCACAATCTAAATCCGATTCAACAACACCCTTTATGTTTTTTCTGATATATATGTATATACCTCTCGATCTCCAGTTCTAAAGAAGACCACTTCTTAAATTATGGAGATCAGTAACGTCCTATCTACTCGTATTTCACTCATGTGTACCGTTTTTTGTTTCCAATATTTGCACAGTATCATCAAAATTTGATGATTCAGTGCCAATATTCTAGTACCTATTAAATTTTAATACTTAATTTCAGGGCAAGTATTTAATACTTCTTTTTGTACTCTCATGGTTGAATTGTTGTAAATTAATGGCATGTTATGAATTTAAATTTTGACTCTATCACTGATCAGCTAGTTAATGAATTGCCTGAAGTAAGCGTCAGAAAGTCTTGTAAGTGCAGCAAAGCTCAAACTATATTCCACTCCCCTAGAAGACTGCTGGAAGTCATTTTGGTTTTGAAACTCGGCAAAGAGCCAAAGGATGTCACGTCGTATAGACCTACTTCGTCATTCCACGTTTCCACAAAGCTATTTGAGGAATTAATAAAAGAGAAACACATTGGAATAATAGAAGAAACTAATCTCATACCAGAACACCAGTTTGTTTTAGAAGCATTCTACTAATCCAACAGAATTACTGATCTAAACAACGTGAAATTCGATGGGTAGATTGGTACACTTGGTATACTGACCTCGTTCGATATGCATTTCATTAGGCGATGCTCCCATACCGAGCTATATTATTCTACCTAAATTACTCAGCTGAATCGATGCTGGTTCTGCCTGAGCTCTGTAAATTACAAGTCAACAATGTTGGATCGAGAAATTGAATTAAATTCCACAGTAGAAGCAATAAATACGCTATTTCTCAGGAAATACTTGCTTGATTACATAATCAAAATTTCAAGGTTTTCCTCTTTCTGGTAGGGATGCGTACCTATCAATAGACAAAAATTTGATGGTAAAATTATTTAAGTATTTACGAATTCACTTTATCATTTTGGCAGCATGAAATCGACAAATATCTACAGATGAGTGTGTTCATCACTCATGCCGAGGGTTTTGAGAAATCTTGACTGCTTGACTGAAAGAGGAAACCCACTAGAACATTGAGATGTTGTTTTCATTGTTTCGGTTGTAAAACAGTCAGCAAATTGTAATAATGGCACCGGAAACCCCAATAACAACGATCTAACGAAGCTCGCCATTACACGGCGCTAATTCCCCCTGGTTTCATTCTGTCGAGCTTCTTGGACGGTTGGTTTCCAATCACACCGGATCAAAACAATGTCATGGAATAACAACATCGTCGTTAGTTAATTATCATCATTTGGATCGACCTAGAACAAAATAAAAAAAAAATTAAACAAAATCCGTATGGTCCTACACACAATGAGGGCTCGAAATTAGATGGAGAAACGGGAGAAAATCGTCAACGTGAGCATGAATCAAACGGTAGAAATACAAGCCAACGTTCACACTGAGGATCAGCTTATTCAAACATCATAGGGTTTGCTGACATTGAGTTTCATGTCTACGAACAGGAGGTAACTTCTAATATTTTAGAAGGTACAAGTAAAACGACCAGTATTATATCAACACCAATTAAATATAAATAGGCAATCATCAATATAAATGTTTAATATATCATTTTCTTACCATCATTGAGCTAATAACTGTTATATTTGGAGCGGCAATTACAATTCATATCTCCATTCAGTATCTCAATAATAATTAATACTTTAGAGTGTTAAAAATTCTTCCAAAGTTGAAATATAGTATTATTTCGTGGTGTGCCACAGTTTTCAGTTCAGTCATTGGCCTGTGCTGGGAAATTGACGATTGTGGTGATTCGGGACAGATTGGTACAGACTGCGCCTAGAGATGTGAGGAACGTTTCGTTTTGAAGTTGAACTACAACGATAATATTATAGAATAGGATACAATAATAATAAAAATAATTTTCTCTTGGTAACTACCAGTACTTATTACGAGTATGATCCGTGATCCGCTCTCATGAGCCTATAGTTAGTGGAATTTCTGCCTACTAATTTTAATGTGCTTTGGGAACTCCGCTGATGGGCATAAGATCCGTGTTCTATGTTTTTGTAAACATTTATAACCACAAAACTTACTTTGAGAGTTTGTACCCCCCAAGTGCAAACTCCAGTTGAGAAACTTGTTGCTTGGACGGTTGTTGGACATTTGAACAAAAACCACGCAAGAGGTGAGCTCGCGTTTAAAATTTTTGTTTTCTATTCGAACGAAACATGTTGTTTTTTGGAAAGATGGACGATTTGAAAGTTTTGGTTGTACAACAGTACGTTATTATGTCGCTGGTACGGTAGATCAATTCTCCACCTCGCGTATCGCAATGTTGTCTGGCGTTTTGGCTCTGAAAGGAGCTTTGATTACCATCTTCATTCGGACGGCGGTTACCCTCAATATATCGAGAATACTTTGGAACGGGGGTTCCGAATGTGATGACAAATTCGATCATAAAAAGACGGAAAACGTCGATCTGAGCTACATGTTCACGGAAAGTGACCTGGTCGTTCTGGTAAAGGGCAACGACTCGCAGCAGTTCGTACCGGGTTTAGAGGCGCTTCTTCGGCCTTTCATCTCGCTGGAGGTCGACCGGGAACTCAAGAGTTACAAGATCAACAACTCATCCCTCAAGATTTACAAACTTGAGAGTCATTCTAAGAACACACATTTCAGGTGGGTGGCAACTTCGGTACATTGTAGAAAAATCCACCGTGTTGTTCTTGTATAGCATTTGAATGCATTTATCATGATTCTCAAGTATGTGCACTATCACAGTGACTGTATAGCTCACTCCAGCAATAGATGCCATTTTTCCTGGACAGCTACCACTGTAAACGGCGACATTGCTTTCCGATACATTTATCTTATTGTTCCCGGGTTAACTAAGCCCTATTCGATGCATATGCAACATTCCCTCGCGTATACTCGTACTTGCCACAGTAGATTGATATAAACTGCTAATAAATCTAATAAATCAATAATTCTCCTGTATTCTGACCACTGCTAATATTTTTATCTGCCATTCTCCCTGGACAGCTACCACTGAGTGCCACGCTATTCGGTGGATATGCCATGTTCACATTTGTATACCTACCACCAAATGAAGGGCCGTTGCCACTCTACAAATTTGATGTATTTCTGGGATATCTACCACATTAGATAATATCTAATGTGGTAGACATCCCAGAAATACGTCAAATGTGTAGAGTGGCAATGGCCCTTCATTTGGTGGTCGGTATACATATTATGGGCTCTGGTGTAGAATGCTTGTTATATTGGACTCCCATTATAGTTATTAGGGGATTCCAAACTGAATAATATTATGTTTGTTATTAACAAATTATGTTGTTACCATACTTTCCTTGGTATTTTCTACTCATTATGTTCGATTTCAATATTTGCTTGGTTCTCCCTTACTAAGGCTACAGTTTTGTTGTTATTACTATGGGGGTGCCAAGTTCCAATCTCTCATTACAACCGAATTCATAAAACCAGTTATATTTGATGAACATACAAGCATCTTCTTTCGTTTGTTGTCATCACGGCTTTCATGCTGCCCTGGTCCTTTACACTAATAACCTCAACCTATTGTTAATGCTATTACGTGCTCACTATTTACTCAAGTTGATTGTCTAACACAGTTCGTGAAATATCTGTTGACAAAGTGATCCGTGGAACTGCCGTGACATCAAACAATAAAGGAAACCGACCACTTGAAATAGCAGAATTACTAATCTGAAACGAAGAAAGTTCGGAGACGAGTTCAACTTATGCGTTTTGAATTGCAAATGTTATAATCGGAAACTTTGAGCTCATTTCCTCGGAAAGATATCTTGTAGAAGACCCTACAAATTATTAAGAAATGTCACCGATATTATAGCCAAACAGCTATTCTGTTTGTCTTTAACTCTCCTGAATATTTCATGAGATATAACCGACACAATTACAAACTAACTAACAAATTAATAACACAAACACTTCGCTAAAAATCTACAATACGAATATTGACACCGATTTCCATGGCCAAAGGGTGACACACCCACATTTTACCTCGCGAACGACCCTTCGTTGAGAGGTACTCATTCATATCAATTTATCATAAATTTGAAGACTCCAGCACGGTACAACCGATGCCAGAATAAACAATTCATTTTTACATGGCTGATATCAGTAGGGGCTGAAAATACTGAGTAAATTGTAAATAGTGTATACGTATGGTGTTCCGTTACTTTCTAACGAGATGTGCCTCTAAAATGTTCACAAGCTAAGCAGTATCTGACTTGATTTGTTTTCTGTTTATTATCTTGGCTTAATCATTTGGTACGATATTTAAAGTGGCAAAAGGCCTCCCTTAGGTGGAGGAATGAGTTTATGGCATACCATTAAGAGAACAGGTACAAGTCATTGTTCCCAATGAACAATACAAAACCTTGGTTCAAGGATACTAACTATTATGTGCACAGAACATTTTATAAGGCTATTGTGAGACTAAGGAGTGGACATTGCTGTGTGAATGCCCATCTCCACAGAATAAATGCAATCCAATCTCCACAGTGCAGATTCTGTGGAGCGGAAGAGGAAACTGCCCAGCATATCCTTCTGGAATGCAACCAACACTCAATCGCCAGAGAAGAACTACTGAGAGAAGTTTCGTAACTAGTAGAAACACCTTTTAACCTCGATACCGTACTGGCAAATTCAAACATCGAAGTGTATCAACTGTTATTTGGATTTCTGTAATCTATTAATGTTAATTTGTGATATAAGTTTATACAGGTATTTTTATTTTTACTTCTTTGCTTTAAATATTATGTTTACTAAGTAAGTGATTTTTATTTTCTAAACTTGTAACGGCTTTATTTTTTTAAGAAGCCAATAAAATGAAAAAAAAAGTGGCCACCCGCACCCTTACTCACATTACTTACATAAATCACATAAGTAACTATGTTTGGGGTGATCTCTGTGTATACTACCCCATCTAGCACGAATTAGTCCACAGGATTGCGGTATTCCATTGCACCAATTATTTTTGCTAGTCAAGATTATGTTGACGACTTGGGCATGAGATTCAGGGGGATAGGCCCTTCACATCTTTTCTGGGAAGTTACCCAGGGATACCTTCGAGGGGAAAGGAAAACAGTTGAAGTTGGGCGTCAGACGATTTAAGGAAATCAATCATTCCAGCTAAATCTAAAGCCATAATTATTTCTAAAAATTCTGTACCCTCTGATTCTGTTCCACCGATCCTCGTGAGTGGTTCTGTCATACACAACGTCAGTCATCAGCCTTGGGTTGGTCATTGACGATACCCTTTCTTGGAACCAACACATTGGTCAAGTCTGTAGAAGAATGTATAGCTCTCTCCACCCACTTCGCAAACTTAGTAAATTCATTCCTCCTAACCTTAAAAGACAACTGGTTATTGCGTTAGTTGCACCCCATTTTCTATATTATGATACTATTTTCTCCCATTCCCTCTCTTCCTCATGTGCCAAAAAATTGCTTGTAGCCCATAATGTCTGTATTCGTTTCATTCACAACATCAAACCTTGACATTCTGTAGGAAATCTAAATCTTTTCTCCCTTCCCTTAAATAAATATGTACTTCGATCTCCGCCACCTCATTTGTATTTTCAAAATTTCGAATAATTATCCCCCCCCCCCCACATTAATTATAAGTGATGTTGAGAATGATCTGGGGGCAAGAACTTCCCTATTGGAGTCCAACTCCATCTTGTACACTACTGCCCTGAAGATGAAGAAATATATTCTTCGAAACGTTGGCACATAAATCATTTTTCATTTGACCGACCCTCGACATCCCTCAAAATCATTCTTACTGACGGTCAACAAATCACACACACTTATTAATTATAAGATCTTAACTTGTAAATTTTTAGATTGTTATTCATCCTTTCTTTAGAATTATTTTGCTTAACTTTTTGCATTACCTATTTTATGTAATTTATATATTTCTTTGGTAATTCATGTGTACTAAATGGGCCAATCGGCCTTTGTACAATAAATATATCAAATCGCCAACCATAATAAATCACTAAAAAACACAAATTTTCGAACGCTGACCTCCAGGTTTATTTAGAATCAAAATCGTGAACTCACCGTATTTTGGTGCGAGAGACGGAAAATTAGGTACATCTGTCTCATCTGTTGAGATATTCGCTTGTATCCTCAATTACAAAACATCATACAAGGCCTTTTCTTTTAATCACTGCAGTGGTACCACTGAAAATACAAAATAGGTAAGATCAATATCACAATAAAAGTAGGTGATTACAAAATTGTAGGTACGATTATTCAAATATTTCTCCAAAGAGATGACATCTTGTCATTGAGGACATTGTGATGACGGGTCTTGATGGAAAACGGGAAGAAAGGAGATCGTTCCGATACCAGTTCAGCCTGCGAACAATTTCAACATATTGCTGAAGTCATGTAAAATGTTATTACGTTTCTCGTAGGTATGCGGGAAAATTATGCAACGTACAGGTCTCTCTTCTGATCGATTTAAGGAGAATTAGAATCCGCGATGCGGGGGCTGAATACACAACTGTTTTAATCTCTTAGGACGATGTTGAACACACTAGCAGGACCTGAGACAGATAGAATAATATTCTATCATATCATAATTTCTTATTATGATTTGTGAGTAATACCATTTCCTAAATTGCGTGGGACCACGTGAGTGCTACCCATCGGCAGTGTCAGAAACAGTAGAAGTGCAACAGGTGTAACTCACGTTGACTCAAAATGGTAGTGGACGAACTATCGAGCGCAGCTCAGCAGTAGGATGATCGTCCAGAACGGAATTTTCACAGAAGCTTAACAGATGAACGATAGTCGGATGAAAATCAGAAATACTCATTAACGCCAGTCGTTCACCATGTACCACGTTTCTACTTAACCTCACCGGCCGTGCTTTATTGACAGTTGTTTCGGTCTCGACGATGCGTGGATGCTGGTCGGGTGTATGGATGATGCCCCGTGGAGTGATGTCTTCTCAATGTGCGCGGGCGATTCAAATCTTCAAGGCATGAGGTTTTCCACATGCTACACCAATTTTCATTTTTGTAGAAACCAATTAATTTTATTTCATCAAGATACATTTTTTATCTTTATTTTTTCTTTAAGGATGTAATTTTCTACTCCAATGTATATTGTATTGTATGATTATATCTCATTTCATTTTATTTCATTTTTTTTCTGCTCATTACAGACAATTTTCGTGCAATTGTTATAAGACGTTGTTTATTGATACTATTTTCTATATTTAATTAAATACAGAAAATAGTATCAATAAACAACGTCTACTACCAATACTAAATAATACTACTACTAAACACGTCTACTAAACAATACTACTAAAACCATGCCCATTTTCAACGTCTCGTTTAGCGCCGTTTTATTAAAGTATGTTTTGTATGAAAGTATGATTTGGTTATGTTTTTGATTAAATGTAATTCTACCAAAATTTGGTATATACTTAATATTATACCAAATTATTTATTTATAATCATTAAATAATATTACGATTATACCAAATTATTTATTTATAATCATTAAATAATATTACGATTATTACAATTTTAATAATAATCGTAATAGTCGTTCGACAACTGCTACAAATTCCAGCGAGCGAATCACTAAACATCAATTTGGTGCGTAATCCTGGATATTGTATTTTTTTTTTTTTTTTTTTTTTTTAATTGCATTTATTGAGAAATAATACATGATTGTTTACAAATAACATAAATCATCAATGCTACTCCCCACTTTAAGCAAAGCTTGTGCTGTGGGGAGGCATACGTATGTGGGGTGTATACCTCGTTTATAACATCCATGGTGTTTGTGACGCAAATATCGAACAATTTTAAATGCTCAACCGCAGCCTCCATTATTGCGGTTGGTTCGTAACCAGTCAGATCACGAGTTCGTCCGCACCAAATGCTCCATATGAACCAGGCTGAACAGCAGGGGCGTAGCATGACTCCAGACAATGGGGTACCGCACTAATCCCCCCCCCCCCCTTAACCGCCACCAACCACCACCGGACTTACACATAAAGAGAAATAACGTCTGATGTTTCATCTAACAAGATTAAGACTTAGCTAGATCAGATTTTATGTCATCAAGAATGACTCTATAGCTATAGCTATAGGTACGTAGCACTTATAAGATCATTCTGGATGGCAGGGAAGGTCCCTTTAAAAATTGTTGCCGTTTTCAAATGATCTTCCAATGGCTGGTCCTAATCTTTTAGGAAATTTAATAACTTGAGGTAATTTCCTTTGTTATGAGAAGAGGAAGAGGACTCGTCATGCCCCCTAAAAGGCAGATTCTGTTTAGCCAAGAAAATAATGCAGTCAATAAGCCAAACCATAATCTCCATGTTTTTTTTTTTACGTCCTCATTATGAAAAGAGATTTGTGCAGTTTGTTGCACATCCAACAAAAGATTAATACGAGGGCTCCATGGGTAGGTAGGTAGTTTTCAATTGGATGTTTTACTTTTGATTAAATATTTTGTTATTCGTAATAATTTTTGTCATCATTCAACTTCTACCTACCCAAGCAGCACAACGACGTCGGTCCGACGTCGTAAGAGGTCGGGAAATCCGACCTGACTTCGGGCGACGACGTCGTACCGACCTCACCACGACCACATGGCGACCAATGTGGGGAATGATTTCTTGGTTGTACCGACGTCGCCGCCCGACCTCAGGTCGGGCGACGACGTCGTGCCGACCTCACCACGACCAAATGCCGACCAATGTGGGGAATGATTTCTTGGTTGTACCGACGTCGCCGCCCGACCTCAACTGACTCAATACAAAACCGACATCTTCCGACGAGGAAGGTTATCTCTCTCCACGGAAATCATTAAGATGGTGGATGGTGAAATACTTGGTGTGAATATTACACGGTACCTACCAACTCCCGTATGTAAGTTCATGTCTCTTCATATCATCCGCGGAGAAAAATTTAACGTGAAATGCTCGATTCTATCTCTCAAAAACCAGTGCCCTCCGAATTTGAGACGTTGTAAATATTTTTTTCAATTTGGTAACTATTGTGAAAATGTTATGACGACTTATTATTTCGCTGGTTTCACTATTAAACTGCTGTATTTCCTTGGTAACTATCAGAGTTATTATTACATTTGAATTTCAGAAATAAATATATTGGAAAATTATTTAAATTAATATCTAACCTCAACCTAACCTGTAATGGAAATGGAAAAAGATGGCGAACTAGGGATGTTCCGATATTGTTACACGATTGTGTAACAAATCTGTAGAGGATCTGACCAGGTCTACCTCTCGTCGGCTGATGTACAAAACATGTACAGAAATATATAGTAACGTAGTTCCCAAACGGTACAACAGAATGAGCGCCTGTAGCGTCCCACCTGCGTGTTATCGCCATCGCCATTTCACTATAGATATCCGACGTTGTGGCGACCTCGTCTATCTTTACTACAGATATCCGACGTCGCGGCGACCTCAGCGTTATATAGTACAGATATACGACGTTGTGGCCACCTCGTCAACCTGTAATACAAATATCCGACGTCGTAGCGACCTCGTCTATCTGTACTATAGATTTCCGACTAATCTCTCGTCGTACCGACGTCGTGATGACGTTAATATTTGACATACAGATTTCCGACGTCGGATATACTACAGATTAGGTAGCAAGTCGTGAAATCCGACCAATTGTGCTGCTTGGGTACATTCTTCTTTTTTTTTGTGGGAAAGCGCCGCTTCCTGCGCTCCCCCTGACGCTTCGCCCCTGCTGAACAGTTCATATCGAGGGTCTCACGGCAACTTCCCACATCGTCATTTTGGCGAGTTTTCAGCAGAGCCAAAAAACCTTGCAGATCACGTCGAGATTTCCCTTCTGCTCCATGTTATTTTTCAGAGCGCTCTTCGGCTCGCTAAGGATGCGTCAAATATATCAGACTGATTTCAAAATCGTGGCCGATCCGAATGTCCGGATGTCCGGCAGTTTCGTCGTGGCGGGAATTGAACTCGGCTTCCTCGAGTACAACACGACAGTCCCAAATGGGAACTACATCGGGTACAATCTGGTCATACACACGGATTTGGAAATCATTTACATGGTTTCGATAGAATTAACAGGTGAAAATCCCCCGATCAAGCTCAATGTTTTAGATTTAATATTTTTCTTTGGAAATGTTACGTCGTCCCCCCGAATCCCTCGCTAATCTTCCTTTTCAAATTCAAAAGATGCGTGAACATTTATGGTGAACATTCCTTGACTTGTCTGCAGGACCAATATTTGCCGGGGAATAGGAATAATTCAACGATTGAATTGATAATTCAATTATTGAAACTTCAACGATTTCAACGAAAAGCCTTCAAAAGCATTAACTCGGTTGGTTGATGAATGTAAAGCTTCCCTTTGAAGTAGTTACAAATGAATTTAATTCTTACCTTTCCATCTAGCAGTTTTAGCAAATCTTCTCGAAGATCCATTTCTCCCTAAATAGATCATTCTCATATAATTTAACCATTTGGCTTTTCTGGACCCTGTAAATAAAGCAACTTTTTGAATAGATTTTGATCTGGCATGTTACTATAAATGTTCAAAATAACAAATTTGAGCAACAGTCGTCAGTTTTTTCAGTATTACTTTCTTTTCATCAATTTTGAACGTTTGAAATCAAAAGGAAGTTTTGTCACGAGTGTTACTGTACTGAAAACTGCTGCATGGTACACGTCTTCGAGCTCTGAAAACCATTCAGCAAACTATGAATTTCTAAACTAAATTTAGAATAACAAGACTAGCTGTCACAAATTTATTTAAATCTATATACTGTACCTAAAAACTGGTAACACTCGTGACAGGTGCAGTAGATCGAAGAAAACTATTCTTGAATTGCGAACGTTTTTTAATAATAGTGAGTAATATGTGTTCATATGACTAGTTGTTTAGATAGGTAGGCTACACATTACAAATCTCCTTAGTTATTTGTTACAAATTCAGTCTCACCAGAGTGCATAAGTCAGTTAATGTTGATTCACTTCAGCCGACCCTGGTTAAATGCAATAGTCGTAACACTCATGATGAATATTTTTTGTGACATACCATGTTTTTCGATAAAAAAATTGTGAAATGGCCTGCCAGCTTTTTCCTGGACGAAGGCTGCACGTGGACTGTTAGCTGGTAGCACAAACGAACATAACTCCCTCCCGCCATTTTCAATGAACAGTGTTGCCCAGAACTGATGGTAACGCTAGTGATTATTGGTTTTCACCAAACAGTGGGACACTCTTGTTTTTCTGATTTACATTTGAAGTATTAGAAGTAACTGCAAAAAACCTTCATAATTCGAAACAGCATCATATAACAGTAAAATCCCTCGTGGTTCAAATTTTTTCATCTGTGAAGGCTTCATTTCAGATGGTGATGAACTTCACACCCACCCCGTAGGGACTGTACCTAACACTCGTGACGTTTTCAAACTTTACATTGAATTTTATTTTCTTGAGGATATGCTAGGTACTTTTTAACGATACCACTGCATTCCTCTAAAAAAAACCTACAAATTGATACCAAAAACCTTTTCTTTTTGACATTTTATGTCTTTACTCTGGCACATAACTCGAAAAACGTTACACAAAAGCGTCACACGAAATCGTCACGAAAATTCGTTGCTACGGAACTTTATCTTCGCCAGTTATCATCGTACAACAATCGTTCACCACTCGCTGGATAGCTGAGCTATCATAGCTCTCGATTTACCTAACCATATTACGTTAACCACTGCGGAGTGCGTGGCCGACAAGCTGCGGTATGAGCGTGATTGTTTAAATAATTGTTTACACACAGGTGATCATTCTCAATAATTTATAATATAAATTAATATAAATATAATATATAAATATAATATAAATAAAGCTTGCATTCGTATAGACAATATTATTGTCTATACGAATGCAAGCTTCATAATTTATGATGAACCCTACAATTAAGTATAACAACTACGCTACTGAGGTAGGTGATGTAGCATTGTTCGAAGGTTCTTGAATCACTTCTTTAAAGACATAAAATGTCCCAATGTGTTGCAGACTCGTATGCAAGCATTTAATTCTCGACTGTATCAACAACAGGATGGAGTTGACATTCTTTTGACATTTTCATGTCTTTGCTTTGGCACATAAACTGAAACGGGAAAAATTTGTTTCCTTGATTCACCCTTTCCCTCAGATCACGTCAGAACACAAGCGACAGGCGGGCCACTACGTCAGAGCCTATGACGCACGAGCGTATGACGTTAGACGGCTGGCAGGAGGCCAACTAATACGTCAAAGCCTATGGCGTCAGACGGCTGGCCGGAGGCCAACTAGTACGTCAGAGCCTATGACGCACGCGCGTATGACGGCTGATAGGAGGCCAACTAGTACGTCACAGCCTATGCCGTAAGAGCCTATGACGTCAGACGGCTGGCCGGAGGCCAACTAGTACGTCAGAGCCTATGACGCACGAGCCTATGCCGTCAGACGGCTGGCCGGAGTCCAATTAGTACGTCAGAGCCTATGACGCACGAGCGTATGACGTCAGACGGCTGGCAGGAGGCCAACTAGTACGTCACAGCCTATGCCGTAAGAGCCTATGACGTCAGAGGGCTGGCTGGCTAGGTGATCGGGTTTTAATAAGCCTCTGGAATTCCGCGCCTTCATTTTGGTTCTGTCTGCTGGACTATCCTGACTCTCGAGGTTCAGGTCTGAAGTAATACCGAGAATGAATGAGCGATTTCACAAATGATTTATCGGAATTTCGAATTCATGTTTTTGAGTCTTTCTGGAATTAGTAATTGGATTAGTGACGTGAGAGATCAATTATATGACAATTGACTCACTGGAAATAACTGTTAAATTGTTATTGGCTTCCACGTTAATAGCCCAGTAAAGTTGATGCAAAAAAGAGATGTTCCAGTCAATGAAGAGCCAAAAAGGCCTTTGCCCTACAAAAGGTGGTGTAGTTCTGACTTTGGATTAATATTATATAATTTGGTTAGGGGCCCCGACGAAAAATCCAAGTTTCCATGTGTGTGTGTGGGGAGAGGGGGGATGGATTAGCCATCTTGGATTAAAGGTACGAAAAATTGGTTTTCCTGATTTAACACCACAACTGTCGATCCCATGACAAAAACATCAACAAAATTTGAAGAGGACATTTCGTACAATTTTTTAACAAGGAGCTTGAACGAAGCCAGAGATGGGCATTCTCTAATTTTTTTAATGCTAAAAACCCTTGCGAAAAAGACTGCGGACATCAAATGGTCAACGATTGACCCAAATTACTATCTGGATTCGATTCAAAATGCACGTTTTTCAACGTTTTGAACGTGTATCTAGAGTACTAAGCTTATGACTCTCCACTCCACATCTCAAGCGTGTTTTAAGTGGGGGAAAACTAAAATGGATTGTGAACTATACAAATTTGTTAGTAATGTACTCGTACATCTATTTGGAGAAAGATAAATTGATATCAGATGAAAGCTAATGTGACGCTTCCCCATGATTCGTTCTGTAGGCACGACTGTTCGCGCAACGCTTTACCTCGAAATATCCGGCGTCGGTCCGATAGTTTTCTCCGACAATACGAATTGCGAAGTGGTCGAAAAGCGTCCACATCTGAACCGTGGGAGGACCTGCGGACCGCAAATCCTTGACGAGGTGACCAAATGGAAAGGAGTCAGCAAGAGCGTTGTGTCCTTCGTCCGGCCCGCCGTCTTCCAAGCTATTTGGTGCTCATTTCGAAAAGTCATCCCTAACGCCGTCGAAATGATCGCCGCGTACGCCGTCATGTTGACGAAATAATTGGTTCGAGGGCGACTTGGGTTTCAAAAAACTAAAAACATTTTTTTTTTCTCGTGATATTTATTTATTGCAACTGAAAATATATACTTACATTAAAAAACAATTGAAAAAAGAAAAAGAAAAAAAAAAAATGCGGCGGACTTGGTATATTAAAACGTTTAGTCACCATGTGTAGGTAGGTACCTATATCATGTCCTAAGGAACGAATTTTTGAAAAAAGTCGTGGGAAGAGGGACAATCCAAAGCTAGACCCAACACCTCCGTCAAACTGCATAGTAACAACAACAATTTCTATCACTCTTTCTTTCTCTTTATTTCCAAAAATAACACATAGTCCTAAAATAGTAGGTACATAATACATCCTAATAAAATAGTACAAAATACATTTTCTCCATATGAAGGGGGAACTGGTTGATCTTGAAATTGACTTTTCCCCCGTAGTTTTTTAATGTAGAGCAGAGAGAAGATCCGTTTTTCTGCTGATTTCTGAAGCTGATTTACCATAGAGGTCTCCATCCATTTGGTCCAAAATCGTTGTTTATAGTGAAGGGTTTAAAAGTCCACACTCGTCTGTGGACTTCGAAACTTTTCACTATAAACGACCTCCCGATCACCCTATCAGGCCAATTTCCAATATGTTTTATTCACCGATCGGGACCTGACCTTTTCCATCCTTGTATCCGACTTATTCCTTTAACCGCCTTTCTACTAAACGACTTCCACTGTATTCTTAAACTATGTGCATGAACACAAAGAAACGAAATAGATTAGGAACTGTAGAAATTATTACTCAATTTAGGCTAAAGCTCGTGGTCGGGGAATGATGCCAGACTATGCAACGTGGTACCACCACTACTTACGAGTATAACAAGGACCTTAATACAAAAATTTAAAGGGCCCTAGTAATAATATTATAACCACACATACAACTTCTACTTGGGAGCACTGGCTTAAAAACTTCATGAGTTTCTAAGTTTTAGAGCCTAATCTATTCAAATAAAGGGATATCATTGCAAGATTTATATATCGATACCTTAAAGCACAAAGCACTCGTACTATGTCCAAATACCTGATAATCACGAGTTTCGCATATTTTTTTAATTCTGCAGCAAAATTTTGGGGTGATTCGTCCTCTACTTGAAGTCGATATTGGTAACGTCAAATCCCATCCTCGTCGCCAATGTTATGTTCTTAATACATTATAATCTTCAACATACCTATTTAGGAATGAACTTTAATTGAGTTCAAAGAGAAATCCAAAATCAAGAAAAGAGTAATAATCCCAATCCCAATGAAATCATCCACCAATCACATTTTGCCCAGCTGATGCAATTATAATACCTAATACCACAGCGCAGAACCGTAGGAGCTAAGAAGTCAAACCCAACTGAAACCACTACAAGCTTCACACACCCCGTTGATGGCGCATGCAATACGAGGGGTCATCCCAAAAGTAAGTTTCCCTATTTTCTTTTGAAAAAAACTACAAGTCGTAGAAACCTACGGATGGTCCCAGAAACATAAAGACAGAGTATGGTCTGGAAAAGTCCCCAGAAAAGAGTACCTACCAAAAAGAGCTAAAATTGCGACGGCCGCTGGAAAGATTGTGGCCACGGTTTTTTGGGACCTCAAGGGTGTTCTGTTGGTTGACTACCTACCTAAAGGTGAGACTATTAATGCTGCCGGATATTGTGAAGTCTTGGAACAACTGAGAAAAAACATTAAAGCCAAAAGACCCGGACTTTTGAAGAAAAAAGCGCTGCTTCTTCATGACAACGCAAGGCCACTTTCCGCAAATTTGACCCAAGAATTGCTCAGAACATTTGATTGGGACGTTTTCCTTCACCCAACGTACTCTCCAGACCTCGCTTCGAGTGATTACCTACCATCTTTTCCCGGCATTGAAAACTTTTTTGGGAGGCCAGCGATTTTCCAGTGACGTACAACGCTGTGTCTGGAAATTATATACAATTCAATATCTGCCAATTTGGATCTTGGACCGAAATTCGTCGACTTCAAAACGGGAAAAGATGTGAACCAAGTTGAAGGGAGCACCTCAGATTTCGTCATCTTCCGAGTTTCCTCTGAGGAAAGTACAAATTGAGTAATCTCGACGAATTTTGGGCTCCGAAATGTTTCCTTTACTCACCGAACGGCTGCCGTCGTTTGAGACTAATGGAAGTGCAAAGGAGTTGTCGGAAGAAAGAATAGGAATTCAATAAAAGCAAAGACGTCTCTCTCTGCATAACGCATTCCCACAGAGTGGAACTTTTCGAACGTGACAAAATACCGTTAGGAAAAAAAGAACGCTCGTGTAGTTTATTGGGTCATCTTGTTTCGCAATTTTTTTTTGTTCTCCTTCGAAGAAAAACGTATTTTTTCTCTCGTTGATTCCCTGAGAAGTCAAATCGCGTTCCGTGTGACGGAATTTCAGTTGACGGAAGAGGTCTGCGGGTTGAGGACGTTGATGTGATAGCGGCGTTAGAGGGAAATCTCGAGACTGAATACCCGACAAATGTGGAAGGTCCGGGAAGACAAACTCAGTTGCGGCGAAGGGCTTTCCACAATGCGGCTGCTTTCGTGCCCTTCAGTCCCTTCGCCCCCATCGCGCCAATCGTGAAGGCGAAATGCGGTTTATCAAGTTTAGGAGCGGAGAGACGCCTCGGTGACTAAAGTCTCTCAAGACTCTCTCGACGAAGCCCGTGCCCCCAACTTCATTCCAAACAGTCAACAATCCATCACACACTTGAATGAATGAGTTTATTCTGACTCCATGACTCGGTAGTCGACGCGGATTTTGATTATTTCAGAACTAATCGTGCATTATATGTTTTGATACCATACATTATACTATACCTCTACTATTTCCCCTTCTTTTCGCCTCTTGCGATTTGAATAATGGACTCGTCAAGGACCCTCTCCATTCCAAATGAATAGCTTTATACACTTTGTAACCAACATTTTGTCGAATTTTCAAAGAAAATTGCTGATGTTCTCGTTCCAAAATTCCACACCTAATGCATAGGTACCACCGCATTAACCGAACAGCGTCATACTTAAATACCTAAAATTACCCAATAAGATTACGTTGGCCATACTTGAACGAGATGTTCCAACCATCATTACATAAAATCAGTTATTTCTTAGAAAATTCCCTCTTATAGCCATGCTGCATGTTAGTGGATTTTTCCGGTTTTCCCGTCTTTTTTTAGTCGAGTCTTGGTCCTGTTGAAGGTCCTTCCCATCCTACATACGGTTCGTAATTGTACTCGGTTCAAAACTTGTTAAACTCGAATTTTGGTAAGGTTTTCATAGCAAAATCCGTTCCACACCATCCCGAATTCACTACCAAAAGAAAGGGTTTTGTGGGTTTTAGGGGGGAAAATTACCCATAGATTCCCAAAATGACCCAGTCTGACAAGTGACACCTAATTTCTAAACTTCTCCACTCAGCCGCCCGTAGACGTAATGTATCTTCACAGTTACGACTGTGACAGTTCTGACATTAGTGAAGAATACTTGGTTGTAAAATACTTGGAGGTACTTATTGATCAAAGCTTGAAATGGTGCGATCATGTTAGTTTACTGACAGCTAGAATAAGGAAGCTTATATATGAAGAGCAAAGGGGAAGAATGATACATGTCCATAAAAGCTTATCTCAAGAAAAACCGTTATTAAGGTTTAAAA
Source organism: Stenodema calcarata (assembly GCA_963920205.1). Taxonomy (NCBI): domain Eukaryota; kingdom Metazoa; phylum Arthropoda; class Insecta; order Hemiptera; family Miridae; genus Stenodema; species Stenodema calcarata. Next base: position 31,320,942 of record OY986053.1, on the reverse strand, counting down.
ACGTTTTTAGGCAAGGGATTGATCAAGATTAAAAAAATAAAATTAAAATATATGCAAACATCTGAAGTCTTTTTTAATCTTGATCATTCCCTTGTCTCAAAATGTTTTTAAACCTTAAAATGGTTTTTCTCGAGATCAGCTTTTATGGACATGTATCATTCTTCCCCTGTACTCTTCATATGATTTCACCCAACTTCGTAAACTTACGAAGTACTTGTATATATCGCCGTTGGCTCTTAGGGAAACGTATTTTGCATTGGTTCAGTCATTACTGCAGTATGGGATAATACGATGGGATGGTGCGGCTAAGTCATTGAGAATCCCTTTGTTTAGAGCCCAGAAAGCAATCGTCCGAGTGATAAGTAAGAAGCCCTATCTTGAACCCTCGTGACCATTGTTTGAAAAATTGCTTATAATATTATGCACTGTGCGGCAGTTATATGTCAAAGCGTCTGCCTTACAAATGATTAAGGAAAATATAATAAATGTCATATCTCACGACTTCCTCACGCGTTCAAAGGTCGAATTACTTGTACATGTTCCATTGAACAGATCGTCTCTCTTTCAGGATCATTACGTTTTTGTTGGCATTAAATTCTTCAACTTGCTCCCACGGGACTTGAAACTTCAGCAATCCAAGCTAAACTTCAAGTCTCTTCTTTGTATGCATCTTATTGGCAGTTATTTGGCCTATCAATATGAATGATTTGATAAGTGCTAATATACCTACCTACTTGTAATCCCTGTTTATAGATAGATAGATTTATTGGCACAATAATACAAAAATTAAAATACTATACTTTACCAATTTAGCAGAATAAACAAAATAAAGATATATTAATAAGATAATTTACACTTGTGCCAACGGAGGCCTAAATTCAAGGAATTAACTTATACTTTAGTTTTACATTGTATATTAGCAGGCACATTCATTAATTTATTTTATAATTTTTTTAAAGCAATGATTATTTTCTCTATTGATCGCTACAATGTTATTTTCTTTAATTTTCTTTTATGAGGATACTCGGACTTGTGGCTTAGGGGCCCTTCCTTCGTGCGCGGGATTAACCTATCGAAGGAAGTAATTTCCTAATGTTTATTGATATTATTGAGCACCAACATCTACATCATAATATATTATATTATATAATAATCAATATGTGTATAATGATGTATTTGTGTTTTCTTGGAAATAGTCAAATAAATAAAGGTTTTTTTTTACGCTGAACTCGTAGGTGGAATCAGAATTTTGATATCTCATTCCGTTCTCAAAGTGGAGCAGATGACGAAATTGGATGACGAAGCAGATGACGAAACTGGAGCACTTTGAAGATGAAGAAACGTGGTTGTTACTTGAGATGCTCATCACGGTTCATCTGCTCTAATCTGATAACGGAATGAGATATCGCCATTCTGACTTCACCGTCGTGTTCAGCGTTGGAAAATCTATAACATGAAGTGTTACTTGGCAAAAAAAGGAGACAACATTAAATGTTTTGTTATAAAACTTATATAAAATTTTGTTATAAAACTTGTTATAAAATTTTGTCATAAAACTAGTAAGATGGAGACATTTTACATGAAACCAGTTATTTCTTCAAAAATTAGCTCTTATAGCCATGCTGCATGACTTTTTTTTTCGAGTCGAATCTTGGTCTTGTTGAAGAAAGAGCCTTTTGATTGAATACGTATGTTCAGTCGAAATCAATTTGTTCCGCCTGGAGTCTTTTCATCTCAAACATTGTAGGTACCTATAGAGATCTATGCAGAACGTAATTACCGTCTTGGAAAAATTTGCAGCGTTTTTATTCTTTGATTCTAAGACTTAGTATCTTGGAACATAATCTCACTATTTTTGAAGGGGAAACGTTTCCAATGGTTCTGAATATGAACCGAAATTGGTTCAGAACGGAAATGAAGGTTGTGTGTGTTTACCCTATTCGATTTCGAGCATGTTATGGACTCCCATTACGTTTTATCGTTTGGTCGGACAGAAGCGTATTGGCTATTAAGCACGGATGGGAAAGTGGTGATGTGCCTCAGGAGAGGGATTGGGTAGTGGACCACTTATCGATACGCCGTCGGTTCCCAAGGACGGACGGAAAATTCCGGATGAGAGGCGGCAGAGCCTAAATTCATTGCTAGCAAGCTAAATTACCCCTAATCCCATTTAGTTAGGGCAACAAGGTTTATTCAATTATCGGGGCTTTCGACGCTATTCCAAGTTCCCCTTTTCTCAGCGTCTTTCCCGTAGATTTCGCGGCGGTTCTCCTCTATGGAGTGTAAAATCGAACATTTGTTGTAACAAATTGTTGACAACAAACGGGATTCCTGGACGTGGTTACCCGTGACAAAAATCTGCCTATACCTAGTCGAGTAACCCGATTCCAATTAAAAAACGAAAATGATGATAAGCTGCCTGAAAAGTCTTCTAAAAAATCAGAACCAGGTTGAGAAATTAATAAAATACACTTTTGAGGTTAGCTCATTGAAAATCGTTTGTGATCTGATAGTGGTATCTTACTTGAAACTACCTAACTTCAGACTATTCGACCATGTTATTATTGCCCTGGTTGTTGTTACGGGGAATGAAACTTGGGATAGAAATCCCTCCTTCATTATTCAACGATCGGTGAGGGCAAGTTAGTGAATCATATCTAAAACTAAAGGCTTGCATACGAGTCTGCAACACATTGGGACATTTTATGTCAATATTAATAATATCCAATCGTAATAAACCTTTCAGTAACAAATTTATTTTGGATCACATTGATATGGTCGTTTCATTTAGACAAATGTCACCTACGTCTGTGCTTTGTACGCTGATTTCTTTGAGAGCAGTTGCGTCCGACCAACTTTGTTTGGATGTAGTATTATTTTAATGAAAACAGAAATGTAGGTAACCTCAACCTCAAGCAATTGATCACAAAACAAGCGGCAGTGTTCACTATATCTATTTATAACATAAAAATATAGATAAGTCTGACATAGATACCAAGAACAAATACGCAAAAAATGCGTTATAATTCGAGAGCTTTCGATCGAATGGAGAACAATTTTAGTCCGATGAAAACTACAGAAGTTTCATTTCCCTAGCAACGGCTTGGTTGTGATGAAAATAATCGTAAAATGTAGGTAACGCTTTTCGAGGACACTTTTTCGTGACAGTTTTTATTTCAATGTGCCAAAGCAAAGACATAAAATGTCAAAAACTGTCACCAAAAAGTGTCCTCGAAAAGCGTTAGGTACCTACATTTTACGACAGTTTTCACTTATAACCAATATATAAATTTTGTTCTTGGTATTTATGTCAGACTTATATATATTTTTATGTTATAAATAGATATAGTGAACACTGCCGCTTGTTTTGTGATCAATTGCTTGAGGTTGAGGTTACCTACATTTCTGTTTTCATTAAAATAATACTACATCCAAACAAAGTTGGTCGTACAGGAAACTGGGATTCGATGTTTTGTTATTGTTAGTTTTGATTTAGCCATCAGCCACAGAATACCGGCCTTTGATTCGTATAAACAAAGAGAAAACAGGACTTGAGGAAATAGACGTCTGTAGTACAATATTAACATAAAATGTCCCACTGTGTTGCAGACTCGTATGCAAGCATTTAGTTTCTATAAGGCCCATTTTTGAATTATTATTTTAATGTGGCAAATCAAAGACATAAAATGTCAATAATAGACCAAAACTACACACGGGTTTTAGGAACGGTAACCGATGTCACATAATGGGAGTTACAAATGTACACAAATATTTGAATAAACACCAACACAAATACTCAAGATCTATAATATACATCCTGTCTAACATGGATATATAGGTATTATAGATCCTGTCTAATACAGATATTATCCTGTCTAACACCTTCAAGGGCTATTCAATCAGTTGTTGGCAGGTAGATAGACGATCTTGAAGACTCTTCATTGAGATGGTACAGGGTGGTACATCGCCCTTTGAATGGAGTCTCGATGTTCAATTTTCAGTGAACCAATATGTTGGTGGATTGGGCGTTTTAACTCATAGTATTCTTTACTTTGAAAGACTGCATATAGTATTAAATGGTTTCAGTCTTGGTGTGCATAACTTATCGGTTAAGGTCAAAAGTCTCACATGGAATTATTCACTTCCCGAATAAAATTTTTCTTTCGGAGTTGAACGGCAAAGGAATGATTTTCCAATGAGCGAAAAAAATAAATTGGCTTCAAACGTCTTATCAAACAGCAAATGATCAGACTTATTTTCAAATAAAATGACAAGCAAACAAAAGATGAACTTTTCAAATAAATCAACAGTATTAAGTACTGAGGAAATTATTACGGGGGAGGGGGGCAGTATTGAGGAGATATTGAAGGAAAGCGTTACGGATGAAAGATCGTCCGCCCCTTCTCCACTTCCTCATATCCTCCTTACGTAGAGAAAAGTAAGGGTCGGAGCGTTACAGGGGAGGGAGGCAGTATTGAGTACTGAGGGGGGCGGTATTGAGTACTGAGGGGAGCGTTACGGGGGAGGGAGGTGGTATTGAGTACTCAGGGGAGTGTTTCGGTGGAGGGGGGCAATATTGAGTACTGAGGGGAGCGTTTCGAGGGAGAAAGGCAGTATTGAGTACTCAGGGGAGTGTTTCGGTGGAGGGGGGCAGTATTGAGTACTGAGGGAAGTGTTATTGGGAGGGGGGCCGAGATGGGCAGAGTCGTATTCGTAAATCCGAATCCGATTCACAGCACCTCAACGTGTCAATCCGAATACGAGTACATTCATATTCACAAGTGTGAATTCGAATAGATTCTTATTTGCAAGTGTGCATCCGAATCCGAAATTGGGATTCACACCTGTGAATCCGAATCTATTGGGATTCACATCTCTGAATACGAATCCGTTTGGATTCACACTTGGATTCACTGAAAAATTCGATTCAAATGGCCAGTATAAATAATTAAATATGTTTTTGTACCTCGCTACAGGAGTTTTGGTTTATTATCTTCGATAATAAACCATTGGAAACGACAAAAAAAAAAAAAATTTCAACTGGTTTCCTCTAAACTTGAAGAATGTTAACTTACGGGAGGAGTATTTGGAGCAGTACATAATGAGTGGTTGTGATTCGTGAATTGGTTTGGAATGAGTTCTACCTACTTCACATTTTCCTCACGAGGGAGCAGCCCAAGAGGACAATAGTCTCCGGTGAGAGGGCGGAAGATGCTGAAAGGGGAGCATCACGGAAGTTGATGGCAAAGAGCGCCTCGAGCTCGAGGAAGGTCATTAGGCGATATCTTGGCTCTTACATTTTCCTCCGCCTCCTGAGAACATCAACACTTGGGGGAGATTAGCGCCAACTGCTCCAATTTAATGATCCGTCCTGCTCTCCCACTTCCGCCGTATTATACTCAGAGTGGAGGCTTTCACCGAGAGTATGAACTTACACACGTACCACCTTTGCTGGAACGCTCTTCAGTTTCATCCGTTTGTACTCACTATCGGAACGGAGCAGTGATTCCGACGTTTTTGATTAATTGACACGTCCTTCACACAGTTGACAATGGTATTAGTCAGCTGTTTAGGTAGGTAACGTACGAAACGTATCGGTACCTGTATATCGCCTTACTGTCTCATCAAAGCCGGATTATTCATTTGTACTAGGGGCAGTTTGGGTATGTAATTACCAGAGACGAGTAACCATTGGTCATTTAGTGCGAGGAAGAATGGAGTAATTTATGTCTACAGAAGTGGGTCAATGTTTCCGATGTGACCATCTGGGTTGAGGTGTATGGCGACGTTGACACCTCAAAAAACCTCGATTCAGGGGTGTTGCGCTGTTAGCACTGTCGCTGATGTCGCTCCCTATTTCTAACGCGTACTAAGTTGAGAGATGCTTCTGTCTGCAATCACATCAAATCAAAGCTGAGGAACAGGCTTTCTAGCGATGAGGTCCAGAGCATCCTCACTGTACGCTATTTCCTCCGTCAAGAGGGCATCACATGAAGTCGGTTTTTTTACCAATTTAACAGAGGAGAAGCTCTCTCTGTTCAATGAGCACATGTACGACCATATTTCAAAAGAAACTGAGACGAATTTCGGAGGAAATATTAACAGATTTAGACTGTTTTATGGTAGAGTAGCATTTAATACAAATTTTGTTTGGTTGTTTGTTATGTGGTAGTAGATATGTCGGGAAACGGACTGGTGTAGCCAATCCAATCGATTCAGGTCCGAATACTTGGTGCAGATGGCTTCTAGGATGGGGGAGCGGACTCCTAAGGTGGGAGAGATTGTTATGATTGGTGCAGACAACCAGAAACGATTGGCTTGGCCTTTGGGAATCGTTGAGGAGTTGTGCCCTGGTCAAGATAATAAGTGTCGAGTGGCCAAACTTAGAACGAATCAAGGCCAGGCGACCCGTCCAGTTCAGCGCTTGCATCCCTTGGAAATAGAATCATGGAAGAATTCTGATATACCTATCTGCTACTTCAAGAGCCAAGGTGTTACAATCAGACCCCACTCAAAGGGACGTCCACAGGCCGGCAGATGTTTTTGAAGAATCACAAGAGGATGAGTCATCAAATTATGGTGAAGAGACAATCTGCCAAGTGAAAACCCAATGTGGGCGGAAAGTACGATTGCATTCCGCCCAGTCATCTCCCAGGAGTTTGTCAGGTGCCTCTCGGCCGTGGTAGTACCGTGTTCCCCTCCCGCACCGCCCACTCTGTTTTGCTGTAAGTCCGTTTTTCCTACAAGTTACTCTGCCTTTTTCGCATAATATGCTAAACATAATAATATTATGTTTATGCTAAAGTTTCGCATATTATGCTAAAGAACATATTATGTTCCTCTGTATGCACACATGGATTTTCTGCCTCACAGGCGTGTGTTCCTCTATGTGTAGTACGTTTTGCATGTCTTTGTAGCATAATATGCTACAAAGACATGCAAAACGTATTATGTTCTCGTAGACAACATATTATGTTCTCTTGAAGGGCGGTATTATGTTGATTAGGCATAACATATTATGTTCCTGTAAGAGTAGGTAAAATTTTCCTGCCTAAAAAACATATTTTCTGCTTGGTGTGTGTCCTTCCAAACGATATCTGACCCTAGGAAAGAAAACTAACTCCAAAATGGTGCCAAAATGTCAATAATAATATTATACCTTTATTATTATAATTTTATATTATAACAACAACGGCTAAGTTTGTTGTAAGCGATGTTGGACTACTCTTAGGGGTCAAAGTACAGCACGAGTACACCACAGCTGCTATCTGGCAGCTTCTTTGGCAAGAACAAATGTTTCAGCTGGAGTGAGAATCCAATCAGTTCTGGTTTAGGCAAAGAAACCAACAAAAATGTAATAAGGATTCGCTGCAATTCTCTTGAAGGACCAGCTCGACAGCTTGGAGTTGCACCAACTCTTTTACTTTTGATATTTTCCTTGAATAGGTATATGAAATAATATTACATCCATAAGTTTTTTTTTTGTTTTTTGGAGCTCCTTTTCAATACCTATTCACCTACCTACTACTAAAGTTCTTTTTGCTCTCTGCCTTACCGTCACAAATGACTAATTATCATTAACTAAATTCATTAAAATACTTCCAAAAATCTGTTTTGTGTTCACGTTGGAGTCGCCTTCGTGTGAGAACTTCTGAAATCATGCCTTCGTTTATAGTGCAGTCGTGATTCAAACTAGGGATTTCTGTTACGGGTTACAGTACACGAGTACGTAACATGAGCGGTCTCAGGTGGAATACCCTATCAATTCGAGAGGCTCTAATGAACTGGGGGAGATCGATATCGTTAGCAAGGGGTATTACGAGTAGAATGCATCCTAACAGATGTGGCTGGGCTTCCTCCGGGGACGATCACCTACCAGATTAGTTGATACCGCGAGATTACACGTAATATATGGGACCTTGAGTCAGTTCCATTGGTTGATGATGCATCCTTTATCATCAGAGGACCTCTAGAAGTTTATGTAGTTGGATAATTATTGTCTGGTCTCGGCCTATTGTCTTATGGTCCTACTAATTTCACTCCTCAGAACTAATCAGTTTTACGTATTAGATCGTTTAAAAATTGAAATTTTACCATGAGGTTCTACATTGTGACTCAGTATTCCACTAAAACTTTGTCCCAAGTGAACAAAAGTAGTTGAACCATCAAATAGCTTCAGCTGTCTTTGATCCTTTTCGCAACTATTTGGCTTTAGACATGGATGATTATTCCCATAGAAATCGACGAATTATCATTGTCGAAAACTCATTGCCAGAAAATTGGCATTGCAGTTGGGCTTAGGTACCCATTAAATTGCTTTTTAATTGAATGTTTTTGTGTTTTTTTTCAACCGATATTTTAGTTAATTTCGATATTTTTGATCGATACTGTCGGTTGCTAAAAGTATCGATACTGAGCTATACGATAGATATCGTAATCGATACCTTACCTCCGATACTATCGATGTATCGATATGTTAGCTACCAATGGCCATCCCTTGTTGTCAATTTCCAAGACACAAGGAAATCACAATCACAAATACCAAGGCCTACGTAATAAAATATACCAAAAGGAGGTTACCATTTAGGACTCTAGGAATTTCCCGCTGAAATATGAACCGCCAGTCGATACAATACGAGGTTTTTATGGTTCATTATCAAAACTAATAAATTTAACTTCAACTTCAACTTTACCTCTTTAAATTCTTGAGACAACGGTTTATTATTTTCTTTGAGCATATCACCCTAATGTAATTCAAGAAATGATAGATGAAACTTTTGCTCATCACTCAAATTCAATTAAACAAATAGGTATTGTTTAAACAATTTTACAGCCAAGAAACCTAGTGAATACCTACTGCATTGTCATTCATCCTTGCATTGCCATTCATCATACTGCATTGCCATTCCTCCTTGCATTGCCATTCATCATACTGCATTGCCATTCATCCTTGCCATCATCAAAATTTAATTTGTTTATATAAATAGGTATTGTTTAAACAATTTCACAGACAAAAAACCTAGTGAATACTGCATTGCCATTCACCATCGACCCACGTTTAACATTTCTAGCCTCTAGCTCATCAAAATTTAATTTGTTTAAACAAATAGGTACCTATTGTGTAAACAATTTGACAGACAAGGATGCATTGCCATCCATCCTCACTTTACACTTCAAATTTGCATAATAATTTCCTCCTTAACATAGAATAGTCATTTTAAACACAACCACATGAGAAAGTGTTTCACTACGTTGATCATCGCTAAAGTATGCACCGAAAAATAATTGCTCTCTCTTCGTAGATGCATAAATTTAACCTTCGGGTGTGATCACGCGAACACAAAGGAGTAACTCAAATGAAAAAAAAGGGGTTAAACTCGTAATTTTCCTTTTTGTCTGATAAAGAAAAATTAGAAACGTACCAGCGGTCGAAAACGAGTGGTAAAACGTGAGCCAGAAGGGCGTAGTGGCGGAGGATGAGGCTTTGTTATGGAACTGTAATTTTCACTACCCGAAACCCAACCCGAGGCCACCTTACATCATCTCATTCCACTCTTTAAAAGAAACCGGTTTTGTAAGAGTGAATATATATTAGTGTTTAGAAGGGCGTGAGGTCTGGTGGTGAGCAGAGTGGAGGGGGTTACTTGACTGATAAATTGCCTCAGTTATTACTCCTGCCGGACCTCGCCTTCAAGATAGATTCTCCCTATTTATTCAGACTCCTTTTTATACACTTTTATCAACGTTTCGCTCTTATCGAGGGCAAAAACTAATGTCTGGTCTTCGCAATGGGGATGATAAAAACCCGCCTGTTTCGACTCCTCTAAAATTTCAAGTAATAAAACGACCCCCCACCCGCTCAGCCGTATGTATGAATAGGAACTGATTGCCTTGTTTCTTTCGGAAGAAAATGTTTCAGAGAACGGTGTCTTTCATTACAGCTGGCCCGTTAGAACGGATGGAAACGCATTTTGCCGTGATATATTGAGACCCCTGTTTTGAACCTAATATAACAAAATAACGTGTCGACGACGGGACTGGGCGATTTTCCCGACAGGAGTCGGAATAATTTATCAAGTTCGTGCAATCATTTCACTCTTATTAAACGAGATGACCCTCAGTGGCTACATTGTTATTGGCGTATTCAACGTTTTCATCAGATTTTTCACCAAAGTTCATATTCATTTTTCGTTGTTATCTGCTCGTCAGGTGACAAGTTTCACATCATTATGCTTTTCTTGTGCAGTCACCAAACTGGAAATACGAATACGCCAATTTCTCGAAATTTTGTCGAAATATTTTTGTGTTTAGATTAGATTTTAGCAGAATCTCCCCATCCGCTGCACCGAAACCTAGGCGTTTTGTGTGGCCTATGGCCTATAGACCCTGGGTCCAGTCTAACCCTTCAACTGGACGGATGTCCCTCCTACCAATTTGTTTACAGAAACCATTAGTTCAGAAACCTAAAGATTGTGTAGTGGTGGGCACTCAAAGAAGAGATGAAGTGCCATTCCGACTCTGTGCAGATGTTTACGGAGGCAGCCATGCCTAGTCAGCATCCCCACCAGGAGCTGGACAGGTCTCCATCATCCTTGGCAGGCTTAATCATTCTGGGCAGATCTAGTGCTTTATCCTACAAGGTGCTATCATTATGTCAGGTGGCTTTCTAATACCTCCAATCCCTTCCCCTCAGCCCAGGGAGGATTTGACCGATCATTTGGCAATGCCCAAGGCTGTCTCTTGCCCTACTAATTCCACATGTTTGCTGTTGTGTACATAATTTGTCTCATACAACTTTGTAAGCACGCACGAAGACAATTTTTTTCCACTCCTCCACCAAATAAATTCGATTTAGGTTTATTATTATCAATTATATTTATTCTCAATAGCATTCTTTTCTAAATCCATCTGCCCAGTAGTTCCAATGGACCGATTTAGAGAAAGAACCTCAAACTGCTCGAATAGGCTCACGTTTGAATGACGAATTTGTAAATGAATTGGGTCACAAGTGGTAATGCACTAAAAAAGTTCAGTTATTTGAGAATATACTCGTAGACTTGTTTCAACGATAACAGGATGAGGAATTTTCAAAACGCCATCTCAGTAATTTCAAATAGAACGGTTTAGATTTTTGTACAAGATGTTGGTGTTTTGTAGATTGAGATCACCCGAAATGTCGATCGAAATGCCGTTCGTTCACAAAACATCGTCAACATGAGCGTGAACCGGACAGGTGAACAGGCAAATTCTCATTCTGGGAAACGGCTGCCAACAAAAGGAGTTTTGAGATATCAAATTTCATGTCTCGGGATACTAAAGGAGAACACACTATGGAGAATATTAAAGGAGAATATTTTTTGGCGGGTACTTGGTACGGTTATCGCCGATGTAGGTAGTACCAGTAAACACCAGTGTAAGTTGTGTTACAAGTTGTAAGTTGTGTTATTAGTTGTAAGTTAGAATATAAGTTATAATATATATTATATATCACAACTTACAACTTGTAACACAACTTACACTGGTGTTTACTGGTACTACCTACATCGGCGATAATCGATATTATCTAACTCCCGAACTACGAATTTAGTTGGCGGTTTGACCATACCATCACTGAGGTAGTCACCTACTACTTCCCATTCAGAGAAGGCCATCTGGCCAAGAGGTCTTTCTCGAACGAACATTCAATATTTTACCTCACTACTGCAGGTATTTGATATAGTAGTAGGACTTAGGACGTCATTTTATACAGAATTATGTTTCAAAGAAAAGTATGATCTATAAACAAAATGTTAAAACTGTGGGTGAAAAATGTGCAGCGTTTTTCTTTGTAAAATCTTATTTTAAGTACAAATATACTGTAATGAAATACTGATACTGGACCGCCAATAGGACATTGAAAGTCCAACTCCAACAACTTAATCACATTAACCGGTAACTTCCAACTTTGATCCTCGATTGAGGAGGCAAATGGACGAACCGTTAACCTGATTTCGTGATTTAGATCAATCTGTTTAATTAATCATTTATTAGCATTTGGAATATTGGATTCACGTGTAAACGGTAGATTGAATCACTAATTGAGAACTTGCGCGAGCTAAATTGTTTTTTTTTTTTTCTCTTTCGCAGGTCGACTGCTCTGATTATCTTGAACACATCGACCATTCGAGAAGCAAGTGCAGTGATCATATTCAGCCTCACGCGTGCAATGTGAAGGTAAGATGACGACAGGGCTGAATATTTAATGTGTCGTTTTATTGTAAGTGGTGCATGGAGTTGAGCACGTTGGCCACACTGTGCGGCGTCGGAAGAAAAATTCACCCAAAGTAAATTATGCAATCGACAGTGGGACGAAACGCGAATCTAGCAGTTCAAAATTGTGGAAAAGAAATTTCATTTGAGTTTATAATCCTTGTGGCCATTAGAGGTAATTCGTAAGCCTACTAAATAGTTTTTTACATGTCAAAATGAGCCTCTTCTAAGACGTGCACCCATAAGCCGAGAATACCTATAATATTGCTTAGAACAACAACCTGTTTTGTAAAGGGGTAAGGGTTTACTTTGAATAGAAACGTACGGTTTTCGGTGACTAGATTTATTTATATAGGTAGTTGATTTATGTACACTTGTATTATGATATGGCCACTCAAACAGATAATTCCCTGAATCCACTCAATTCATCATCTATATTATTATCTGGCCTCTATGTTGGGTTGCGAAGGTGTCGAATCAGAAGCAGTGTTTGCTGTGCTACTGTGATCATGTTACACTGGGTGGTAAGGAATTTTGGGGTCTCTTTCTCTTGAGTCGCCTTCTGAGGCGTGGTTCCGGTGGATTGTTGACCAGTCTGGTAATTAGCTGATTTGTGTGATGTGTCATAGTGTGGTGAAGGTTGTTATAGTTGTGTTGGATCACTTCGGCTACATGGGGAATGTTCAGATCAGTATGTAGGGTACTGCCTCGCGCATACCATGGTGCTGACGTGACTAACCGAAGCACCCTGTTCTGAGTTACCTGTATCTTATTTATGTGTGTAGTAGCAGCGGCTCCCCAGATTCCGCAAGCATAGGCCCATATTAGTCGAATGAGTGTTAGGTAAATCTGTCGTTTGTATGGGAGAGGTAGAGTCGATCTGTGGTGCAGGAGGTGTCTAAGGGTTCGAATTCTGTCTCGCACTTTGCCTACCACGTATTTTATGTGGACTGCCCAAGTCAGGCGTTGGTCCAGGTGTACCTCCTTTTGTGATCACCATAACGAATATTTTGTTAAAACCACATTCACGGAGTGCTGGGAGTTGTTTACAGGTAACGATTATCTAAACGACATAGACGAGACATTCATAGGCTGTGTTGATTTGACATACCTACATTGTTTACTCATACGGCTCAATGTTCACTTTCCCACTTATAATGATCTCTCTGAGATCACAACAAACAGGTAAACAGGTTCCGGCTTGACATTCATTTTTCGACTTTTGAACAGCTAGATTCACGTTTCGTCCCACTGTTCGGCGGTGTTGGTGGCGTGGGAGAGTCTCCGATGACCTGCGTGGGCGTTGTGTACAGAAAAAAAACGTGGAAACCAATCAGACAAATCAATCGGTTCTGAGAATTCAACGAACAGACAGACAAAATTGCGGTCGCGTCGATAGAGATTATTATGATGACCGATTGAATGAGGTTTTGTTTGAAGTTGAAGCTCAGATCGTTACATACAATCACTGTCAATTTCCCTATTTTGATTCCACTTTACTTACCTCGTCTGCACCAAAGATTGCTCAAGACGGTTTCACCCAATTCCCGACTGACATTTAAATTCAAACAATCTCAGCGAGGTTCAGGTAATTACGTCAATCGTCGAGCCGCGTCTTTGTGTTTGGGTGACGACTGACGTCTCATTCCGACCAGTAATTACTGTCCTTTCATCATCCCCAGCTCAACAACCTTCACTTTCCATTCCCTTGCCGAGCCGTTCATTTGAGTCCGAAAACTCAATCCCGGAACCTCCTTTCGGCCCGGAAAGTTCGAAAAGCTCGGCATCGTGAATATTTCTTTTTCTCCCCGAACGTTGTTTTCGGGGGCACCCGGCAAGTTTTGATGGAGCTCTTTCTGTATTTGAAACTTGGTGAAAGCTATCACCCCCGCACCGCCCAATCCGTTTCCCTTCACAGTTTACATGTATACGAAGTGTTTAATCAAGATCTCCTCCCTTTCTCCCTCAGACTAACTTTACCTTTTCATTCACTTATTCATCCAACTTCGCCGGTAGTAATTTGGAATTTCAATCCCATGCACACATTCAATATGGTCAGAGACCGAGCGCAGTTGGTTAGCGTCAACTTCATAACCGAACGGTACAGATGAGGTACAATCACCTAATACTGCGAAGTCCTGCTACCAGCTCCCAAATGAAGGTTCCTTTCAGAATCACTCTTTTCCAATAACAGCCAAGAAATCTCAGTTTACAAAACGGGAGACCATAAACCGGTACCAAAACAACTAGTTTAATATGAACGCTTTTCCAACCAAATATCGTCATAAATCCTCCTGTACAAATGAACCGATAATTATTATAAAATGCACCCTTCAATGAACGACCCTATTCGGTTAATTTATTGATAATCAGATCTTGCTGCTGACACCTAATTTTAAAGGGTTTTTTTTACGCTGAACACGATGGTGAAATCAGAATTGCGGTTCCATATCCGTTCTCAAACTGAAGCACTTTGAAGATGAAGAAACGAGGGGGGTTGGATTGAATTAGTCAGTTATGAGTACATCATATAGGAGGAGGCGACCAGTTTCATTAGTGGTGATAGGGGGGAAACAAAAAAGTCGAATTCGGGTTCATACCAATGAATAAGTTGGCTGCACGAGGAAGACTGAAGTGGACGATTCGCTTGGTAGTTTAGTGGCAGACAAAGGGACGTGGAAGAGCTGAGGAGACTGGGTAGAGATGCGAGGAGCAAGGATCCCGATCTTTGACAGCAAAGTTGGGCAGAGGACTTCGCAATTTAGGAGTCTATGGAGAAATGTCAAGTCGGCCATCCGACCCTCTCCAGACAATGCTTATGGATAGCGTAGCGCGGGGACCAAACAGGGGAATCATACTCCATAATAATATTATGCATATTATTAAAGCGTAACGTTTGCCTGGACACTGCTGAACTCGCGGGTGTTCTGCTTTAGGAACCCCGAACCCCGCATAGCCCAATGTCTACCATCTAGCTGGCCATCACACAAAGCGTAGTCAAACGCAATCGGCCGCATGATACGAGAGAATGAGATGGCCGAGCACTTATATGGATTCAGGAACAGCTTGTTTGTGGAGCACCAAGATTCAAGCCCGTAGATGGCTTCCTGCAGCGCTACGCTGTCATACTGAGAGTTGATAGGCGGAAGATCTTCAAGTCATCAGCAAATAGCAAACATTGAGTAACAGGATTGAAGGCATCAACTGCACCGTTAATAGCCAACAGGAAGCACAACGGGCCATTGTGGCTACCCTGCGGAATTCCAGAAGTGGCAACAAAGGGAGATGACAAAGCACCCTGGAGGCGAAGCTGATCGAGATAGCTTGTGATCCAATCCAGTGCAGAACCATGGACTCCCGAACTAACAAAGAAAGAAGGTCGACGATAAAGTGACAAATCTCATCATTTGGGAATTTTGAAATCGGGAATGGATTAGGCTGAGGAACAGCTCTGAGGGACTTGTTGGAGTAGCTGGGAGGGAGCTTTCAGAATTGCCAAATGATGTGGTCCGTAGGTGTAGAATACGGGCAAAATATTCTATATGAATTCGTACACTTCAGGGCATTGATACGTGGACATAATAATTTTAATAATTTTCAAGAGTCGATAAATTGATGTATGCTAGGTGTTCAAATAATATTTTATATTAATTATATATTATATAACTGGCGATGAGAAAAATGGCTGTCAGGAAGAAAATCAAAGAGATTCCGTTTTGCAATTTGAGAGGATAATAATCAGATCGTCGAGTGACTGTACCAGTGAGTTTATACAATTGGAAACAAGAATTAGATGAGAGGGTAATTCATGTTGTTCATATTTCAAGGCTGACTTGTAATGGTGAGGATTGTTAGCGAGTAAAATATGAACAACCAACGACCCAACTGACCTCATTCACTGCACGTTTTCGTGTATTTCGCTCTGTGGTTTTTCTCTTCTGACGTTCACCAAAAACAACAATATTTGAGAATTGACTGGTAGACGGTCGGCTGACATCGTGTTCATTAGACGGCGGTAGTCCGGGATCATGTTTACTCCTAGGGATGGGCAATACGTCGGGACATTTCCGATATCCGATTTCTATCTGTTGACAGGCCTTTGACAGTGTTCCCCGTCTCTGCTCCTCTATTACTCGCAAGAACAGCGCTTCATTTCAAAACTCTTCCATTCATCTACATGAATGAAGTATTGCCAGTAATATCTGTGAATAGTGATTTGTTTTTGACATGGATATGTCTTTTAGCTTGGAGTTTAAAAATAATTGTATGACGTTTTATCAGCCCCAAAAAAGTGTAACGCGATACCAATAAACAGATACGGGCAAAGTTCCAAGGGGTGCCCAGCGACGACGATTGGAAGAAAGGCAGTTATTTTGACATGGATGTGTCTTTTAGCTTCATTAGGACTTGGACTTTAGGAAAAATAGGCCCAGGATCAGCAGATTGGCTCCTACAGCTAATGTCTATGCTATTCGCTCTATGAAGCTGTAGTTGGGAGAGTAGTCTCCTTAGGACTTACACTTCAAATATCGTAGGGCCTGGGTGGTTCCTAAAGCTAATTTCTATGCTATTCACTCTATGAAGCTGTAGTTTGGTATGTAGCCTCGCTAGGGCTTACACCTTAGAGAGAACAGGCCCAGGATCAGCTGAGTGGCTTCTACAGCTAATTTCTATTCTATTCACTCTATGAAGCTGTAGTTAGGAGAGTTGCCTCCTTAGGACTTACACTTTAATTATCATAGGGCCTGAGTGGTTCCTGAAGCTAATTTCTATGCTATTCACTCTATGAAGCTGTAGTATGGTATGTAGCCTCCCTAGGGCTTACACCTTAGAAAGAACAGGCCCAGGATCAGCTGAGTGGCTTCTACATCTAATTTCTATTCTATTCACTCTATGAAGCTGTAGTTCGGAGAGTTACCTCCTTAGGACTTACACTTTAATTATCATAGGGCCTGAGTGGTTCCTAAAGCTAATTTCTATGCTATTCACTCTATGAAGCTGTAGTCAGGAGCTTATCCTCCTTAGGACTCACACTTCAAGTATCATAGAGCCTGAGTGGTTCCTAAAGCTAATTTCTATGCTATTCACTTTATGAAGCTGTAGTTGGGAGAGTAGCCTCCTTAGGACTTACACTTTAATTATCATAGGGCCTGAGTGGTTCCTAAAGCAAATTTCTATGCTATTCACTTTATGAAGCTGTAGTTAGGAGCTTATCCTCCTTAGGATCAGCTGAGTAGCTCCTACAGCTAATTTATATACTATTTACTCTGTGAAGCTGTAATTTGGTATGTAGCCATCTTAGGACTTACACTTCAAGTATCATAAGGCCTGAGTGGTTCCTGAAGCTAATTTCTGTGCTATACTATTCTAGAATAGTATTGCATAGAAATTAGCTTTACTGAGAAACACCTTTTCAATTGTAACGAATGACAAATGAAATTAAAACTTCATAACGGCTGTAACTGTGTGCGTCTTGAGGTCGTCTTCTCCGGAGTTCTGTAAGTCGATGATGTCTAGAGGTGAAGGGGTTTCTGTAGAATGATGATGTCTAGTAGTGTTCGTGGTAGTGTGTAAAAGTAACTGGCGTAAAGATTGGCGTCTTTGTCTCCTAGATATGTAGGGTATGTATTAGACAAATTTACTGCTAAATAGATATAGGAACGGGTTCAAATCAGATATCAAACGGGTTCCGTACCTAGTTGGTAACGCCCAGATATGGACTGTATTTTATTGGTTTATGTCATCTAACTGGTTGAATTTATATTGACTCGCCATATTGACTCTAGCTTGAAGAATAACGTTTTTTAAAATATTGAATATAATTTAATAATCATATTTTTAATGATAATACATGTTACCCCAAGAATGTACCTATTGTATGATGCAGTGCATTGTAGTAGGTCAAACAACCCTCGTTGGTTGGAAGTAAAGTATTGTGTCCGAGAAAGTTTGGTTTCCTACTCATGTTTTGCTATTATTTACACGTACGTTTGTGGGGTTCACTTGGTAAACCACGAGTGTTGAGAGAAGGCGGTGTCCCGAAGGAAAAGGACAAGGTAAGCTGTGGGCCCTTCCTATTTCAGCAACAGCGTTAGAGTTGGGAGCGGGTAAATCGAGCGCGTGTTTCTCTTTATATCAGCCAATAGGACCCTCGATCGGAATCTCCCTCGTGTAATGATCCCAACGTTTACATTTCGGTTTGTATGCACGCCCCACGATGTTTACGTACGTACGTACGCACGGTGCAGTGTTGCCAGACAACTTGCCTCGAAATTCCCTACGGACCGTTTTCAAAATCCCTACTTTTCCCTACAAATTCTCTACCATGTTAAAAAATTCCCTATGCGTAAAATTTCGATTGCTGAAAATTTAAAAGAACAAAAGAAGATCACTTCCCTCCTAGTCATCTACAAAACGACAAGATCACTGCATTCACTGCTGCTGGTTTGGTTTGAGGATTGAAATAACCATTGAACCACTGAGTTGCACAATGTAAATTTTATTGCTGTCTCAATAATAGTTAGATTAGGTCCAGTCATTTTTTTCAGGACAAGAATTGTCAGGTACTTGAGAAATATCACTGAGATAAATATAAATATAATAAGGCTTATTACTAAGGCTCAAGAATGGTAGCATTGGTTACATTAGCCTAGGAATACCTATTTAAAAAAATCTTGATGTCGACAACCAGGAATGACTACAAGGAGAAAATATAATTAAAATGGTAAAACAAGTAACAGAAAAATTTGGGATTGAAAATAGAAAGAAGAGCTAATAAAATCTTAGGTTAATCTCAAGAGCTTATCAAAAATAAATCAAGAACTATTCATCAAAGAGACCATCAAAAACCAATCAAATCGTCTGTCACTATCGAGGGATTGCTCGCTTTTATTAGAAGCGTATAAGCTCTGTGACGCAAGCGACTTCATCATATTTGGTGTGATGGGGTGGTTGTAACAATAATTGTTACAATTCTTACATAATTGTTACAATTATTGGTACCTTTCTCCTTCATGTCTTCAACAAGACAGAGTGACAGATGACAGTTGATACCGAGATAGATTACTGAACGAAGACAACAACATGGAACATGGATAAGAAGTGTGTGAATGCTTTTCTTTAAAGAAGAGTTGTGGCTTGTGGTTGTCAAATGACGGGGACGAACGAAAATGGTGATAGGTGTCTACACAAGTCGTTTTCCGATCACGAATAAATGTACTAAAATCGTATAATTATTCAACTAATTAGAATTTTGCCAGTGTTTGAATCACGTAACCTAGCTTGACCAAAAATCCCTACGTTCAGCGTAGGGATTCCCTACGCTCAATGCACCCCCAAAATTCCCTACGTGTAGGGAAAAATCCCTACATCTGGCAACACTGGCACGGTGTCCTTTTCCAACCTTGACGTGGACAACATGAAACACCTGTGTCACATCTGTATGTGACTCACTTGAGGGGGTTGTAGTAATAACCTTGATTCATATCTCGGGTTTCGTTTCCATGAAAATGAAGGGCGGTGGAGAAATACGAAAATGAAAGGTGTCTCTGGGAAGGACTCCGAAATAGCAGGAGGTTTAGAATCCCTGATTTTTTTTTTCCCCAAGTATTTGTGAGACTGGATGACATCCTCAAGGCTCTCAGAGCTGGCGTATCGTATCTCGGACCGCCAGACTTGGTTTAATATGGAAATAGCCTTTCTCGTTTTCCCGAGCCCCCGTTCCACCCGAACCCGCTCCTCTTAGAATGGGGTTACACTGAGGGAAAAGGGGTTTCCAGCGGAAATGGAAAAGAGAGCGATTTTTCCCGCTTCTTCTTCTTCTCCTTTTTTTTCGGGAGATTCGAAGGGAAGTACGTCGAGAGGACGGGAATCGTGTATTGAATATAGACCGGAGAATGATATAGGGAGATTTCAAATGTTCTACATATCTTTCCCGCACGTAATATTCATATCCAGGGGAATAATTTCGGAGATGAACGCGTGCCTTGGTGGTGTAGGGGGGCATTCTCCTGGCACCAATGACGGGCAGTCGGGGAACTATTTCAAGATCGATTTTCAAATAGAGAATACAATCAGGCCGTCATGGTCCTCTGTGAAGGGCTCCTGTTAGACTCGTACCTGACAACTCAAAATTATATTTTCCCATGGAAAATACAACTCCCGGACACAGTTCGTGGGAAATCGATATCGGTGATTGATATCCTGAACTGTGGAATTACAATTCCTCCGGCTTCAGATGTTTCGGCAACTAGGGGTGCAACAACGGAACCAAACAATCGATTATAACATCAAATGAATCATCGTCAGCTAATAATCGATGTGACCGATTAATCGGAATTGAATAATCAATATTCGTATAATCGAAAGCAAAAATCGATTTTTCAATTACTTATTTCAAACGCATAGTTATTTGCTTCCCGACGGTTTTCTTCGTCTGTAGGCGACGACCTATTGTTAAATTACAAGGCTAATGAAGATAAAGGAATGCCAAAACGAATAAAATAGCATAAAATTGTTTTTTATTATAAATTGAGGGTGCCATAAATAATATACACTTTTTATCGGTTCAATTTATGGCATTGTCAAGATAGATATTATCAATCTATGATATCGGTACCCAGGGTTCAAAAAACATTAGGTAATTTTTCAAATCCCATTGTCATCAACTTTCACTCGAGACGGTAGATCATAATTGTAAAATCGGATTTGAAAGCATTTTTTAAGCATATTAGAATGCTTCGAGTCCTGATGTATTCGAAAACCGATTCATCAGTTATAATATCGATTATTCAGTAATAATAATCGATTAATAAAAATAATCGGCAGCTAAACATTGGTTAAAATTAATCGATTAATCGGTGGGCTGAGGGGGGGGGGGGCAAATAATCGAATATGCGATTAATCGATTATTTATTTGCTTCCCTATCTGCAACCAGGCGCCACCAGTGTGGCAGACAAATTATTCATCTTCTGCGTATGGTTTTCTCGTTATTCACAAATTATTAAATGAATAACCGCTTAATTGGTAGAATTTCCTGGCATTTTTATGGAAATCTTACTTCATCATCTTCAGCGTGAAATTCCCTTGAAATTCAACGATGCCTCGTTAGACCCACCGAACCAATAAGGACAATCGAACATCGCTCAGAGGAAGACGAATCCTCAACAGCTTCCTAAAGCGCCCGCTCCTGTTCCACCTGTCATTTTGTTTTTCTTGATCGATTCCAATGGTTCAATTTTGGAGATAATAATTATCTCCAAATTAATTATTAACCAAAACGAATCTTCCACAAAAAATGCCCACATTATTGCATTGAAGAATATCATGGATAATATTAAGGTAGTCCTATTTGACTCAAACACGTTTAAAAATTAAATTAGGAATTAACGTAATAACAATGAAACGTCCTTCTTGGATGTAACGAATCCACGCGCCAAAAGGTTCAAGTCCCCCCCCCCCCCCCATGCTCGAGTTTTTAGCAGAAGTCGCACCCACACTGATGGCAATACAATAATATTGTGTTATGTTTCTCTTGAGCTGGAGACCGAAAGAGGGCGCAGTATAGTACTATTTTCGGATTCCTTGGGGGGTGGACTCAAGAGAGGCGGCAATCCGTTGATCGGGTCTATCCCAGGGAGGCTGTTGGAGCTTTGGAATTCGGGTACATCTGTTAACTTTGTATGGGTCAAGGGACATTGTGGCATTAAGTACAATGACAAGATTGATGAACTAGCAAAGGCCGGAGGTATTAATGGGATCAGAATAGATCTCAAAATACCTAAAGAAGATCTGTTCTTTTCCTTAGATAAGTAGTATTATAAAACTCTGCAAATTCTTGACACAACGGTTTATTATCTTCCTTGTGCAGATCACCCTTCTGTCTATACCAGACTGTGTTGCAAATCGGCTTCATACCATATTCTCACCGTACTCATACCATACCATACGAATTTCTTTCCTATCATACGATACTGTACTATAACAAATAATACATACAATAATATACCATACCATACTCATACCATGTCATACAAACCGAGTGAATATTGAAATGTCATCCATTTCTGACCTATATTTAAAATTTCAAGTATCTAGCTCATCATCAAAATTTAATTTGTTTAAACAAATAGGTATTATTTAAACAAGTTTACAGACAAGAAACCGAGTGAATATTGCAATGTGGTCTATCCCCGACTCACGGTTAAAATTTCTAGACTGTAGTTTACCGGGAAGATGAAAAAAGGTAGTTTTATTCTGGGCGTCTGTTGGTTGGGTCACATAACGGCCGTTTTCGACGCGAAAGTTTAGTGTTTTTCCTAAACCTTTGCGCGGTCACTGTGAACGAACGGCTGGTCGCAAAAAAATCCAATTGGTCTTAAAAGATTCGTAATTTTTCAGGTCATTCAAAAGTGAACTAAAAATTACACCGTTTCATGAGAATGTTTAGAGATATGACATTGTCGAAATTTCAAAGTTCGTTTTGAACCCCTTCCCCTTGACCTAGGGTTATGAAAAGTTTCGAGGATCATTGTGGGGCTGGTCCAAGCCCAGAAACCAAATTTCGTAATTTTAGCTCAACGCTAACTGGGCAAAGTGCCACGGACGGCGGACGGGGGACGGCGTACGGCGTACGGCGTACGGGTGACGGACGGATTTTTTTTTATTCGATTTTCTGAATCTACGTATCTTGAAACGTAAACCAACAAATTTTGAGGGAGGGTTAAAAAAATTTTTTCTTTGGGCGATTCCAATGGTTCATTATCGAAGATAATAAACCAAAATGAGTAGAATGCTCTGTACAGCGATTCAGAAAAATGGGTCATTTTATAAAACCATTCACCCGCGCCCTCCCTAAGTGCCTTGGTTTTCAAATGTTTCCAACAGGGGTATGGTGGTGTTGTTAAACAGACTGCGTTCGAATAAGGGAGTGTGCGCAATTTTTAAATTTACTCGTAGAATAGGCGTTTTGGACACCTCATTATGTCAAGCTTGTGAGGAAGAGGAAGGGACGTTATGGTGATGACATGTCCGGAGTATAGGGAGGAAAGAGAAGTTTTATTTGACAGTGTTTCTCCCTTCCTAGTCCACCCCTTCAATTATATAGATTTGTTGAGGAACGTTAATTTGTGTATGTTTACATACAATTTCTTTAAAAATGTGAAGGTTTTTATTTGATTTTCTATTTTGAAAGAATTTTTATTAAGTGATAAGTTGTAAGTAAGTTTTGTATGGCTAAATGTATTTGTACGAGGGGAAAAAAAACGAAACGTCTAATGATTGTCAAAACTCTGTGTGGTATTTTGACCGGAAAATCCTCATTTTCTGTTGTAACACATTTTTTTACGTGTAATTAAATCATAAAATTAATTATCCGTTCGTCGGGCATCGCGAAGGGTACTCGACGAGGGAGTCAGCTGTGAAATTGGAAGCTGAAAGTAGGCGACGAAGGAGTCACTGAAAAGGCGGCGGATGGACTCGAGAGGACCGCACATACTTGGCGTAGTTAGTGAGGGCGGTTCCCTCAACCGGTTGGATATCCGTTTTCCACTTTGACCTTTGTCCGGGGGCGGAGAAGCATTCCATACCGTCCCATGACCTGCACAAGGGATCGTTAAACTCACCTCAGCTGTGGAGAACTCTCTTTTCTATCACGCGTTGACCTCACGTCACAATTCGTCAGAACTGAAACTTAATTATGAGAGACATCTTGTAAATCAACCCTGAAAAAAAATCATGTATTTCATTTGGTTCATTTTGAATTTTCAGAATAAATTGTGGATTATGCAGAAGGACGGATAAATTGGAGGACAAACTCACGGCGAACTCAATCAAACGAATATTGAGCACCATCTGCGGCAAAAAGTTTAAAACTCGTATTTGGGATATCCTCAGGAAAACGTGGAACCGGTTGTCCAGTATGTTTGCTCTTGTAAGGGACCGTTTTTTGGTTTATTATCTTCGATAATGAAACATTGGAATCGCCCAAAGAAAAAATTTTTTTAACCCCCCCTCAAAATTTGTTGGTTTACGTTTCAAGATACGTGTTCTTGCCGGCCACTTGTCTGACGTCATCCACCCCCTGCCGGTCCACGTACGTCATATCCTGTGAGGTGTTCTTGCCGGCCACTTGTCTGACGTCATCCACCCCCTGCCGGTCCACGTACGTCATATCCTGTGAGGTGTTCTTGCCGGCCACTTGTCTGACGTCATCCACCCCCTGCCCGTCCACGTATGTCATATCTTTTGACGTAGTTGGTCGCTTGTGTTGCGACGTCATATTATCTGAGAGGCCCGTGGATAAGGTGAATTAAGGAGACAAAATAGACTTCATATCGAATCGAGGTGTTTATTTGAATTCTTCTTCTTAGATGATTTGGCTTCAGACATGCCAGTCATAGCCATTGGATTCGTGATTCAAAGCAACCATAAAGTGGGTACAGCTTTCGTACGAGTACGCAACCACGAGGGACATTTTATGTCTTTGCGCCCCCTCCCACACCCACATCACGTACCACGTACTTCATTGTTGTAGAAATCGTACCTGTGTGTAAAAAGTTATTTAAACAATCACGCTCATACCGCAGCTTGTCGGCCACGCACTCCGCAGTGCTTAACGTAATATGGTTAGGTAAATCGAGAGCTTTCCAACGAGTGGTGAACCATTTTTGTACGATGATAACTGGCGAAGTTGAAGTTCCGTAGCAACGAATCGGTTGTACGTGAAAATCATTATAAATTTTTCATAACGCTTTCTTCGTCACACCGCCACCGTCACAATGTCACACTTTTCGAGTTATGTGCCATAGTAAAGACATAAAATGTCAAAAATGAAAAAGTAGGTACGTATTTTTCTCGTACAATTTTCTCATGAAGCGTGCGGTTGAATAAAAGTAAAATAAATTGTGTTCGGATGAAGAATCTTTAAACTTAATATGAAAAGTATTTTGGGCTGATAGGGCTAAGGCACTCCTAATTAATAACAGGTGCCTGTTTACTTAATTATTCTTGGTTTATAAATTGAATTTTCTGAATATTCGCATATAATAAATTTGAACACACCGGTGAAAAGCTCTTGAATTGCAGATGTTTTTCCAAAGAGAGGAACGATCAGGTATGGGTAAAAATAGCTTTTAAAAATGCCATCATTTTCAACCCAAAAGTTGTAACTGACAATTAACGCTTTGGCGTGATTTTTCACTTAATAAGCTCGTTCATGAAATTTTTATTATGTATTGAGAAGAAAGCAAATTTAACGTTCTTTTCAACGGTATCCTCAAATTTCATTTTACACGGTAAATTAGGGCAGTTATGGTATTTATACTGACTTAAGGTCGGAAACACGAAAAACATCTTGAAGTAAAAAAAAGTCGGAGTTTTAGTGGAGTTTAAAAAAAAATGTTATAGGACAAAAGTTGTTGCAAATTAGTTGTAGAATCGATCCCTGACGTATGGCCCATTCATACTGGGACACCCTGTATGTCACAAAATGTATTTCGTCAAAGAACAAACTGCATGAATGACAACGAATTCCTTCAATTAAAAATACCAACAATAATTATTAATAATTTACACTACATGATAATGATTATAATTCATAATAATACCTAATCTATCATTTCGTGATCTATATTGAAGGGTGAGCTGCTCAAAGAAGATAATAAACCGTTGTGTCAAGAATTTGCAGTGTTTTTAATTAATTTTATCATGTAATAAGGGAGAGATTTTTGTTATTTCGTTGTTAATATTTCGACTATGGGGGGGATTTCCCAATAAAGGGAGATTCCAATAAATTTTGGACCAGCTCCAACTGTCTGCTGCAAGGTCATACTCGTAGACCGAAGTTTCGTACTTGCTCTTTACCGATGGAGATTCTACTTGTTATTATGATATACGTTTAAAATCACACAATGAGGCTTTGTGTGCACCTCCCACCCGGTACCACGTGGTAACTCCGAGAGTTATTCAACATTTTTTTCGTCGATGTGATCTTTCAATTCGAAGTAAAAACATAGCGCACCAGGGCGACGTCGCATAAAACCGAATTTCTACAAGGGAAGTTATTGTTGGAAGCTTCGTTGAACGTTGTAAATGGAATGAATCGTCGGATTTTCAATCCCCCCCCTCCCCCCCGTCATCCAAATATTTCCGTTTCTTCAGTTCAGCTCGTCTTTTTCTTTTACTTTGCCCCCTTCACGGCGGTGAGTCGGTATTGAGATTATCGGATTGTCAAAGAGGTCGGAAACTCCCTCGAGGATGTAAAGGGGGATTGGAACTGGAGCCTTTTTCCCCGAAGTGGCGCTAGATTCTTCCAAACATGCGAATATTCTTATGCTGTATTCGGAATCTTCACGCCGTTCGTTTTCAGATTGCTATAAAATGCTGCAAATTCTTCTTTGGACAAGATTGATCGTTTTCTGTATGAAACCTCCTCGAAATCAATTCTCCACGGTATTTATTGGACTGAGGATGCTCATGTGCGCAGAACCCCAAACAATTAGTTAACCACCTTCAACAGTGCATCATCTCGAACTTTCCGGGCATTCCACTCGAACATAGTATGAACAATACCATTTACATACTATGAATAATACCTTTTTTTCGGTCAATTACCTTTTTCCCTTATTCTGTCCTGTTAAATCACAGATGATCTGAAGCACGTAAGTCCATTGTTTGGGTATTTTCAAATTTAAAGAGCACAGCTATTCAATGTCCACAGCTAAGCAGACCAAACAACAAAGTCCCTGGCATTAAATATGGTCCATCATATTTAATTTAGATGGTGCTTGCTGTTAAAAGGCCTTTCCTTGTCATACGTAAATGTAAAATTTACAATGGAATATTGGATACCATGTTACTCGCGCCATGCCTAAACCCTTTAAAGCGTACTGTAAGATGCACTCAATTCGATCTCGGAATTCGATTAGGACGAAATGTAAGATCACGTGAACCGCTCGCTTCCACAGGCTGCAGTTCAAGGCCCATCTTTCCCGTCCCTAGAGACTCCCGAACGGCTAACAAGGAGCTCCGGACATTTCTCCGGTCGACCTCCGCCAATCCGACATCCGTGTCCGCTCTTGTTAAGCCGCCCAACACGACCCCAATCCCTTCGGTCCTGAGCCAAACCTTCGCCCTCTTCTTATCGAATCACATGTTCGTTGCTCGGACACCAATTTTTTCCCCGTCGATGTCCGTACAACTGCGAACCGTAACGCGGAACTCCTCATGGCCGCTTTAAGGGGATAACAATACGATTACTGTTGACTTCCAGCACCGCAATTTTCATTCGCACCTTGTGTTTTAGACTAATATCCTCAATAATGAACCAATAGGATCAACCTCGGAGCCCTTGAAATTATTCGAATCCTTTAAATTTTAAGTGGTTACCAATAATTGCTAGGCTGACCGGTGAATTACCGCAGTTTCATAAAGCTCCGCCAAAGTTCCAACCTCTGGTTTTCTATAAAGTTATTTATAAACCGAATCATGAGGCTATTGGGCGTTTTAAAATTTTGGTCTTACCTTGGATCATGATTTTGGATCATGACCTTGTTAATATCAATATTTGAGTTGAGCAATTGTTTTATCCTACTGTGGTGGGAGGTATGGAGCTGCAGCTTCATCCCACCACTATATGTAGCACAGTTTTTCCAACCTCCATTTCAGACACCAGTTATTTAAAGTATAATACGTCACTTTATATTTTCCTAAAATGATAATTCCACTACTGGACTCAATTATAATTTCGCGCTCTGTAAGGGATCATTTAAAATCACGCGAAACCAAAGAGAAACAAGGCATCAGTTTCCTTACTCCAGTATTTCAAGTAGGTTCGTATTACTAGGCTCGTGATGGCATTATCATCTGTTGGTTTACCTACATCCAGGAGTTCTCCGAATGGAAACATTAACAACAAAATTGCATGAACTTCTGAACGAGGTAAAATTCGTTGTGGTGGGTGTAATGGGCAGATTGAAAGGCTTACGTTGGACAGGAGGAGAAAATTGGTTGAATGTATCACCAATGTCGGCTGTTGTAAAGTTAGCACAAAAGCTGACCAATCGCAATCCTACTGGATAGGATAGCTGACTGATGAGATGAATTATTGGGTAAATACAAGACCATGCTAGTGTACTAACTTGTGTAGTATTCATGTGCAGGAGATAGCACACGAATACTACATTCTTCCACGTGTTAGTACCTACTTCACTACCGTGTGGTATTTACGCGCTTTCTCCCCGAAGGGGAGAAAGGACGTAAATACCACACTACCGACTAACGGTGTACTCTCGGTAGTAAGGAATGAGAACTAATTGATTCCTCAAGAATATATTATAAAGTAAAGAAACCTAACTCGCCAAGCACACGTCTCGCTAGGTACTCTCAAATCGGAATCGGGGAATCGAATGACTGCAGTTCCACGTAAAATCGCCGTCCAGCCCCCGGAAATAGGTCACGGGTGTTGCAACCGTGACATACCAATGTACCGTCAGCACCGGAAAATCATCGTGTTGGTATCTCATATCAAAACCTCGAATCGTCAGCTGGCCGGTGCGGATCCGCGCAGTGGTGCCACCCGCGCAGTGCTGCCATCCTTATCCTCTCGGCAGGTTGGTCCGCCTTTCGAGTCGGTACATCACTCCCGGGGTAAGATTGAGCATGTCCTCATGCGGGCAGCCGGGGTACGCCAGGGTAGACTGGGACTAATTGACCTGGCTCCTTTTGCCAAGGCAGTTCCTTCCATAGGCAGGCCATATAGCATGACGTTATCGCGGTAGCAGATAGAGATACCAACCCTTGTTTCCCGTGGCCTTAGGTAAGACGCGTCAATTCCATTGTCCTCGTGCTCTGTCGAAGCCAGGGAGGTTGTCCGGTGGTGGTTGCTGGGGAAGGGGAGGTAGTAATGTTGATTGTTACATGTTTTCTAATATGGGACTCAAATGAGACGAGGCTTGGCCAAAACATACAAATTGAATACAGAAACATGATAAATAGCGAAGGTAAATAGAGACAGAAAAATGATAGGTGCTACAGTTTAAGTGATAAAGACACTGCAGACAAGATAGATGGTAGAAACAGGATAATACAGAGTGATTATAGTCGTAAGAGTAATAATTGTAACTGAATACAGAAACAAGATAAATAGAGTAGGTAAAAAGAGGCAGAAAAATGATAGATGCTACAGCTTAAGTGATAAAGACACTGCAGACAAGATAAATGGTAGAAACAGGATAATGCAGAGTGATTATAGTAGTAAGAGTAATAATTGTAACTGAATACAGAAACAAGATAAATAGATTAGGTAAATAGAGGCAGAATATAATGGTAGATGGGACAGTTTAAGTGATAAAGACACAGCGGACAAGATGAATACAGAGTAATTGCTGTACGTTCTGTAGCGATTAGGCGCTCAATCATTTCTGCATCTACGAGTATAAACCTACTCTGAAATCCCCTCACACTGGAGGCACCGATACCTCAAAGGGCACATTACATGGCTAAAACCCCTCCCAGTGGAGACACCAATACCACAAAGTGGTGCATTAGATGGCTTAACCGTCACAGCGGAGACACCGATACCTCAAAGGGTACATTAAACGGCTAAATCCTCACGGAGGAGTCTCCGATACCTACCAAGTGATACAATATATATGTCTAAACCCTCACAGAGGAGACACAGATACCACAAAGTGGTACATACATTAGCCGGCTAAACGGATCCAGAGCAGATAAAGACATAGCAGACAAGATGAATACAGAGTGATTATCGTAGTAAGAGTAATAATTGTAACAAACCAGAAAGAATATAAATAGCAATACAAGAACAGCCTACAAGGTATAGATAACGAGCTCGTGTACCAGTATTAAAAGTACCCTTTAAGCAGATGAAAGGAGTGGGGTTAAGGAATGCACATGGTTAGCCTTTATACACACAAAGGGAAGAACATGTAGGTTAGAAACCATTGGCATGCATAAAGAGAAGTAGGCCTTGTACGTCAGCCACTCTCCCTCCCCCCTCGCGAATAGACCACTTCCAGGTGGTGCTATACTTCCGCCCCTGCCCCTCATTCTCAACGCTCTCGCTCGCTCTCAACTCTGCGGCACTCTAGGTGAAAGCACTCATTTGTAGGGCTATTGATAGGAAACTGCTATCGATCAAATGATAGGACTGTCGAACTATCTAACACCCCTACTCATTTGTGGAGGCTCGCTTTACTGTGATGGGTTGTATAGCTAACAACTATGGTAAATGCTATGGAAGCACTCATTTGTAGGGCTATTGATAGGAAACTGCTATCGATCAATTGATAGGACTGTCGAACTATCTAACACCCCTACTTATTGTGGAGGCTCGCTTTGCTGTGATGAGTTGTATAGCTAACAACTATGGTAAATGTTATGGCTTAACTATGATACTTACGTGGTTCGTGACTATAGATTTACGTCTTACTGTTGTAGTCTGAGTCTGTACCATCACTTGTCCTTACGCGGTCACCATACCGTCATATGTCAGGTTTCCCGCCGTGTACCGTCGTTCCTTCCTCCCAGTTGGTCGAGTCATTCCGTTAATTAGAAATGAAGGTCGCTATTAGTCTGCAAAAAAAAACTACGATCAATATGGGGTACACAGGAAACTATTATTTTTGGCCAGAGCCATTAGTAGATTCTAGAGAACTAGAGCTGTGGGGTAACCATAACTACTGCAACCCCTGCACAAACAGTTCCTGCAGTCCAGTGGAACACCTTATAATGATGACGCCTCATCCGGACGTCTTCGTAGGATGGATTCAGCTGGGCAATTGCCTGCAGCAGGTCCAAGTGGAGTGATGACATCCGTTGCTCCCCCAAAGTCTGTGGTCTGCACCGTGGGCTGACCAACTAGCACAAAGTCGGGCCCTACTAGTGTGCAGCTGGCCTGGTCCCGGATGCGGCCACAGTGGGCTATAGTGCCGTGGATTGGTAGCTAGTCTACTTACTTCCCATCTTACCTCTTGCCTTGATTAAAGGAAAGCCTTCATTGGCTGAGTAGAGTTCACGTGCGGCTCCAGGCTCGCAACGTCATTTGTAGCTGTCTCGCAGTTCGGAGTAACTCTGAGGGCTTTAGTGAATCTCACCATGCTACCTCGAGCCTGTGACTGCCACTTGCCGGAGCCGTGTAGTCAGGACTTCCGTGCCAGTGTTCAGCTGTGTGTTCGCTTGCCATGGAAGGTATGGGAGACACAATTAGAAGGGAAACAGCAAGTATGGTAACCTGAAAGCAGAGAACTGTTAGTCTGGACTGATATAGGATGGGGTAATTGATATAATCCAGGGGCAGTTGTTCTGCGCAGTTGTTTTCCATTTCTTTTATTCTGGTTCTATAGTATCCATTTATATTATCTTTTTTTCCCTTATGTATTAATGCTATTTATCTTTTATTCTGTTTCTATATTATCATTTTTCCTTAATTGTTTTATTCTGTTTCTATATTATCATTTTTCTTAATCGTTTCTTTTTATTCTGTTTCTATATTATCATTTTTCTTTATCATTATCATTGGTTTATTTATTGTTATTTTTTTTTTTTTTTATTATTATTTTTTTTTTTTTTTTTTTTTTTTTCGATGACATTAATTAAAAATTGGACAAAAACGGAATATAATAAATAAACAACCGCCGTTATTGTCAATATGTCACTAATTTGATTGATTGATTGATGCTTGATTGTGTTAAAAAAACAAGTTTTCACAAGAGTTCACATACATGGAAATAAACTACTAATACTAATAAATGAAATACAAATTTCTTTAAATTCAGATAAAGTACATAGTAGAAATAAAGAAATAAATTCTGATTTGAAAATTTAGCTCAACAGCCAATAGTGTAAGGCACAAAGAGAGAAATTAAAGATGACAAGATGAGGCACATAACATCAAAATCAGTCTAGACGAAAAAAAAAAACCTTCGTTTATAGTAAATGCCCGCTGTCGTAAAACAATCTGCAGAAATCCTACTAATTTCCCTTGGTTCTTGCCTATCGTTGCATAGCAGAACCGAGCGGAAAACGGATTCATTTAAAAAAAAGGGCTGCAAAGTATTTAAAACGTTCGAAGGTAACAATATTATTATGTCACTAATTTAAAAGTGGACAAAAGTAGAATATAATAATTTATTATTAATAAATAAATAACCGCCGTTATCGTCAATACGTCACTAATTAAAAAGTGGACAAAAGTAGAATAGAACAAATGAATAACCGCCGTTATTATCAATAAATACATAGATAGATAAACAATCTTGGGCAATGCCTATATAAGTGTATATACCATGTTATTTGAATTATTAGATAATTTCTTCCCAGAGGGGCATCCCAGGGGGGGCATGTCTATTACTGTTACCAATAATTGTTACTTATTAATTGTTACTATATTAACAATTATTGGTACTGTTGTATTTATATTGCCTAGGCATTATAATCGTCAGCATAGTACTGAACCTAGTTTAACAATATTATTCAAAAACGTATCATGTACAAACTCAATGAGTAAAGTTATAATGTCGTAATATTATATGTACTGTGTGAAATGTAATATAATATATCGTAATTGACGAAGCACGAGCCTACCAAAGTAAAGGAAACAAACCAGAAAAGTAGAAACGTGCCATAAAGGGTTCCCGATTGCAACAAAGCCGACTCCGTGAGATAAAAAAACCCACAACCGGTCGTCGGTAACCTGCTATATTTCCGTAGCGATTAGTCGCTCAATCAGTTCTGCATCTACAAACCTACTCTGAAATCCCCTCACACTGAAGGCACCGAAACCATAAAGTGGAACATTACACGGCTAAATTCCTCACAGTGGAGACACCAATACCACAAAGTGGTGCATTAGATGGCCTAACCGTCACAGCGGAGACACCGATACCACAAAGGGTACATTAAAACGGCTAAATCCTCACAGAGGAGCCTCCGATACCTACCAAGTGATACAATATATAGGTCTAAACCCTCACAGAGGAGACACGGATACCACAAGGTGGTACATACATTGGACGGCGAAACGGATCTAGAGCCGATAAATAGACGACGAAAGACAAACGACCTAACTACAATTGATGAACTGAATTAATCCGACTCCAAAAGATTTACTGTCAATTCAACTCACGAACACGAAAACGGTTTTGAGAAACAAACAAGCGGAAAAACACTTGAGAAAGTTTTTTTTTTTTTTTGAAACTCTCTAAACTCTCTAAATTCTTGAAACTGATCTGAAATATAATAATAATATTATATTATATATTATCTACTGTTTGGAAACGTATGATCGGAAAAATATTATTTTTGGAAACGTACGATCGAACAATATTATTTTTGGAAACGTATGACCGAAATACAAAAAAAAAATTTCCTTCTATCACCAAAAATAAACTGTAGTGTCGCTACAATACTTTTATTATTGGTACCCCAAACAAACTCGTATAATAGGAATAGGAAGGAGGTGCTCGGCGAAACTCAAACGAGCCGAGTTATACTATTATATACGTATGACGCCGTGTGAAGTTCAACATAATATACTGTAATGATTAAACACGATCCTACTAAATGAAAGGGAACAAACCATAAATGTAGGAACGTGCCATAACGGGCTTCCGACTGCAACAAAATCGATTCCGTGAAAAGGAAAATTACTACAATCGCCCGTCGGTAACCCGCCGTACGGACCGTAGCGACTAATCAAATGAAGGTGCTCAATCAATCAACATCTATAACTCTATACTCTGAAATCCCTCACTCCGGAGGCACCGATACCATAAAGTGGCTCAAGACGGATACGGATTCAGATAGGACAAAGAGACGGAGAAAGACAGACGAGCGACCTTGACATTTGTGTCATAAGCGACTTACAACGCAGGTAATAAGAAACTTACAACTAAGTACTTACCATCGCAAACGGGAGACGTACTTGGTTCGTAGATCGCTGCCACCATATATGTGCTAACTACCGTGTAGTAGGTATTCCACTACCGTGTGGTATTTACGCGCTTTCTCCCCGAAGGGGAGAAAGGACGTAAATACCACACTACCGACTAACGGTGTACTCTCGGTAGTAAGGAATGAGAACTAATTGATTCCTCAAGAATATATTATAAAGTAAAGAAACCTAACTCGCCAAGCACACGTCTCGCTAGGTACTCTCAAATCGGAATCGGGGAATCGAATGACTGCAGTTCCACGTAAAATCGCCGTCCAGCCCCCGGAAATAGGTCACGGGTGTTGCAACCGTGACATACCAATGTACCGTCAGCACCGGAAAATCATCGTGTTGGTATCTCATATCAAAACCTCGAATCGTCAGCTGGCCGGTGCGGATCCGCGCAGTGGTGCCACCCGCGCAGTGCTGCCATCCTTATCCTCTCGGCAGGTTGGTCCGCCTTTCGAGTCGGTACACTAGTGAATTTCAACACTGTGTTGGTAGACAATTATTTCGCTCTATTAAACAAAGCATTGATTAGCTGGTGGACCCTTCAGAGTTGAAAATGGACTGAAGAGAAGCAGGGGGTCTGGAAGGCTGGGAATTAGGTGAGATAGAGCTGGACTCCGGTTCTTTGGGCATCAACAGTCCACTTCACTAGTCACCTTGTTGACTATTGGGGATCAAGCTGTAGAACCCACAGACTCTAGTCTCTTGACTTACGCGGATGTGATCAGGAGACTGATGTCGGAGTAGGTACATAATAGCATTATATCTGTTGTTGTTTCATTTGCTTTTTCATAAATGAAATTTATTTTGGCTCACTTTACAATGTAGTGTCGTGTCTCTACACTGATCGTAGAAACCGATTCACGAAGCATGACCACCAAAATGAAATGCCTCCGTCCGTCTTCAAGACGAACAGGAATAGAGGCTACCATGTTAGACCGAATCTATACTCTGAAGACACATGACACCCGAGTGATTTTCTATTGGGTACAGACATACAGGCTAATGGAGCAGTCCCACTATCAAATTCCCCTCCTTCCGCGGATTGTCCACCAGCTGACCTTAAACGATACATTGCAGCCAAAATGAAAAACCAGAGGGTAAAGGATTATATTTCCACGAGTGCACCTAAAACCCTGGTTTAGAAAGGTAACAGAGACCAAGCCCAAACCATTCTACAGGACCATCACGAGGCTGCAAAGTGGCCATAGCTGCTGCAACTCCCACCTCTACAAAATGCATCTGGTAGAGCCACCAGCACGTGGATGCTCTGAAGAGACAAACGAGCGTATTGTTTTGGAATGTCCTGAATACTCCGAAGTACGAGCCTCCCTATCATTCTAGACACTATAATAGAAGCGGACAATTTTAGAGTGAATTAGTTCATTTTTAACTTTATACAGCCTGTAAACATAAGAATATAAATTAATTTCAAGCTACAAAATATGTTATAATGAAAACTGCTTAAAGGTCTGTAGGTATAGTAGTCGGAAAATTTAAACAATTAGCACGTTGTAAGTAGTTCAGTAATTTTTTGTACAACGTTGCGTAAACGCAACAGCGGCCGAATATAAGTAAAAAAGTCATGTCTTAGGACACGCGTTACCTATAATCATTTACTTAGCCTGTGTGTAATGAACTATGCGCAATGTAGTTATATTGAATATTAAAAAAAGAAAAAAAATGAATTTAAATGTTTTGTCAACCCCTGAAACGTCTTAGGAAATATTTCGGACATTTAGCATACTTTCCGAAAATAAGCACAAATTCATGTTAGGAGTTTTCCAAAGACATACAAATCCGTTCTTAGGTCTTTGTACGAAAGATCTGACTTTTGGGAATTTTCTCGTCTAAATCTTCAGTTTTTCATTCGTACACGAGTACCGAATACAACTAGAAAGTGGTGACACGCGCTAATAGACCTCTCGGGAGGGAAAAAAGACGTTGTGATGAGCCGTACAACGGAAATGAGCGTCCTTCTGAAGAAACTGTACAATAGAACTGCGTTGTAACTCGATAGGGCCGCTAATGGGGGACCCTCAGCGGGGACGTTTTATCCTTTTCCCAGCAAGAGATCCTCATCGGCTACATCCTCGACGGTTCTTTCTCGACCGCGTCAACCCCCTTCGGGTTTCTTTGTTACTGGGCTTTTCTCTCTCCATTGCCACTGCTCGCATGTACCAGACCCTTGGCGATGCCCTTTGACTCGATTGAAAACGCAAAGGATTCACTCTCCGTCGCTTTGATGAGTTAATTAGGGTTTTGCAATGAAACGTCCTGCCATTGGAGATTCGCCTCTTTGAAGGCGGTGGAGCTCGCTTTTCATGATAAGAATATCAAATTTTATTCTTATCATCATGAAATACGAGCTCCTGTTTATCATGTGTTGGGCAACCAAATGGAAACGAGTGCCTACCTAGTCATGAGCAGCTTCGAATGATCCTGAATTGACGTTGAAGATAGTCGAAAGCTTCACGAAAATGAACCGAAATCATTTCAATGAGCATATACGACCAACCTAACTAAGAACTTTTCCACTATCCATTATTCAGGCAGTTATTCATGAATCTTTCATGAAAAATTTGTCATTATACTATTTAAAACACCCAGGAATCATTCTTACTGAGGTTGCCCACCAAAGCCTTCACTAGGTACGTCATTTATTTAAGTTAATATTCATTTCCTGTTTTTTTTTAAATATAATGTACCTAATATATTATATAATATAATCACTCAGACATCAATCAATTAAAACAACAAATCAAATTAGAAGAACATAATATGTAATATATGCTCGTATTTTGGGTGATTTTTGTCAAAATGTGACCTGTAACACGCAACAACCCTCCCCTCCCACCACTGGGCACAGATCCCTGATCTATGAGGGGGGTAGTTTCCATTGACCAAATTTAATGTACCTAAGTACTTATTATTTATCTACATTTAGCGACATAATGATGTTTTATGTTTTCTTCAAGGGAATAAAATTCATTTTATTCATTCAACCGTATCGATCATGAATCTTTCCAATCATGTCCAGACGTGATAAGTACGAAAATGGGCTAATTTCTCTGAACAGGTTTGAATTGATAGTAATCGTGTTTAAGAGCGCTGATGAGGGAGCTAAATAATTTGTATAATAAAAATGAGTTGCTTTATTCTAAAAAAAGAGCTTTTTGACTGATGAAAACCACACGTCTAGGTAGTTTTCATAAGGACAAGCTTAGAGTCTTTTTCATCTGAGATAAGTGACGAGTAATTAGTCTTCTTTGTCCACTTGCTTCATGTTCGCGCCATCACTGAACACCACCACACTATTATGTTATATTGAAAGGTACTTTTCTTCATTTTGTATTTTTTTTTTTTTTTTCATTTAACTTTCATATTAAAAATTGGTATTATTCAATTGACACGTTTTTAAAAGATTTTTGAGAATAAATCTTTGATGTCCTTCTATCGGCAATAACTTGGCATTAATTGTGTGGTTTTTGTACCTTTTCGTTATTTTCCTCTTCTGAAGCAATGTTGAGCGTTTCTGTAGAGCTTATTCCAATTCTCTTGTATTCAAGGGGATTGTATCAAAAGACCGACTGTAATGTTGGGGGATTAAAAGGATCGAGAGAAATAATGTAAGGACAAAATTACTGGCAATAATAATGGGTTGTCAACAGTCAACAATAATCAATAAACAACACAAGTGAAAATGGACAAAACAATAGTCATCGAGTGTCTATTTGTAAGTGAAATTGGAATGGAGAATAGAAGCTTGAATCATTGCAAACTCGTCTATTTTCGTCGTCCATATTTCAGGCGAAATAGACGATTTTTCCAATACTCTTGCTTTCCTTAGTATAATGATATTATAAATATTATGGTAAATATATGGTTTACCATATTATGGTAAACGATCTTCTCGCCATAGCGCCACGGGGAGATTTCAAAACGGGTACGGTGGTTGTGAAGTGGTTAGGACATCTCTTTAGTTGAAAGGAATGGGGCGTGGGGGGAGGGGAGGGTAAATGTATATCACTAACTTCAATAACTTAATAACTTTTTCAGGTTGTTGTGTGCGGGTACAGAAAAATAAAAGGAATTTATTAAATTAATAAATTAGGCAAATTAATAAGTTTATAAACTATTTATTTATTAACAAAATCATGAAATAATAAAATTAATAAATTGAGCAAGAAAAAAGGAGAGGCTGTAGCCTTGCCTAATTGAATAAGAGTAGAAATATGGTAAGGGTGAACAACAGGGGTTATGAAGTTATATAGGTTCCTTTCAGACCGAGCGACTTGAAACTCTCAGGGCTTTCTATTATCCACACCTATGGATACCTGCAAAACACATACATTCGTTTTCTACATCGTTGCTGAATGATATAGTTCTACCATTGTATCCCATACCACATGATTGCAACATTCATTCTACCGCCAAATTCCCAGAAGAATATAGCCTCATTTACATGGTATTAATTACAGTCGATACCTTGTAAGGCTTTTCTGCTATGCGTTCTGGGTAAGGAACCAATTTTCCAACGTTTTAACGTAGTATACACTTAGTAGCTGGAAGATGACGGTTCCTTCGGAAATTTTCTCATTCACTCATGATACGTGACTGGGATTTTCTCCTTAAAACGGTTTACCTACCTGATACATGTCATGTGCACCTCAAAACATTACTGATCGAGGTTATAATTTTCGTGAGAAATCCACTATTTACTCAAAAGGAATTCGTGTTTAAGCAGACGTACACACTCACTTCACCCCGTATGTTCAAAATACGTCAATAAAAACCGTGCAAAAGGGATGAAGCTAGTTTCTTGTCAAGCTGTCCGAGCGTTAACCCTTTTTCCGGAACCCAGTCGCTTGTACTAGGGACTACCCTGAGCCCCCTGTTCACCTCGAGGCTCTGAATGATACGAAGGGGAATAAGAGAAAAGGGCGTTCAGAAAGAAGGAGTGGGGAGAAAAAAAATGCAGAGGAAACTGTCTGAGAAGAGTTTAGATGTGGTAGGCAGCATAAAGAAGTGAAAGGGAGTTATGGTCTCGCTTGGAGATAAACCGACGTGACCTCGATACTTCCGGGGCCAATACAACATTGTCAAGTGTGAACACTGTTTCGGAGTATCTCCATTTCACCGTATCGTATCCCTACTAACTTGATCATAAGCACTTACGACAAACGAGACGACGCGTCGCGACGGGCTCTTTGAGGGTGAGGCGTATTGAAGCAGTAAGCACTCAGTTGTTTGAACGCCACAGCTCGTATCCAACCCACGTTAATACATTCATTTCAAAGTAAGTTCAAGTTCGACGTAGATAATGTAAATTGCGCATGCGCAAACAATGACTTCGATAACAGACCATCGAACAGTCACTATTGTTTTTCTTGGTCGATTCCAATCGTTCAAAATTGACCACCATAAACCAAAGATGGTACATATCTAGCGAAGCGGGAGCGTCCCGCCCGCCGAGAAAACCGAAGCCCTGAAACCTAAGCGACTGAGACACTTTCATCTGGCAAAAAGCTCCTGCCAACAGCATTGAAAGAAGCGTAAAGCTCCCTGCTGGTGTAACAGAGGAAACATATTAGGTGAAACCGAGGGGGACTAAGGGTGAAAGGGGGGTTGTGGGAAGAAGATAGGGAACCGGAAAACATTGGTGGTGGTGGTTAGGGGTAGGAGGATCAGGTTTCTATATGCACACTCAACAGCGAGGTGCGAAGCACCGAGCATCCTATATACGTGGCTGGCGGGCAAAATGGATATCATTCCATTTTGCGGCTGAGGAGGTTTAATGGAGGGCTAGATTTTACAACGGAGTTGTTTTTGGGGGGGATACATAATTGCTACACTTACTTGAGAAAATAAATTTCTGAATGAAAATCTGGGACGAAACCTTCAGTGATATTGGCGTCGTCACATTTCAGTTTCAAAGTTCTATCATTCTGCGAATTTTTAGTAAACTACAAGTGAGCAGAGTTGTGCAAACATTGCGGTATTGGAAATGGGCGGAAATGTGTTATTTTACTGCCCGTTCGTGTTCACACACGACAAAGGCCAGCCGAACCATTTTATTTTTTCTTTCTGGTTGAACGTTTATTCGGAGTCGCCGTGATCAGAAAAATATCTACGGATCGACCGAATGCGTGAAGTCACATACTGGTTCCCGACGTGCGTTGACCCGTACGAGGCCATCTGAATTCGGGCTCGATCGATTCCTCTAGCGGTCTCTTTAATTAACATTCCTTGTCACTGAGTGTGAGTCCTGAAACCATTTCCAGTCAGTGCCCTCGGCCTAAACCCAACCTTCATTATCTACTGCGGTTCGATCACATTTTCCTTCATCATCCAAACGCTCCTTTGACAAACAGTGGAACATTGACGGATAGAACACGCTGTAACTACATCGAACATACGTAGGTACTATTCATTCTGTGAGAATGCTCTCGGTTTTTAAGATTCTACCTACACAATATTTGAATAGATAGTCGAACTTGGCAACATTGCTATCCTGCGGGTACTTCTGTCAATAGCAGATCGAAATTTTCTGAAGGCTGATTACTACTAACACAATTTATGGTCTGCACATGAGACAAAGACATGGTCCAGCATCCGCCTCGAAACTTAGTGCCGTCGCTCTTAATGATGCTCAAGTTCCCATCGGGTTGACAGACCCAGTTTAAGTTATTTTAGTTTCACGATTCGTTGTAATAATCAACATAATAGTTTCCAATTGGTGTGCCTGGTCGAGATTTCTTGACCTGCAAAGTTTCAATTCTGAAGAAGGAAATGAACCTTTGTCTTGCAAGACAACTGGAGCCGTCAGGAAACAGAGGTGCCTTAGCAAACCTACTGTTCCTTGAGTAGATCCACCGATTCTTCGGTTATTTGCTGATTCTGGTCATGAATCGCTCGTACTTCAATCGTAAGATCCAATTAAATGGAAGAGGGAAGGCGTGGTATTGTGCTAAGTTGGTTTTCGCTCTATTAAAATCCGAAACGTGGACTAAAACAAACAACTATTCGCACTGTGAAGATTAATGTAGCGATTTAGGCATTGGAAGGTGAATCACATAATTTCCCAGGGTTGCCAGCGTTGCCTAACGGAGAAACCGGCCCTAAAACTGTTCTAAATCGAGAAGGGATGAGGTGAACCGATATGAAGTTGCCGAAGTAAACGCGTCGGTCGTGATTCACGTTTGGGCCCTGGGGGTTATCTTTCCGCGTAGGTCGAAGAGCAGAAAACTGAGGGTGAACTCGGGCGGAGAGAAAGTGAATATTTCATCCTGGCAAGAGCTGGCATCCATTTATTAGACCTTCAGGATTCAACAGGTGGGAACAGAACGGGGTAGTGGACTTCCTTTACGAAAAACCGGCTTTTCCCTATATCTCTCTTTCCCTATCTTTTCCAATGGCCTTTTCAGCATTGGCGGAGAGATAATGTCTATATAGTCTAACAGGCGTGTAAAATGAGTTCGCAAGAGTTTGATGAATTTTCTTTAGATGATCCTCGCATGGAAAACTTGAATGAGTAACTACTGAGCTGATTGGAGCTCGTCTGTACCGTCAGCCAATCACTAACCGAAGAATAAATTTATTCTACCTGTAGATTTCGCTCCAAAGCACTCATAAAACACAATGAATGCACGTCCAATCATTCGCAATAGTGCAGCATCTTTTTGATACATCAAGATTGAGTTGTTTTAGTACGAAATTCAACATTCCCAATACTCTAACGGATATAGATATATTTTAGATGACCATGAGCAAACACCATTCAAGATAGACCTACTAGTTTTACACGAAACTATCTCATTTTTAAAAAGCATTAGGCAGTACCTACTGCCGTTAACGACGAGTATTTGAGTACATAAATGCTGCAAATCATTACCTCGTGGGTTATCATTACTGTTTGGACAACCTCGTGTCCCTGCATCACTCTTAATGCGCATCTCGATAAGGGCTTATTCTTGCAGGAATTATCATTGTTGTGGTCCTCCGACTTATATTACGACTGTTGTATGATGATGATGGGATGACCAATTTCGTCATTTTGTGATTGCTCTCCAACAGAACGAATGACGACCCTCCGTCTTGCCATATTCCTCAGGCAAAGAGTTGATTCGAACAGCTCATTTGCTTATATCCGAATACCAAAATAACCCTCTTCATCATGCGCAGGCCTCCCGTGACACCCGAATGGCAAGGAAAGGGAGAGAAAGTGGCACGAGAGAATGAGCGCCGTGCGAGATGTAATGCTAAATCGTGGATATCCAAAGCAGGTGGAGAGGACTGGGACATAAATCAGAGGCGCCGCGAAGGTATCAAGTCGAGGCAGCGAGAAACGGAGGATTTGCAAAACAATGAGTTGTATTTTCAGAAGGCGGAGAAGGAGAAAGATGATTCTTTCCTTCGATTCAATTTGTATTGATTAGTCATATATATCCCACTTTCATCGGGTCACGGCAGCTCTGAAGAGAAAATAAAGTCCACATCTTACAAAAGTCTTGTTTCTTCCACATTTCCAATGACCCAGTTCCAATGGCGCTACGCGGGAATGCTTGTGTTGAAAAAGAATGATTGACGCTATACAGATTACCACTGCGTCTGTATTATCAATCTGAACCTGGATTATATTTGTCTCTGTTACGAGAAATGCCGTTGCAGGAAATGGTGCCTATTTAACGAACAGGATCACGATGAAAATACGACAAAATTTAATACACTCCAGTAAAGTAAATTTTTGGTATCGTCCTTGATGCTGGATCGATTTGCAAACATTATGAAATACGTTGCGTTGGTTATGGTGTCACCACTACTCGCCGAATATTATTGATATTGATAATATTGGTGACACCATAACCAACGCAAC
The DNA here is from genome assembly GCA_963920205.1 of Stenodema calcarata. Classification (NCBI taxonomy): domain Eukaryota; kingdom Metazoa; phylum Arthropoda; class Insecta; order Hemiptera; family Miridae; genus Stenodema; species Stenodema calcarata. The sequence continues at coordinate 31,277,859 of OY986053.1, read as the reverse complement.
GTATTTCATCATGTTATTATATGGATAAGTTCCATGCAATCATTAAAAAAAACGGGATGGTAATAATAAGTAGAACGTAAAAGGTCTGTATTGGATTATTTATGGTTACAATTAGAGGAAGACGTAATAAATTGAAGGACGAATTGATTAGTGAAAATTTGCTCAATGCATACAGCAGCAATGCAGTCTGACAGAAACTTTTCGTGGGTGAATCGCCAGAAGTTGACTGTTTTTTCAAAAACGACCCCATGAATGGAGTTCACTGTACCCTCAAAATCTACTGTATAGCTACCATTGTTGAGTTTGTTCCGGCTTTGGTTCCGGGAATTGTGATACTGGTGGGTGTGGAGTCGGTCACATCCTGAGCCCATTCAATCTGTTGTAATACTGTTTCTCATTTGAACTTTTCCTTGTCATTACGCATCCAGCTTTCACCACCTACTCATCTGCCTTCATCCCATCAGCCAGATAATTGGACATTACAAAGAAGGTACCATTTCCTGGCTTTTCTCAGTTTCCCTCTTTCAGCTCATTTACTGCCTCTTCAGTAGCATAATGTACATACCTACGTAAGTTAAAAGATAGATACTCGATTGAGTGCAATGTCGAGAAATATAATGCTGGTCGTAGATAGGTATAATAATGGCGCCTATCTGTAGGGATCTTGGCCACGTGCCACTGTGGGATCCTTGCCCACAAGCCACCGTTTTTCCTCGAGTCATCATTCTTTCTCCACGTTTGTTTAAGTGGGTTATTCGCGCATGATAACCAATAAATGTCGACTGCAATTATTGAGTTGCAACGCAGGAACCAAAACGGAGCCAATTTTATAACGAAGGGGATGATCAAGGAATCTGGTGATCTTGGCTGGAGGGTTAAACTTGAGTGATCGGACTGATAAGAAGGAGAAGAGAATCGCTAAAGGAGATAATGGGCCTTTGTTCGCTGCTTCGAGTTTGCAGATAAGAAACGCACCTTTCAAAGGTCCTCGTGACATCGCAGACAAGACTTTTTATGGAGTACGCTATCTGGACATTCGATTTGAGGCCTTTGCTGTGAAAATCGCCTTTTGTAGCTGACTGCTGATACAGTGCACTCGAATCAACTCAATCAGGTAGTTCGGGGCGATAATATCGCCCCAAAATTAACAAATTAATATGATCGAACAAACATATTATGATCGACAATCAGCTTTGGTTCACTTGATGAACCTTAAAGACTTGCAAGGGTCCCTCGTTCGTCCCACTCCCTCAAGCTCTGCGTATTTAGAAAACAATTTCGAAGAAAAGCAAACATCGAACTGACAATGTCATGTTTTCTGGATCGGCTCGAACAACTTCGTCAGCCAATGAAGGTGTCGAAGGATGAAGTTAACAAATCACGAGGCGCGTTATGGATTTGTTAATTTCTTGGGGTGGAGATGGTTACACCTCCCTAATTTCGAGTGGTTGCTCAAGTAAGAGTTAGTAGGGGTCCTATATGCAATAGAAAGAATTAACTTTGCCTGTAACTCCAATCCATATATCTATGGTTAGGTTATGTTAGGTTAAGAACCTCTTGATCCACCACCTATCAACTTCTGGATCCCCTGGATTTAGACAAAGTCCGGCCGACACAAAATTGCTCAAATTTGGGTTGTACGTATTTCATAAATTGAGTCCTATTATAGCGCTCATAGTGTTATAGGTGAGAATGGTTCGAAAATGTTATCACCTATAACACTTTGAGCGCTATAATAGGACTCAATTTATGAAATACGTACAACCCAATTATTGTCCCCACAAAGACTCGTGAGTACCTAAGCCAAGTATGTTTGGTTGAAGTTCATTGATCATTCAGAGACCTGTTTCAAATTTATCTGGTATTGTTCTGGGTAAATTTGTAAACCATTTAATGTTTTTTAATGTTTAAACATTTCATGTTTTTCTCGTCTCGTTGTACTGAAAGTGTGGAACCTATCAAGTGAGGAGACAATTTGTATGATATAATCTTGTTTCTATGGAGCGAAATGGGGAATGTTATCGTATTACAATTTTCTGAGTCAAACGTACTCTACACTGAATTGCTCTTACGTCCACATTTTTATATCATGCCCGGTTATCCAAATATTGGGTTCTACATACTTAGAGATTCCAACCATCAAATTTCGTAGAGGGTTCAAATAAACCGCATACATATTCCGTTTCATTTTGTGAGTATAATACATATTATGTTTTAGATAATGAAACACGCATCAATTCGAAACTGAATAGATTTCCACGAGGAAGAAATCATTCTCTCCATGCACGCATCTTGTCCTCATTTCTGCGTCGCTTATTTATTCGATAGGGCGCAATCTATTCGCGTGGCGTATTGTAACAGCGCTTGACTTAATGACGATGTCGCTCCTTGTATTTGAAATTCTTATTGGGATGTAAATTACTCTGTTTATCGCTAAATGAGGCTTTTCCCTCCCCTAGGGAACCGCTAAAACTTCGGTAGCGGCTCATGGGACATTAGACCGATTATTCAAGACACCCCACGAATTTCTATAAGAGAACGGCCCTGAGGGGCGGGTCGGGATTATTAATTTTTCCAACTGATGATGGGGAAGAGAGGGCGAGAGGGGCAGTGGAAATTATAGCTATATTATGAGTCGGGAAGTTTCTGGCGGTTGTTTTCATAACTGCTTGTTCCATTACCCCTCGCCCAGGAACTTGACGTCCCTCCCCGAATTAACTTTCAGAGGCTAGAACCCGACAAGACGGCAAAAGGCCTCCGTTTTCCCAAATTGTGGATTCTCCTCCAAGATCCAGGACCTTAATGTTCTAATGACGAGCATGTTTGTAATTTGAAATGGCCCATTAGGTTTCTAAGCTTAATTCTGGATGCTGAGCGAACTTGGTAGAGAAGAGATACGGTGATTCCAGTTTGCAACTAATTACCACAGGGGTGGGGGTGGTAATAAGACGAAGTTGAACATTAATGAGCGATAAACAGACTATCGAATTGTGTTTGTACTTATTCGTTAATCACAGTTAACGCCATTATCATTAACACAAACAATCAATCGGAATACTATTTCGAAGAAGTTGAGATCCTTGAAGTCGAATTTCCCTCTCAGAACCCTCAAAGACATCATGTAGTCCGATAGGGACTGCGGAGTGAAAACTCTTTGAAATTGCTATGAGTCGAATAGCTTTCGGAACTGAACAACTTGCATTTCTTCGGCGATTTTGGTATGTGAAGGACAGGGAAATGATGGAAGGGGAACAACAACAACAAAAATGTCGGGCTTTGACAATATCGTCCCACAAAACTCAGTTTTCCTAACTTTTCAGAAGAGACGACAAACGGATTTTCCAACGTACTGTAGTAATTTCTATGGTTTTTCTTCGTTGAACAAGCCTTTTCCTGCATTGCAATAAAAGGCAAACCAATACGCCAGAAAGACGGACGGAGAGATTTCGCAAGTATCCGTTCCCAACTCATTTTGCCTAAAAACTGAGACCTTGTGGGATCTCATGGGACGATATTTCACTCAACTGTTGACTCCTCCAAATTGGGGTAGCAATTTTCAAAAAGTGATTATTATCTCGTACAATTTAAATTGAATGGTACAAGGTTTCGTATAAATTTGAACATATTTAGCCCTCCACTGAAATCGCGAAAAAACTTGGCCAAAAATATATTTACTCCTTTTGAAAAAAGGAATTTCAGTGCGATAACGTTGGCATTACTCTTGTAGAACTCAGATTTTACATTATCGAGAATAATACGAGAAATCTGGAAATTACAGGAAAATGAAGTGATAGATGCAAATCTGATTCCAATCATAAACACTTGAATGTAAGACTGAAATAGAAGAAGTAGAAGAATAAGAAAAACATTTATTTGGAATATATACCGTTTGGTACACATGAATTAACGAACTGTACGGCATTGGAAATCCTTATTGGAAGAAGTACTCATTCATTAGTACGGTTGACATAGGAGTGAGAACTGTAAAATGAATTTATGAAGACAATTGCTTCTAGATCTCATACAAAATGAAAAACTTAAGAATTGAGGTTTGTAATGAATAGCTGCTGAGTTCCCCTGTTCAAGGGTGGCTAGGCAATATGCCCACCCAGAGGGATATCCGGTCTGTGCTCCTACAGAACCGTATATCCCAAGAGCGGTCGAACAAAAACATCGAGAACAGGGGTACAGCAACCATCACAGGTTCCTGTAGGTAGCGCTAGGCTGATCTGCAGAAGATCTCAAGCCTCGTCCAATCAGGGATTTGATTCGCTGCTGGTCAATGCAGGACGGGTCCTCTTGCTTGAGCGTTACTCAGATCATCCGGAGTGATACGTTCCCCCGTTCAGGTTCAAGGACTCTGCGGGGATCCTGAATCCTGATTCCACTGGAATAGAACAATTTGTTATAAATTATTATTTAAACGTTTTTCGGTGAAACATGACAGGATACGTGATATTCACAAAGACAATACGTCGAGTTTCCCTGTTTCACTGTCGAATGAATATACGAAGCAGGTAGTATCCAACCCAGAAAGTTCGTAGGGCAAGAAACTCCCGTTCTACTACTGTATCTTCAGTGACAATGAGTCGACGCCCTTATTGTTGACTGGTGGTGAGGAGAAGAGCGGGCGTCTCTTCATTGTGCGAGGCCGCGTAATTTGGTTCAAAACTTTGTCTTCGAATTATGGAGAGTTGCGGAAGGAGCTCTGACTTGACGATGATGAAATTGTAAATTATGGATATGGAAATCCGTATCTCTCTTCAGAATGTATGCTGTTTAGTTTATTGTGATAAAGTTGCGCAGCCTACGAGTTCGCGTAGGCTTTATTATTAATGAAAAGGGATTGGAAACGTTGAAAATAGGGAATTATGATTTTTAGCGAATGTTTAAAGAATTTTATTGTTCTAGGTACAAAACTTTTGAAACTCGAATTTCCGAAAATGTTATACCATCAAGGAAAATAGTTCCACCTGGCGACTAGGATTATCTGAAATTTCTATACCGTTGCGAATACCTTGCCCAACATCCGCAAAATAGGCAGTTGTAGTTCACTAGTCAAGGTGGCTCCAGAAACATTACAAACACCATCAAAACTTCCCCCTGTAGCCCTTCTATTTGACGCTTCCCTTACTGTATTCCAGATAGTTTTAGTATGCCTACTAGCCTTTCCAATCAAATTGATTGGAATGATGAATAGTAGGTAGCTTACATGGTTTTTGCCCTTTTAATAATCAAGGTCAACAATTTGAAACAATTTTTAATTTTATTGTAAAACTATTTTGAATGAAGATTTTGGTCCGTTGTCCACTGTAATACCTAATAAACAACTTTGTTTAGTGAACTTTAACGACGGTCGTAAAGATCCATCCCAATCTAATTGATATCAGAGTAGACTCTCCTTGGAACTCACCAACCACCTCAGTGCCAGTGTTTCCTGATGGAGATCCTTCATTATCTGTTGGAGGTTTCAACGGCTATAAATCAAGAGATGGAGGAAGCTCGTCGAGTAGATGAGGAGTCAGCTCCGGTTCTAACGTTTGGTTAAGTAGACAGTTAAGGATAGCGCTGCCACAACTTGAGATCCGACGAACTGAGTAAATTAAACCGTAACCTCCGTCGAGTGATTGGCGTCTCCGTACTCGTTCGGCTAGACCCGAGTTAGGGGTAATACGATGGGGCGCAAGACACTCTGCCACCGATCTATTGTGACGAGGTGATTAGCGACTTCTACATTCTGTCACCTGTGTGAACGTGACATTCTGCCACCTCCCTGGAACCAGTGACAGAGACTCACTTTGCTCAGTAACTGGCAGCTCGACATGGCGGAACAATTGAGAGTTGTGACCTCACGCGTAGGTTCGCAAATACTGTACTTCGAGTGTTTTCGCTACACGAAGCATAGAACCTATAAAAATGGGAACATTTTGTGGAGGTGTTCGTTTACCCGCAACGGTGTCAGGAGCTGCGATAGTGCTCTGACTACCAATTGTTCTACGTCTGCAGTCATCAGGGTATCGAAAACTGAACATTGCCATGATCGCCCAAGTTAACAAGAAAGAGAGCTTGAAGACGTAAGTGCCACCTTTGGTTTATAGAAGGACTTGATTATTCCCCCCATCAACTGATTAGTACCATATGGATTAGTTGAACATATAGATTAAGTGGACGTGGTTGCGGAATAAAAACATCCCCCAATCAACTGATTAGTATATTATATTAGTTGGACATGTAGATCAAGTGGACGTGGTTGCGGAATAAAAACATGCCCCAAACAACTGATTAGTACCATATATATTAGTTGGTCATAAAGATCTAGTGGACGAGGTCGCTGTATAGCTGTTCCCCTCCGAGAACAGTTACAGAGAACGGTTACATTTCCCCGTTATTCGTAGGTGGCAGAATGTAGAACTTTTCCCCTCGAAATCGGTGGCAGAATGTAGGGTTTGAAAAAAGAGCTTAACGGATTATCGGTGGCAGAGTGATGATCGCCAAATACGATGGTCGCCTCTTATCATTACTGCGGTTAATGTCATGGACCGCCTACTGTTATGGAAATCCTTCGCATTTCGCCGTGTATTGTGATCGGAGGTCGGATATTGTTATTGTGGACTGAGAATATTCGTTTACAAAAAGCCGAATGGGGAACAACGAGCTGCGGACATTCCTGCTGCCGACACATTGTTAACTGAGGTTAGGCCTTCTCTAATTCAAGCCTACTCTCCTTGTTTTGAAATGCTAATGATACGGCCCTTTATTACAGGGCTTTGCCTGAATTAACTTACTTCCACAAAAGCGGAAATGCGATATTAAGGACGCGGTGCTCCTTGACAGTTTTACTGTAGGTACTATAACACTTTTTTTGGTGTTATAATTTATTACACAGATATTATAAGAGATAATAATGACTTATCCGTTCCTTGAGTGCATATTAGTAGGGGAAAATATCGATGTTTACAATCGATGTTTTTTCACGGCAGACATCGATGTTTATTTTCCAAAAATACCTTACCTACTGTAGGCCTACCTCAGTACAAGTACCTGTGTAGCTGTCAATTTATTTACTATATGAAGCTGCAGTTTCGCCTGTAGCCTCTTTAGGACTTACACTTTAATCGGAATAGGCCCAGGATCAGCTGAGTGGTTCCTAAGTACAGCCAATTTCTATGCTATTCACTGTATGAAGCTGTCACTTGGTATGTAGCCTCTCTAAGATCTACACTTTGAGCATAATACGACCAGGAACAGTTGATTCGCCTCTTAAGCTTATTTCTATGCTATTCACTCTATGAAGCTGTATTGTAGTATATATGCTTCTTGGGACTAACACTTTGAGCAGAACAGGCCCAGGATCAGCTGAGCGTCCCGATACAGTTAATTTCTATGCTATTCACTCTATGTAGCCTCCTTAGGACTCACACTTCAAGCAGAAAAAGCCTAGTATTACCTAAGGGGCTCCTACACCGCATTTCTAAAAACTTCGCGGAAGAAAATTTTGTTAACTCAGGGGTATAGGTATTTCAGTTTCTTTCATAATTACAGCGGTTTTGACAGTATATAATTTATGCATAAGTTTAGGGCTTTCCATGAATGGTGAACAATTTTTCAACGAACACGGATGACGAAGATAGTATAGACACTCAACATCAGTTTACTGATTTGTAAATTATTATTATTATTATTTTTTTTTTTTTCATAATTTAAGCGAGGCCTTGTTTCCCACGGCGCCTTTTTTAGTGCATTTGAATTGGTTGTAAGGAAAGTAGACATTTTTTCTCGAGCTCCCAATAACGTAATACCTAATCATTACTATCAGTTTGCGAGTGTTCTCAATCGGTTTGTGAGTGCCACAGTCCTATTAATCGGTTTAGATGAAGTTCAAACTACCAAATATGTTTTTCTCGACTCTAGAATTATGGCAGTAACCCCATTTCGTCCCAGGACTCTTCGTATATGGGTGACCTACCTATTACATGTTCGTTGCAAACATTCTGCAAAGAAGCCGTGATGAAAAAAAGATTGATTATTCTACGATGAATTGTTCCAAAATATCGATTACAACGTGATATCGATATTATGATTTGGTAACAATATGGGGAGAACGAAACTCACCGAACGAATACTTCGAGAAGGTGTGAACAGGAAACGTCGGTTGCCTAATTGTTTATTTGAACATTAGGCCAAGTTGGGGCACTCCGCCTTCGCGTCGTGGGCCCACTCGCTTACATCGATCAGCGACGTCATCAATCAGCTGTAGGAGGACCTTGGCCGAGTCGTCGTTTTCCCCGGGGGAACGTCCATCAGGTCAGGATGTTCTGGTGAAAAGGCTGAAAGCTGTTGTGTAGGTCGATGGCCCTGAACGGGCGGTAACCAGCGAAACCCTCGAGTGCGACGATGGAAAGTGAAGGGCGGCGGCGGTAGGAGCGTGTGGAGGGAAAACCAATCGAGTGTATTGGAAAAGCCGATGTGTTGAGGGTGAACAGCTTCCGGGTTTCCCTACTCCGGATATCCGACACCGGATTCGAAGGGAAATAGGCCTTGGGCGCGCAATCAATAATGTCCACTCGTTCCACAAGCTGGTCGATCCCAAACTCCTTGATAATAATATAAACATGAAAATTATATTATTAATCATATTGCCAATAGATAATTTATAATGATTATAATTATAATAATTCATTTATAATAATTATCACCACATTGTTAATTACCACAATCATGTTGGGGATGAGGGTACTGACGAATAAATATCGGTATTTCTGACAGTAAATTGGTTCAAAATTGGAACTCGTGGTACTTTGGATTCAGGGCATGATTTTCTACAACTTCTATTCCATAAGCTCTTCAAATTAGAGTTGCCATTTTGACGTTACAGAAACGAATAAACCAAAACTTGGATTTTAACATAGAACATGTTTAAACCTTTAAACTGGCTGAAACCGTCCGTTCGTTAAGCTGTTTGCGTGATCACGTACAATAGATACATACATTACATACAATACATGCAACACAAACAATACATACGATACATATACTACACACCGTGCCTACGATACATCACATTTTTTTGGCGCAATTCCCGTGGTGGAACAGACTTGAAATTTGGCTTGTAGCCTCCCTAGAGCATACACTTTAAGCAGCATAGAGCAGCAGCTGAGTGGCTCCTAAAGTTCAGTTCTATGCTATTCACACTACCTATTCACACTATGAAGCTGTTACTTGGTATGTAGCCTTTAGTCAATGTAACATTTAATGAAACGCCAAGTTGATCCAGTCAATGGAGTAATAATATAACGAGCTATCGCCCATCATCGGCGGCCGCAGGATCAACGAGGTAGCCGTTCGTCTCCTTGAAGTTTATCAAGAAAGAATCAAGTGCAAGACTAAGTGCTAATTATTCTAATGAACCAAATGACTAAGTGACGTATCTTACTATTATAACACACCACCTCAAGGCATCTAAACTTGTCATATTATTATGATTCACCGTTGTGGTCAATTACGAGTCAGTCCTGTTTTACAATTCTTCTAACGACTGATAACCCCCCTCTTCCTTATGTCTCTCGAAAAGGTAAGGAAAATCATGTATAATACATAACCGACTACGCCCTTTACAGCAGCGCTTCCAACAGGCACTGAATATTATTATTGGCCTCCGGTAGAGACCGGCGCATGAATACAAATAATAAGAGGGAAATCCATTCTAGGCCTTTCCAACTCCAAAGCCACACAAAGTTTCTTTTACCCCCACAAGTTCCTTTCGACAAAGTTAGCCTTCGAAAGCCCTTCCCTCCCGTGGAAAGTGTGCTAGAGGTAAACGGGCGGTATGAAATATGTCCTTTATTGAGAGGTAATTTTTTCCCCCATTCCCTTTTACTCTTCTTCATTGTCCCATGTTTTTTTTTTTCTCACTTCTTAAAAATACTTCGTAATTTTCTCAACCCCCTCTCCTTCCCACTTATTCTTCTTCCTTTATTTTGGATGGTTCGGAGGAGAAAAAGTTAGTAACCATCGCTCCTTTCGAACTTCGCAGTTGGTTTTAATGTGAAGAAGGACTCAGGTAATCTTTATTCCTTTCACATTATGATAGAAAATTATTCAGGAGAAAATTGCCGGTGGGGAAAACTTGATCGGTCGGAATTAAATGCCTACTTTTTCTCTCTTTAGAAAGGAATTTCAATTGTTGTAAAGTTCTGGGTCTCCGTTCACCATTTTCCATGAACTCAAAAGTCCACTCAGATACTGAAGTTAGTTTTTTTCTTTGAAAAACTAGATTAAATATCAAATTTGACATCCAACTAGCTAAGTTCTGGTATTTTTAGACTTTTAATAGTCGAATAGCCCGGCAGTATCTTTTTAGATACTTTACAGACATTTCAGGATAAGGATATATGATTTTGTCATATTTTCCCACCTTCCTCGTGTCGAGATGGTGTCTAAGCAGCCTTGAAATTTTTTTCGTTGTGCTGAAGTGACGCTAAAGTGCCGAAAACACCAAATTGCGGCAAGTAGTTGTCAGTTCCATCCACAAAGTGGCCACGAAACGAGTCACTGCAAGATTTTTCTTATTTCACCACCTTTATGGTAATATTTTCCAAATAATAATTGGAAAATATTATTATTGTTGAAATATTATGATTGTTGAAATTATTTCATTACATCGTATTGATGTAGAAACATGACTGAACAGCAAAAATATTCCATGGGAACAATTTCTTATCTCGACCTGAAGTTGGGTCCAGGACAATGTGGTATTCTATGGTCCTGTGTTTGATGAATGAAATTCTGCCGGTCTGGTCTAATTTTTCATGTTTTTCTTCAAAATACAGAAGAATATCTTCACTTTTCGATCACAAATGATCATGAAATTTGTTCCAAAATTCTTTTATTTATCTCTTATCAAAGTTTTTATCAAACTCTTATTCATCTCATTAAATGAGTCTCCACCTACTTGTGTAGATGACCAAACCTAATTTTCAGATTTTTCATCAGTCTCATGGTTTCATAAACTGTCAAATTTTGACAGTTTATGAAACCATGAGACTGATGAAAAATCTGAAAATTAGGTTTGGTCATGTACACAAGTAGGTGGAGACATGATGTTTGTGCCTAGTTTACTAGTCTCAAGATAAATTGAAGTTCTTCCTAAGTTTTAGACTCTAATTTGTCATGTTACCCTGTAATCCTCCTGCAAAAAACCGCAAAATGTTACCAAATTACAATTTATTCTTCAATTGTGATAAATATGCCTGTTCCCCTGTAATGTTTTATGTGAAAGTTTAGTGAAAAATTGATCGAATGACGATCTGAAGTTCATATACCTCGCGTTTTTATTTCCACAAATATTGGGCATTCTTAATGACTTAGGATACCCACATTGTCCGGGAATATCTTTTTGGATACCAACCATGGTTCATGGTCACCGATGGTCCTAAATTTTGCTAGGCATACAATTCTTGTTCTTGAGTAAATTGGAATAACACAACGCAAAAAAATAAATAAATAAAATAAAATAAAAAAATAACTTCTAATTCAATGTGTCGGGCTTTAAGGGTTAAAATCTTTAAAATTAAATCACCTTATTAATCAATTTAGCAATTCTTGGTTGTCACTCGATGCGAAATTTAATGCCCTCCTCATTTTACACACTACGAAAATAGTTCTGAACGGATCTCATAGGTGGAACTTCTGACGAGAAACGTGGTTTTAGGAGGTTTTCCCACGGGGAATAAAACCATTAAGCACAATTTCTGGTATAATATCTAGTAGGTATTTGGGGGTATTATGTACACCATGTTTATTTTTCAAAAATGCTGCTTCATGGATTTCCTAATGAAACCCCCCCGTTAACCAAGTTTCTCGACATAAGTTCTCATTTTTCTCCCAAAGAAGCTATTCAAACTAATTTTCGTTCGATAGAAAAGTTGTTGGAGTTCATACTTTGCAATGATTGACCACCAAGAATTGCTAAATTGGTTGACCAATAAAGAAGTCATTGCATTTTAAATATCGAGCAAAACTGGACATCAGCAGGAGGTCCTTTGGAAGTCAGTGTGAACACCAGGACTCCGCCCTCAGAACCAGTACCTCTCGTCACCCTCATGTTCTACAGCGTTGAGCCATTCTGGCTGCTCTACCAATTGAACTGTTATTTGCTGTATGCTCACCCTTGACCGGTTTCACGCTCGCCATCCCAGCACCCTTGAACCTCGAGTGCCCTCTTGATATTCGCGCGTGGTCCTACGTTGTGCAGAGCATACGATGGATTCGAGCTACGGCGAGAAGTATCTTTCCGCATGGCGAAATCCTTCGGAGTTATTCAAGTGTGGATCACATTCGGCGGAGGGAACTGTTGATGTTTCGGATTCAGAGCGAAAAAATGTGGTATTTGAACTTTCCGGAGGAACCCCAATAGGACAGGCATACAATATCAATGAAATCCGTGACTCGACTATAAAAGTGACGATTGCGAAGCGTAAAACCGAACTGAGGCAGAAGAAGGACGTTATGAATGTATGAACTGGAAGCCAATTCTCATCTCTCCAGTTACATTTCCCCTTTCATATCTCATACCACCACATCCCATTATTCCTTTTTCAAACCAATTGGGTAATCATTCCTGCTCAGCTTACCTCCATATAGGCGATACGATGCCAGTTGTACAGGAAGAAAGATGGGCCCCTCTCAGCAACTGCTCTGCATAATGTCTTCATAGTGCAGCTTTATTTTTCCCGGTACTGCAAAATGTTTCAATCGTACAGAAGGACCTTATGAACGCATTTTCGTAGTAGTGATCTCAAAAATACCCCCACGTTACTACTATCAATTAATTATTTATATTACCAGGTTCAACTGCAATAATAGTGTTCAATTCTATAACATTGCCAGTAAGAAAAAAAAAGTTTTCACTAGTTACTCACAAAAATAATTAAATATATAGAAATTCTGCAAAGTTTTACCCAATAGCTCATTATTTTCTGTCTACATAGTCCTCCTGTATAGATCACCACTCTACATTATAGAGCAGCAAAATCACTATTGAAGATCTCCATAGGGTTTGAAATCTTTATTTTCAATAATTTGTTAACTTTCTTGTGATATAAGTTTCGAATGAATGATCGATAATTAAGTGTGCATTGCTTATTTTGCTGACCCAGTTAATGTCCTCATGTCACGAAAGAAGATGAATACAATATAATATATTATATTATAGTCATGTTACAATGGGGTTCGAAGGATTCTTCGTGTCACGCAAGAAGATTACTATAATAATGTTTTATATCATAATGACTATAATATTATATACAGAGATCTTCAATGAGGATTCGGCTGCACTTGATTTGTACTGCGATTTGGAACAAACTACCTCTCGGAATGACTATTAAATTAAAGATATTATAACGGGGTAATAGTTAAGTACGTATTATAATTACTTCACGGGCACACGAGCAGCACAGATAACACGAACTGAGTGAGGTAACACGATCTGAGTGATGTAACACGCGTTTAGTGAGGTTACAAACAACAAGACAAGCTATTCCACTTCCAGTTCTGAAATCGTTCGCAGTGCAGAACGCGGTTCCACTAGTTCCGGAACTCCCCAGGATTTCCAGTTCCAGTGCGTTCTGGAACTGGAAATCCTGGGGAGTTCCGGAACGAAGCTCAAGAGCGTTTTCTGACTGAAAATTGAACCGAATCACCAGTTTTGGTTTATTATCTTCGATAATGAACCATTGGAATCGCCCAAAGAAAAAAAAATTTTAACCCCCCCTCAAAATTGGTTGGTTTACGTTTCAAGATACGTACTTAGATTCAGAAAATCGAATAAAAAAATATATGAATTTTTCGAGATATGAAATTTTCAAATTTTCAAAATTCGTTTTGAACCCCTTCCCCTTGACCTAGGGTTATGAAAAGTTTCGAGGACCATTGTGGGGCTGGTCCAAACCCATAAAAAAAATTTCGTAATTTTAACTCAACGCTAACTGGGCAAAGTGGCGCGGACGGCGGACGGCGGACGGCGGACGGCGTACGGCGGACGGACGGATTTTTTTTTATTCGATTTTCTGAATCTACGTATCTTGAAACGTAAACCAACAAATTTTGAGGGGGGGTTAAAATTTTTTTTTCTTTGGGCGATTCCAATGGTTCATTATCGAAGATAATAAACCAAAATCCGTCCGTCCGCCGTACGCCGTCCGCCGTCCGCGCCACTTTGCCCAGTTAGCGTTGAGTTAAAATTACGAAATTTTTTTTATGGGTTTCGACCAACCCCACAATGGTCCTCGAAACTTTTCATAACCCTAGGTCAAGGGGAAGGGGTTCAAAACGAATTTTGAAATTTTGAAAATTTCATATCTCGAAAAATTCATATAGAACGGTATGTTTTTTATTTCATATTTAGATAGAGTTTGTTCCGTAGAATTTTTTAAGACCATCCGCAGCTTTGTACGACCAGCCGTTCGTTCACAATGACGGCTCAAAGATTGTGCCTCACAACGCGATCGTGACTCAAACTTCTGAAATACAGGTCCATTTTCATACTAACAAGCTCTTTGGAACATCATATGGCTCAAGTGATGTCGAGTTTGTTGTTCTGAGGTGCGTTTCGTGCTACGGAAATGAAGGTAATTTCGAATGTTTGTTGGTAGGTACTTCTTTTATAGAAAAATTATTACCGACGTAGTATTAAAAACCCCAGAATTATATCGTATTAATTAATCATAATTAATAATAATTATTATTAATAATAAATACGAATTATTAATACCTAACAATAAATTATAATAATTTTCACTAGGTACTTGATAAAATTGATAATAATAATTAATCTAACATTTAGGATCTAGACATTTAGACCTAGTGATCTAGACAGAAGGGTGATCTGTACAAAGAAGATAATGAACCGTTGTGTCAAGAATTTGCAGAGTTTTTGATTTTTGAGTATTAGCCGGACGTTTCTCAAATGTCCTCGGACAACGATTGATAATTGTAATACTTAATGCTGGTACCTCCTATATCTCATTGTTTCGCCGCTCCTACGAAGAAATTCCCTCGCCCTCTTTGGCAAATATCTCCCAGGAAGACGCCGCGGTACCCGCGAACGCTGGAATTCTTGGCTCCAGCTCCCGTCAGGTTGCCCGGAAGCGATGGGGGATAACAGGGATAAAAGGAGAAGAGCCTTATCGCGTCCTGCACGCACCAGTTCATCCAAAACTTCTACCAAACCTCTACCTGCTCGGCTGGGCCTCATGGGAGCCTCATCCATCCTCCCGACGTTCAATTAGAAATTCATTTTTACGCTTCTATCTCGTTCCCTCGCCAACTCTCTATCAATCTTCCGGACGACGAACGGTTTGACGTCGTATGGTGATTAAGAGTTTAAACTAATAAATACTCGTCGTGATAACAGTACTTACCTAAATGTACGCGATAACAGATCAAAACATACCCACAACTTACTACAGTGAAGGCCGGTTACATCGGCGCCGTTTCTACCGGTTTATTGGTCATATCGGCCAAAAACGCCAGGAACGGAACCAATTGCATACCAACACACTTTTCGTCTGAGGACTTTAAGCTCGAGATTGTTTTGAAACATATCAACTGACGTTGTTTGTGAGTAGGATGATAATAACTTCGCAAACGTGGTTCACAGACAATTAAGCTGGGTTCAGACGAGGCCAGTTTGGGCAAGTAACTTGGTTCTAGTAGAGATCAGCAAGTGATCGAGCATCGGTTGCAAGTCGCCAAGTAAGTACCGTAAGATACTGGTATTAGTTGGAGTGAGGGTATGTACATACTGTCGTCATGATTTGACCTGCGAGTTTTGGGGAGAGTAGACACCCGGTTGAGGAAGAGGTTTTTATGGATTATTCTTGGTATGGCCTTCCAACAGTTGGCCTGATTTTATAATATAATGTTTTCTTCAATTATAAGTAGGTTCCTACTGTTGTCTGCAATGGAGAGAAAAAAGCGTTGCAACAAGGGTATAAAAGATCTTATGAGAATGTTGATTACTAATTTGGCGGAGAAAATTGACAATTGTCTGCAAACGTTACCTAACTAAAAAGAGGATAAGGGGTAAAAAAATGGATTGATAGAAGAAGTACCCTCGGCAATGCGTTTGAAAGAAAAATACTGAAATACTCAGGATCAAATTCCCCAACTTCATGGTGGGCGACATGATTGAGAACGATTTTTTGCTTGTAACATCATCAGAGTTGGAACCAGATAATGAAGATTTTTAAAATGTTCTTGGTTGTATGAAGCTCTTCATTTTGTTTTTGGATCATTCACGGCGAATCCTTTAATCTCCACGTTGCAGTCTAAAAAGTTCTTTTTTTCTTTTCAATATACATATAAAAGTGTCTGTCTTTGGACGCTTCAGTATGGCCCCTTAAGAACGCTCTTCTAACTTTGCGCTTTGCCTAATGAATCAGCGTGATGCTGCCGAGAAGTTGGGCATTGCCATTGAGTGGTGGATGGGAAACGCGCTGGAAGATTCTTGTTGCGGAGTATTGTTCACCGCCAAAACGCTCTCCTCGCGAAATAATTAGCTTCGGCGGGAAGATCATTAGATCGAACAAAAGACCTCTCTCCGCCGGAGTTCGGTTGATATGACAAATTAGGTGAATGGTGCAAGAGAAGGGAAAAGCAGATTCCAAAATTAGGCAGCGAGAGGTTGAAGGACTCGCCCTGCACTAATATTCCGCTTTAAACAGTAGCTGCAAAGGGGCTTTTCCAGGACCCCTCCAGCCCCTCCACGAGGCTCGGTAGGTGAGATATTGCCTCTTGAAGCTTTCCAAAAGCTCCTCAATCTCTCTTTGTCCAACGACTAATATCATATCCATTCTCTCACCAACTTCCCCCATCCACCATCGGCTACTCTTCGCGAACCAATTAATAACCGCATTTTGCAGGAGGGGTCGTCGGCTTGGGTCGGTTTATTCACCTGACTAATTGGGCGTTGCCGGACTTTATTATCGCTTTGTCAGCTGCCATCAGCCTTCAAAACAGTTTGAAGAAGTCAAACAAAACTCCGGAAGGAGCTCAGGAGGCTGACGGTGGAAGTACCGCTCGCCAAAACAAACACAACTTCCGTGGATCTGATGAACTACGTTCTGATTCTGCGTAATTATAATTAATGCCGGACTCGTTCAACTTATGTTACCGCCATTTGAATTTCTTCGTCGTAACAATACGAAAATTCAAACATTGTTTCAACTGTAAATAATTCTGATTTGGACATTGTGTACCGAATCAATTACGAATGAAATGAAGCTGAATGCCATTCGAGGTGAAATTAAAGGACGGAATCCCTCCCAACTAACAAACTGTATCCTGCAGTGTGTTTGAGTTTAATTCTGGCACCACATTCATCTCCAAGATGCTTCCACGGCACCTAAAAAGGCGGTAAGTTAAATATTTTCAAAGTCCAACGTGTAACTTAACTTGGGAGATTGGGCCCAGCGAAGTGGCAATTACCTTGCGTAAACAAGGTTCCGTTCGCATTATCCGTCGTTCATTCTTTCACATTCAACTTCGTGACGCTTCTCATTTTCAAGATTTTTCAACGCTGTTCACATTATATTATGCAGGTATGTTATGGTGAATTTGGATAATTTACCTACAGTTCGGGAGGTAGAGCACACCCTATTTAACCTACGGGATGTAAAGTTGCCAGATATATAGGTACATTCAAAGAATCTTTTTGGGGAGATTTATGCTGGGCGTCTGCCTGTCTGGATTGGTTGCCTGATCAAAATTCCGAAACATTGCTAGCCATTTTAAATCTACAATGGGAACGAGCAGCCAGGAGTCCAGAACTGGATCATCTTGTAGGATCTTGTAGTATCTTGATTAAATTCTACCTCTCGAACTCTAAATTATATACATCGATTGTAACGAACTGCACTTTCTCTCTAAGAGAAGGATTGTCCCCTGCAGCTCCAACGGCTTACTAAATTCATAAAAAATTCTTACCAACAAGAAGAAATCTGTAGAACCAAGTTTTTTGATGCAGAGCAGGCTTTGGACCGAGTTTGGCACACAGGTCTGCTGATTAAGCTAAGGCCACACCTTCCCGACAACGTCTTCGATTTACTGAAACCAACCTGGGTAAAAGAACTTTCGTTGTGTATATAAAAAATGAGCATCGTCAGTTCGAACGATAAGGACTTCCGTTCCGCAAGGTAGTGTTCTAGGACCCTACCCCTACACTCTATATTGTCACATACTGTTACCTGTTGCTCCTGAATTCTCTGGTATCTTTGCTGATGACATGGTTTACGCCATTCGCCGCTCTGATCTAGAGGAAGTCTCGCATGTCCTGCAAACTTTTATAACCAAACTCGGGCACTGGTGCACTAAATGGCTGCTTAAAATCAATCCCAACAAATCTACTACGGTCACATTCTCTTACCGTCGGAGATTCCAAAATATTCCCTTATACTATGCTGGCTGTCAACTACCATCCGGCACACGGCAAAAATACTTGAGAGTCTCACTAGACCGCCATTAAACGTTTCCGGTTTTAATTACAGACGTCATAAAGCGCACGAAAACCAGAACAAGCCAACTAAGACCATTGCTTAACAACTGCAACCTTACACTCTCGAATAAAATCATATTGCACAAAACCTTAATTCGTCCCATCTCGACTTACCGTCTAGTTATCTGGGGGACGTGTAGCGATTCAAATACAGACGTCTCGAGAGCCAGCAGAACAACATACTGCAACGGAATGTTCTTCATACCCCACCATTTAGAATAGAATAGAATAGAATATCAATTTATTGACAGAAAGAAAGAAATACAAACGACAGATATGTTCAAAATTCAACCATCTAAAAGGATTTCTCAATGGAATCACCGACCAAATTCTGTACCTCCTGCAGCAAAAAATTCCATAGCACCTACTCCAACCACTTCAACCCTCTCATCACAAGTAGTTTTGCACCATTTTCAAACCGACGGCTCACCAGACCTCGCCACATCCTCGATTTTATCTCACCTCGAATTGTACAAACGTCAACGTCAGTACCTACTTTCGACTGTGATCTTAGTGAAGTGATATTACCTAGACATATCAATCTATGCGCGTACACTCTTTTCAATGATGTATGATACATCATGTAACAGTCTCTATCAAAATAAAACAAATGGAAGAACAAATTTGAGATAAGGTTCACCTGAGAATACCCTTAGGAAGAGTTAATGAATACGGCCCTACACATCATACAAAGTTACATGCTTCGAGGCGTCGAAGGAAAAGTTCACAACTGCAGAATATTTTTGTAAGTACCAAAAAACCGTCCGAAACGTCAACCCGTTCCACCCACCAAAGAAATCTGTTGACAAATGCGATGAATATCGGACCGCCCGAAGGATCCTACTACTACGAGTACTTGCAGTCTGCCAACTAAGACCATGGAGAACGTAAAATCAATAATGAATCATATCCACCTTGAATAATGAATAATATTCATTACCTATTGATTTTAAATTCTCCATAAATATTCATATTACGAGCTTGACATTTTCTTCCCTCACACAACCGGTGAGAGTAGAATTTGTACCGCACTGCAGTGCTGTCCGTCCATTAGAATTACCCTTGGAAACGTTCGTGATGCGATGGCTCCCGCGGGGCAACTCTAAAAACGCTCGTTGGTTCGAGGGGAAAAAATAATCCTGACGAATATAATGAAGATTTCTTTTTGATATTTCACCCGCCTAATTCTGGTTTGACGCGTGACTCAAAGCCGTTCAAGATTGAAGTGTTTTTCATGTACAGTTCAGCTCGAATAGGTACTTCTGAGCAACTTTATTTATTTATTTATTTATTTATTGTATTCACACAGCATAGGACCAAGGCCCCCCCTAGCGCCATGTACATATGTATTAGTAAGATTTAAGTAATTTGAACTTGAACTTGAACAATAAGTAGTAACTTGAACAATAAGTAGGTATCTGTTCATTACGAGGTTGGAAATCCAAAAATTATTGTAAAGAAGCATCACGTCCAATGGCTCGGCGATTATTGGTACGAAAATATTCTGCAGATTCTAACTTTTTAACCGACACGTTGACGCACGCAACTCTATGTATAGGGTATTCATTAGTACACAGGAAACAACGGTTTTTAGCGCGTTCGAATTCTTTTCTTTGGTACTAGCGAACGTCTGACTTTATTTCTCCTGAACCAGCACAGTTGAACGCTTGCTTACTTCAGAAAGAACAGGTGTTACAATTGGATAATTATCAAACAGCCGATCTACGGAGATTTTTTCTCAATCCCAGTACAGTGGCAGCTTCCCGAAGCATGAATTTCAATCTAGGCTTCAAGTCAATAAAATTTGTAACTGTTCAATGTTCACTGCTACTGGAATCCGGAAAACATACTGTTATACGGGTACTGTTTCATACAATCGATTGCCGACCACTGTAAAGGAAAAGATCCTGCAGAATCCCGAGCGGTTGGGATCTATTCTAAAACACGATTTCATCAATAATATTATGTTTTTGTGTTACAGTAGTCCCCGCTTATATAGGATGCGTTTATAACGATCACCACCTCACATCGATCAAAATGCCAAGAACGGATCGACATGTTAACGTTGAAAATTCCCCGCTTATGTCGATCAGGACCTCGGTTCCATCGATCAGTGTTACTGAATCTGAGCGTTTGTTAGTGAACCTTTCCGGTGTCAACATGTTGATGAGTAAACATGAAAAGTAAACAAAAACTGTCTTTATCACAGTTGGCATTCGGCGCAACCATCAGTTTAGTGTTGGTGCCAGTACAGTTCGTGTTCTAAAATGAGCTCGAAACGTAAAGTGCAAGTGAAATGTTGGGAATCATAAAATCGTTTGAAGCCCTCTCACAAAAAACGCCTATTTTGTATTAGGTGGCTATTTTTAATGAGTTGTCGACAGTTTAACTGAAATGTAATTCAACTATATATTTATAAATAAACGAAATTAAAATAATAACAATAATTATTAGTGCCTAATTTTGTGGGATATCAATATGTAATTCTGATTCTAGTAATTTTTCGCAATTCTGATTTCACCATCTTGTTCAGCGTAAAACAAAACCGTTGAAATGACGTGTCACTTGTTAGACTGCTTCATGGGTCATTATTCCTAAAAAAAAAAAAGAAAAAAAACTCCTTAGAGTGGCCCGATTCTGCCCTAGTTAGCGTCCTCGGTAATCCTAGGATGCTAACTCGGAGCGGTGAAAATTTTTACCGCTGACTCCGAGGTAGCGGTAACTCGAACCTTAACACGAGTTGGTGAATATTATGAACCACCCTCCAGCCGTCACCCACCAGCCACAACCCTCCATCCACCTCCCACAACCCACCATCCACCTCCCACAACCCACCACCCACCTCCCACAACCCACCATCAAGAGTCACTGACACCCTCCGCCCCCTCCTAGTCTCATCATTCCCCGCTCTCCTCTTTCTCCTCACGTCAGATCACAAACTGTGATTACCAATCTAGAATGGTAGACAATAAAATTTATTGTCTATATTTAAAATTTATGTCTTATTATGATTCGTTCAAGAAGGAAGTAAGATTGTTAACCGCTCACCAATACGAGAGGTGAGACTTGAGGTCGCACGTACCTAGTTCGCCTGGTTCTAAGAAACGCTGTCCATGTATCTGTCAGATGATATCTGACCCTTGGTCAGTGACCAATTATGACGCGCGTAATGTTAATATCGTCGTAACCACGTATCTGTCAGATGATATCTGACCTATTATGACGCGCGTAATGAAAATATCGTCATAACCACGTATATGTCAGATGATACCTGACCTATTATGACGCGCGTAATGATAATATCGTCATAATCACGTATCTGTCAGATTATATCTGACCTATTATGACGCGCGTAATGATAATATCGTCATAACCACGTATCTGTCAGATAATATCGTCATACTATGACGCGCGTAATTGAGTGCTAATTCACACATGACGATGAAAACTGTGTTCATTACGCCGTTCCATCCCAAAGACCGTCTCGGCAATCGACCGTGATAGAAGAAGAAGAAACGTATATTGGCCAGAATTCATTTTCCACAAATTTAGTTTTACATCACTTTTTTTTCTCATTTCACCATTCACCCTTTGCCCCCATTACATTTTAATATCTAAAATTACATTTTACATTCACCTACCCATTACATTTTGCACTTCTTTTAACAGGTACTTAATACGTACAATGGTTGGCCTATCGTCAAAGCTACTGTTAATCGTCTGGTTCGTCACAGGGAGTTATTCGCTACATAGTCCGCTTTGGTTATTAGCTGTCGGTCCCGTCGCTGACGGGCAGAACTCGGAGTGTGTCCATCTACCTCTGTTACCTGTCCCGGACGGGCAGAACTCGGGATGGATCCAACTGCCACTCTTACCTGTCGCTTTACGGATTATACCTCTCACATGTCCCTTTACAAACCCTTATAATCTTCAATACCAAAAATAATAATCCGCGGGGAGGATGAATTTAAGTTTTTTATATTTCGGCTTCCCCATGAACCCCCACTCCTATGCGTCGGATCCGGAAGTGAACCCCCCTATGTCCTTTCCCGGTCACGGAAACGTTTAAATACGGGAGAAGGCTTCGATCCATTGAGCCGTTTTCGCGTGATTGAAGGACAGACAAACAAACAGACAGACACCAAATTCAAAATCGACATGGATCGACTCCATTTCACGCGAAACGAACGTCGCTAAATGAAATTTTTTGAAAATACCCAAGGAACACGAAAATCGTCTCTAAATTCAGTTGTATAGATCTTCGCTGATTCACCGAACGTTCTCTATGCTGAGCCCTGATGATTGAATTCATGTACGAGAAGTTCACGATATCTAGTGGGCACTGGTATGTGCCTACTTCGCTATATCTTCGTAACTCCTATCACTTGTTTTTGGTCAGGCGAAGTGGAAAGGTCACCAAGCGGTACAGTATACCGTCCGCGGGTTATTGTGTTTTTTCTACTCGGAATAAATATTCGGACACTTCCATTCAGTCACATGAGTGAATCTCAGAGATACCTAACTCTTCTTGATATGTTTAATTACCCTCTAGTTATTGAAATGTTCATTCCTACAATTCTTGTCCTTAGTTTCTAGTTTGAAGGATCTTGATGTAGGAAGTAAATTTTAGTGCTTTCAGCACAGTTCTACAAAGGTTTTATCATGAAAGAATTAATCTTAGGTACCTACTTGTAACTACTCGTACCTTCACGAAACGTTTATAATAAATGAGTTAATTATTTTAATGAAGTTTTATTGAGATTTTATGAATAAACAGTACCTATAATTCAAAACTGTTTATTTCATATCCCTGTTGTTTTTGTTTTTTTCACAAATGAACCGGACCATTGTTCAGTGGTTTCAACATTGACTATATCAATGCATAGTTTAATTCTCAGAAATTTTCTGAGAATTAAACTATGCATTGAGACCCGCAAAAATCAATCTCACCAGAAATTCAAATGATTTGAAATCACATTTTTAGGTATTTTGTGATTTTTCGCGGCACGAATTTAGGAATGAAAATAAAGCCAAAGTTTCCATTTCTCAGATTGTTTAATGGTGAATAGAGTGGTATAATCTATTTGGCCTCAAAACACTGAATAGACTTAGTTAATATCAATTTAGGAGTAAATGCCGTGAGGGTTAATTGTTTCGTCCTAGAGGCGCAGGTGCCTGAGGGTTAAATACTGAGCATACTGCCATGAAGTTAACGGCCGTCTCTTCCTCCCGCCTATTCCACAATGAGCGCATGTTCACTATCCCATTCCTCCAACACTTATAAACAGTATTATAAGTGTAGGAGGGAAGGGCTAGTGTACAACAGTGGCGGATCCATAGGGAGGGCGAATGGGGCGACCCCCCCCCCCCCTCGGTCTTTTTAAATGTGGTACTGAATATAAGAGTAAATACACATTACATCCAATAATTTGTGTCACACTGTCAATTCCTTATCGTCTATTAGTCACCACTTTCGCACAATCCTCATGAAAAATGTTGTCTCATATGATATTAGGTACAGTTCATGAAAGTTGGGGTTGGGGGTGCTTCACCTTTAATTTCCAAAGTAGAATCTATGTCTCTTTGAATTCACATTTTGAATGCTAAAACTGCCTAAAACTACCCATTTTGCTTCAAAAATTTCCACATTTTCCCGGACCCCCCTCCTAGTCGGGGGGTATTCCATACCCCCAATTCCCAATTCCCCCAGTTAGTGTATTCCCCCCCCCCCCCAGCTCACTCTAAAGCTGGATCCCCCACTGGTGTACAATGTCATGATAACTAGGTAAAAACTCAAGTGCTCACCTTATCATAATAAACCGTGGAAACTAGAAAGGAACGAGAAGAACGAGATTCAAAAGGAGAAAACAAATCCCCCTTGAATTCTCATAAGGGATCTTTTTACATAACTGAAGGTGGAGAAAAGGTTGAGTATCAAGGGAAGCATTGACGTCACGAGGGGCTCATGTGACGCCAACTGGCTATCGCCCCTCGGCATAATGAGGCGGCCGAACGCCCCCACGACTCTCCAGGGTTAAAAGTCAACTGAAAATACAAAGATGAAAAAAAAAGAAAAAAAAGAAAAAAATGAGAGGCGAATAGTGAACGAGCCCCTCACTTAATTGTGTGGGCACTTTTCAACGCGAGAGCACTTTCATTAACCCTGACCCTTTTTTTCTCTCGTTCGTCTATAGAACCCTCTCAACTCGACTTGTTAGACGGTTCCCGGGATTATGAAAAGGATTTGAACCATTTATCCCTGCCGTCGTCTTACAATGGTAAGTGGACGACGTTTCCTGTGTAGTAGCAAACTACTTAACGGGTTCTAATCAGACGATTGTTGTTACAATCGGAAGTGGTTTCATCGGACAGTGCAGAATCCCATTTACGCGAGCTCTTCCGTTACATCCAGCCGATCTAGAACTGTACCCCGCAGTTCTGTGAGAGGGGGGTTCGGGAGCCTCCTCCGCAAATCTTTTGGAATTTAAGGGTAAATAATGGCAGTTTTTATCCATTTTCATGACAAACACCATGGTGAAAAAATCCACAGTCATGCGGCATGGCTATAAGAGCGAATTTCTGAAAGAAATAACTGGTTTTATGTTAAATGTCTTCATTTTACTGGATTTATAAAACCTTTTATCTCCTTTTTTCCGAGTAATACCTTGGTTTATAGATTTTTCAACGCTAAACACGATGGTGAAGTCAGAATTGCGATATCTTATTCCGTTCTCAAACTGGAGCCCTCTGAAGATGAAGAAACGTGGCTGTTACTTCACATGTTCTTAACGGTTCATTTGCTCTATGTATAGTCCAGTAATTTGAGGAATTCATCTTGCAAAAGGTGGTGTAAAAGATTTTATCGTTTTAATTGGTCAATTTGGGACCCAAGCTTTGGCAAAGCTTCTGGTAGGCCAAAAACCTCGGAATTTTCGAACTTTCTTCGGGTTTTGACTTATAACTCCAGAACTGTCAATCTTGAGTGCAAGTTGAGACCCAATGGTGGGGGGGGGGGCTATAGCCCCGTTAGCCCCCCCCCCCTCCTCCCCGTAGATCCGCCACTGGTTACATCCCTTACAGGAATTAATGACTTGGAATCATTCAAAAACGCCAAGGGGGCTTCCCCCCCCCCCCCCCTTCACCTGGGAACCCCTTCCCCATTCGACCAAATTTCTATAAACATGGAATACGTTTTAACCACTCAGCTGACCCTGGGCCTGTGCAGCGCCACGTTAAAGGCCAACATGGAAAATTACAACTACATAGTGTGAAAGCATACATATTCGCTCTAGAAGCCACTCAACTGATCACTGATTACAGCCCTACGCTGCTTAAAGTGTATGTCCTAAGAAGGCTACATGCTAAACTGTATACTTAGTGAATAGCATCGAAATTAGCGTTAGGAGCCAATCAGCTTATCCGGGGCCTTGGCAGCATCACGTCGAAGTTCTAAGGAGGCTACATACCAAATTACAGCCTCATAGTGTAAATAGCATAGGTAATTGCTTTTAGAGCCACTATGCTGATCCCGGCCCTACGCTGTTAAAGTGTAAGTCCTAAGGAGGCTACATACCAAATTTCAAGTTTCTATCACCATGGGAATTGGCTGAATTCCTCCAAGGTATTTGACATTTAAATACCAAATTACAGCTTCATTCATTGTTTGTAAACAAAATATGAAAACTGTTATGCCCATATCTCTGCTAATCGTACAGCCCCAGAGTTATGGTGAACAAGAAAATGGTTATGGTGAACGATTTTCGTGCGATAAAAAATTACGAAGATAAATTTCCTTAGCAATGGTTTGGTCGTAAGTGGAAATCATTATAAAACCGGACGTAGTTTAGGACGCTCACGGACGCTCGTTTTGTGCCAAATATGTGAAGGCATATGAAGCAACCTACGGAACGAGCTAAAGCATGTTACGAAGTACAACTTTTTACTTTGAAAAGATCATTATTTTGGGCTTCATTCAATTCGAATTACATGGGTGAAATAATCATGAGAAGTCATACATTCTAAACAATCATAATAATATTATTATTATTTACACATCATGGAAAATCAGATAATAACAATAATAATGAGTGGCGGCGTCAATATTGTCCGACTTATAATATAACATATTATGTTAAAATTGTGGAGTGTTTTTTGAGTTTTTTGTTAGTTCAATCATTTCTCAGAAACAAAACAAGAAGCCTGAAAAGAGATCTGTAACACGAACCTAAATACAATATTTCCCTTAATTAATTTTTGGTGGTCCAAAAAAACGACATCAAATCGATTGCCTTTAGTTACATACTCGTAGTTCCATTGGACAAAGCCATGGAAGACGATGATTAGTTATTAGGTTTCAATTGAAACCTGGCGGTTTTTAAACTAGTATAGGTAAATTAATTCATTTAATTTAATATTTAATATTTAATCATATTTTTTATGTACTTACCTACTTTTTTCATTTAATGGAAGAAGATTGGAAAATTTGAATGCATAATAAAAGGAGGGAAGAAACCATTATGTTTAAAAAATAACGCCACTGAAATGACGACCCCCATTTTCTCGGCACTGCTCAAGTCTGTCAAGTTCGCCATCACCCTTTCCAAAGTTTGTCTGTGTTGGAAAACGGTCACTGCGGCAGTATACATTTCAGTATTCAATGCAGTAGGTATACATTTAGAAGATAAGGTGTAAGAATATTTTTTAAAACAACTTGAAAATTCAATGATTTATCCCATTTCAAAAACCGTCATTTTTCACTGCCGGACCCGATAAAAGTAATTAGTTTGAATTGTAATTACACGAAATGTTTTAATGGCAGTAAAATGCTTTAAAAGTGGTATAGTTCCCGGAGTAGGTAGTCTCAATTGTCGAGTCACGATAGGTAAGTTGGGTAACGACCCCAGTAGTAGACACCTTAGTGAGGTACCTGCAGCGTTTCACAGATTTCTCAGTTATTTTAGCACATTTTTCTTCTCCTCCGTGCTAGTTCTATTGTCCCACAACTGCTGCACAAGGATCTATCAGAAAATGTTCAAAATAGTCAACCAACTTCTTCCCCCAATAGTAGACAACTACCACTGCAACGAAATGACAGGGTTTCGATCGGGATTCCCTATCCGGTGACCGTCGAAGGTAATTACGAGATGATGTCTGGTACAGATGTAGATACTGCTGCACTGATTCGTTCGAACCCAAATTTGAAGCAGTCAGATTCCAAGCTTATGAGGGATGAAAACAAGCCAGCGGAAATTCGAAAATGACGGCCAATCGCTTTGTGGGGACAGAGAACCGCCTCGGAAAATTAGAATTCGATTAAAACGTTCATTGATTCGGGCTTCTGATCGGTAATAACACTATTAGTACTTGATGCCCGTGCGCCAAAGAGGAATAATAGGGAACAGGCGTTGGATCCACGGATCCGGTAACAATCCCCAGCTGAAATATCCGAGGGGCGGCCGAAACGATGTATCAACGTCAAAGTGCGTGGCGGATATAACGGCTGAAGGGGGTTGAGGATGGTCGATGGAGGAGTGTGGGGCCTAAGTCGACCCGGCTGCTGGTTACATGTTTGGCCAAGTGTGCAGCCGCCTTACCATTGTTTATCTGCTCGCCTCCCATCCACTCGCATAATACTTCAGTCAATCCAACTGAATGGATCACCTTTCCCCGTGATTTCATCAAGTACCTGCTTTCCTCTTCAGGCCTTCTCTTTTTGGTTTATTTTTCGCTCGGCTGCGAAAGACGATTATTTACCTTATCGGCGAGGGATACGGATAATGAAATCGTTCGTGGAATCCGCTCGCTCTCTTGACCCAAATCGAAGTTGTGACATTCGTCTATATCAACTCGACTCTTCGATATGACGATGAGGTGGTTTCGATATTGAGCCGCTGTTGATCAATCGAAAAGTTCGAAACTGAGTTTACTTTCAAACCAGATAATATCCCTACGTTCAACTCACATAATATGTGACTCACATAATATTATGAGTCATAACCTGTCCAGTTCGAAATTATTTGTTCATATTAGAAAAAATGTTTGTCTTAAGGTAAACGCACCTATAGTCGACAGTACCTCTAAAACTAAAACACAAACGGTGGGTACAGCTTTCGTACAAGTACGCAACCAGGAGGGACATTTTAGGTCTTTGCGCCCCCTCCCGTCAGAAACCTATATGAAGCTTGCATTCGTGTTGACAATATAAATTATTGAGAATGATCACCAGTGTGTAAACAATTATTTAAACAATCACGCTCATACCGCAGCTAGTACGTCAATGCCTATGCCGTAAGAGCATATGACGTCAGAGGGCTGGCAGGAGACCAACAAGTACGTCAGAGCCTATGACGCACGTGCCTATGACGTCAGAGGGCTGGCAGGAGCCGAACTAGTACGTCATAACCTATGACGCGCGAGCGTATGACGTCAGACGGCTGGTAGGAGGCTTACTATTACGTCAAAGCCTATGACGCACGAGCCTATGACGTCAGAGGGCTGGCTGGCTAGGTGATCGGGTGGTAGCGATGGGAGGTGGTGATGACGTCAGAGGGACCAGAGGGAGGCAGATATCTGAAACCCCCATTTCTTCCTCACTAATTTCGTGATCACCGTGAAATGTCCTAAAGGATCTCCGAGTTTCAGATTTTTGTCCACCCAAATTGGTCAGTCTACCCATCGACATCTAATAAATCTTTTATTGAGGAAACCACTTCATTAAAATTACTGAATTTAAATTTACGCTATTTAATAGCGTTATACAACGGTTGGAATACATAAGCAATATAAAGATTGAGTAAACCAGAAAATGTTAGTAGATCCCTTATGCATTGGCATCCATCTGTGTGCGGGTTATCGGTGTAACTCTCACTCTCAGTACAGTGTTTCTGTTTCGGGGTTATCAAACTGAGATAAAAAGTCCCCAGTCATGCAGCATGACTATAAGAGCGATTTTTCGAAGATTTTCGAAGAAACTGTACAAAAAATGTACAGCTTTCGTACAAGTACACAACCACGAGGGACATTTTATGTCTCTGCCCCGCCTCCCATACCCACACCACGTACCTCGTACTTCATTTTTTTTTTTTTTTTTTTTTAATTGTTATATAAATTATGGAGAATGATCACCTGTGTGTAAACAATTACCGCAGCTTGTCGGCCACGCACTCCGCAGTGGTTAACGTAATATGGTTAGGTAAATCGAGAGCTATCCAACGAGTGGTGAACGATTTTTGTACGATGATAACTGGCGAAGATAAAGTTCCGTAGCAACGAATCGGTTGTAAGCGAAAATCATCAGAAACATTCTCGTGACGCTTCTCCGTAACATTTTCGAGTTTATGTAGCAAAGTCATAAAAGTCAAAGACATAAAATGTCAAAAGTGTGAAAAGCTAAGAATAAGGACATGGGTTAATGGTTGTAGTTGTTGTTTCCGATCTTTATGTCTTCTGAATGTAGGATGGTTACCATGCAAAAACGCGGGAAACAATGAAACCGTGGAAGGTTTTCGATCACCTCAACCGTTTTAGCGAATTTTCGAAGAAAATGTACCTAGGTATTGTTCTCGGTCCAAAATTTTTAAAAATCGAATTTTCGAAAAATTTTCATACCAAAATCCGTTTCAGACCATCCTGAATCCACTGCCAAAAGACACCCAAAATTATACATAAGACACCTATGTATTTATATACGATGATTGGTGAAACTAAAGACACTCGCGTGAAATAACAATTTGAATGATTGTACAGGAGGAAGAAAAGTATATGTATAGAAACACTTACAGAAATTAAGAAAAATTTCCGTTTTTATCAAGTTTTTCTGTAAGTGTTTCTATATATTTTTCATCCTCCTGTGCAATCATTCAAATTCATATATATTTATATATATAGTTGTAGTGGATTTCCGTCCGGTTTTCGACCGTAGTATCTATATGGTGTGAGATATTTTATTTCGAGGTTCGGTCAATGAGAACAATTTTTGGTTCCGACGTTTCGGCCGTTTATTCAGCCATCTTCAGGGAGTTCTGTCGTACGGAATCAGGACATGGAGGTGATGCCCGGTTCATGAATTTTAGCGGAAGGATGAGTTGTGCGCTGTTCATGAACCGGGCATCACCTCCATGTCCTGATTCCGTACGACAGAATTCCCTGAAGATGGCTGAATAAACGGCCGAAACGTCGGAACCAAAAATTGTTCTCATTGACCGAACCTCGAAATAAAATATCTCACACCATATTTATATGTATATATATATTTATGTATGTGTCATTCCAGACGATAACTCTCTAGAATTGTCATAAAAATACTCGCAAACTAAGAAAATGAAACAAATTGAGAAATATTGTCGTTTACCAGCATCGTATTTGGCTGTAAAGCCATCTTTCAGTATTTTCAAGGCAAATCAGACTATTCTCAATTGGCTAGAAATGGCTTTTAGTGATGTAGCGTCATCCTTCCGCTATACCTTCGCAGAATTATGTAATTTCTGTCTTTTGCTCCCATTTTATCCAAGCTTCCTCGTTTGAAATTTATGTCTGTTACAAGACAGTCTTTTCTAGATATGCGGCAAATGGAAGTTGATGAATGGGCCATTCTCATTCTACGTAATGACCGCGTATCAATTTTATTGCTCCCTGAAACGACGAGCAACGCTTCATAAAATTCAAGAGTGACAATGGACACCGGGAAGTAGTATGAAAACTGGGCTAGAAGTATGAAAATTTCATTTAATGATCTTCGCCATCTTCACTTACCTCAGTTGATGATGAAATTCCACCGTGGGTGTTTGCTTACAGTTGTGATAGTGATAGTTTTCCTTGGGTGTGTTTCGACTCAGAAAATCCTCACGAAGCACACGCGGATTATAAGTGAGGCAAAACCCTTGTTTTCGTTCGTGAAGTTCTTGAGCAGACATTTCTTGGACAGTCTTGGGATAATCGATGATGAGATGATGAAAAACAGTCCCGACCAACCCCTGCTTTTTTTTCTCTTCGTTTTGAAACTGACTTATCGTGCCTTGCGGTTTGGAACAGTCTTGTTAAGCCGGGAATACACTTGAGCAGAGGCAGGCCGCGCACCGCACGCGCAGCCTCTGCGCGGCGCGATGCTCAAGTGTGTACGGGTCCCCAACACCGCGGCAAACAGGCTCAGTCTGCCGCGTGCGGTGCGCGGCCTGAGCCATCGACTGTCGGTCCATCAAAGTGAGCACGGACCGCGGCAGGCTCGTGCGGTGCGCAGTGTGGACGGAATTCAGTCGATTCAGAGCAGCGAACAGAGCCGCGGCACACATAAGTGATAATGTGTGATAACGTGTGATAACCTACCTACCCACTTTGAAATTACCTACTAGGTACTCGTTTTGTTATAACCGTTTTGTTAATTATAGGCTCGTTTTGTATAATTGTTAAAAAAAAGTACGAAGATAATATGGACCATGTTTTGTAAAAACCAGCCAAGTCGACTTGGCGGCCACATTGAGTTAGCTTCATAGTCTGATTCTGGAAATAGTTCTCCATCGTCTACAGTTATCGTTTTCACGATTTGACTGCCATCGGCTGTACATTTTTGAAAATAATCAACCGTAGACGATGGAGAACTATTTCCAGAATTAGAATATGAAGCTAACTCAATGTGGCCGCCAAGTCGACTTGGCTGGTTGTTGCAAAACACGGTCCATATTTGAGGTAAGTAGTGTACAGCACCTATTTAATGAAACATTTCCTTCCACGCTTTTGCTCCACGCAGCAAGGATCGAATTTTTGAAGAAAAACAAAAGTAAAGTAGGCTAATACGCTATTTTTTGATTATGGACCTCAGTATTTGTGATTTTGGACCTCTGGGTGCAATCAAAACGGGCCGCGACTACTTGCAACCAATTCAACATCCTACAAACGTGATGAACGGCTCACAAATAATTTTGAATTACATTAAAAACACGTAACAACATTAAATGTTGTTACGTGTTTTTAATGTAATTCAAAATTATTTGTAATTAATGTAATTCAAAATTTTTCTACAAAAATTCGCTGAATCATTAAAAAATATAGTACGCCTGCATGGCTTTTTGGTTTATTTAATGCTACGGAGGCTCACGAGTCCTACTACGGAGGAATCGAGTTTTTACCAGCTCTTATCAAACAATAGGATCTATGACCCTGCTTATTACAAGCTTAATTCGGGTAGTAGAGATTATGATCACGGAGAGGTTTTCTTAACGATTCAAGAACAATAAAGAATAGTAAACCCATGTGAATAATTTGCAACTATCGCTGAATGACACCGTCGATGTCAAGTTTTCCTTCTTGGCCATTCGTTTGATCATATAACTAACTTTTAGATGTAGAAATGCCCTGTTAACCTTGTTGAAAGTAAATAAATAACGTAAGGGTTTAATAGTGTTTTTTCTATCTGTTATTTCCATTTTATTAAAATTTAATTCACTGTGTGAAAAAGTGCTCATATGATTCGATAGTCTTCAGTATCGAACATTTTTATTCGATATCTGAGTAGTATCGAATATTTGTTTCGATACTAGTATCGAGTAATGGTATCGAATATTTTGTGGTATCGCCCATCACTGGACGTAGATGTTGTGTTTCTGCCACTTTTCTGTCTTGATCCGTCGTAGTGGACACCAGTTGCACCGCGCAATGTTGGATCAGGGCTGAGCATGTGCGCCTCGCTGTAATTTGAAAATTTGTATCGCGGCACATCACATCGCGGCACATGACATCGCGCCGCGCAGAGGCTGCGCGTGCGGTGCGCAGCCTGCCTCTGCTCAAGTGTATTCCCGGCTTTAAGGAATAGACTTTTGAACTTTGTGGAGCATATTTACATGAATGCGATCGGTTGGTGACACATGGCCCTGTTATGCGTGGATTCCCGTAAGTCATTACGGAGAAAGTGAAAATATAATATTGTGTTTCTACTGAAATCTTGTTTTCCTTCTGAATGATCCGGGCATATTGCTGTCGTGTCCAACAGAATAGCGGTACGACAGAATAATGGAATAAAGGTAGAAGGCCTTCGAGGACCAATGTGGTGTAGTGGTTAGTCTCATCGACTTTTGCATTGACACTCACTAAGTTGGTGATAATTTATTAAATTATATTGCCTTCTTTATGGCAATATTAACCCTGCCTTGTGGTTTTGGTTCAAACCGGGAAGAGCTACAATAGGTCTTAATAATTAACTTTGGCCGATGACACGAGGCGCTAAGGACCATAACGCAGAAAGCTTCAGAAAATGCTACGTTGGCTAACACCTTTACTTCAACGTGAATGGAAGAAATTATGGCTGATATACAAGTCCCTCGATTTACCGTGATGGGTGTAAGTTGAATTCATTGTAAAGTACGCAGGTATCGAGCAGACCATTTAATGTGGTAATTGTTCTGTAGAGGGCGGCAATAATGGGACAATGGTGTAAAGTACCATAAAGAGGGCAATATAATTTGATAAATTAACACCAACTTAGTGAGTTCCAATACCTTGGCCACAAAGGCAGAGGAGGGAAATATAGTTTTCATGCTGACCTACAAACGAATTGCCACGGCTTATTTGTGGTGAAAAGTGACAACGGCAAGAGAAGAAGGTCGGTTGTATCGAAGATTCAGATTGTCTGGTAATAAATACCTCCTGAAAGAGTGGTAAAAAACCCGCAAAGCTGTGATTTCTGTGCTATGTTCGATACGTAGCAAGATGTATGGATAATGGTGAATTCACGTTAATGATTAGGGTGGAATGTTTTACCTTGGGACGACATTCCGTTATTGATTTTTCTAATTTTTTTATTATTATGTTTCAATGCAGCCTCATAGTAAATTTAATTGATTACAATTGGTGACCCTAATTGTCCCGATATCGTCATTGAGGTGTGCGTTGAATCCTAAATGGTGGACCCTTCGAAATATATTATTTCCCACGGGCTGCGGTGCCCTGGCACACTGTATTGCAGCCTCTCAAATACAATGATTTTGATGGCGCACTGTAGAATTTTAAAGAGAACGTAAAAAACGCAATAAGCGAGTTGTGGTAGGTTTGAGATTAATAAATATAAGGTGAAACATTATCATAGCTACAGAAACAATCCCACTCCTCCTTTCAACAATCCCAAATTCCTTTCACCATGGTTGTGAGCAAGTAGTCGCTTCTGAGATGTTCGTTGTTGAAATGTTTATGGTTTATGAAACATCCAGAAGAACTGGGAAAACTGGGAGTTGATAAAAAAAACATCATATGAAACACCGGTTTATCGATACTTATCTCTAGTTTTACCGTATCTGTATCATGTAAGTACTTACTTAGAATGAGGTTATTGACCTTGATACGAGAGCGGTTTGACGGTGGTCTGGTTCTGTCACATCAGCAGCTTCGCTGGCTCCGAGTTCGCCTCATTACACGTTGACCCGCCCCGATCATTCAATCGCTCCCTTTGTTCGTTTGCTTGAAACGGTTTCGTCCTGATCGTCGGGTCAGTTGAAATCCCGCTACGTCGAAACCGGGTGAGTCTGTAGTTCACGGATCGACGGCCGTCGTATTGGTCGTCGTATTGGTCGTCCCAAGGAGAGATCGAACCCTTCACATCGTTCGCTTGTTTTTCTCAGTGCAGCGGCTCGCTACCCTTCAATATGTGGGAGAAAACCAATATCTGTAGAAACAATAGAATGACCACACGGTCTCCGCCGCCGAATTTTTCTTTTTTTTTCTCCTTTCTCCCTCTGATCTCTCTCACTTCCGCCTCCAATATCCACCAAAATACACGAACGCCCAGGTATCCGTTCAGACATCACATTACTCCCGTAATTACTTCCACTCATGCGTCATACTGCCGTTAATAATAAAGTGAAACCACGTATCTCCGAATTCGTCAAAATCTGTGAAAAATCGTATAAACCACTTATCTTGTGGGTTTCAATCTAATTTGGAGGCAGAGCAACTTATCTGTCGTAGTTTGCAATCAAAACCATTTGTGTTTGTCCATTTCAGCCACTTATCGACATTTTACGTCATCTAAATTTCAGGCAAAACCACTTATCAACCAAAATCTGGTGACAAGTGGTTTTGTCTCGAAACGCATAAGTGTTTTTCCATAGCAAGTGATTTTTTGCTTCGCACCCAAGTGGTTTCTCCAGCAAATAACATCTAAACTCTAAACTCGAAACCAGCTGTTTTGTAAACAGATTTTGACTCAATGATATCCAGCTTGGCTCATGTAGGGTTGTTCCGATATCGAGGATGTTCCGATACTTGATACCGTTAACGATATTCAACGTCGATATCGATACAGCGATATTATCGCCACAATATTAAAAAACGCATTGTCATGAAATTATGAGTAATCATACAAATGTTAAAGTGGCACATACAAATGTTCGATACTACCGATATCTTAATCACGTGAATTTATCACTACAATCTAAGACTGATTTCATCTTTATATTGCAGATAATGTATATTAATTTTCATCACGTGGAGTAAAATTTGGTTGAAAAATAGCCATAAAAAGATTTTATTGCGAATGACCTATCTGTAAGCTCCGTTGTGAGGGGGTGGACGGTCTAGTTGCGGGAATGTTTTGCAAACGTCCATTTTTTCTCCTTAGCTTGTGGTGTGACGGACATTGGCTACTCTCTGGACAAACCGAGTCTCATCCCTGCTCCATCGAGAAACCCCAGTAGTTCATCAGAGCTCCTCCACTTCTTCCTCACCCCTCTGATGCACATGGAGGTAGCCCTTAGAATTGAAAAGGCAAGCCTCGTCTTCACCCAGCCCTTGATTTCGCCTTGTGGACAGGCCCATTTCTCACTTAGGCGTTCCGCCAGGGCACTCACGAATGCTGCCATCTGTGGAGCAAACAGTCCATCAGCTGATGTCACTATCGGAGTGAAAGATGCATGGCGTTCTTCGCAAGCTACCAAATACTTTCGTTTCTTTTCTTCCTCGGCGTTTTTGAGTACCGTGGCCACTGGGTGGGGAACGTAAGAGGGAGCATCAGTGTCAAGGACACGGACATCGAACAATGCCTCCCTCTGTGGTTCCCACACCCCGCGGCACACAAGATCACCTCTTAGTCCGGGATGGGCCGTAGACGTATCCACTATGATCGGCTCCTTCACACAGTTCCCCCACGCAGTCGACATGAGCTCCCCTAGGACATCACGCACCTCATTGTGGCGTCGTGTGATGAGGCAACTTAAGGCATGACTAAGGGAAAAGTCCCTCCAGCCACACCCATCGCACGTAGCAGGCATTCCAACTGGCTTTCGCTTGTATCTTACTGCCAGTGCATCACGAAATTCATATATTGACATGTAAAAATTTTATGGTCACTCACGTCGAAAGGTTCATGAAGCCGAATGGAATTGTCCAAGATTGCAGTTCCAGACTTTGATGAATGAAATAATGTACTTGCTGTTGCAACTGGATCTGTCCAAGCCATTCCTCCTTTATTGACTGGTAAGGTGAAGAGGTCACACTCCTCTTCTGATACAATATCACCAAGTATGGCAGGCATGAATGTATGGCGAATTGAATCTCGCAGGCGTGTGTACAACCCCTCGTCACATTTCATGACTCTTTGCACGAACTGCCATCGAAACTTTATGGACTTGGTAAAGGCAGTGTGCGCATCTTGAGGATGTTTTTCTCCTGCTGTTGATACCTTAGCAATAAGTTGAGTCCATTGGTTGATTTTCCCTTCAATGTACTCTCTTTTCTTTGCTGCTTCGCCTATAAACCCTCCTAAGAATCGTTGACCCGTCACAATCTTGATACCTGAGCCCCTAAAAATCCGAGCAGCTTCTTCTAGATTGTTTGGATGTACTACAAGGTACGACTTATGGCCTTGTGGGTAATAACCATAATTGGGGCCATGACACAAAAGCTCCTCCCACCAATGTTTTATTTCATCAAAGTTTCCTTGTGCGGATGAATCATCAGCGTACCAACATTGGGTGACCTCCTGACACTGGTTCTGTAGCAGATCGATTAATGGCAAGGTGGAAATTCCATACAATAACATCGCCAGCGGATCCCCTTGGGTTACCCCTTCTTTGCTGTACAAGCTCTCGTTACTCCCTCGTAGAACCAGTTCTGCATGACCTTTGTACGTGTTGTAGAGGAACCTTGCACAGCTGGGCCAATACAGTCTTGCATACCAAAGAGCCATTATCCTATTTACAGAGTTGAAGGCATTTTTCGCGTCCACCAATAGCAGTCCCCATCTAGAATTGGGCGTAGCTCTTTCTTCAAAAAGTGAATTCATTGAATGTATAGCACCTTCAATCCCTGCACTAATGCCCCCACACAGTTGTTTCTCCCTGCAGCTCTCTGTAACTTCATCCACCGTTGCTTCAACAATACATTTGCCAATAATTCTTCGCAAGCATTCTCCAATTCCAATTCCTAACACTTTTGATGTTAGCTCATGTAAAAAAAACTTGTGTGTCAGCTAATTTTTGAGATCGCTATTTTAAGCTAACAAAAACAGTCACACAATGGGTTTTCAGTACCAAAATAGGAATAATCATTTGTGCAGTATGGTTCTTTTTAATGGTTTTTGACATTTTATGTCTTTGCTATGGCACACAAACAAAAAAACTCTGCAAATTCTTGACACAACGGTTCATTATCTTCTTTGTACAGATCAGCCTTCTGTCTAGATCACTAGGTCTAAATGTCTAGATCCTAAATGTTAGATTAATTATTATTATCAATTATCACTAATTATTAACAATTTTATCAAGTACCTAGTGAAAATTATTATAATTAATTTTAGGTATTAATAATTCGTATTTATTATTAATAATAATTATTATTAATTATGATCAATTAATACGATATAATTCTGGGGTTTTTAATACTACGTCGGTAATAATTTTTCTATAAAAGAAGTACCTACCAACAAACATTCGAAATTACCTTCATTTCAGTAGCACGAAACGCACCTCAGAACAACAAACTCGATATCACTTAAGCCATATGATGTTCCAAAGAGCTTGTTAGTATGAAAATGGACCTGTATTTCAACAGTTGGAGTCACGATCGTGTTGTGAGGCACAATCTTTGAGCCGTCATTGTGAACGAACGGCTGGTCGTACAAAGCTGCTGATGGTCTTAAAAAATTCTACGGAACAAACTCTATCTAAATATGAAATAAAAAACATACCGTTCTATATGAATTTTTCGAGATATGAGATTTTCAAATTTTCAAAATTTGTTTTGAACCCCTTCCCCTTGACCTAGGGTTCTGAAAAGTTTCGAGGACCATTGTGGGGTTGGTCGAAACCCATAAAAAAAATTTCGTAATTTTAACTCAACGCTAACTGGGCAAAGTGGCGCGGACGGCGTACGGCGGACGGCGTACGGCGTACGGCGTACGGCGTACGGCGGACGGACGGATTTTTTTTTATTCGATTTTCTGAATCTACGTATCTTGAAACGTAAACCAACAAATTTTGAGGGGGGGTTAAAAAAATTTTTTCTTTGGGCGATTCCAATGGTTCATTATCGAAGATAATAAACCAAAATCGTCACGAAAATTGTTGACGAAAACTGTTGACGAAAAAAACTGATCATTATCGCTTTCAACGAATCCGTTGCTAAGGAAACGTAACTTCCTGATTTTCCAACCCATGAAACTCGTTCACCACTCATTGGAAAGCCCTCAATTTATCGAATATTTCCATGCCCTGCACACGACCGTGGATGTACGGAAAGCTGAGTTAAACAGAAGACAATGTAGGATATTTGTTTACAATTACCGTTGGGTGGAATGTACCATGGTTTATTAGGGTGTATAATATACACCCTAACAAACCATGGTACATATATATTATATAGGAATGCTACGTGAAATTGTAGTTGGGTGTTAGAGGTGTTTTATGACTTGCCTTTAATGTGCGGCCACTGACACAGCGGAGTGGACTTCGGCCGAACTTACTCCTATGCCACCAGTCTCTGGGGAATCTCCGAAAAACACATCATAACATTAACAATCCGGGGGTCTGGGGGTGTCCCCCAGATTTCATTTCTTCGCTATGATCCTTCTCAAAAGTCCCCAGGTAATGGGGGAGGAAATGGGGGGGTGATGGTAGTGGGGACTAAAGACATAAAATGTCCTAATGTGTTGCAGACTCGTATGCAATTTTTAACTGCTTAAATTCCTAAGTGTGATTTTGGGACAATGAGAGGTAGCGTACCTATATGCTACCTTGCCAGGAAAAGGGTTAAAACAAAAACATTTGCATTCAAAGATGAAATATATTGGAATACAGATAATCACCATTTGACTGAAAAATTACAATAAAAACAAACAATATTTTTAATAAGAAATATAATGTTTATGGGGCCTAATAAGATAGGAGATCGTTAGAAAGCATAAACATATTATTATCGGGATCAAATACCGTTTTCTTATAAAAACACTCAACTTATAAAAATACAATATCGAAAGCCGATATTCACCATAATCTTTCGATATCACGATAATGTCGCAGTCCCGATATCACGACAATATCGCATTCCCGATATCAAGATAATATCGCATTCCCGATTTCGATATAATATCGATAATATCGCAACAAAAATATCGATATTTATTGATATCGATAATATCGGAACATCCCTAGGCTCAAGTGGTTTTTCCAAAAAACGATGCGTCAGAAATAGCGAGTGTTGGAAGTGGCAGGAAAAAAAGCTCAAGTGAGTTTGCCTCCAAAATGAGTGCTTGAGTTTACATTATCGAAGGGGAAGAACAACTTAACTACGATTAATGATTAGTGATTTTGCCTTGAAACAGCAGCATACAAACACAAGTACCTACGTTTGTACATTTTTTTGAGAGGGTTTAGGTGTTTAGTTCAAGATTTGAAGTAAGATTCCGATCGAGGATAGAACACTATGATAGTGTTCTATGATAGTGTTCTATCCTCGATCGGAATCTTACTATGACGTGTTACTAAGTTCGCCAGGACTTTTGGGATGGTGAATAGTTCCCAGCACAAGTGCTTACAGTTGATCTCGGGGTGGAGGGTAGATGAAATAGTCCAGATCTTCAATGTTTCATGTATGTAAGGTTGTATAAAATAAAATAAAACCCTTAAAACATCATCCATACTTCTCTATACATGATTCAAGATCTGTTACCCCCCACTGTCTGCTTGGAGCTTTTGTCGCTGTGTTCTTTTGTCTCGACAGTGTCCCCCCCACCACTGTCAGTTGGGTGCTTTTGTCGCTGCGTTGATTTGTCGCGACACTATCCCTACCACCACCTTCACTTGGGAGCTCTTGTCACTTTATTCTTTTGTCTCAACACTGCCCCCCCCCCCCCCCCCCCACAGCTGTCTGTTGGGAGCTTTTGTCGCTGCGTTTATTTGTAGCGACACTAGAGAGTTCCAGGTTACCACGGTACCGTATGAGATGCGAGGCCGGATTACGGTAGTCGCCCACTTGTCGTCATCGGATGGAGCGCACGCAGGCATCGGACGGATCGGATTTTCCGAGTGTGATTATAAGCATTGATTCAAATGTATCTGCGCGCATCACTTCGCATCGTACGTATCGGAGATCGGCAATGCCGACGAGAAGCCGAGAAGGGGCATTCATTCCGAATCATCCGTACGGAGTGTCGAGAATTCCTAGACTATGGGCGCCCCCTTCTTTCTCACCATACGGAGCCGGTTGTAGTTATATTTGTAGAATATTTCAGTCCGACGTTGGTAGTTAGCATATATTATATTGTGTCTATCTATATTAATATAGCTTTTTCAATTCAAATGAAAAGTTTTCATAAT
Source organism: Stenodema calcarata (assembly GCA_963920205.1). Lineage (NCBI taxonomy): Eukaryota > Metazoa > Arthropoda > Insecta > Hemiptera > Miridae > Stenodema > Stenodema calcarata. The sequence goes on along the minus strand of OY986053.1, from coordinate 31,236,516 downwards.
TTAATTAGGTACAGAATGTTAATTTAATCATTTTCATCAAAAACGAATTAAAAATTTTTTCATTTCAAATTAAAGGATTGTTTGTCTTTCACTTTAATCTTTCACTTTTAAATGGAAAAACTTTAATTTCGTTCGAAAAACCTTTCCAAACTTCCTTAGTTCTGAAAAACGTTTTATCTATTTAAGTTAGGTATGTACCTTACTTTCAGTGATTTTTTTTTTACTTAGGTATGATTAATTTTTATACACATGACTAATTTTTTAATTCATTCCTCTGATTTATAATAATTGTTTAATGAACATAATAACAAATAAATATGTGTTTTGGTGGAAATGAACAAAAAGTACTAGGTATTTTGTTTACTTACCTTAACCCTTAGTTACTGGCGCGGTTCTCATCCCGTATGTGATGGCGTCGGGTCCCCTGTGACCCAATTTTGAAATTCAGTTTATCAGGGGGGAAAACGTAAGAAAAAAATTATAATCAATGAAATGTATTTTTGAATGTTTCTCAAACCATCCTAGACTTTAAACATTGCCAAAACTGTAAAATAATTATAGAATATTACACTTGAAAAAAAAACGTAGGAATTACTGGGTTTATTTGTTTACATATTTTAAATGAACATTACTCCCTCCTAGATTGATAATTTGAACCACGCTAGACCTTGCAGTCAGAACAGACTATTGAAGAATGCAATTTGCAAACACATTTTTCACAAGAACTGCAAAAAGTGGAATGTTTTCGGTCGATGGTGGATGTACAAAAGGCACACCGTTTCCTCTTTTTCTTGCTTCCCTCGCCTGCCTCTTGTAAATTGTCGGATTGAAGTACCATTACACCTTCTCTTTCTAAATAGTCCTTGATCCTCAGTGTCAGATTTCTCGGAAGAGAATTAATTTGCGATCTGCAAACCACATTGTTTTTGACCAATTGGTGGCCCAACTCTTTTAAGAATATTCTTCTGGGCACGTTCCCTTCTGACATTTTGGCATTCCTGTATACAACAAGCGCATTTATTCCACTTGTGTTGATGAAATGAAAAAATATAGCCAAAGGCCATCTCTTTGTGCGTCTCCCAACGTTGTAGGTTGCACACATTTGGTCGTTGCTATCTACGCCACCTTTGGTTGAATTGTAGAAAGTGATCATGGATGGTTTTTTTTTATCGCCTGTGGAGTCATCAATTTCCTTACCAAATTCCATTGTAGATAAAACTAATACGGCTTTCCCTTTTTTGGGAACGTAAGACACCATATTCATGTCTTTTGTAAACCCGAATAACGAGCTATTGGGTGAACGAGCTTTATTTGCCAAAAATTGAGGGGGAATTTCCTTCTTATTCTTCCTCAACGTCCCCAAAAAAGTCAAATTCTTGTGCAACAGAGAGGTAGCTAATGGAATACTGGAGTACCAATTATCTGTTGTTATATTTCGTCCGCTCCCTTCCACAGGTTCAATAAGTCGGAGGACGATGTCTTCAGGTGAGTTGGAGACAGCAAACGGCCCTGAAGGTTGTTTTCCAGCGTAAATTTCAAATTTCAGACAGTAATATGTTTTGGCATCTACCATTGCAAATACTTTTATGCCGTAGCGCTTGGGTTTGTTTGGTAAGTACTGCCGAAATGGGCAACGTCCGCGAAAAGGTATCAGTTGTTCATCAATTGTCAAGAACTCGGAAGGGGTAAAAGGCTTGAGAAAGTTATCTTGAATGAGAGACATTAATCCACGAACGGCTGCTAACTTGTCTGTAACTAATCGCATGCCTCGGGAAGATTTGTTGTCGAAACGTAGGCATCGAAGCAAGAATAGAAATCTATCACACGACATAGTTAGTGAAAATATTACTGGCCCATCCTTGTCCCATAAATCCTTGAAATTCAAATGTGCTCCTCGATAAACGCCACTTAGAATTAGGAGCCCAATCAGTGCCTTTATTTCATTGTCGTCAGTCTCTCGGGCTGCTCTTTCACGTTTATACATCAACTTGAGGGAACCAATGTAAATATTGGTGTTTTCTACTATCAAATTGATCACGTTATAATTGAAGAATATTGAGAAGGCATCGTACTCAGTATTAATTTGTCGAAATTGTGATTTCACCCCTGGCAAATGAGTGATGATGTCTCTTTTACGCCTTCGAGATGAAGTTCGAACGGGATCACTGAACCATTTGATGCTCCCGTCCTTCGAAAGAAAGTGATTTAGGTTATCTGAACTCTCTACATCTTCATTTTCTTCATCACTGTTAGCTGATATAGTGGACTCACTGTCGTGATTGCTTTGTGAAATGCAATCGTCTAAATTACTATCCGAATCACTGTTATCGAAAATTGCCTCTTCTTCACCATCAAAAATAGGATCTTCTCGTTCTTGCCTCTCTAGTTCAGCGATAAGTTGATCGGGGGTGACAAACTTATCCATCTAACCTTCAGTGGGTTCGGAATTTAGAGGAATATAAAAATTCACCTGGGAGAATCAAAACGTCACACTTAGAAGGTCGTGGGTCGAACTTGCAAGGGATAGAGGAGCACAAACGCTGGCGTCGGGTCAAAGGGGGACAAGGTTTGGTACACAGGCACTGGCGTCGGGTCAAATAGGCTAAAAAACTACGATGTGGTTGTCTGTCAAGAGCGGAACCGATACTAAATCGGGCAGAACTACAGAAAAGTTGATTACAAAAAAGAGTGGGGCAATCAGCATAGGAATGATACCAAAGTTCAATAGAATATAACCAAGTGGGTCAGTATGACCCAGCGCCAGTAATTAAGGGTTAAGGAAACTGCTAATCTATGTTGAGGATAATACCTATATATTATATAGAACGTCTGTATTTTGTATTCTGCCTCTCTAAATGTGGTGAGAGGCGTATCAATGGATACTTGTACCTCTCTCCACGTTTCAGTGAAATAGACTTTGTTTACTAATAATAATTGTTACCAAAACTAAAATGTACACTGTAAGGTAATGCGTCAGAAGTCAAAACTGCACTAATAGTCAACACCCTCTTCAAAAGTGGGCAAAAGCTAAGGATAAAGACATGGTTTGACATTTTTAGTTGTTGCTTCCTATTAATAGTTGTTGCATTATACTATTGTACTATTATACTATTATACTATTTGCATTATACTATGCATTATACTATTATACTATTTCTTCTCAGTGTAGAGAGATAAGGTTGCCTTAGAAACACGCGGGTTTAAAGGACGCCAGAGCGCTCAAACCTGCTATCGTTCGTTTGACCACGTTTCTATGCTGATTGTTGGCGTTTTGGCTAAGGACGGACTGGAAATGTAAGTGTATTTCACTCTTATTACCTGACATTTGATAATATCTTTTAAATTTATGTGTCGTTTATTGCTTCTAGGCAACATTTATTCAGTTTATTTGCGTATCCAACGATGTTTTGATTGGTTCGGGGAGGGTGTCGACTACTGACATAAATTTCGGCTCATATTTATTAGTCGACAAGGGGTGTCGACTCCTGAAAATTTTCAGAATTTGCTGTGCATCAGTAGTCGACACTAGCTGTATTTTCTTCGAAAATATACCAACTACTCAAGTTCACAGAATGGTCTCAAGGTTTAGAGGATGGAATTTTATTAACTTTGTATTTTCTTTGCATGGCAGAAATTTAGAAAATGGCTGGCTCGTCAACGAAGAAGAAGACGAAGGAGGCTCCCAAAAAACCGAGGAAAACATGCAATCCCAATAGGAAGGGAAGACGACTCCTCCAGTACACAGAGGACCGAATGGCTAAGGCTATTCAAGACGTAAGAAGTGGAGTAAGCATCAAGGAGGCAGCAAAAAACAACGATGTTCCTAGAACCACTCTACTTGGCCACTACTTTCAAGGCCAAAGTAGAAGATTCTCAGCTGTGTTTTGTGAAAGATGTTACAGATAAATTAAACCCTGTATTGATTAGGGAAGACAACGATGAGGACAGGAGATACATTTTGTCAAGTTCTTCCAAGTGATTTTGTTCATTTTTCAATAATAAGTTACCAACTTGTGATTTTAATTAAACATTTATCTTGCGATTTTATTTATGAATCATGCAAAGTATTTCTCTAGTACTTGACAATATTTTTCTTGAAATTAAAACTGACATTTTATGTCTTCACTATGGCACATAACTCGAAAAGTGTGACATTACGGTGTGACGAAGAAAGCGTTATGAAAAAAATTTCTAATGATTTTCACGTACAACCGATTCGTTGCTACGGAACTTTAACTTCGCCAGTTATCATCGTACAAAAATCGTTCACCACTCGTTGGATAGCTCTCGATTTACCTAACCATATTACGTTAACCACTGCGGAGTGCGTGGCCGACAAGCTGCGGTATGAGCGTGATTGTTTAAATAATTGTTTACACACAGGTGACCATTCTCAATAATTTATGTAACAATTAAAAAAAAAAAAAATGAAGTACGAGGTACGTGGTGTGGGTGTGGGAGGGGGCGCAGAGACATAAAATGTCCCTCGTGGTTGCGTACTTGTACGAAAGCTGTACATTTTATGTACAGTTTCTTCGAAAATTCGCTCTTATAGTCATGCTGACTGGGGACTTTTTATCTCAGTTCGATAACCCCGAAACAGAAACACTGTACTGAGAGTTACACCAATAACCCGCACACAGATGGGTGCCAATGCATAAGGGATCTACTAACCGCTCATATACTTGGAAAACCTCGTAAGTCCGAAAAACTCGTAAGTCTGTTAAGGACCTAGCCAGCCAGCCGTCTGACGTCATAGGCTCGTGCGTCATAGTCTCTGACGTACTTGTTGGGCTCCTGCCAGCCCTCTGACGTCATAGGCTCTAACGGCATAGGCATTGACGTACTAGTTGGCCTTCTGCCAGCCGTCTGACGTCATACGATCGTGCGTCATAGGCTCTGACGTAATGGCCCGCCGGTCGCTTGTGTTCTGACGTGATCTGAGGGAAAGAGTGAATCAAGGGAACAAATTTTTCCCGTTTCAGTTTATGTGCCAAAGCAAAGACATGAAAATGTCAAAAATATGTAAATAGGTACCTAAGCCCAACTGTAATGTCAATTTTCTGACAATGAGTTTTCGACTATAGTTTTCATACCTTATTACTTAAGTACTTATTGCAGTTTGAGACTGATAATGAGCTTGTGTTCTGACGCAAATAAAAAGTTCTGTTTGCAAATAAAAAGTCTGATAACTACTTTATTAAATCTTATTAATCTATTTTCAAGTTCCGATTCACAGTTGAATGTATTTTATTTAGATGGAAGTCGAAAAAAGTGAAAACGATGACGAAAACGAATGACGAAACCTGTCGACTACTGACTCAAGAGGTACTGTCGACTTCTTAAACATGTAGGTCGACTACTAGTGCAAAACCATGTCGACTACTGAAGAAAATGTTGGTCACTGGTGTCGACTACTAGAGCATTGGGATTTTTTACAAAACTTGTTTTTCCCTTTTCAAACCATGTTGAATAATATTTCCCGCTGCCAGGTCTTTTAGGGAAGGATTTTGGGTACACAATGAACAGGTTTGCAATGAGAAAAAACTATGTCCCTACGTGAAAGGTAAGCTCAAAGTTCAAACTTCCTTTAACGTGTCGACTTCTGACGCATTACTTTACAAATAAAGTTTATAGAAAAAAAAAAAAAAATGTGGTCCCAAGATGTTCAACAGTTTAAAAACCTTTACACTAGTCATGTGGAAGTATTGAAAAAATCTGGAGTCATCATTAATTAGATCAGGGAATAATGTGTGATATTCTCCATACTCCTGTCTCTTCTGATTTATTTGATGAACCCAAATTGAGGGCTTTCTGGCCAGCAATTTTTCTTTCTCTTCTTCTTCTGCCAGCAAGCAAGAAACTATTATAATTTCTTCAGTATCCATACTGCACATTTCACAAAAATCAAAAATTTTATGACAAACGAGGTCAAACACCAAACGCACGAGCCTTTCACAGCGACAGGATGCAACTCGGTTGGCGGGAGACCTCGGAATCGGTAATCGGAATCCGTCCGTACATGTGCGCGCAGCCGTCGAAATAAATCCGATCCGTCCGTTGCGTGCGCTCCGTCCGATGACGACAAGTGCGTGACTACCTTCAAGCGACGCTCTTGCGGTTGTCGATCGGCGGTTGTTCGACATAACCATGATCTTCGTTAAAATTCGTGAACTTTCGGCCGTCTTCGGATCAGTTGACACTACTGGAACGCCCACTTCGGATCAGTTGACACTACTGGAACGCCCACTTCGGGTCATTTGACACTTCTGGAACGCCCACTTTGGATCAGTTGACACTACAGCCACCGTGGTAGCCTGGAACTCTCTTTTGTCGCTGTGTTCTTTTGTCTCGACACTACCCCCCCCCCCCCCAACTGTCAGTTGGGAGCTTTTGCCGCTGCGTTTATTTGTCGCGACACTATCCCTACCACCACCGTCACTTGGGAGCACTTGTCACTTTATTCTTTTGTCTCGACACTGTAGTCATCTGTGATCTGAGGTTTCTCTCATTCATGGTACTTGAGTTACTTGAACGAGAATACCCCTTCATAAGAATTGCTATTGAATTTAATTTTTAGAGAATTTTCCCGAGATTTATGATATATTGTTTGTTTTATTCATTTGTTTCATTCTAACCTGATTCATTTGATTCATTGTTTTATCCCTGAATATTTTTTCCCGGTTGACAGTGAAGATTCATCGTCGAATATAATGAAACAAAATTAATTTTCCTCCAGAAGTTAACTGGTTTCCACAAACCCCCGCTTGAAACGTCGATAAGCGCAGTTTAACATGAAATAAATTAAACACATCACACCTATTAATAATTAATAATTAATAATTGTGTTCCTTGGTAGCAACTCCGTAGAAAGCACGCAATTTAATAAACGTCAAACCACATCTCAGAATGTATATTTCTCCCGTTTAATGCTTCTGAGAAGTACTGGACGTTGACAGTATGGGATTGTGATACCTTCACAATGTGGTTCGTTCTCCCAGAAATCGACATTTCGATGTCCGGAGCGTTTTCCAAGCCCCATCATAATTTTTGAGTTCCCATTTCTTAAATTATTGTATTTGACTTTATCTAGAACCACTTTCCTCATTTTTACGATTAATGAGTTCATTCAATAGAAAAGAAGTTTAAATAGTCAATTCGTCATTCTCCGTCCTTTGTTCAGGCTCGACCTTCCCAACTTGATGTCCTGAAAAAGAGTTTTTCGAGGGTTGAGATTCTTTTAGAGGGTTTCTCATAATTTGAAGTTAGTTTCCTTCGAAAATCAAGAGGAGAATATGTTTGTCCAGACTTGTTGCACGTCTCACCTCGTCCAAGATGTTTCTTGAATTTTGACGGACACACCAGTTATAAGCTAAGATGCTACATACATGAGCATAATACACCATTTTAAGATTTTCTCTTGTTAGCCAACTCCGATTTCCTGATTTTATTGACCAATGCTGCTACACGATCCTTCCACTAGAAATGTTGATCTCAGTGCACACCGAAATATGTTATAGAATTCAGCCTTTCTATTTCCAGGCAGCTTTTCTTACTGCATCATAGTTTTCATATTCAATCACCTAATCAATTCCCGATCGAGAAAGTGCGCATTGGGACGGTCGCAAACGGTGTGTGGCTGTGATTATCACCGCGATCGTGTGTTGAGCGAAAAGTGCATGAGTACGTCAACCGGATGAAATCGAACCAACATTTTTCTCTCGGCCACAGGTCAAGTGTGTGGGGGATCTCTTGACGTGAATGGGGCGAGCGACCGGGTCTGACGGGTTAAACAAGTTCCTTTCGGTTCGGCGATAGGGCAACAAATAATTTCCTCGAGAGGTCCTCGAGTTGTAGAGATCCGTTCGGCACGGCTCACCGCCACAGCTGACTAACTGTATTTTATAGGGCGGGCCACAGGCGTCATCCATATACGAGTAAATACACATCCACTTGTATCAAACCGGTCGTGTTCCTGGTAAGGGATGGTTTCGAAGAGGTTTTCAGTAATTTATTACGCCGAATGCATTTCCTTACTCCAAGAGACACATCGCAATCACGAACGGCACGATTTATTTGGGGGTGAAGAAGACGTCAAGATTTATGGTTTTCTGCGTTGATCAAGAGGCGAAGGTACCTGAAGTGGAGAATTGGCTGCCCTCCAGTTCCATACTTTTCATAATACGTCTTTGATAATATCATCGTCACTACATTTTTTACAACCTATAATTTATTATTATACAACAATATACACTGGCAAACAACAAGTAGATTTGATCAGATTTTGAGTAGGTATTTCTTCGAAGGTTTGATGATGTACAATGAAACCCGGTGCTAGGACTATAATTATTGGGAGTGGATCATGCTTCGGATTAACAATTCTGGAAAAGACTAAAATTCCCGATATAATTTGATTGGTTTTGAAGGGGAAGGTTGAATCAAGGTTGTCCTAATCCACCAGCGTGCTTTATAATATGATGCTTCATAATATGCTTCATAATAATATTATATTATATTCTCTCAGAAAGCGACACTTTCAAATCTCAATATTAAAAAAATAAAATAAAAATGCTCCAAACTGTTTGAAAAAACTCTGCAAATTCTTGACACAACGGTTCATTATCTTCTTTGTACAGATCACCCTTCTGTCTAGATCACTAGGTCTGAATGTCTATATCCTAAATGTTAGATTAATTATTATTATCAATTATCGCTAATTATTAACAATTTTATCAAGTACCTAGTGAAAATTATTATAATTTATTGTTAGGTATTAATAATTCGTATTTATTATTAATAATAATAATTATTAATTATGATCAATTAATACGATATAATTCTGGGGTTTTTAATACTACGTCGGTAATAATTTTTCTATAAAACAAGTACCTACCAACAAACATTCGAAATTACCTTCATTTCAGTAGCACGAAACGCACCTCAGAACAACAAACTCGACATCACTTAAGCCATATGATGTTCCAAAGAGCTTGTTAGTATGAAAATGGACCTGTATTTCAACAGTTTGGTACACGATCGTGTTGTGAGGCACAATCTTTGAGCCCTCATTGTGAACGAACGGCTGGTCGTACAAAGCTGCGGATGGTCTTAAAAAATTCGACGGAACAAACTCTATCTAAATATGAAATAAAAAACATACCGTTCTATATGAATTTTTCGAGATATGAGATTTTCAAATTTTCAAAATTTGTTTTGAACCCCTTCCCCTTGACCTAGGGTTCTGAAAAGTTTCGAGGACCATTGTGGGGTTGGTCGAAACCCATAAAAAAAATTTCGTAATTTTAACTCAACGCTAACTGGGCAAAGTGGCGCGGACGGCGTACGGCGGACGGCGTACGGCGTACGGCGTACGGCGTACGGCGTACGGCGGACGGACGGATTTTTTTTTATTCGATTTTCTGAATCTACGTATCTTGAAACGTAAACCAACAAATTTTGAGGGGGGGTTAAAAAAATTTTTTCTTTGGGCGATTCCAATGGTTCATTATCGAAGATAATAAACCAAAAGAATAGGTGCACTCAGGTAACCATAAGTAATAATTATTCCGTTTCAGACCATCCTGAATTCACTGCCAAAAGGCTTCAAATATCTTAATAATATTATATTATGATACATAATTAGTATGTATCATTATTAGCGAATTTTTGAAGACAATGTAGCTATTATGTATTATTATATTATGTATCATAATATTATGTATGATGTTGAGGGATGTCGAGGGTCGGTCAAATGAAAATTGATTTATGTGCCAACGTTTCGAATCACTAAATCACACTCACTAAATATTATGAATACATCTATGTGTCGTTCCAGACGATAACTCTCGATAGACTTGAGATAAAAAGTTCAAATTTGCACAAAGAATCCGTCTTGGCAATTGAAAAGATAAGTTCGTATATGGGCTGAATCAGGCCACTCTAAGGGGGGTTCAGGGGAATTTTAATAGGGGGGGGGGGGGTTGGAGCACTTTGAAGATGGAGAGTTGTTACATGAGATTTTCTTCATGGTTCATCTGCCCTAACCTGATAATGGAATGTTTGATCGCAATTCTGACTTCACCATCATGTTCAACGTTGAAAAACTTTAAACTGAGGAGGTTTTAGAAGATTGGGGGGGGGAGGATTACCCACAAATTCCCCAATTAAAACAGCCTGACAAGTGACACCTCATTTTAAAGGGCTTTCTCGGCAAAAACGGTAAAAAGGAGACAACATTTGTTATAAAACGAGCCATTTCTTCGAAAATTCGCTCGTACAGCAATGCTACATGACTGTGGATTTTTTAGAATAGCAACTAATGACCATAAACGTACTCCAATTAGGTCCCTGTACAAAACCGTCGATATTCCCTCTCCCAGAATGGCTTACATTCGCAGAACTGTTTTGTATGTGGATAAACATCTGAATTTATTTCCAGGCAATCAGTGACGCGAGCAAATGTGAATTATGTCCTCCAGACCACAACCTCAGAATGATTTCATCACTCGACCGATTCCGTGGCTGTCTCTATCCCTATATGAATTGTTACCGCTCCTAACTAAGACTGAATCATCAACAGGAAAAATCAAAAACTCTGCAAATTCTTGACACAACGGTTCATTATCTTCTTTGTACAGATCACCCTTCTGTCTAGATCACTAGGTCTAAATGTCTAGATCCTAAATTTTAGATTAATTATTATTATCAATTATCACTAATTATTAACAATTTTATCAAGTACCTAGTGAAAATTATTATAATTCATTGTTGGGTATTAATAATTTGTATTTATTATTTATAATAATTATTATTAATTATTATTAATTAATACGATATAATTCTGGGGTTTTTAATACTACGTCGGTAATAATTTTTCTATAAAAGAAGTACCTACCAACAAACATTCGAAATTACCTTCATTTCAGTAGCACGAAACGCACCTCAGAACAACAAACTCGACATATGATGTTTCAAAGAGCTTGTTAGTATGAAAATGGACCTGTATTTCAACAGTTTGAGTCACGATCGTGTTGTGAGGCACAATCTTTGAGCCGTCATTGTGAACGAACGGCTGGTCGTACAAAGCTGCGGATGGTCTTAAAAAATTCTACGGAACAAGCTCTATCTAAATATGAAATAAAAAACATATCGTTCTATATGAATTTTTCGAGATATGGAATTTTCAAAATTTCAAAATTCGTTTTGAACCCCTTCCCCTTGACCTAGGGTTATGAAAAGTTTCGAGGATCATTGTGGGGCTGGTCCAAACCCAGAAACCAAATTTCGTAATTTTAGCTCAACGCTAACTGGGCAAAGTGGCGCGGACGGCGGACGGCGTACGGCGGACGGCGTACGGCGGACGGCGTACGGCGGACGGCGTACGGCGTACGGCGGACGGACGGATTTTTTTTTATTCGATTTTCTGAATCTACGTATCTTGAAACGTAAACCAACAAATTTTGAGGGGGGGTTAAAAAAATTTTTTCTTTGGGCGATTCCAATGGTTCATTATCGAAGATAATAAACCAAAATTGGTTCTTGACTATTTTGAACTTGGAAATAACGAAAGTACAACTTTGAACGACTTAATTTCGGATAATTAGATTTTAGGTAATTTTGGATAACTGGGATCATTAGAGCAATTCAAGATAGATTTCGTACCTGTTTCGTTGCATTGAACACCTAATAACAAATAAAATAAGCGTTTCTGATGCTACCTACTAAAAAATAAGGAAGAGACGAGCCTGGACGGGTCACAGGACTTTAGGTTCGGAAATCCACTCTAATTTTGGAACTTTCATTATGTACCACTTAGACCGTAAAAAATTTTTGTTATATGTATTGTGTAATATTTTCTTGAATACAAATTGAATTTGAATGATAACAGCACACGTCTCAAATCAACTTTGCGAAGTAGTATAATCCACGGTTTGGTGACCTTGTGGATCTCTATCAATTTGTTATAACGATTGTTCAACTCTCAGATACCTATTATTCAGATTATGGATAATATAATATATGCATATTATGCAGATTCCATCTACACCGGCCGTTTTTGTCTAACTTTCAAAAAGAACTTGAAGTAGATATAAGAATGAAAAGTAAATTACAGGAATTATTGGTTGGGTTAAAGTTTTATTCCCCATCAAATTCAAGTAAAAAAAAAGCTTTACATCATGTGGTAGTAAACGTTCTGGAATACAGCGTGGTTGTCCAAATCACAAGGAAAGTGAACTTGAATAAAATGAATAATTCTACACCCATTTCCTTCAGTTCTTCTCAGAGCAGTAGTTTTCCGTTTTATCGGTCTCCCATTTCTCGGGTAAAACACGAGGATCTGCGATGTTTTCATCAATTTTACGACTTCTGAAATCTTGTTTGCGTGTATTTCGGTCGGTTCTTTGTAAGGGAATTTTTGCTAAGCGAGTGAGTTGAGGGAAAGATTGGTGTAATAAGTTCATGCATGGACTCATACATACTATTAACTCGTTATTGGCTGCTGGCGCCAGTGGTGGCGCCGTTACTGACTCGACGTACGTTGTAAAGTTATAAAATCGACTCATTCTCGAGGAATGATTTAACAACTTGTACTTATTTCTGTGACATTCACCGCTGACGCCAACGATTCCTATTCAGATCGTGAAATAATTATCCTGTTAACTTCATTCCTCTCATCCCCTCAACTTCATCAAATTCATCCAAATCATCCTTATATATTACTAATGTTAGGATTCTTCCCACTAATAATTCCGACTGTGACTTTTTTCGACCCTTTATATAAGCTTAAATCACTGATTGCTCTAATAATAATTATTATTATGTTCTATCTGTTTGTAATAGGCTTCATTCGATATGAAGTCAACTTCTTTCGTTTTAGCGAATTTTCGAAGAAAATGTAGCTATTGTTCTCGGTCCAAAATTTTTGAACAATTTTCATACCAAAATCCGTTTCAGACCATCCTGAATCCACTGCCGAAAGACACCAAAAACTATACCTATGTATATATCGCTCACCCGCAAGAAAAGTGACACAACTCGGAGGGGTTCATTTTGTGGGTTTTGCCGTAGATACGAGTATGTTCCTTCTTGGTGTGCGTGGCATGATATGTCCCTGTCTTTGTTGTATTATGGTATAATATATTATATTATACTATAATATAGTAGAGATGGGAACATGTCATGTTGCGCGCGCCAGGAAGGAGCATTGTTGCGGTGGGGCCCACAAAATGAATTTTTTTGAGTTGTGTCACTTTTCATGCGGGTGAGCGATATGTATATTCGTATGTGTCATTCCAGACGATAACTCCCGATAGAATTGAGATAAAAAGTTCAAGTTTGTGCCAAGAATCCCTCTTGGCAATCGACAGGCTAAGATCGTAGATGGTCATAATCGGGCCATTCTAAGGGGGGGTTTTGGGGAGTATCAGGGGGCGAAAATTCTTCATAAATTCCTACAATGGACATTCCGACGAGTGACACCTCATTTCGAAGGTTTTTTTCATGCTGAACACGATGGTGAAATCAGAATAGCGATATCTCATTCCTTTCTCAAACTGGAGTACTGTGAAGATGAAGAAACGACGTTTTTACTTGATATGATCTTCATGGTTATTCTGCTCTAAACTGATGAAGAAATGAGATATCGCAATTCTGACTTCTCCGTCGTGTTCAGCGTTGAAATGTCCAAAAGCTGAAGGGGTAAGATATATCTTATTCCGCTCTCAAACTGGAGCACATTGAAGATGAAGAAACGTGGTTGATACTTGAGATGTTCTTCATGAACATCATGTTCTTTAATGGAGACATTTTATATAAAACCCATTATTTCTTCGAAACTTCGCTCTTATAGCCATGCTGCTTAACTGTGGATAGAGTTTCAGCAGAAATCAGAAAAGTAATAGGTAGGTACCAAGGACGCACTGTCGTACGGTGTTCCGAAAATGATAACTTAAGTTAATTCTTATGTCCGCGACGAATGGATCATAAACGAGAGTTTCCTTCGGAACAGAAGTCGGGACCGGTTGGGGTTGGAGAAAGACCGAAAACCCGACCATTGTGACTGGAGAACTAGGAATGGCATCGGGGGACCCTCTTGATAAGAGGGTCGCAAGTCGGGGGAAAAGTCGAGATAGCGCCGGCTGAAGCACAATGAAGGTTATCGTACCAACAGAGGGAACTCCTCCCGAGAGTGTGGGCTTAGTCAGCAGCTTTATCAAAAGAGGTTGGGCACAGGCCCCTCCGCCAACCATCCAACCCCGGCAACATAGGTAATATTAAAAGGAGTTCTTCGATAAAGGCGCTTTCCCTTCCATTGTTCCGATTTAATGGCTGAAACATTTGATAGGGACTTTCCTTTTCCCGCCTTCCCTTAAATAATAAAAGTTCTCCGAGTGGGAATCTTACGTCTGGGGTTGCTTGAGAACATCTATTACCTTCAGCCTATTGTTGGGGGTTCTTCTTGTTTGGCTTTCACTGTATCTACAGTTCCTAAAGATTGAAGTATCTTCAACTTATCACACAGTTACCAAGCCTTAGGCACCAAATACTGATTGGCAACTAATGCTCCTTATTGTGTGTACTGCTGACGGGATTACTTGCTTATTACCGCTAAAGACGTAGCGAATTTTGAACCTTTTGTTGCGCCTACATCACTACTACACGTAACCACGAGCCTTGCGTTTATACGACAACCTCCCAACAGGTCATTCCCAACAGAAAAACTCTGCAAACTCTTGACACAACGGTTTATTATCTTCTTTGAGCAGATTACCCTTCTGTCTAGATCACTAAATGGTAGATTGATTATTATTATTTAAAGTACGCCAATTGTGTATGCATATTAAGTAGGTATTAGTATAGGTAGGTCGTAAAGTACCCTCCCTACCTTCTGGGTTAGGAGGTACTCACGAGTTCAAAAAACATTCATTTTTCAAATCTCCTCGTCAACAACGTTCAGTTGAGTCCGTAGATTATAATCGTGAAATATAGAAACCCCAGCGTAAGGAGGGGGGGGGGGGGGGGGCTGTACTTGGCAAATCTCAAAAGCGAGTTTTTTTTCTTTCTTGGTTCATTATAGATAGTCGAAGATCTTCAATAATAAACCATTGGAATCGACAAAGAAAAATAATAATACCCCTCACCGTCAAAATTAGAGGGTTTACGTTTCAACATTCGTAGATTCAGAAAATCGAATAAAACTCGACCCTGCAGGTGTCACTAATATCATTCAAATATGCATTCATTCAAGCCCTGGTCCTCGCGGCGTTGCAGTCTCGAGTTACGGATCTGATGAACCGAAGATAACTATGCGGTTGAGTAGGTAATCACAAGCGTTCGAAACTATGCTTGCTGATCATTAATTACCAACATCCCACGATTAACTGTAATTATATGTAAAGCTTTGCCTTGATAACTATAATTTACACAAGGTGCCTGATGAGGCTGATGGATGGTGTTGAAGGTTCAAGCTTCGAGATCACTGTTTGCTGCTGTATGGTCCTTCAATTCATACGACTCATTCCGTATGTGAAAGAAATAGTAATTATTTTGCGGGAATCATACCACATAATCATATGTAACATCATTTCATTTAAGGGTATTTTAAGACAATTGGTACCTGCCATAACCTCAATTCCCTTCGAAAATCGGTCTGTGTCTATGTTGGAAAATCAAGGCAACACTAATTTTATTCAGATTTGGATAGAACTTGGTGGTTATGTTGAGGGTAGTGAATCTGCAAGTTGTGAAAGCCGAGTTTTATGTGGAATTATTTCAATAACCGGTCTAGGTCGTGGATACAAAACGAACGTGGTTGAAATAGGACTCATCCAAGTCAAGCCATTTAATACAAGGCCAAAAGGTGAACAATGAACAAGAAGCTCTGCGAGTTCTTCGACAATGATTTTGTATCTTCTGTATAAGTTACAGTTTATAAGTTTAGTGGTAGGTTCAAATTATCCCAAATGAACACCTCAATTCGAGGCGAAAGTCACTTTTCTCCAGTTCACTCTATGACGTTTTAATTTGGTATGTAGTCTCTTTAGGACTTGAACTTGTGGCTGCCGAGACCCCGGATCAGCTGAGTGGTTCTTAACGCTAGTTTCTCTGCTAATCACACCATGAAGCTTTAATTTGGTATGTACCCACCTTGGGGACATATACGTTAAGCAGAATAGGCATTAGCTGAAGGGCTCCTAAAGCAATCAGATATATCCATGATCAGATGTTTTTCCTAGTAAGGGAGACATTTTTATAATACGTCGAGGATCGTTGACAGTGGAGCGATTTGGGTCAGTAGCAACGTCCGGTGAAATCGGTTATTTCTAGAAATTTCACCTTTTCTCGCCGTATCTTCGTTTTACAGTCAAATCTTGGTCTCGTGAAAAGTTCAAATCCTCCCGAATGAATAGCTCAATTCGAATCAAAAGTTACTATCTTGAGTTTTTTTTGAAATTCGTATGTCGAATCGAGTTTTGGTTTCGTGAAATGTTCAATTCATCACAAATGACTTATCACAAATGACTTTTATGCGAGTTTCCGTACAGGTTTTAGATCACATTCGAATAGAGATTAATTCTGAGAATGTTTAAGACCATTCGGAGTTTTGTACGACCAGCTGTTCGTTCACAATAAGGAATCCTACGTAGAGCCATTATAAAGTCATCAACATGAGCATGAATCATCCAGCGGCATGTCGCCCATGCCCATACTGGCCCATCTGATTGTTTTGAGATATCGAATTTCTTGTTGTGAGATACTTTTTGAGTTCATTTGAATGGAGGTAATTTCGAATAGAGGGGACTTGAATAAATCGTGAGTTCAAATACCAGCTGTTTTGAATTATACGAAGAGTTAATATTTAACATTCAATGTTGTATGAAAATGGTCTCAAATCGGGAATTTATTCGTTGGTTAGTCCAAAGGAGATTCAACAGATGCGTCTTGGCACTAGAAATGTTGCAGGAATACTTATATGCAGGCTTTGGAACGTGAATGTAGTGGACTTATGTAGAGCAACCGATGGGGAGTTGAATGTATGGGATAATAATATTATCACAGTATATTATACTGTGTGTAGCGAATAATTACATTTGACAGCGGTTGGTGTGAGTGGGGACCTCTGGCGGAAAAATACGTGTTCGGTGGCGTTCTTTGTGGTATTTTGAAACGCTGTATCGGCTTATCGTGTAAGGTATCGTTGTCCAGGTTTTCGGTATTAGGCGACCAATTGACCTACCTCGTATTTACTTAGGAATTCGCTCAAGTCTGCATTTTGCTTTCGTGGGAAATTTACAAGAGAATCGCCGTCAGATGCCGAAGAATTCATTCTCTTATCGTGGAACTACCCTTTCAATTTGCGTCTTATTCACGAAACACCTCTGTTATTGTTCCCCAATTCTTAACGACTTCAACTCGAGCAGTTTTCAAACTCCGCCACTCTAACAAGATTCAACTGTATTCAAAAACCTCTCAAAAGCCGCTCCCTGTGGGTTTTTAATATTTCCTTCCCGTCGACCTCCCGGGTTTTCGGGGGATAGCAGCCGCAAAATTCGTTTTTCTTGAGAATATTTTTTCATTATTGAATTTTTTCGACCCCCGCTGCGGTGGACTGTAGGAGACGCCAAACAGAGAAGTCCGGGGGCGGAGGGGCTTCGCTCGAGTGAAAGAATAGTAATGAAGGAGCCAATTTATTCAAATGTTCCCTGAAAAAAGCGAAGGGAAGAAAAACAATTTTTTTATTGTATTCATGCCGCTTCCCCGCTCCGCCTCCTTCAGGATTCCACTGCTTTATTATTTTTGTATCCCCGCCAGAACCGCATTATGAAAATTGTTATTTCATTCCCGTTATAGCATTGACTATGAATAATATAATAGCGGCTTACACACAAGTAACATTTTAGTCTGTTACGCGATTCATCAGTTTGGTACGTATTTATATCTTACGAAAAGTACCATATGAGTCACGATACATCACTCATCCCCATTCCCTTCCCCGTCCCTTGAAAAATGAAACGGTCTGTCAAGTGACTGTTTTCTCACGTTCAGGTTTTTACACGCTGAATAAGATGATTAAGTCAGAATTGCTATATCTCATTCCGGTCTCAAACTGGAGCACTTTGAACATGAAGAAACGTGGCTGATACTTGAGATGTTCTTCAATGGAGACATTTTACATAAAATCAGTTATTTCTTCGAAAATTCGCTCCTATAGCCATGCTGCATGAATGGTTGTTTCACATCAGTATACCTACTTACTATTTCTTTGTTTCATGAAATAGACCTGTGTATTATACGACCTGAATTGTATTATTATTATACGAATCTGCAAGTGGTATTCCCTCTCTCCGACAGGGACGACCCTCTTCAATCGAAACTGTTTTAAAATTACGAGAAAAACGGACAAAAGCGGAATCGCCGTGCGCCGCCTCTCTTGAACACTTGCGGAAATTTCCATCCAAATCTTCCACCCTGCGAAACTTTGAACAAAAGGATCTTTCGGAAAGCTGGTTTCTGGGGAGAGGAGGGGGGGGGGGAGGTTACGCAGAGAAAAAGCTTTTCACAGATCGTTAGACTAAAGCGACACACCGTCCAATTAAAGTTTACTGGCGCCCAGCCCTGGGAGTTGGCCTTTTCATTCTCCTGGTGACCCTGTCACTCCCGAAGCTCTTCCCCGCGTAGGTTACAGCTCGAGAAAAAAAAGTTCTTTTACGGCGGTAAGTCTGAGGCTTCGAGGGAATCATCGAGCGATATCAAGGGAACCGCGGAGCGAGAGAGGAAGCTTTGAATGGGGTTCGGCTAATAAATAATATTCCGCCCGAGGAAAAATGGGTTGCATCGCAAAACCAAAAGCGGTCTACCGCCACGGTTTACTTTTATCACTTCTTTTCTGAAAAAAATTTATATTTTTCATACAGGGCTTTTCAACTGATTGGGATAGATACACGTACTTGATGTACAATTGGGCTGCTCTACGCTCAAAGCCGGGTTAGGTACACTTGCGGTGTGTGGCCCCACACCGAATATTCGTCGCCCTCTTCCCGCAAATGTAACCGCGGGACAAATGCCCGAATGTTCGCGAATATTGGTGCTCGGGGATGCTCGGTCAAAAGGCGGTTTTTGTCCCGAGTCAAAGGCGGTGAATATTGGCCAACTCGTGTATTCGTGCAGCGTACTGGCCGAGTGTTTGCCGGGTTTGCTTCCCGAGGCTAGGGGTGGGGAATATAACCTTGCGTAACCGCTTCAAATAACCTAATACTGTCCAGTAACCTAAAACGCATCAACCCCGGAAACCCCCCGAAGAATTTTCCACGCCTCCAAAAAAGAAATCGCCTCCAAATTCCTAGTTGTTTTGTTGAAAATGACCTCAAGCTCAGACAGCTGAATAAATATTTGACCGAGAAATTTCATTTGTGCCTTCCGAGAAACACCTCAACCAAAATCTGAAGCAGTTTGGAGCAAACGTTTTGAAGGAGAATCTCCTCAATTGAATATTATGAGGCGTTTCATCTTCAAATTTTATCAAAATAAACAATGACGTAAGGCGTTTGGATAAGAAGATAAGGCGTTTCTCCATCAAAACGCGTACATGATACATTTCTTCTTCAAAAGCGGGTCAGTAAAATGGGGGTTATTTGAAAACCCCATTTTTGTAAACATTGGAGATGAGGCATTCTTCAGTCACAAGGCAGCATTGTGGGTCTCACCCAAAATTGCCTTTATTTTTACTTAAATCGCTACAATGTAGCAGTTTTGATCATCAAACACTAGTTTTAACAGCTCTGAAGGAAAATATCAGGTTTGACCACTTTGGCCTGGGGGGAGAGTTTGAGAGGAACAGGCCTGGCAGTTGTACTGCATCACCCATAGAAACCATAAATATCATACTAGTGGCCAAATAGCCAACTAATGGATGAATATATACGTCACTTTGTATTTTGACCCTTCCTAGCCGTGTGGCAACAGCCCCTACGACTTTTTCTGCCCACGATTATGACATTGTGATACAGTGATGCCACTTGGCAAGTACCGAGGCGAGCTTCTCGAGAGTGCACGCTCGACGTAAAAGTTTCTGGGTACCTCACATTTTCATTTTCATTAGTCATTAAGATGAGGTTCTGAGGCAGCCGCCCTTAGTCGAAGCACTCAGAACCGTCGGGGTTCGGAAGTGACTAATTCAGGCTCGAATTACCACCTCTTCAACGTTTTCACCAACTCTCCGCTAATTTATTCGGTATCGTTTGCATAAGAAGCTTCTCCCTGGGCGGTAAGAGATACCTCTCCCGTCTGAACACGGTCGGGTCACTAGTGTTTAGCGAAGCAGTTGGAAGCCTTCTCAAGTCGGTACTCGCAACGAAATTACGTATTCACTCGCGTGCTCTGGTGTTTCTCTCTCGCATCACAACTTCTTCATATTTTATCACTCAGTAAATTATCCAACGTACTGGTATTTCTGACGAGCACGGGAGTGTACCTAAACAGCAGCTACTACGCCAAAAATATAAGTATCCAAATATCACAATATCATCCCTACAAAACCAGACCTCAACATGTTACTTGAATCCATTCAATAATTTCAAAATCAAATTACTCTCGCTACCAAATGAGCAATTTTTAGGCCTGCATTAAGTTGTATGTTTCATAAAACAACAAGCAACTTCAAAACACCACTCAATTTTGACAAGTTACATGCGTTTCACTTGCTTATGCCACAACACTGAATCCGATAGTTATGCCAGAACTCAAAAATCCCTCATTAGAATAATTTCTAATAGCAGCTATCTTGTTCATACCTCGCCCTTATAGTCATGAAGAAGACTTCTACTACTTTTCTCTTGCTATAGTTTCTATCATTGAGTTGTCCTTTAGCAGACTCCTGAAGGTGACTGTAACAGGGCTCGAAAGCCTGTGTATAATAAACGAAGTTTTCAACGCAGCTGGATTACAAGTCTCTTTCGGAGTTTTCTTCGTTTATTTTCACATAATGATCCAACATAATTTACATGGCATATTCTGCAGTTTTGATAGTGTTTTTCAATATAATTCCCTGTCTAGTACGTTTTCGTCGGTTGGCAGATGGAGAGAGAGGGAGGTTAACCTATTTACAAATAACCTGATAACGAGAAAAAGGGCGAAATTCAATATGCGTCTCTCTAGTGTATTCCGGCCAGACGTTATTGCCCTGCGTTAGCCGCTCTCGCTCACTTTTGTTTACCGGAACGCAGTACGCCCATTTTACAACTCTCACCTGACCCACCTAACGATCCCGCTCTCCTAAATGTCCTCAGGGCTCTACCGAAGGGAAAACACCGTCGTCCTCCTTCGGGTTTTATTCGGTCAATTCACTAAAAACCGATTACCTACTTCAGAGTGTTTGCAGAGTCCTAAGCGATGGGGAAGCGCCCGATATGAAGTTTTCGTGTTCTCCCGGTAAAGGGCGGCCTCGGTGGTCGTCCTTGAGAACGTTTATGGTCGAGTCCTTTTGCCAAATTGTTGAAGCGAAATGTAATTGAGGCAGTGAGAGCTGGGAAGGGAATTTACTGCGAACTCGAGAAGGTAGTTAATTGCCGTTTGAAATTCCTCAGACGTTCTTCGGTATCTCTTGTTCATTTGTGCTTTTCTCTTGTGCTTCATCAATTATTTCAGAAATGAGTCGGTACAGTGAAACGGAACTGGTCGTGGTATTTCAACGTTAATGGACCTGTACTAACATGGCCGTAGACACCAATATTCCTCTTTGGAGTGTTACCACGGATAACAGTACACAACACCACAATCCCACCGCCGATAGTGATTAAAAAAAAACTTTTGATTATTTCTACTGATATAGCAGTCGACAGATTAGCAGTACAGAGAGTACTACATATATTCAAATTTTCGACATTAGAAAGCTTGTGGCCGATCGGGAACTTACGTTACAACAGATACTGAAAAGAGGGAGGATTTTATTTAAGGTCATAGAGAATTTTTTAGGCAATGATAAGGATCCTGAATACTGAAACTTGTGGGATGATGAATGTTCAAACTATTGCAATAATAAGTAACTGTTTTAAAGATGTCTGTATGGAAATAACTAGGAAAATATCCATGTAAAATTGTGTGGTCCCTCGTCGGAGTCAGGGGGTGTTTAGCCAAATGTGTGTTTCTACACTGCATGCAGATTCATTGGTACATGGATATGTCTCTCTATAAAATATGACATGGGAGCCTTCGGGATATGGTCTGAATGGCCCCTCAGCATCGGTTTGAATTACGAGATATAGGGGATCTTCAAGCACTGGTATTGGTATTGTGCGACCACCAGCATCGTTTGGAATCTCTCGTATCGTTGAAAAAAATTGAAAAATCAAAAACCAAAATCTAAGCCAACTAGCCCCAGTCTCCCCTACCGTCTATCTCTAACTGCATCTCGGCAAGGGTTTAGCGACTTCTCTCCGATTTTGTTCAAGATCTGCGTTCGTAAGTACGTTTCGAGCTATGGCGTTTTGAATATTGCAAGTCTTTTTTTCACTCCTTCCTACTGACTTGCTGGATTGCAACGTGTTGTGATTCGTAGACGGTGGGACGGAGGAGTTAAATTTGCATCGTTTCGGGCCGGCTTTAATGGTTCTTAATTAAAAATAATGAAGAGACTAAAGATTTCCTTAGTACCTAGGTCTGATTTTCATATTTATCCACTTGTCTACCAAGAGGGAAAACTTAGCTCAAATCTTTTGTTTCTAGCGGTGATTCATTATTGCAATGGCTCGTTTGGTTTCGGAGTAATCGCTACAAAAAGATACCACACTGAATGTGGGGATGACCAAACAGCCCAATTGTATATTTTGGAGGCTCAGAAAGTTATAATGACGACAAAATAATGATTCGCCAGACCCTCAGGGTTTTTGTCATTGAAAAGATTTCAACTCGAGTGAAAGACGACAAATTTACGGTCTCATTAGAGTCTGCGGAGGCGAGAGAGGGAAACGCCGCCCGTAGGCGTCCGTTAAGAGGGAAAAGGGAAACTTTTGACTCTCGAGTCGGAATAAACTTCGCTCAAAACGTCACAAAGTCTTCACATTGTTAATGAGAAAGGACGTCGGTGAAAACGAAGGACGGGGCCGTGTGATAGGTGCTACGGGCACAAAAAGCAATCCCACTGAAAAGCCCCCTCCCCGCAAAGTGCCGAGCCGACTAGATTAACCTTGTAAGACTCATTGGCTTAAGAAATCAGCGCTATTTAAGCACTGGTGGAGGTTTGGTGGCGGTGGGAGGGGGGGGGGGGGGTGTTAAGAACGTTCGGGTAAAAGGGCGAAGGGACAGGGGTTTTCGGAGAGCTCGATGTATTATTCAAGTCACCTACTGTTCCGCTTCCCTCGCCCATCCCAACTCTACGTCAGGTTTCTACTAAATATTTCATCATCGCCTCTCCAGCCCTTCAGAAACTCGAGCATTTTGGTTCGTTGGCACCCCCTGGTCCCGTCTTTAGTTGGGCTATTATCCTCTCCAGAGCCCTTTTCTCCTTTCATTTCCACCGTTTCCTGACTCACCGTCCCTTCAATAGACTGACTCAGTGATACTTTTTTTTTTCTTTCGGCTGATCTAATTAGTGAGAGACTTGATTAGACGGTCGGTCCTTTATTTATGTGAGGCGGGAAACAAACAACTGTTTACCTATTCATCTCTAAGCCTCTAAATTATTGTTATTTTGATCTTCCCGACCGACCGACTTGAGGATAAATATCTGACCAACTACTCGTGTTTCCTAAATCTAATTTCATGTTAGAAAATCTAATTTCAAGACCCCACCATCACCCAAAGAGTTTTAAATTCTTTCCCTTTTCTCTTGCGAAAATTCACTCTCCCCACCCCCTTACGCTAAGACACAAAATACAATAATATCTAAGACTACGAGACATTTAAGAATATTTAAGAATTTAAGACATTTAAGAATAATTTAGGTACATATTATGTGCCTTAAGACACTTGAATTTAAACCAATGTATGTACCTTTATGCCAATAACATCTTATCAATCAAATAATTTCATGTGTACGTATTTGTTAGTGCGATGGTACGTGAGGAGGGTCCCGGGTTCAACCCCTACGTCGGTAGCGGTCTATACCAGCAGCTCTGCCGTTTTAAAGTAAAACCACTCATCTCCGAATTTGTCAAAACTTGTGGAATTTTCCATCTAATTTGGAGGCAGAACTACTTATCTGTGGTAGTTTGCAAGCAAAACCACTTCTGTTCGTCAATTTCAGCCACTTATAAGTTTTGCCTGAAAATTAAATGACGTAATATGTTGATAAATCAAAATTTTACGTCATCCAATGTCCAGGCAAAACCACTTATGAATAGGGATGTTCCGATATTATCGATATCAATGAATATCGATATTTTTATTTCGATATTTCGGATATTATTTCGATATCGAACACGCGATATTATTGTGATATCGAAAGATTAAATATCGGCTTTCGATATTGTATTTATATTAGTACCTATAGTCTTTTTACAAAAATACGGTTTTTGATCCCGATAATCACGATATGTTTACGATATCTTATCTTATTAGGCTCCATATACATCACATTATATAATCACGATATGTTTACGATCTCCTATCTTATTAGGCTCCATATACATCACATTTTCTATTAAAAATAATCTTTAAAAAGTTACTGAAAAATTACAATAAAAACAAACAACATTATCGTTTGTTTTTATTGTAATTTTTCAGTCAAATGGAAATTATTAATCTACCTGTCTTCCAATATATTTTATCTTTGAATGCAAATGTTTGTGTTTTAATTAATCCGAAAATCACATTTAGGAATTGCAGGTTAACCTTCCGGTGAGCGCGTGGCAGCACCGAGTGCTGCCAAGACAGTGTTTCTGTGATAAATGGGAGTAGTGTTTTTGAAATGGCTCGGGAGGTTTTGTACCTGCAATTGGCCATACTGATAACACAATCCACGTGCCATAGGTCGTATCCCTCCTTTGTCACCATTCAAGGTCGAACATAAAGATACCGCATTGGCAGTACGCAGTGCTGCACGCGCCCACTCATGTAAGCATTTTTGGTATCTTGTGAAGATTTTTCACAGAACGTCATTGTGAACGTCACTCTGAATCATTCAACTCTTTCATATTTTTCATTTAAAAGAGAAACAATTATGTACTGATTTTTTTTTTTTTTTTTCACTTCTAGGTATAGTTACTAATCTTAGGGCCGGTTCATCAATCAGCCGTATAAACCGGTGGGTAACAATTCGCCGAATAACACTGTTCGACGAATAAAATAGTAGCAGTGTTTATAACTGTTCATCCAACGAAGTTTATTGAACGAATAAGTGTTTGTCGAATAAGGTCAGAATCGATTTTTTTTATCGAGAAGGTGCTGTAACCATAGTGTTACCTTCCAGTTTCTGTGAATTCTGAGTAGATTGTTGTTTACTTTCTACGTTCGGTGGTTAGTTCGTTGCTACGAAAAAGTTTTAATTTGAAGGAAGAGAACGAGAACACCATGGACAAAGGTATGTAAATTGATGTTATCCTGGTCGAATCGCCCTGCTCCGTGTACAATTACCTACGTAATATTTCAATAAATATTCTGTTTGGCTTTATTCTAGCGAAGCGGCAGAGATCGGCAAATTTTTCAGAGGCTGATTCGAAGCTATTAGTTAAATTGGCGAACCAGTTCAAGCATAGCTTCGAATCAGCCTCTGAAAAATTTGCCGATCTCTGCCACTTCGCTAGAATAAAGCCAAGCAGAATACCTATTTATTGAAATATTACGTAGGTAATTGTACACGGAGCAGGGCGACTCGACCAGGATAACATCAATTTACTTACCTTTGTCCATGGTGTTCTCGTTCTCTTCCTTCAAAATTAAAACTTATTCGCGACGAACTAACCACCAAACGAAAATAAACCACCACTTTTATCCTTGAAAATAAAAAAACGGACGCGCAAACGAACAAATCGAAAGCCAGCTCCTCGCTGCTGAAGCCGATCTTCGCATCAAATTGTTACAGGAGGAGAAGTTTAAAATGAATAAAGTTTCCAATATTCTTTCAAGCCATGATGTTTTAGTACTTTTTATTACATAATATACAAATAACCCTATACATAATAGGCATAAGCATAATTATTACATTATTTGCACTCAAAGTGCCGCCATTTTGACTCGTCTATTCGCCGAATAAAGCCTTGTTCGGAGGTTTCAACGGTCCAATAACTTTATACTCCGAATACATCCTATTCTCCCAATAACTCAACTTGATGAACAGTCATATGAGATCTATTCGTCGAATACGGCTACTCGCCGAATAAGATGGCGCTATTCGTCGAATAAATGCCATTGATGAACCGGCCCTTAGTCAATATTATGTATTTTGTTACGTTTACAGTTTGGTAACGTTTTTGACTGATGAATTCTAGTTTTATTTCATCATAAATTTGATGTTCAATCTCTTTTCCAATGTATACCTAGTGTTCAAAAAAAGTATGTGTACAGTGCTTTCAACGTGATAGTAGTAACTTGGGCCCAAGCCAAGAAGTTGATTCATTTGAAAAGCTCATCTTTCGTTTGCTTGTCATTTTATTTGGAAATAAGTCTTATTTTGCTGTTTGTTCTACATCCATAAGACGCTGACTAATTTGCTCAACACTTTGAGTTCTAGGATTTCTTAATTCCAATAAAGCAGGTATAGGTCAAAGAGCCATATCGTTACCGCCCTAGACATTTTCCTACATTATATCGCGTCCTTCGTAAAATGAATCAATGTAACAATGAAATTCAAAGGTTATTCATCGAGGAGAGGATCTTACGGAAGGGACTAGCCCAGGCTTTGCCACATAATTATTCACGACAATCCCATTAAGATTAACTGCCCGTATAACGGTGAAAGTGGCGGTCGCCGGGAGCTCGTAAATTACTTTGGATGACTTCCTCCGTTTTGTTTTCGAGTCCTCGGGCAATAATAGCGGTATTATAGTGGAAACAATATTAATGATAACAATATCAACAATATCGAAAACCCGTCACGCGCCTGATACAAGTATGATTTACCGGTAACTCGGCGGATCTTGTGATTTTCGCTTTCCTGTCGTGAAGGTCCTACGCGCGCCTGTCGAATGTACCGCTCTTTAGAACGTCGAAGAACTTCTTCCTTTTGGAATCCCAGAATCACATTGTCTTGCTTTCTGGAATGAAGTCCCCCCCCCCCCACATTCGTGATTATGGATAAATTCAATATCAATGAAGCTGCGGGGAATAATAAACAATCGTAGACCTCTAGTATCATACTAAAATGGTAAATTATGCCATAGTGGTAAAACTGTTCTCAAGGTTCCCCACCTCTGTTACTTAGGTTCTATTTCATTGTGTGATTGAACTGCGAATTAGCAGGATTATATTATATAAATTGTGTATAATGTTTATGATTATATAATATTTATATATTGTAAGACTGATACATTGGAATTGACTGAGATTACCAAATTAGTCTAACTTTTAGTCTGAAATTTGGCTCAGCAAAAGCTTCAAATTCCCAATCTTTGTTCAATGTATTGATCAATATAACAATTTTCAGTATTTTCTAATAGTGCAAGTAGATTCCTGTACTACAACAGGTAGGATTTCACAAAAAACTCACTAATCTTGATTAGGTAAATCAAGGTTTGAGCAAACCAAACATCGTAATCGTGATCAACGTCGTTTAGATTTCACCATGCTAATCGTGATTCCCGCTAATCAAGTGGGAATCGCGCGATTTACACTAATCACAATCAGCTTCACTAAACACTATTAACCCCAGCTTGGATGCTAGTCGGTGAATAATAAGGTTACAACGCAAGAAGGTTATTCAAGTTATATTCGTTCTTCGATGATTATTTGGTTATTTATTCACTATTTCCTTTCGTATATTTTCCCATTCCTTCCGTATATTTTTCTTTCTTATTTTCTTTCTTTCTGGTATTCTGGCTCACCTTGTATTTGCTGTAGCACCCTGAGAATCGTCTCTTTAGTCAACCGGTATCGCATTGCGAAGTCGTCCTCATCCAAATCAAGAAAATCTTCCTTCCGTTCCTTTACCCATCTAGGTCGGCGGATAAAGAACTCCTCTTCATTGAACGCTAATGCGAATTAACGCACTAATGCACGAGGCACTAATGCAAAGAAAGCACGAGAAAAAAGTACGAAACAGTACTGACGTTGTAGGTAAACGCTCGACGTAAGAAACGTTGATGTAAACAATGAAAGGGGGAAACATGTAAACATGATTAAGGACGTTAATCGGCCGAATTTGGATGGTAAGTTCTTAATCACGTATAATGCTTAATCGAATGTGGTGGAACCCGATAGCTCTTCCGAACGTAAATCACGATTCGGATCGACTAACCGTGACTTAAAATGTTAGTGAAATCGGCCTTATAGATCGCCTAACGATCATTTTAAATCATGGTGGGATACTTCTGGAGAGCCTAAAGCAAGATGAAAGCAGGTAGTAGTTTTAGTGTGAAATTCCTAGGGAATAAAAAAATTTGTATGTCTCTCCTGAAAAGTTGAGCAGAAATGGGTTAGACCGGTGCTTCTTAAACGACGATAGTAGTGTGATTCATATAGTCCTAATTCTGGAGCTGAGACGTCATTGCGTGCTACAGTTGGAAGTGACCATCCGGAAGGGGGGGGGGGGGGTGTCAGTGACACCGAATGGTGGGGGATGACGTTGGTCGGTGGAGTGTGGTGCGAGGTGGGTGGTGCGTGGTGGGTGGTGCGTGGTGGGTGGCGCGTGGTGGGTGGCGCGTGGTGGGTGGAGGTGGTACGGCCTGGAACCACCTTATAATTCACCACCTCCTGTGATGTTCGAGTTACCGCGAAATCTTGAGTCAGCGAAAAGTTTCACCACTCCGAGTGAATACGCTAGGTATGTGCAATGAAGGTAACTTAATATTATTATGTAGAACTACATAATTTTATTATGTAGAATGAATATACCAGAATGAACTTGGAACAAAACAATTTATTATCATTATATTAGATATTAATACGTACCTAGCTAACAGTTTATTTTTTGGATTTTTGTCGTGAAGAATTTCAGACTGTGTTTTCGTTCCAAACTTTTTGAAATTTGAATTTCCGAAAAACATTTTTACTAAATTCCGTTCCAGACAATCCTGGATCCCCTGCAAAAAGACACAAAAAATCATACGTAGGTTCGCTAGGTATTGAAGGTACACTATTGAAAGTACCCACCGATCTTTAGACAGAGAGCATCTTTAGCCACAAATGATGCATGCATGCATAGTACCGAATTAACCGAATAGCTTCATACTTAAATACCTATAATTATCCAATAAGTTTAAGATTGTCCATATTTGAATGAGATGCTCCAAACACCACATTTTACATAAAAGCTTTTATTTTTCGAAAATTCGCTCTTATAGCCATGCTGCAGACAGGAATTTTTTCAATAACACTTGCCCGTTATGGAATTATGTGCATTCCCAAATCGTTATCTGTTGTAATGAATTCGGAACGAATCTGTTTGAGAGTTTAGGGAGATTTAAAAGGTGTTCAACTTGGATGTGCTACTCAATAGACAGTACCCGTGACAAACAACAAGGTGGTTAGGGGGCAATACGCTGTGTCAAACAACAGCTCTAAGGGCCGATCGTGTCGTGTCGTGTAGTAGATTGTAGAGGACATCATTAGCATGTTGAATACACTAATGATTTCCTCCCTTGAAAAGTGTTACTCGGCACCACTCGTTTCACTATCTCGACCTCCCCGGCATTCATTTGTCCGCCAACAGCGACCGATAAGCGCTTGAGCTCGGATGAATAATACGCCGTTTTTCGACCAAACACCGCTCGTAAAATGTTTCGGACGTTACAGACTGTACGTTTTGGGGTCCGAGCGAACGATTCGGGCGAAGCGTGTGCCGTGACTGTCGATAAATTATGAATGGAAACTCAAAACTTTCCGAACGAGCGGACCTCCTGAAGCGGAGTTGTTTGCTGTTTCCTCGATCAAATACAAATCCGACCCCGCGCTTGAAAACGCATTTCCGATTCTAATTTTAATCCGTAACGCAAATCTCGTTCTCGGCTACTGATCGCATTCATTAACAGGTGAACCAACTGGCGCTCCAATCAGGGCGATTATAGTGTACCTAATTATTTAATATCTTCCAGAGGCTTCAAAAATTCACGAGTGGCCCTTTCAGTCGTTGAAAGCGCTCGGATTTATCCACAACTGTTCATCATTTCCTGTACGGAAATTGTATATCATTGTGTAGGATATTGTGTAGATATTATCTACACAATATCCTTCTGAGTCTCATTAATGTTCGAAATAGTAACACAAAATATTTCACCTCTAGACTCCAACTGTTGGAGTATTGAGGTGAAATATTTTGTGTTCTTTTGAGATGACTAGTGAAGGGGTAGTAAGTCTTCATTTGGCCGATTGAACAAGGATCCACTAGGTGTAAAAACCTTTTGACAAGTATTTATATTAGTCGATAGATATTTATAGATATTTATGTATTCCTTCCTCTCTCTTTCATGAAAAAATCGCTATTCTTCATTGTATTCTAGGTCATTATACACATGTGTTTATAGTTTTTTGTTTTACCAATGTGCAAATTATGTTGTACAGTTAAGTAAATATATACACCTATATTAGTTAGGTAACATCGCAACTCCCCCAAATCTAACACTAGTCTTCTCACTAGGTTAGCTAAGCTGAATATGTGCCATTAGTTTGGCGGTATATACTCGTACAAAAAGGATACTAATGGAATACTAGGTTAGGAGTATATTTTTCAACGTTGAACAAGATGGTTCATGTTGATGTCAGAATGGCGATATCTCATTTCGTTATCAGATTAGATCTAATCTGATAACGGAATGAGATATCTGATCTGTGCAGATGAACCGTGAGGAACATCTCAAGTAACAACCGCGCGTTTTCATCTTCAAAGTGCTCCAGTTGAGAACGGAATGAGATATTCTGACTTCACCGTCGTGTTCAGCGTGAAAAAGCCTTTAAAATGAACCTTTAAAACCAGTCGTGTCAGATTGTTTCATTTTTGGAATTTGTGAGTAATTCCCCACCCCCCACCCACCCACCACCAACCCCCAACCACCCTTAGAGTGGCCCGATTTGGCCATCACGAACAATCGATTGCCATGACAGATTTTTTTGTGCAAATTTGTACAGATTTGAAATTATGGAGGATGTTCGAAGAGAGTCCGGGTTGGGGATTACAGGTGAGCACTTGGTAGGTAGGGAATATTTTAGTTATAATAAACTAAAACTAAAATATTCCCTACCTACCAAGTGCTCACCTGTAATCCCCAACCCGGTCTCTCTTCGAACATCCTCCATAACCTCGACCATCCTCCACAACTACAAACATTCAAACAACACCTCTATAACCTCCACGTACGGCTATCCGTACCTTCTGAGAAACAAAATAACCTGACATGTAGTTTATTCTGAACGAAAGAGACCGGGTTGAGGAAACAATACCTACCTACGTAAGTCAACAACTGTACCTACCATTAAATTAATTAGAATAATTCTATTCTTGTAAGTTGTAGTATTGTAAGTTGATGATTCCGACAACGGTCAAACCTATAGCAGATGTCAATATATGTTGCAGCCCTGAAGATGGCTTATTAAAGCCGAAAGCTCGGAAAAACTTCTTCTTTTCTTACCGCCTCCTACAACCCTCCAAACAGACAAAGGTTTTTCAACCAAAGGAGATAATGAACAATTTAGAAAATTATCAGATTTGAAATGAATGCTTGAATAAAATAATATTTATATTATAAAAATCACCAAAGTCCTTTTTCGTCTGTTCCAGGTGTAGGCAATGGTTGGGCGATGCAAGAAGAGCTTGTCTCTTTGCTAAAGACAGCCGGGTGGCTGTGCCTAGAGCGACACAACGAAACTGGCAAAACCAAAACTGACCCGCTTTGCGCCAACCTCACTTCCTTCCTACGGAACACTCTCGCTCACGGGACAGACGGAACAGACAAAACAGACAGACAGTCGCTCTGGGCTGGCACGACCGGTTGGCCGGACAACGCCACTTGGTCGACAGGAGACAATGTGTCATGGACAAATGGCTCGGCCTCCGAGCAGGAACCCGATTATGGCAACGTCTTCATGGCGGCCCTCTCCGTCATACTCGGCATCGTTATACTCATCACAGTCATCGGTAAGTACGACAATTCTCAATTGGTAATTCAAAAACACCCGGATGAGTTAACCTATGCGTGAGCCATATTTTTGACAAATTTCCTAAAAATGTTCACAACAAAATCCGTTCTAGACCATCCTGAGTTCACAGTCAAAAGACACCAAAAAATCATATGAGGAGCTTTCTCTCAAACGGACTTACGAGTATATCCACTTAGAACTTTTAAGGGGAAAATGAAAAAAAATATATATATGACACGATGCGAGTTTCTTAAGGTTCCCAAATTTCCCTTATATAGCTTTTCCGAGTCAAATTAAAGGTTTTACGAAACAAAATAAAGGTTTTCCGAAACAAAATAAAGGTTTTCCGAAAGAAATTAAAGGTTTTCCATTTCAAAAATTTTGAAATCTTTATTTAATAAAGATCTTCCTTTTGAAAATAAAGATCGTTAAGAGACGAGTAAGCGACGCCTTGTTGATAATGGATAACACTCGTATTCATCATGCTCATTCACTCCAACAGCGAATGGATGAGCTCGGACTTCATGTGAAATATCTTCCCCCTACTCGTTTCAACTGAATCCTGCAGAAAAAGTGCAGCCTCATGCAAGGAATTTGCACAGCGAGCCATGTGAAAAGTATGACTTGTTTTCAGTGATTGCTCGTAGTGTAGCCACTGTTATCTCAACCGATTGTTCCAACTATGTGATGGACATGATGCTACGGCTTCCTGCAGCAGCAGCTGAGAATGATCCATCTATCATTATTAGTTTTATTCTATTCAATTTTGATCATGTTCCGTTTTGTTCTGTTCAATGTTGTCTAGAAACCAAAAAAAAAACAAAAAAATCTATTGAAAAAATTTAAAAATGTAAAAAATGTTAACAATGTATATACTTGATAATATATAATATACTTGGTCCATATATAATATTTGATACATGTATATGTATATAAAAAGAGGCAATTTGAAACGAGAAACCTTTAAAGTAAAAAACCTTTATTTTTAAATGGAAGATCTTTATTTTGAAATGGAAAACCTATATTTTGAAATGGAACACCTTTAATTTGTTTCGGAAAACCTTTATTTTGTTTCGGAAAACCTTTAATTTGACTCGGAAAAGCTATAGTTTCTGTTAGAGATCGTGCTGGCGGGTTACTCAGAGGGAGTGGACTGTGTAGGTAATTGTGAAATTTAGAGGTATTATGGAAAGCGAAAAGGAAGTTATGCTTCGAAAATTATAAAAGGCGAGGCACTCACAGGTTCGGTGCGACGAGAAGGGGATTACCGGCCGGTAACGTCCTTGAGATGTCCAGGGAGGTATTTCGAAGCGGAGACAACACAGGGAGGAGAAGTTATTTGAATTTAAATTAGACAGTCGAATACTAGAGGTAAGAGCAATAGAAAAGAGGAAATAACGCGAGATGTAGAGAAAAAGGCGGGAAATAATTTGTGATAACACGGGAGAAATAAGATTAGCGGCACCGATGACGGCGAAGTGAGGAATTTGCCGGCGATTGTTGCCGATTGCGGCAGATGCCAGCGCCGCACGGACTCCACAATTAAGCGGATGTTTGAATGCGGCAACACCGCCCACCCGAAATTGCCAATTGTGATACCCCCCCCCCCCCCCCACACTCCCAATTCCCCCGGGGTTTCCCCGTCAAGATTCAGATGGGAGCAGCTTTGCAACTGGGCGTAGGTAAGTGCGGCGAGCTGTCCTAACACGAGCCGATCTGGCAATGCCATCTGAGCCACTCACCAGGTCCTCCACGCGAGCAATGGGCCATTCAAGTGGTGGGACTTGTGACTTGATCATGACGACCACATCACCAACAGCCAAGGGTTCGCGCTCCTGAGTCCACCTCTGTCGTGAAATGAGGGTCTGGAGGTCTTACTCTGATTTCCATTTTAACCAGAATTCTTGAGAAGCTCGACGAACATGTTGCCGACGGGAAAAGTATAATATTCAACTCGAATATTATATTTCTAATATTACTCAAATCCATTCCATTGGTACCTACTTTCGACATAAAACTTTTCATTTTTTCTTCCTTCCCAGACCGGTAATAGATACTAAAATGAAACCGGTATTATTTCCTCTTCGCCGCTCATTAATATCTAATAATAATAATGGAAACATTTATTGTAGAAAGGCCGAAGGCCCATTTGGTCCTTAGTCCCATTTGGCCCATGCTTCTCCTTCGGTTTATCTGATTTTGTTATTTATTTCAAATTTATATATCGCCCTGATGTACGTCGAACCAAGAAACCCCCCCCCCCCCCTTAGATTTTGTTAATTTACTATAAAAATTGAATTTTAAACGCTGGAAATTCTTCAACAGTAGTTCGCTATTTACTGTACAGAGTAAAAGATCAAGCTTGATGTCTGGGCCATTTGTGTCGTGGGATCTACACAACTACCTACTATCATACCAAAACGATTTTCCCATCCCATTATGAGTTAGTTTTCTTTTCATTAATTCAAATTCAACTTATTCACGTTATTTCGTCTTTTACGAGTCGCATCTTGGTCTTGTCAAAGGTCCTTTTCATCCCAAATGTTCAGTTCCCATCAAGATGGACGTTTTTCTTCTTTTTTTCTTCTTTTTTTTTTCTCATTTTTCAAATAGAATCTTGTTCTTATCGACCATCCTTTTCATCTCGAATGATAAGCTCTATTCGAATCTAACACAACGTTTTGCTTGTTTTACCGCCTTTTTCGTAACGATTCTCGATCTTTTTGAAGATCCTATTGACTCCCTAGTTTTTTTCTGATCAAAGCAAACTTTGGTTCATATTTTCCATAATAAATCTTTAACTAACCTGAAGTTGTGTACGAATTCATAATCGAAAATTTTCCGTTCCCACACCTTTGGACCTTATAATTCTTGAAATCAGCAAACGGAATTGATTAAGGTGATCAATAGCTCGATAGATGATCTCGCAAATTTTCGAAATTTCAATTTAGGAATAATTCCTAAAATTCAATTATTGAATGAAAATCATGACTTGGCTCAGTTGCCATGGTGTGAAAAGAAAAAAAATTTTGTTATTACTAAGTTGGATTCGGAACTAGTACCTTTAGATAGATGTTCTCTTCGATTTTGGAAATTTGTAACATGGCGGTCATATTCATCAACATTAAATTCCGGAATTTCGAAAATTGGTGACATCATCTATTGATCACCGTAATCGATTCTCGTTTGCTGATTTCAACAATCATGAGATCCAAGGCGTGACAACGGGGAAAAAGTTCGATTATTAATTCGTACACAACTTTAGGGTAGTAATCTTTGTGCCTTCTTATCAAAACTCCGATTCTGAAGAAATTGATGAAATAATCACCCAATACCTTGTGTGTTCAACCAAGTTTTCAGCCGACTTGGCCAATTGTTACGTGTGTAATTGGCAATTTTTAAAGATCAATACTAAGCACATAACTTGGAGATCTTACCATGGAGAAAAATTGAATAATTTAAGAATAACTTGAAATTAATTTTACTCGATCCAAAATAATTTAAATCGAGTAAGATTGATCTCAACTCTGTAGGTACAGTTGATCATTTGGGCGATATACGGTTCAGTTTTGTAGTTAATGCTTGCAGAGTTCTCTAAATCCAATTCACTGCGTCGTAAGTGGAGAGTAGTTAGGAACTACAGTGATGGTCTCTTAAATATCACATCGTTTCTACCAAGAGTTAGTGTTCATAGTTTTTAACATTCAATTACTACTTTAAAACACTGGTAGATCTGAGCGATGAGAGCAAGTTTACATTGCCCAATCCCTCCGCTGTATCCCGCCGATTCTCACAACCTTTTTATACTGTTCCTATTTTTATAGCCCCATCTTATTCGTCTTTATCACCACTCCAACCACAGCAGCTACCTCCCTGTGGAACGGGTAGCAGGTGTTTGAGTGAGTAAATTTAGTTTTCCTTCCACAGTAAAATGTTTACGGTCACCTCATTCAGAGGAGCGCCCTCGCTATAAAATAACAGTTCTCGAGGATTTTAGTGTTTACCATACCCGTTATTCAGGAACAATATTGTTGCTTCGACCATCCACGTGAGACGAGGTGCTACACCTTGAAGACGAATATAAATTATATCGATTCACTCCGTGCAAACAAAAACGGTCAGGCGTCAGTGATGGTTCAGTAGGCATCCCCATAATTTACCACTGAATGTTAATCATTATTACATTGATTACTTCACAATATTCACCTCGGAGGTCCTGTGTATTCGTGGTTGGTATTTTGGTTCCCTGATTATCTAGATTTGTTTTAAACCTTTCGGTGGACGCGAAGCAGTACTGAGTGCTGCATTATTAATGTTCACTTGAATACTGGTAGTAGAGATTTTTCAATTGGTTAGGGATTTTTAGTACCTACCTAAGTTTTTAGACATCAGACTGTGTCTTGGCAAATACCGTCAGTAACCTCGATCATTAAATGCTGCAAATGTTGCTACTCCAGGTATGACAAAAAAACTCTGCGAATTTTCGACACACCGGTTTATTATCTTATTACTGCAGAAACTAAAATTTAGTGATAGAAAAGATGGATTAATTACAAATAAAATGTACAGACATAATTCTGGGGTTTTAATTCCATCCTACCTACGTCGGCAATCATTTTTCTATAAAAGGCGTACTTACCTACCAACAAACATTCGAAATTACCTTCACTCCGTAGCTCGGAAAGTACCTCAGAACAAAAAAAAATCGACATCCCAAAAAGTATGAAAAACTCCAAGGAATCCTGTATTTCAACCGTTTGATTCACGATCGTGTTGACAAGTCCAAATCGGCTCAACCTTTGAGACCTCTTTGATGAACTCTTTTTTTTCTTCATTTCTTTCTTAGTTTAATAAATGCCTTGTCGAAGGTTCTTTTTATCCCAAATGAATTACCAATTCGAATTTTTTCGTCGTTTTCGTACTATAATATGAGCATTTCACGGTTTTGGGGAAGCTATTAATCACACGCAAAATTTTTGTTATGTCCACATTCATTAATATTATAGCTTGTGTCACGTTGTGTTAGATTTTACTGCTGCGGAGCATGTATAGTAGAATCGTATGTTTTGCGTAGAATGATTGAATTGATAACCATCTCATTACACGTATTGTAATGATGTGTATTTTTCTGAAGGTTCCTATGATAAAGTCCGCTACAACCGTGTGTTGCTGTTGAATTCGCTTTACATCTTTTCGATATGGAAGTACGAATATTCAAGGGATGTTGACGGAGCAGTAAAAGGAGAAAAAAAAATGCTGGAAATTTAGAATGTGAGTTGAAGGCTTTTTGTTGTTCTCAGTGAATGGTTTGAAGTTGAATACTTTCAGTTCCCCCGCGCTCCTCTCAAACAAGCCTCACTGCCTTCCTCGTGGGGACACATACGGCAGAAACCCGACCACTTTAGCCCCCAAACTAACCGCCTCTCAGCACATCCCCTTCAGCAGCATTCTCCTCACCTCGCCTCCTCACAGCCCAACCATAACCACCACTTCAAACCTAATAGAATTAGAGGTAGAGGCCTCCGAGAGACCCGCGACCTCCCTCTGCTTACTTCAGCAGCCCTTCGTACGGCAGGGAGCTGTTTCCGTAATACTCCAGAATCCATTTGGCGCCCGAGTGCGGTAGAGAAACACTCACGAAAGCTCCAACGGCGTCATCCATCTTCCTCAGGGGTTGTGTCGCTCCGCGGTGTTGGGAGGACGATTTCACCTACGTGGACAGAGGGTAAAAGAAAACAGAGTTGAATTGCCTTTTTTTGAACCCTTAAAGGTTTTTCTTTGTGTTTATACAAAAACAGAAAGACTGATTGGTCTTCCGAGTAGAATCACTTTGGCCGACACTCTGAGGAATGCGAGGGATCCATTTAAGGTCGTCAACATTAATATGCTAGAAGTGAATCTTAATGAAAATTAGAAAACACGTCGAAATTCTCTCATAACCCAACACTAAATTTATCAAACAAATTACGAGTAAATCGAGGTCAAGGCTTACACGAGTAGGTATAGATTATCTATTTTGGAGGGTTATGATTGATTAAAGTGATTGTCATTTTTCCGGCGGCCAGTTCGAACCATTTCACGACTATAAATTTCGTTAACATTCACGTATTCTTTTTGAAAGCTCTAATCCAGTTTTTGTACCTTAACCCTCAGAATACGATCTTGTTATTCTTCAAGTGAAATTGAAAAAAATGCTTTCCTCATGAGACTTTAGTAGGTATATTTATCCTACGACCGACTGTGTAGCTTGGATGAGATCAGTATATATTTTACAACATAACAATACATTTATTACGATTTTTTTCACCAAAAAAACATGATTGGGGTGCCTCCAGACCCCACCTGGTATTTCCCGTAGTCAGTCCAAATTTTGATATCTGAAATTATGGAATTAAACATAATGGTTACATAAACATAATGGCTTTCCCAGGAGAATAGGAGTCATATTAGTTTCCCTATTTTTGACATTTTATGTCTGCTATGGCACACAAACAAAAAAATCGTCACGAAAATTGTTGACGAAAACTGTTGACGAAAAATAACTTCCTCATTTTCCAACCCATGAAAATCGTTCACCACTCGTTGGATAGCTCTCGATTTACCTAACCATATTACGTTAACCACTGCGGAGTGCGTGGCCGACAAGCTGCGGTATGAGCGTGATTGTTAAAATAATTGTTTACACACAGGTGATCATTCTCAATAATTTATATTTTCAAGACGAATGCAAGCTTCATAATTTATGATGAACCTTTCAATTAAGTGTACCGACCCGGATCAGCCGGCCGAGAGGACACGTATGGCAGCCGTGCCGATGGCAACACTGCGCGGATCCGCGGCCCAGCTGACATTATCAAGGTTTGATAAGAGATACCAACACGATGAAATTCCGGTGCTGACGGTACATTTGGCGTGTCACGGTTGCAACACTCGTGACCTATTTCCGGGGACTGGACGGCGATTTTACGTGGAACTGCAGTCATTCGATTCCCCGATTCCGATTTGAGAATACCTAGCGAGACGTGTGCTTGGCGAGTTAGGTTTCTTTACTTTATAATATATTCTTGAGGAATCAATTAGTTCTCATTCCTTACTACCGAGAGTACACCGTTAGTCGGTAGTGTGGTATTTACGTCCTTTCTCCCCTTCGGGGAGAAAGCGCGTAAATACCACACGGTAGTGAAGTAGGTACTACACGTGGACAAATGTAGTATTCGTGTGCTATCTCCTGCACATGAATACTACACAAGTTAGTACATATATGGTGGCAGCGATCTACGAACCAAGTACGTCTCCCGTTTGCGATGGTAAGTACCTAGTTGTAAGTTTCGTATTACCTGCGTTGTAAGTCGCTTATGACACCTTATAGGAATAACTTGCTTATGTCAAGGTCGCTCGTCTGTCTTTCTCCGTCTCTTTGTCCTATCTGAATCCGTATCCGTCTTGAGCCACTTTATGGTATCGGTGCCTCAGGAGTGAGGGATTTCAGAGTATAGAGTTATAGCTGTTGATTGATTGAGCACCTTCATTTGATTAGTCGCTACGGTCCGTACGGCGGGTTACCGACGGGCGATTGTAGTAATTTTCCTTTTCACGGAATCGATTTTGTTGCAGTCGGAAGCCCGTTATGGCACGTTCCTACATTTATGGTTTGTTCCCTTTCATTTAGTAGGATCGTGTTTAATCATTACAGTATATTATATTGCACTTCACACGGCGTCATACGTATATAATAGTATAACTCGGCTCGTTTGAGTTTCGCCGAGCACTTCCTTCCTATTCCTATTATACGCCCTGCGTGGGTTCTATTTTGCGTTCATTATAATTTATCATCACGAGTTTGTTTGGGGTACCAATAATAAAAGTATTGTAGCGACACTACAGTTTATTTTTGGTGATAGAAGAAAAATTTTTTTTTGTATTTCGGTCATACGTTTCCAAAAATAATATTTTTCGATCGTACGTTTCCAAAAATAATATTTTTCCGATCATACGTTTCCAAACATAGTAGATAATATATAATATAATATTATTATTATATTTCAGATCAGTTTCAAGAATTTAGAGAGTTGCAAGAAAAAAAAAAAAAAAAAAAAAAAAAAAAAAAAAAAAAAAAAAAAAAAAAAAACAAAGGAAAAATTTTTTTTTTCTTTCTCAAGTGTTTTTCCGCTTGTTTGTTTCTCAAAACCGTTTTCGTGTTCGTGAGTTGAATTGACAGTTAATCTTTTGGAGTCGGATTAATTCAGTTCATCAATTGTAGTTAGGTCGTTTGTCTTTCGTCGTCTATTTATCGGCTCTAGATCCGTTTCGCCGTCCAATGTATGTACCACCTTGTGGTATCCG
Organism: Stenodema calcarata; assembly: GCA_963920205.1. Lineage (NCBI taxonomy): Eukaryota > Metazoa > Arthropoda > Insecta > Hemiptera > Miridae > Stenodema > Stenodema calcarata. The sequence goes on along the minus strand of OY986053.1, from coordinate 31,195,956 downwards.
TGTCTCCTCTGTGAGGGTTTAGACCTATATATTGTATCACTTGGTAGGTATCGGAGGCTCCTCTGTGAGGATTTAGCCGTTTTAATGTACCCTTTGAGGTATCGGTGTCTCCGCTGTGACGGTTAGGCCATCTAATGCACCACTTTGTGGTATTGGTGTCTCCACTGTGAGGAATTTAGCCGTGTAATGTTCCACTTTATGGTTTCGGTGCCTTCAGTGTGAGGGGATTTCAGAGTAGGTTTATAGATGCAGTAATGATTGGGCGACTAATCGCTACGGAAATATAGCAGGTTACCGACGACCGGTTGTGGGTTTTTTTATCTCACGGAGTCGGCTTTGTTGCAATCGGGAACCCTTTATGGCACGTTTCTACTTTTCTGGTTTGTTTCCTTTACTTTGGTAGGCTCGTGCTTCGTCAATTACGATATATTATATTACATTTCACGCAGTACATATAATATTACGATATTATAACTTTACTCATTGAGTTTGTACATGATGCGTTTTTAAATAATATTGTTAAACTAGGTTCAGTACTATGCTGACGATTATAATGCCTAGACAATATAAATACAACAGTACCAATAATTGTTAATATAGTAACAATTAATAAGTAACAATTATTGGTAACAGTAATAGACATGCCCCCCTGGGATGCCCCTCTGGGAAGAAATTATCTAATAATTCAAATAACATAGTATATACACTTATATAGGCATTGCCCAAGATTGTTTATCTATCTATGTATTTATTGATAATAACGGCGGTTATTCATTTGTTCTATTCTACTTTTGTCCACTTTTTAATTAGTGACGTATTGACAATAACGGCGGTTATTTATTTATTATATTCTACTTTTGTTCACTTTTAAATTAGTGACATATTGCCTTCGAACGTTTTAAATACTTTGTAGCCCTTTTTTTTTTTTTTTTTTTTTTAAATGAATCCGTTTTCCGATCAGTTCTGCTATGCACCGATAGGCAAGAGCCAAGGGAAATTAGTAGGATTTCTGCAGATTGTTTTACGACAGCGGGCATTTACTATAAACGAAGGTTTTTTTTTTTCGTCTAGACTGATTTTGATGTTATGTGCCTCATCTTGTCATCTTTGATTTCTCTCTTTGTGCCTTACACTATTGGCTGTTGAGCTAAATTTTCAAATCAGAATTTATTTCTTTCTTTCTACTAAGTACTTTATCTGAATTTAAAGACATTTGTATTTCATTTATTAGTATTAGTAGTTTATTTCCATGTATGTGAACTCTTGTGGAAACTTGTTTTTAACACAATCTAGCATCAATCAATCAGTCAAATTAGTGACATATTGACAATAACGGCGGTTGTTTATTTATTATATTCCGTTTTTGTCCAATTTTTAATTAATGTCATCGAAGAAAAAAAAAAAATAATAATAATAATAATAATAAAAAAAAAAAAAATAATAATAATAAATAAAATAAAATAACAATAAATAAACCAATGATAATGATAGAGAAACATGATAATATAGAAACAGAATAAACGAAGCAATTAAGGAAAATGAGAATATAGAAACAGAATAAAAAGAAACAATTGAGAAAAATGATAATATAGAAACAGAATAAAGCAATTAAGAAAAATGATAATATAGAAACAATAAAAGATGAATAACATTAATACATAAGAAGAAAAAAAAAAAAAAAAAACAGATAATATAAATGGGTACTATAGGACCAGAATAAAAGAAATGGAAAACAACTGCGCAGAACAACTGCCCCTGGATTATATCAATTACCCCATCCTATATCAGTCCAGACTAACAGTTCTCTGCTTTCAGGTTACCATACTTGCTGTTTCCCTTCTAATTGTGTCTCCCATACCTTCCATGGCAAGCGAACACACGGCTGAACACTGGCACGGAAGTCCTGACTACACGGCTCCGGCAAGTGGCAGTCACAGGCTCGAGGTAGCATGGTGAGATTCACTAAAGCCCTCAGAGTTACTCCGAACTGCGAGACAGCTACAAATGACGTTGCGAGCCTGGAGCCGCACGTGAACTCTACTCAGCCAATGAAGGCTTTCCTTTAATCAAGGCAAGAGGTAAGATGGGAAGTAAGTAGACTAGCTACCAATCCACGGCACTATATCCCACTGTGGCCGCATCCGGGACCAGGCCAGCTGCACACTAGTAGGGCCCGACTTTGTGCTAGTTGGTCAGCCCACGGTGCAGACCACAGACTTTGGGGGAGCAACGGATGTCATCACTCCACTTAGACCTGCTACAGGCAATTGCCCAGCTGAATCCATCCTACGAAGACGTCCGGATGAGGCGTCATCATTATAAGGTGTTCCACTGGACTGCAGGAACTGTTTGTGCAGGGGTTGCAGTAGTTATGGTTACCCCACAGCTCTAGTTCTCTAGAATCTACTAATGGCTCTGGCCAAAAATAATAGTTTCCTGTGTACCCCATATTGATCGTAGTTTTTTTTTGCAGACTAATAGCGACCTTCATTTCTAATTAACGGAATGACTCGACCAACTGGGAGGAAGGAACGACGGTACACGGCGGGAAACCTGACATATGACGGTATGGTGACCGCGTAAGGACAAGTGATGGTACAGACTCAGACTACAACAGTAAGACGTAAATCTATAGTCACGAACCACGTAAGTATCATAGTTAAGCCATAACATTTACCATAGTTGTTAGCTATACAACTCATCACAGCAAAGCGAGCCTCCACAATAAGTAGGGGTGTTAGATAGTTCGACAGTCCTATCAATTGATCGATAGCAGTTTCCTATCAATAGCCCTACAAATGAGTGCTTCCATAGCATTTACCATAGTTGTTAGCTATACAACCCATCACAGTAAAGCGAGCCTCCACAAATGAGTAGGGGTGTTAGATAGTTCGACAGTCCTATCATTTGATCGATAGCAGTTTCCTATCAATAGCCCTACAAATGAGTGCTTTCACCTAGAGTGCCGCAGAGTTGAGAGCGAGCGAGAGCGTTGAGAATGAGGGGCAGGGGCGGAAGTATAGCACCACCTGGAAGTGGTCTATTCGCGAGGGGGGAGGGAGAGTGGCTGACGTACAAGGCCTACTTCTCTTTATGCATGCCAATGGTTTCTAACCTACATGTTCTTCCCTTTGTGTGTATAAAGGCTAACCATGTGCATTCCTTAACCCCACTCCTTTCATCTGCTTAAAGGGTACTTTTAATACTGGTACACGAGCTCGTTATCTATACCTTGTAGGCTGTTCTTGTATTGCTATTTATATTCTTTCTGGTTTGTTACAATTATTAGGTACTCTTACTACGATAATCACTCTGTATTCATCTTGTCTGCTATGTCTTTATCTGCTCTGGATCCGTTTAGCCGGCTAATGTATGTACCACCTTGTGGTATCCGTGTCTCCTCTGTGAGGGTTTAGACCTATATATTGTATCACTTGGTAGGTATCGGAGGCTCCTCTGTGAGGATTTAGCCGTTTTAATGTACCCTTTGAGGTATCGGTGTCTCCGCTGTGACGGTTAGGCCATCTAATGCACCACTTTGTGGTATTGGTGTCTCCACTGTGAGGAATTTAGCCGTGTAATGTTCCACTTTATGGTTTCGGTGCCTTCAGTGTGAGGGGATTTCAGAGTAGGTTTATAGATGCAGTAATGATTGGGCGACTAATCGCTACAGAACGTACAGCAATTACTCTGTATTCATCTTGTCCGCTGTGTCTTTATCACTTAAACTGTCCCATCTACCATTATATTCTGCCTCTATTTACCTACTCTATTTATCTTGTTTCTGTATTCAGTTACAATTATTACTCTTACTACTATAATCACTCTGTATTATCCTGTTTCCACCATTTATCTTGTCTGCAGTGTCTTTATCACTTAAGCTGTAGCATCTATCATTTTTCTGTCTCTATTTACCTTCTCTATTTATCATGTTTCTGTATTCAATCTGTATGTTTTGGCCAAGCCTCGTCTCAATTGAGTCCCATATTAGAAAACATGTAACAATCAAAATTACTACCTCCCCTTCCCCAGCAACCACTACCGGACAACCTCCCTGGCTTCGACAGATCACTAGGACATTGGAGTTGACGCGCCTTACCTAAGGCCACGGGAAACAAGGGTTGGTATCTCTGTCTGCTACCTTGATATGTCATGCGATTCGGCCTGCCTATGGAAGGAACCGCCTTGGCAAAAGGAGCCAGGTCTACTAGCCCCAGACTACCCTGGCGTACCCCGGCTGCCCGCATGAGGACATGCTCAATCTTACCCCGGGAGTGATGTACCGACCCGGATCAGCCGGCCGAGAGGACACGTATGGCAGCCGTGCCGATGGCAACACTGCGCGGATCCGCGGCCCAGCTGACATTATCAAGGTTTGATAAGAGATACCAACACGATGAAATTCCGGTGCTGACGGTACATTTGGCGTGTCACGGTTGCAACACTCGTGACCTATTTCCGGGGACTGGACGGCGATTTTACGTGGAACTGCAGTCATTCGATTCCCCGATTCCGATTTGAGAATACCTAGCGAGACGTGTGCTTGGCGAGTTAGGTTTCTTTACTTTATAATATATTCTTGAGGAATCAATTAGTTCTCATTCCTTACTACCGAGAGTACACCGTTAGTCGGTAGTGTGGTATTTACGTCCTTTCTCCCCTTCGGGGAGAAAGCGCGTAAATACCACACGGTAGTGAAGTAGGTACTACACGTGGACAAATGTAGTATTCGTGTGCTATCTCCTGCACATGAATACTACACAAGTTAGTACATAAGTATAACAACTACGCTACTGAGGTAGGTGATGTAGTATAGTTCGAAGGCCCTTGAATCCCTCCTTTAAAGACATAAAATGTCCCAATGTGTTGCAGACTCGTATGCAAGCATTTGATTTAGTTATGAGGATTTCAGAGGAATTTCTTTAAATTCCTTCTTTCGGTTTTGGCTTCCTTGTTGTTTAACAATGCGATAAGTCCTGTTGGAGTTAAAGTGCCTGATAAATGAATGAATCTCTCACAAGCACAAGCATAAGAACAAACTTTTTTTTCATTAGGTACCTAGTTTTCTTTTTCCACACATTTTCCTGTGTAAATATTACCGGGAAGTAAATATTGCGTTTATTAACAAAACCATCTTAAGATCAGCCTTTTAAATAGTTTTATCATTAATATTATTATTATTATTATCCATATCGTTATCAGGTTTGGCCTCAAGTAACTTCGTTTGTCCTTCACCTCATCCCAATAATTTTAATTTTGAAAAATTCATTTAATAACAAAGATTAAGGAATAGAGAATTTTTTCACCCGGTAATAATACCAATCCGAATTCGGAGAGTTAAAATAACGAAAACCCGAGTAACCTTTTCCTGTGTGACAAGTCGGAGGGATGGTTGGGACATGATGAAAAATGATCCTCTGGTCCTTCAAAACTGCGGACAGGTATAAAAAATGCTGTGAACCAACATCTTTTCAAATTCGTACAGAAAACTATACAGTCCGGTTTAAATGTTCAAGATATGACGATTTCAACATTTTTGAACCCCTTCCTATTGAACATGGGTTATGAAAAAAAAAAACTTCGATTTGGACTGAATGATAGAATCTTCAATTCAGTTGCTTAAAACAAAAAAACGTTCAGGGACCAGAAATGAACACGTTTATTCGTATTTAGTCGTAAAATCAATGAAAACTTACTGAAAAGAACGAAAACGTCATCGCTCTACTAATATTGGTTACAATCCTATGAATACGTTTACGAGAGATGCATTCCACTTACAAAGGTCTTATCAGGGTCTTATCAAACCCCTCAGTGGTAAATTGAACTTTTTCAATTTCAAATTCAACCTCTTTCAAACCAAATACAATTCCTACAAAGTATAATTCAATCTTTTCCACACCTAATTCAAGTTTTTATTTTAATGGCAAATCAAACGTTTTTTAAGCCAAATTCAACATTTTCCAAACCAAATATTCATTGCGTTCAGGAACTATGGTGTGGTACAGTTTTTTTCTCTTCATTTGGCATTACCTTTCGCCTACAGTTGTAAGTTATCTTATACTCGTATTATTAGGATATTATAGGTACAAACATCAATGAGAGCGCACAGTATTGTAACTGAACGTTCCTCAATCAGCGATCGGCGTTCCTTCGGTGTCTAAACGATATTCGAGAGATAAATGTATTCGTACATCGAACTGAAGTAAGGAATACAACTAAGGCGTTAGAAATGTAAGCCTTCGTGTTGTTCAAAGAAACTTTCTTGTAATTCTTCAATGCGTATTTCGTTGCCCATCAAACCTTCTGATTAATCTAACGCACCACATCTGAAATAGCGAGTGTGGGATTTGCAACGTACGAGAACACTTGTGTAAACAAACCCACCAAGGCTTCTCATTGGCAAGTTGAATTTGGTTTGGAAAAGGCTGAATTTGACTTGGAAATTTGACAATATAATAGAAGGCCCTCACTGCACAAACAACGGGGACTCAATAGTAGTATTTGGAACATGCGACGATTACACTGCCGTATGAAGCAAAAACGCCTTATCTCCGAAAACCACGTATTTCAGAAATCGCTTTTAGCGAATTTTCGAGGAAAATGTAGCTATGGTTCTCGGTCCAAAATTGTTAAAACCGGAATTTTCGAAAAATTTTCATACCAAAATCCGTTTCAGACAATCCTGAATCCACTGCCAAAAGACACCAAACCGTCGTGTTCAGCGTTGAAATGTCCAAAAGCTGTGGCGGGTTTGGTGTGTAGGGGGAGGGGGGTTCACTCAAAGAATGAAAGTCTGACAAGTGACACCTCATTTTCAAGGTTTTTACACTCTGAATACGATCGTAAAGTCAGAATTGCGATACCTAATTTCGTTCGCAAACTTGAGTACTTTTAAGATGAAGAATACGTCCTTCATGGTTAATCTGCTCTAATCTGATGACGGAATGGAATATCGCAATTCTCACTTCTCCGTCGTGCTCAGCGTTGTTATGTCCAAAAGCTGAGGGGGGGGGATGTGGGGGGGGGAGGTTCACCCATAAATTCCCAAAATGAAACGGTCTGCCAAGTGACACCTCATTTTTAAGGTTTTTACACGCTGAATAAGATGGCGAAGGTAAAACTGCTATATCTTTAAAAACATTTAAAAAAAACTATTTTTACAGTTTTTCAGTACCTAGGGTTTTAGGGGATTCGGAGGGTTGGGATCAATGTGGATAAAAAATTGGGGATATATTTGGATTCAGCATGATATTGCCTAAAAATCTAGCCCTATTATATTTTTTTTTTGGACGAAGTTCGTGATAACCAGAAAAATACACCGTAAAGTTGTAGTAAAACATCAGAAACACGTCGAAAAATCGCAAAAATCTACCAATCGAATAAAAGGACAACGGAGTCGGATTCAGCATCCTCAAAAAACCACCATCCATGATAAAATGAGGCCGGCAACTTTCTGGTAATTTCTTTTTGTAGTGCAATGTTATTTGGTACTTGAAATACCGTGTAATACAAGGGCTACCTACTGGAATAACCCAAATATTGTAATGACGATGAAACACCTCCAAAACTCACTGATAAGGTAACAGTAGCCTCGTAATTTCCAGCCGTTTGTATTCATGTTTTATGGAAAAATATCTACGGGAAAGGAGAAAAACCTGTTCCGCGACCCTCTTCGTCGGTTCTGAAATGAAATTTCACGCCCTGAAGCGTCTCGGAAGCCCGAAACAACGAGAGGCCAAGTTGTGGCGGATTGTGAGAGTGAAGCCAGTGGAGGTGAAGGAGGGGGGGGTATCTTTTGAATATCAACTCAACGTCAACATAATCAAGGCTTGAGAAACGCCTCTTCCCTTCTTTTTGCAATCATTGCTTTTTTCCTGCAGGAAAAAAACAAGCTGAGGCAGTTTTCTTTCGGAGTTTCTTTCGTCGTGTTAAACCATTTTAATCACAGATTGAAAATCAACTTTGAACCCGGAGTTCTCGTCGATGGATGAATTATAAAGAAGATTCGTATTCACGAATACATACAATAATAATTATTGTATAATAATAATTATTATTATACTTGTACATTGTAAAACATCATTGATTTGGCCTAAATCTCACAATACACCAATTCTATAATTCTATCGACCTTCTGATTCTATTGAGACTACTCTGCCCTGTTAAACAAAACGCGTCAAGTCCAATGTTTACGAATATGAGGTTTATACAGAACCCCCCTATTTAGGACCTGGCCTTTTCGATGGTGAAGTCCGAATTTCAAATTTCGAACCGGAAGTGGGGAAAATTCTGACCATAAACATACGAAAATTGGTCAATGTTAGGGTAAAACGCCTCAACTCTAGGATGAAAAAGCCTCAAAACTTATCTATTTTCGCACTAGTGTTAAGGTAAAACGCCTCAACTCACCAAATCTCAAAATTTTGGTGAGTTTTTTTACCTACAAACATTTACGATAATTTTCCTAACAAAACATCCGTTTGAATGAGTTGTTTACGTTAAAACCGCCTTAACTGCAATTAATCGATTAAAAATCGATTAATTTGCGGGTTTTTTCTTTTTTAACCGTTTAATTGGTTGAAGTCATATCGATATCTCACCAAAAAAGGGCTTTTTATAATGAGTTGCAGCCAACTTACATCAGAGGTTTCAGTGAAAAACTTTGGGGCGAATTTCTGCGATGTTTTGAATTTTGAGTTGAGGCGTTTTACCTTTACCAGGGCAGAACCTGCTGGAGCGTTCGGAATGACAGTCCTCGAGACTTCGGTTTCCAAGTCAATACTGAGACACTATACCCTACTTATTTGTAACATACCTATGTTAATATTTAATAATAAAATTGATGAAAAAAATAGATTTCCTTTTTGGTTTATTATCTTCGATAATGAACCATTGGAATCGCCCAAAGAAAAAGTTTTTTTAACCCCCCCTCAAAATTTGTTGGTTTACGTTTCAAGATACGTAGATTCAGAAAATCGAATAAAAAAAAATCCGTCCGTCCGCCGTACGCCGTACGCCGTACGCCGTACGCCGTACGCCGTACGCCGTCCGCGCCACTTTGCCCAGTTAGCGTTGAGTTAAAATTACGAAATTTGGTTTCTGGGTTTCGACCAACCCCACAATGGTCCTCGAAACTTTTCATTACCCTAGGTCAAGGGGAAGGGGTTCAAAACGAATTTTGAAAATTTGAAAATCTCATATCTCGAAAAATTCATATAGAACGGTATGTATTTTATTTCATATTTAGATAGAGTTTGTTCCGTAGAATTTTTTAAGACCATCCGCAGCTTTGTACGACCAGCCGTTCGTTCACAATGAGGGCTCAAAGATTGTGCCTCACAATACGATCGTGAATCAAATTGTTGAAATACAGGTCCATTTTCATACTAACAAGCTCTTTGGAACATCATATGGCTTAAGTGATGTCGAGTTTGTTGTTCTGAGGTGCGTTTCGTGCTACGGAAATGAAGGTAATTTCGAATGTTTGTTGGTAGGTACTTCTTTTATAGAAAAATTATTACCGACGTAGTATTAAAAACCCCAGAATTATATCGTATTAATTAATCATAATTAATAATAATTATTATTAATAATAAATACGAATTATCAATACCTAACAATAAATTATAATAATTTTCACTAGGTACTTGATGAAATTGTTAGTAATTAGTGATAATTGACAATAATAATTAATCTAACATTTAGGATCTAGACATTTAGACCTAGTGATCTAGACAGAAGGGTGATCTGTACAAAGAAGATAATGAACCGTTGTGTCAAGAATTTGCAGAGTTTTTCAATTCAATTTATTAATCCGAGGGAACGTTAGCCCTAGACCGCGACATTTTGCCCAGTTAGTTTTGAGCTAAAATTTCGAAATTGTGTTTACGGGTTCAGACTAACCCCACAATGATCCTTGAAGCGTTTCATAGCCCACGGTCAAGGGGTTCAAAAAGAAATTTTGAAATGTTGAAAATTTCATAACTCTAAAAATTCAAATTGAACGGAATAGTTTTTAGTTTACATTTAGGTACCTACACAGAGTTTAATTTTTGGAATTTTTAAGACCATCCGGAGGTTTGTACGACCAGCCGTTCGTTCACAATGAGGACTCAAAGTTGGAGCAGATCAAAAGTCGTCAACATGGAGGGTCAATGTCGGGTCAATGTTACTGGCCCAGCTGATTCGACCAGCATGGTGGTGTTGAACTACCGATAGTTTCGGTTTCCGATAGTATCGATGGTTTTTCAAAAAACTATCGATAGTACTATCGATAGTTTTAACACTCACCCTTTTCGAATGTCTAATCAAATTTGGCCTCAAGTAATCTGGCCTCTGTTTGTATTGTTAGTGGTCGTCTTTCATGAGTTTTTTATTGAAGTGAAAGTATTCCTGATGGGTTCAGTACAAAAATCACATGCGTTATACATACGAAAGGCTTATTGCCGAATAAAAAAACTCTGCAAATTCTTGACACAACGGTTCATTATCTTCTTTGTACAGATCACCCTTCTGTCTAGATCACTAGGTCTAAATGTCTAGATCCTAAATGTTAGATTAATTATTATTATCAATTATCACTAATTATTAACAATTTTATCAAGTACCTAGTGAAAATTATTATAATTTATTGTTAGGTATTAATAATTTGTATTTAGTATTTATAATAATTATTATTAATTATTATTAATTAATACTATATAATTCTGGGGTTTTTAATACTACGTCGGTAATACAGTTTCTATAAAAGAATTACCTACCAACAAACATTCGAAATTACCTTCATTTCCGTAGCACGAAACGCACCTCAGAACAACAAACTCGACATCACTTAACCCATATGATGTTCCAAAGAGCTTGTTAGTATGAAAATGGACCTGTATTTCAACAGTTTGATTCACGATCCTGTAGTGAGGCACAATCTTTGAGCCGTCATTGTGAACAAACGGCTGGTCGTACACAGCTGCGGATGGTCTTAAAAAATTCTACGGAACAAACTCTATCTAAATATGAAATAAAAAACATACCGTTCTATATGAATTTTTCGAGATATGAGATTTTCAAATTTTCAAAATTCGTTTTGAACCCCTTCCCCTTGACCTAGGGTTATGAAAAGTTTCGAGGACCATTGTGGGGTTGGTCGAAACTCATAAAAAAAAATTTCGTAATTTTAACTCAACGCTAACTGGGCAAAGTGGCGCGTACGGCGGACGGCGTACGGCGGACGGCGTACGGCGGACGGCGTACGGCGGACGGACGGATTTTTTTTTATTCGATTTTCTGAATCTACGTATCTTGAAACGTAAACCAACAAATTTTGAGGGGGGGTTAAAAAAATTTTTTCTTTGGGCGATTCCAATGGTTCATTATCGAAGATAATAAACCAATATAAAAGTTCCTTGGTAACAAAAAACAACTTATGGTTACGTCACTTACCTACATGTCGACTTTGAGTTGTGATTTTTTTTTATTATTGATCTAGTGAGGCTAAATAATTTTTTTTTTCAAATTATTTTTGGCAAAATACCCAAGTACTTTATAAATAAAAATTTTCATGTCTGATTAAATTTCTTGTTTGTTTGACCATTTTCGCCTAAGAAAGAACTAGAAAAGGCAATTAAGAAAGAAGGCTAAAAATGAACGATAATAGTGTTGAATGAACTGTGTTGCGAATGTTCCGAACCAGTGATAAGCTCGTGGGCCCTTGAGTTGTGTATATATTTATTTAAAAAAATAACTTGAGTTAAGGATCATCTTGATACTAATTCTAATACGAATAACTGCTTGAAGACCAAAAATTATCAGACAAAATAGGTAAAGCTACGAATAAAAAATAAATGAATACAAAAGTGGCACTGATCAAGAGAAAACATCTAGAGTTCTCTTCTTCCTCTCAGGTAATTTCCACCTGCATTTAATGCACCTAATTTCCACGTACCTACGTGTTTTTCTGGGAACATGTGGGTTTTCAGATAGTTTTCGATAGTCAGAAACTATCGATAGTATCGATAGTTCAGCACCACTAGACCTGCACAGCGTTTTTCAGATATCGAGTTTTTTACTTTGAATCAAAGCTTTTTCGTGTTTAATTAAACCTTGGAAGAGAATGTGAATTTGGGTAGCCTTTTATTATTCACAGAGTCCGTATACTGCAGATGACGTTTAGTAAGTAGTTATTCTCAGAGCCACGTCAACTTAATTTGAGATGATGCCTCGATCGTTCATGTAGTAGTCAGATGGTGAAAACAGTTTTCGTTTGCGCTGCGGGCCTCGGTCGGGAGTCAGATCCCCCCCCCCCCCCAAACCACGTACAGTTAGATCTGTGGCTTCCTCCCCTTCACCCCACCACGATTCTCTGCCTGCTCCTCCCCTTCACCACCACCGCCGCTACATTACCCTCCCCCCGTTTTCACACCTCCTCCTCATCTTCACCACACCCGCCGCCATATCACCCACTTTTGTCTCCTCCCTCTCTTCACCACCTCACTGATCTTTGGATTCCTCCTCATCATCTACTCACTGATCTTTGGCTCCCCCTCATCATCTACTCACTGATCTTTAGCTCCCTCCCCATCATCTACTCACTGATCTATGGCTCCCTACCCTTCGTCTCCTCACTGTTCTTTGTCCCCCCACCCACCCTTCAGAAGCGGCGTCTCAGGGTTTTTGTGTGACTTGGCCAATATTAGATGGTCTACTTACTCGTACCACCACAACAGCTCACCCCTTTTCGCTACTTCTCCCCTCACCATCATACAGAGTCTAAAGAACACCAACTCAACTGATTACTATGGGCTCAGAACAAAAATGATCAAAAGCATCGCTCCTGCCATCTTTGTCCCTCTCACTCACCTTATCAATGAGAGCATTTCGAGCGTCTCACGGCAACTTCCCACATCGTCAACAGAGCCAAAAAACCATCTGCCTATGACTATGTTTACTGAGTAATTCAGTAAGATAAATCGTCAGTTAGTGTTACTTAACTTAGGTACCTAACTTATACTTAGTTAGATCGATGCGCCGGGCGAAGACGCTTCGATTGGTATGCGTAACTCATTTTGGCCATAAGTGACGATGTGGGGTGTTGCCGTGAGACCCTCGATTTATGAAGGCATCTTTCCGGGAGACCTGAAAACGGCTGTAGTCGTTCCGATTTTTACGAAAGGTGACAAGGATGATGTGTCCAACTATCAGAGAGCGAGTCAGAACAGGACGAACGTGCAGGAGAATTGTCTTCCACCGATTCCGTCATCTCAATCTGTACTTTTATTATCTCATTCAAACGTATAATGTGTCTTGAACAGGCAGCTTGTTCTTGAAAATACATTTTCTTGAATCTAGGATCCAGTAATGTTGCGAACCCTAAGTATGTCACCTGTACAGATGTTTCCAATTACCTATTTTACGATGGAGAACAAAAAAATAAATATTCCTCTTGAGAAAAATCGCCGATTTAAAAAAAAAAAAATCTTTATTAAAGAATCGATTGAGATAAAAATCGACAACAAGAGTATCGATTCAAAAAATTGGTAAATCGTTCCCCATCCCTACCTTGGGGTGTGGTACCACATGGACTCGCATTGCGGCCTCCTGCCTGCCAGTATCCCATTCTTGACAGTACACAGTACATATAATATAATAATGATGGGTGTGTGTGAATATTATGAAACTCTTTTTAGGCCCTGAAGATGAAGAAACATATTCTTCGAAACGTTGGCACATAAATCAATTTTCATTTGACCGACCCTCGACATCCCTCAACATCATTATAATAATGATGTACCTATAAAGTATAATATGATAATGATGATATAATAAAAGAGGATATCATGTAAATTGACGATTACCATATGAACGGATGAATAGAGAACTGAACTGAACTTAACACCACCCACGCCACCCCATGACCTTAACCCCCTTTTCTGTCCTCCTCCCCTTCGCCTGTTCTTTGACTCCTCCCCCCCCCCATCAATATCACACTGATCTTTTCCTCCCTCCCCTTCGCCTCCACACTGATCTTTGCCACCCTCCCCAACCCCTCCACACTGATCTTTGCCCCCCTCTCCAACCCCTCCACACTGATCTTTGCCTCCCTCCCCCCTTCAAATCCTCTCAGTTCTGTTGTGACTTACGATTCTTTGACTCCTCCTCTTCACACCACCTAATCACGGCCCTACCCTCCAGTTTCACCAAACCATTATTAACAGAATAACAAAATCAGGATTTGAGAGACGTGTGATTGCATGATACTGCATATTATTGACCCAAAGGTCATGTATGGGCCGATGGGAATGTTCGAAAATAACTTGGAGTATGCAGAATAGGCAAATATAGCTGAGGAATTACCGTGAATTTTGGCCAATAATTACTAAATCAAACGAACTTACCTCGAATTTCGATTGTAATTATGATAGTGTCCAGCCCTCATATCACAGAATACATGGTAGGTTCGTCAGGGACGAGCTAGCCGTTAGAATAAAAATTGCTTGCAATTAAATTATCTACAGAATGAGACCTATTACAGGTTTCTAACCCAAAGGGTACCCGAGTATATATAAATAAAAACTAAACAGTTTTCAAAAAATGAGAAGTTCTTTCAAACTTCAAATGTGAGGAGACGCCCTTTCTACTTGTCCGATCGACCTAAAACTTTGCCAAACTCATTTTCTAGCCCAACTGCACCATTCAGGGGATCAAGAGTTCAAATTTGGGGAGACAATTTGTTCCCCCTATGGCCTACTGCCTCACTATCAGACACACTACAATTTGACCAACTTTTTGTTTGCAAAAAGTAATAACCTACATCTGACCGGGAAATTTGCTGAAACATTGGACGTTTCAATTGAAACGTCCAATGTTTCAATTTGAAAAACAATCATTTTTCTTCCAGGATAATGTATTTCACCAGCACATCACGGGAAACATCTCGCAGAAACTGTGGTTGCGGCAATCACTTCTTTGGGTAGACGTGATTGTTGCACAAATACGTTTGGGCGTGTCCTTTGGGGTTGCAGACGGAGATGCCTTCGTACTTCTTGTTGTACTCGCAGTCGTAGTTATTCCCCTGAGGGTCCTTCGGAGCATCGTTTCGCATCTGAGACAGACAAACGGGTCTTGGAACGTGCGGCGGCCGCGATTCTCGTCCCGTCCGAATGTTTTCAGCAGCGATCGCC
Organism: Stenodema calcarata; assembly: GCA_963920205.1. Lineage (NCBI taxonomy): Eukaryota > Metazoa > Arthropoda > Insecta > Hemiptera > Miridae > Stenodema > Stenodema calcarata. Next base: position 31,180,783 of record OY986053.1, on the reverse strand, counting down.
TGCTCGCAGAAGTCTTTGCAGAGCGAATCCGACAACTTGTACGCGGGAGCGAAGGGATTGCCAGCCCCAGGAACCAACGTGTACTTCACGTGAGGGTCTTCGCTTTTGGCGTTGGCGACTTCGACGTTGCTGGTGAATCTGATCTCATCAGCAGCCGTGTGTGTGATGAGCGGTTGAAGGTCGAGATTCCTTTTGAATCGCGGTACTCGCTCTCTCAGGAAGTTCGGCAGCTCGTCAGGGTTGTACTTCGGCTCAGGTTGAGGTTGGAGAGCACTCAACCTCGACACGGCGTCTCTCAACTCGCTCAACAGATTCGCCTTTTCCTCATACCGGAGCTGACACATGTGTTTACCACTCATCCTGGAATTATTTCAAGTTAACTTGATTCGTGATCACTTGAAACCACTCATGTCTTGAAATGAATTATTCCATTGCTGAGATCACGTCATGCTTCAATCATTTGTTTCAATTCACCAGATGATCACGAATCATGGGTCATGGCTGCTTACCGGACATTAGACTCCAAATTAGATGCCATTTAGTTTTGGTTTATTATCTTCGATAATGAACCATTGGAATCGCCCAAAGAAAACATTTTTTTAACCCCCCCTCAAAATTTGTTGGTTTACGTTTCAAGATACGTAGATTCAGAAAATCGAATAAAAAAAACTCTGCAAATTCTTGACACAACGGTTCATTATCTTCTTTGTACAGATCACCCTTCTGTCTAGATCACTAGGTCTAAATTTCTAGATCCTAAATGTTAGATTAATTATTATTATCAATTTTATCAAGTACCTAGTTTAGGTATTAATAATTTGTATTTATTATTAATAATAATTACAAATACCTACCAACAAACATTCGAAATTACCTTCATTTCCGTAGCACGAAACGCACCTCAGAACAACAAACTCGACATCACTTAAGCCATATGATGTTCAAAAGAGCTTGTTAGTATGAAAATGGACCTGTATTTCAACAGTTTGATTCACGATCGGGTTGTGAGGCACAATCTTTGAGCCGTCATTGTGAACGAACGGCTGGTCGTACAAAGCTGCGGATGGTCTTAAAAAATTCTACGGAACAAACTCTATCGAAATATGAAATAAAAAACATACCGTTCTATATGAATTTTTCGAGATATGAAATTTTCAAAATTTCAAAATTCGTTTTGAACCCCTTCCCCTTGACCTAGGGTTATGAAAAGTTTCGAGGACCATTGTGGGGTTGGTCGAAACCCATAAAAAAAATTTCGTAATTTTAACTCAACGCTAACTGGGCAAAGTGGCGCGGACGGCGGACGGCGGACGGCGTACGGCGTACGGCGTACGGCGTACGGCGTACGGCGTACGGCGTACGGCGGACGGACGGATTTTTTTTTATTCGATTTTCTGAATCTACGTATCTTGAAACGTGAACCAAGAAATTTTGAGGGGGGGTTAAAAAAATTTTTTCTTTGGGCGATTCCAATGGTTCATTATCGAAGATAATAAACCAAAAATCCGTCCGTCCGCCGTACGCCGTCCGCCGTACGCCGTCCGCCGTCCGCGCCACTTTGCCCAGTTAGCGTTGAGTTAAAATTACGAAATTTTTTTTATGGGTTTCGACCAACCCCACAATGGTCCTCGAAACTTTTCATAACCCTAGGTCAAGGGGAAGGGGTTCAAAACGAATTTTGAAATTTTGAAAATTTCATATCTCGAAAAATTCATATGGAACGGTATGTTTTTTATTTCATATTTAGATAGAGTTTGTTCCGTAGAATTTTTTAAGACCATCCGCAGCTTTGTACGACCAGCCATTCGTTCACAATGACGGCTCGAAGATTGTGCCTCACAACACGATCGTGACTCAAACTGTTGAAATACAGGTCCATTTTCATACTAACAAGCTCTTTGGAACATCATATGGCTTATGTGATGTCGAGTTTGTTGTTGAGGTGCATTTTGTGCTACGGAAATGAAGGTAATTTCGAATGTTTGTTGGTAGGTACTTCTGTTATAGAAAAATTATTACCGACGTAGTATTAAAAACCCCAGAATGATATCGTATTAATGAATAATAATTATTATTAATAATAAATATGAATTATTAATACCTAACAATAAATTATAATATTTTTAACTAGGTACTTGATAAAATTGTTAATAATTAGTGATAATTTATAATAATAATAATAATTAATAATGATTAATAATTAATTATTAATCTACATTTAGGATCTAGACATTTAGACCTAGTGATCTAGACAGAAGGGTGATCTGTACAAAGAAGATAATGAACCGTTGTGTCAAGAATTTGCAGAGTTTTTTATTTCATATTTAGATAGAGTTTGTCCCGTAGAATTGTTTAAGACCATCCGCAGCTTTGTACGACCAGCCGTTCGTTCACAATGACGGCTCAAAGATTGTGCCTCACAACACGATCGTGAATCAAACTGTTGAAATACAGGTCCATTTTCATACTATAAAGCTCTTTGGTACATCATATGGCTTAAGTGATGTCGAGTTTTTTGTTCTGAGATACGTTTCGTGCTACGGAAATGAAGGTAATTTCGAATGTTTGTTGGTAGGTACTTCTTTTATAGAAAAATTATTACCGACGTAGTATTTAAAACCTCAGAATTATAAGGTATTAATAAATCATATTTAATAATAATAATTATTGATAATAAATACAAATGATTAATACCAAACAATAAATTATAATCATTTCCACTAGGTACTTGATAAAATTATTAATAATTAGTGATAATTCATAATAATAATTAATCTAACATTAAATTTTAGGATCTAGACATTTAGACCTAATGATCTAAAGTTTAGATTCTAAACAGAAGGGTGATCTGTACAAAGAAGATAATGAACCGTTGTTTCGTTTTCACGAAGTATTTGAGTCGACAATTGCTCTTCTTGAAGGTCCATTCGAACTCAAATCAACACGTCGAGTCGATATGAAGTCAACTTTTTTTCGTTTTCATGAAGTATTTGAGTCGACAATTGCTCTTCTTGAAGGTCCATTCGAACTCAAATAAACACCTCGAGTCGATATGAAGTCAACTTTTTTTCTTTTTCACGAAGTATTTGAGTCGACGATTGCTCTTCTTGAAGGTCCATTCGAACTCAAATAAACACCTCGAGTCGATATGAAGTCAACTTTTTTCGTTTTCACGAAGTATTTGAGTCGACAATTGCTCTTCATGAAGGTCCATTCGAACTCAAATCAATACCTCGAGTCGATATGAAGTCAACTTTTTTTCGTTTTCACGAAGTATTTGAGTCGACAATTGCTCTTCTTGAAGGTCCATACGAACTCAAATCAACACGTCGAGTCGATATGAAGTCAACTTTTTTTCGTTTTCACGAAGTATTTGAGTCGACAATTGCTCTTCTTGAAGGTCCATTCGAACTCAAATCAACACGTCGAGTCGATATGAAGTCAACTTTTTTTCGTTTTCACGAAGTATTTGAGTCGACAATTGCTCTTCTTGAAGGTCCATACGAACTCAAATCAACACGTCGAGTCGATATGAAGTCAACTTTTTTTCGTTTTCACGAAGTATTTGAGTCGACAATTGCTCTTCTGGAAGGTCCATTCGAACTCAAATCAACACGTCGAGTCGATATGAAGTCAACTTTTTTTCGTTTTCACGAAGTATTTGAGTTGACAATTGCTCTTCTTTAAGGTCCATACGAACTCAAATCAACACCTCGAGTCGATATGAAGTCAACTTTTTTTCGTTTTCACGAAGTATTTGAGTCGACAATTGCTCCTCTTGAAGGTCCATACGAACTCAAATCAACACGTCGAGTCGATATGAAGTCAACTTTTTTTCGTTTTCACGAAGTATTTGAGTCGACAAATGCTCATCTTGAAGGTCCATACGAACTCAAATCAACACGTCGAGTCGATATGAAGTCAACTTTTTTTCGTTTTCACGAAGTATTTGAGTCGACAATTGCTCCTCTTGAAGGTCCATACGAACTCAAATCAACACGTCGAGTCGATATGAAGTCAACTTTTTTTCGTTTTCACGAAGTATTTGAGTCGACAATTGCTCTTCTTGAAGGTCCATACGAACTCAAATCAACACGTCGAGTCGATATGAAGTCAACTTTTTTTCGTTTTCACGAATTATTTGAGTCGACAATTGCTCTTCTTGAAGGTCCATACGAACTCAAATCAACACGTCGAGTCGATATGAAGTCACCTTTTTTTCGTTTTCACGAAGTATTTGAGTCGACAATTGCTCTTCTTGAAGGTCCATTCGAACTCAAATCAACACGTCGAGTCGATATGAAGTCAACTTTTTTTCGTTTTCACGAAGTATTTGAGTCGACAATTGCTCTTCTTGAAGGTCCATACGAACTCAAATCAACACATCGAGTCGATATGAAGTCAACTTTTTTTCGTTTTCACGAAGTATTTGAGTCGACAATTGCTCTTCTTGAAGGTCCATACGAACTCAAATCAACACGTCGAGTCGATATGAAGTCAACTTTTTTTCGTTTTCACGAAGTATTTGAGTCGACAATTGCTCTTCTTGAAGGTCCATTCGAACTCAAATCAACACGTCGAGTCGATATGAAGTCAACTTTTTTTCGTTTTCACGAAGTATTTGAGTCGACAATTGCTCTTCTTGAAGGTCCATACGAACTCAAATCAACACGTCGAGTCGATATGAAGTCAACTTTTTTTTGTTTTCACGAAGTATTTGAGTCGACAATTGCTCTTCTTGAAGGTCCAATCGAACTCAAATCAACACCTTGAGTCGATATGAAGTCAACTTTTTTTCGTTTTCACGAAGTATTTGTGTCGACAATTGCTCTACTTGAAGGACCATACGAACTCAAATCAACACGTCGAGTCGATATGAAGTCAACTTTTTTTCGTTTTCACGAAGTATTTGAGTCGACAATTGCTCTTCTTGAAGGTCCATACGAACTCAAATCAACACGTCGAGTCGATATGAAGCCAACGATTTTTTCGTTTTCACGAAGTATTTGAGTCGACAATTGCTCTTCTTGAAGGTCCATTCGAACTCAAATCAACACCTCGAGTTGATATGAAGTCAACTTTTTTTCGTTTTCACGAAGTATTTGAGTCGACAATTGCTCTTCTTGGAGGTCCATACGAACTCAAATCAACACGTCGAGTCGATATGAAGTCAACTTTTTTTCGTTTTCACGAAGTATTTGAGTCGACAATTGCTCCTCTTGAAGGTACATACGAACTCAAATCAACACGTCGAGTCGATATGAAGTCAACTTTTTTTCGTTTTCACGAAGTATTTGAGTCGACAATTGCTCTTCTTGAAGGTCCATACGAACTCAAATCAACACGTCGAGTCGATATGAAGTCAACTTTTTTTCGTTTTCACGAAGTATTTGAGTCGACAATTGCTCTTCTCGAAGGTCCATTCGAACTCAAATCAACACGTCGAGTCGATATGAAGTCAACTTTTTTTCGTTTTCACGAAGTATTTGAGTCGACAATTGCTCTTCTTGAAGGTCCATTCGAACTCAAATTAATACCTCGAGTCGATATTAAGTCAACTTTTTTTCGTTTTCACGAAGTATTTAGGTCGACAATAGCTCTTCTTGAGGGTCCATACGAACTCAAATCAACACGTCGAGCCGATATGAAGTCAACTTTTTTTCGTTTTCACGAAGTATTTGAGTCGACAATTGCTCTTCTTGAAGGTCCATTCGAACACAAATCAACACCTCGAGTCGATATGAAGTCAACTTTTTTTCGTTTTCACGAAGTATTTGAGTCGACAATTGCTCTTCTTGAAGGTCCATACGAACTCAAATCAACACGTCGAGTCGATATGAAGTCAACTTTTTTTCGTTTTCACGAAGTATTTGAGTCGACAATTGCTCTTCTTGAAGGTCCATTCGAATTCAGATCAACACGTCGAGTCGATATGAAGTCAACTTTTTTTCGTTTTCACGAAGTATTTGAGTCGACAATTGCTCTTCTTGAGGGTCCATACGAACTCAAATCAACACGTCGAGTCGATATGAAGTCAACTTTTTTTCGTTTTCATGAAGTATTTGAGTCGACAATTGCTCTTCTTGAAGGTCCATACGAACTCATATCAACACGTCGAGTCGATATGAAGTCAACTTTTTTTCGTTTTCACGAAGTATTTGAGTCGATAATTGCTCTTCTTGAAGGTCCATTCGAACTCAAATCAACACCTCGAGTCGATATGAAGTCAACTTTTTTTCGTTTTCACGAAGTATTTGAGTCGACAATTGCTCTTCTTTAAGGTCCATACGAACTCAAATCAACACGTCGAGTCGATATGAAGTCAACTTTTTTTCGTTTTCACGAAGTATTTGAGTCGACAAATGCTCTTCTTGAAGGTCCATACGAACTCAAATCAACACGTCGAGTCGATATGAAGTCAACTTTTTTTCGTTTTCACGAAGTATTTGAGTCGACAATTGCTCTTCTTGAAGGTCCATACGAACTCAAATCAACACGTCGAGTCGATATGAAGCCAACGATTTTTTCGTTTTCACGAAGTATTTGAGTCGACAATTGCTCTTCTTGAAGGTCCATTCGAACTCAAATCAACACCTCGAGTTGATATGAAGTCAACTTTTTTTCGTTTTCACGAAGTATTTGAGTCGACAATTGCTCTTCTTGGAGGTCCATACGAACTCAAATCAACACGTCGAGTCGATATGAAGTCAACTTTTTTTCGTTTTCACGAAGTATTTGAGTCGACAATTGCTCCTCTTGAAGGTCCATACGAACTCAAATCAACACGTCGAGTCGATATGAAGTCAACTTTTTTTCGTTTTCACGAAGTATTTGAGTCGACAATTGCTCTTCTTGAAGGTCCATACGAACTCAAATCAACACGTCGAGTCGATATGAAGTCAACTTTTTTTCGTTTTCACGAAGTATTTGAGTCGACAATTGCTCTTCTTGAAGGTCCATACGAACTCAAATCAACACGTCGAGTCGATATGAAGTTAACTTTTTTTCGTTTCACGAAGTATTTGAGTCGACAATTGCTCTTCTTGAAGGTCCATACGAACTCAAATCAACACGTCGAGTCGATATGAAGTCAACTTTTTTTCGTTTTCACGAAGTATTTGAGTCGACAATTGCTCCTCTTCAAGGTCCATACGAACTCAAATCAACACGTCGAGTCGATATGAAGTCAACTTTTTTTCGTTTTCACGAAGTATTTGAGTCGACAATTGCTCTTCTTGAAGGTCCATACGAACTCAAATCAACACGTCGAGTCGATATGAAGTCAACTTTTTTTCGTTTTCACGAAGTATTTGAGTCGACAATTGCTCTTCTTGAAGGTCCATACGAACTCAAATCAACACGTCGAGTCGATATGAAGCCAACGATTTTTTCGTTTTCACGAAGTATTTGAGTCGACAATTGCTCCTCTTGAAGGTCCATACGAACTCAAATCAACACGTCGAGTCGATATGAAGTCAACTTTTTTTCGTTTTCACGAAGTATTTGAGTCGACAATTGCTCTTCTTGAAGGTCCATACGAACTCAAATCAACACGTCGAGTCGATATGAAGTCAACTTTTTTTCGTTTTCACGAAGTATTTGAGTCGACAATTGCTCTTCTTGAAGGTCCATTCGAACTCAAATCAACACGTCGAGTCGATATGAAGTCAACTTTTTTTCGTTTTCACGAAGTATTTGAGTCGAAAATTGCTCTTCTTGAAGGTCCATACGAACTCAAATCAACACGTCGAGTCGATATGAAGTCAACTTTATTTCGTTTTCACGAAGTATTTGAGTCGACAATTGCTCCTCTTGAAGGTCCATACGAACTCAAATCAACACGTCGAGTCGATATGAAGTCAACTTTTTTTCGTTTTCACGAAGTATTTGAGTCGACAATTGCTCTTCTTGAAGGTCCATACGAACTCAAATCAACACGTCGAGTCGATATGAAGTCAACTTTTTTTCGTTTTCACGAAGTATTTGAGTCGACAATTGCTCTTCTTGAAGGTCCATTCGAACTCAAATCAACACGTCGAGTCGATATGAAGTCAACTTTTTTTCGTTTTCACGAAGTATTTGAGTCGAAAATTGCTCTTCTTGAAGGTCCATACGAACTCAAATCAACACGTCGAGTCGATATGAAGTCAACTTTATTTCGTTTTCACGAAGTATTTGAGTCGACAATTGCTCTTCTTGAAGGTCCATACGAACTCAAATCAACACCTCGAGTCGATATGAAGTCAACTTTTTTTCGTTTTCACGAAGTATTTGAGTCGACAATTGCTCTTCTTGAAGGTCCATTCGAACTCAAATCAACACCTCGAGTCGATATGAAGTCAACTTTTTTTCGTTTTCTCGAAGTATTTGAGTCGACAATTGCTCTTCTTGAAGGTCCATACGAACTCAAATCAACACGTCGAGTCGATATGAAGTTAACTTTTTTTCGTTTCACGAAGTATTTGAGTCGACAATTGCTCTTCTTGAAGGTCCATACGAACTCGAATCAACACGTCGAGTCGATATGAAGTCAACTTTTTTTCGTTTTCACGAAGTATTTGAGTCGACAATTGCTCCTCTTGAAGGTCCATACGAACTCAAATCAACACGTCGAGTCGATATGAAGTCAACTTTTTTTCGTTTTCACGAAGTATTTGAGTCGACAATTGCTCTTCTTGAAGGTCCATACGAACTCAAATCAACACGTCGAGTCGATATGAAGTTAACTTTTTTTCGTTTCACGAAGTATTTGAGTCGACAATTGCTCTTCTTGAAGGTCCATACGAACTCAAATCAACACGTCGAGTCGATATGAAGTCAACTTTTTTTCGTTTTCACGAAGTATTTGAGTCGACAATTGCTCTTCTTGAAGGTCCATACGAACTCAAATCAACACGTCGAGTCGATATGAAGTCAACTTTTTTTCGTTTTCACGAAGTATTTGAGTCGACAATTGCTCCTCTTCAAGGTCCATACGAACTCAAATCAACACGTCGAGTCGATATGAAGTCAACTTTTTTTCGTTTTCACGAAGTATTTGAGTCGACAATTGCTCTTCTTGAAGGTCCATACGAACTCAAATCAACACGTCGAGTCGATATGAAGTCAACTTTTTTTCGTTTTCACGAAGTATTTGAGTCGACAATTGCTCTTCTTGAAGGTCCATACGAACTCAAATCAACACGTCGAGTCGATATGAAGCCAACGATTTTTTCGTTTTCACGAAGTATTTGAGTCGACAATTGCTCTTCTTGAAGGTCCATTCGAACTCAAATCAACACCTCGAGTCGATATGAAGTCAACTTTTTTTCGTTTTCACGAAGTATTTGAGTCGACAATTGCTCTTCTTGGAGGTCCATACGAACTCAAATCAACACGTCGAGTCGATATGAAGTCAACTTTTTTTCGTTTTCACGAAGTATTTGAGTCGACAATTGCTCCTCTTGAAGGTCCATAAGAACTCAAATCAACACGTCGAGTCGATATGAAGTCAACCTTTTTTCGTTTTCACGAAGTATTTGAGTCGACAATTGCTCTTCTTGAAGGTCCATACGAACTCAAATCAACACGTCGAGTCGATATGAAGTCAACTTTTTTTCGTTTTCACGAAGTATTTGAGTCGACAATTGCTCTTCTTGAAGGTCCATTCGAACTCAAATCAACACGTCGAGTCGATATGAAGTCAACTTTTTTTCGTTTTCACGAAGTATTTGAGTCGAAAATTGCTCTTCCTGAAGGTCCATACGATCTCAAATCAACACGTCGAGTCGATATGAAGTCAACTTTTTTTCGTTTTCACGAAGTATTTGAGTCGACAATTGCTCTTCTTGAAGGTCCATACGAACTCAAATCAACACCTCGAGTCGATATGAAGTCAACTTTTTTTCGTTTTCACGAAGTATTTGAGTCGACAATTGCTCTTCTTGAAGGTCCATTCGAACTCAAATCAACACCTCGAGTCGATATGAAGTCAACTTTTTTTCGTTTTCTCGAAGTATTTGAGTCGACAATTGCTCTTCTTGAAGGTCCATACGAACTCAAATCAACACGTCGAGTCGATATGAAGTTAACTTTTTTTCGTTTCACGAAGTATTTGAGTCGACAATTGCTCTTCTTGAAGGTCCATACGAACTCAAATCAACACGTCGAGTCGATATGAAGTCAACTTTTTTTCGTTTTCACGAAGTATTTGAGTCGACAATTGCTCCTCTTGAAGGTCCATACGAACTCAAATCAACACGTCGAGTCGATATGAAGTCAACTTTTTTTCGTTTTCACGAAGTATTTGAGTCGACAATTGCTCTTCTTGAAGGTCCATACGAACTCAAATCAACACGTCGAGTCGATATGAAGTTAACTTTTTTTCGTTTCACGAAGTATTTGAGTCGACAATTGCTCTTCTTGAAGGTCCCTACGAACTCAAATCAACACGTCGAGTCGATATGAAGTCAACTTTTTTTCGTTTTCACGAAGTATTTGAGTCGACAATTGCTCTTCTTGAAGGTCCATTCGAACTCAAATCAACACGTCGAGTCGATATGAAGTCAACTTTTTTTCGTTTTCACGAAGTATTTGAGTCGACAATTGCTCTTCTTGAAGGTCCATACGAACTCAAATCAACACGTCGAGTCGATATGAAGTCAACTTTTTTTCGTTTTCACGAAGTATTTGAGTCGACAATTGCTCTTCTTGAAGGTCCATACGAACTCAAATCAACACCTCGAGTCGATATGAAGTCGACTTTTTTTCGTTTTCACGAAGTATTTGAGTCGACAATTGCTCTTCTTGAAGGTCCATTCGAACTCAAATCAACACCTCGAGTCGATATGAAGTCAACTTTTTTTCGTTTTCACGAAGTATTTGAGTCGACAATTGCTCTTCTTGAAGGTCCATTCGAACTCGAAGCAACACGTCGAGTCGATATGAAGTCAACTTTTTTTCGTTTTCACGAAGTATTTGAGTCGACAATTGCTCTTCTTGAAGGTCCATACGAACTCAAATCAACACGTCGAGTCGATATGAAGTCAACTTTTTTTCGTTTTCACGAAGTATTTGAGTCGACAATTGCTCTTCTTGAAGGTCGATTCGAACTCAAATCAACACCTCGAGTCGATATGAAGTCAACTTTTTTTCGTTTTCACGAAGTATTTGAGTCGACAATTGCTCTTCTTGAAGGTCCATTCGAACTCAAATCAACACGTCGAGTCGATATGAAGTCAACTATTTCTCGTTTTCATGAAATATTTGAGTCGACAATTGCTCTTCTTGAAGGTCCATACGAACTCAAATCAACACGTCGAGTCGATATGAAGTCAACTTTTTTTCGTTTTCACGAAGTATTTGAGTCGACAATTGCTCTTCTTGAAGGTCCATTCGAACTCAAATCAACACCTCGAGTCGATATGAAGTCAACTTTTTTTCGTTTTCACGAAGTATTTGAGTCGACAATTGCTCTTCTTGAAGGTCCATACGAACTCAAATCAACACGTCGAGTCGATATGAAGTCAACTTTTTTTCGTTTTCACGAATTATTTGAGTCGACAATTGCTCTTCTTGAAGGTCCATACGAACTCAAATCAACACGTCGAGTCGATATGAATTCAACTTTTTTTCGTTTTCACGAAGTATTTGAGTCGACAATTGCTCTTCTTGAAGGTCATTCGAACTCAAATCAACACCTCGAGTCGATATGAAGTCAACTTTTTTCGTTTTCACGAAGTATTTGAGTCGACAATTGCTCTTCTTGAAGGTCCATTCGAACTCAAATCAACACGTCGAGTCGATATGAAGTCAACTTTTTTTCGTTTTCACGAAGTATTTGAGTCGACAATTGCTCCTCTTGAAGGTCCATACGAACTCAAATCAACACGTCGAGTCGATATGAAGTCAACTTTTTTTCGTTTTCACGAAGTATTTGAGTCGACAAATGCTCTTCTTGAAGGTCGATACGAACTCAAATCAACACGTCGAGTCGATATGAATTCAACTTTTTTTCGTTTTCACGAAGTATTTGAGTCGACAATTGCTCTTCTTGAAGGTCCATTCGAACTCAAATCAACACCTCGAGTCGATATGAAGTCAACTTTTTTCGTTTTCACGAAGTATTTGAGTCGACAATTGCTCTTCTTGAAGGTCCATTCGAACTCAAATCAACACGTCGAGTCGATATGAAGTCAACTTTTTTTCGTTTTCACAAAGTATTTGAGTCGACAATTGCTCCTCTTGAAGGTCCATACGAACTCAAATCAACACGTCGAGTCGATATGAAGTCAACTTTTTTTCGTTTTCACGAAGTATTTGAGTCGACAAATGCTCTTCTTGAAGGTCCATACGAACTCAAATCAACACGTCGAGTCGATATGAAGTCAACTTTTTTCGTTTTCACGAAGTATTTGAGTCGACAATTGCTCCTCTTGAAGGTCCATACGAACTCAAATCAACACGTCGAGTCGATATGAAGTCAACTTTTTTTCGTTTTCACGAAGTATTTGAGTCGACAATTGCTCTTCTTGAAGGTCCATACGAACTCAAATCAACACGTCGAGTCGATATGAAGTTAACTTTTTTTCGTTTCACGAAGTATTTGAGTCGACAATTGCTCTTCTTGAAGGTCCATACGAACTCAAATCAACACGTCGAGTCGATATGAAGTCAACTTTTTTTCGTTTTCACGAAGTATTTGAGTCGACAATTGCTCTTCTTGAAGGTCCATTCGAACTCAAATCAACACGTCGAGTCGATATGAAGTCAACTTTTTTTCGTTTTCACGAAGTATTTGAGTCGACAATTGCTCTTCTTGAAGGTCCATACGAACTCAAATCAACACGTCGAGTCGATATGAAGTCAACTTTTTTTCGTTTTCACGAAGTATTTGAGTCGACAATTGCTCTTCTTGAAGGTCCATACGAACTCAAATCAACACCTCGAGTCGATATGAAGTCGACTTTTTTTCGTTTTCACGAAGTATTTGAGTCGACAATTGCTCTTCTTGAAGGTCCATTCGAACTCAAATCAACACCTCGAGTCGATATGAAGTCAACTTTTTTTCGTTTTCACGAAGTATTTGAGTCGACAATTGCTCTTCTTGAAGGTCCATTCGAACTCGAAGCAACACGTCGAGTCGATATGAAGTCAACTTTTTTTCGTTTTCACGAAGTATTTGAGTCGACAATTGCTCTTCTTGAAGGTCCATACGAACTCAAATCAACACGTCGAGTCGATATGAAGTCAACTTTTTTTCGTTTTCACGAAGTATTTGAGTCGACAATTGCTCTTCTTGAAGGTCGATTCGAACTCAAATCAACACCTCGAGTCGATATGAAGTCAACTTTTTTTCGTTTTCACGAAGTATTTGAGTCGACAATTGCTCTTCTTGAAGGTCCATTCGAACTCAAATCAACACGTCGAGTCGATATGAAGTCAACTATTTCTCGTTTTCATGAAATATTTGAGTCGACAATTGCTCTTCTTGAAGGTCCATACGAACTCAAATCAACACGTCGAGTCGATATGAAGTCAACTTTTTTTCGTTTTCACGAAGTATTTGAGTCGACAATTGCTCTTCTTGAAGGTCCATTCGAACTCAAATCAACACCTCGAGTCGATATGAAGTCAACTTTTTTTCGTTTTCACGAAGTATTTGAGTCGACAATTGCTCTTCTTGAAGGTCCATACGAACTCAAATCAACACGTCGAGTCGATATGAAGTCAACTTTTTTTCGTTTTCACGAATTATTTGAGTCGACAATTGCTCTTCTTGAAGGTCCATACGAACTCAAATCAACACGTCGAGTCGATATGAATTCAACTTTTTTTCGTTTTCACGAAGTATTTGAGTCGACAATTGCTCTTCTTGAAGGTCATTCGAACTCAAATCAACACCTCGAGTCGATATGAAGTCAACTTTTTTCGTTTTCACGAAGTATTTGAGTCGACAATTGCTCTTCTTGAAGGTCCATTCGAACTCAAATCAACACGTCGAGTCGATATGAAGTCAACTTTTTTTCGTTTTCACGAAGTATTTGAGTCGACAATTGCTCCTCTTGAAGGTCCATACGAACTCAAATCAACACGTCGAGTCGATATGAAGTCAACTTTTTTTCGTTTTCACGAAGTATTTGAGTCGACAAATGCTCTTCTTGAAGGTCGATACGAACTCAAATCAACACGTCGAGTCGATATGAATTCAACTTTTTTTCGTTTTCACGAAGTATTTGAGTCGACAATTGCTCTTCTTGAAGGTCCATTCGAACTCAAATCAACACCTCGAGTCGATATGAAGTCAACTTTTTTCGTTTTCACGAAGTATTTGAGTCGACAATTGCTCTTCTTGAAGGTCCATTCGAACTCAAATCAACACGTCGAGTCGATATGAAGTCAACTTTTTTTCGTTTTCACAAAGTATTTGAGTCGACAATTGCTCCTCTTGAAGGTCCATACGAACTCAAATCAACACGTCGAGTCGATATGAAGTCAACTTTTTTTCGTTTTCACGAAGTATTTGAGTCGACAAATGCTCTTCTTGAAGGTCCATACGAACTCAAATCAACACGTCGAGTCGATATGAAGTCAACTTTTTTCGTTTTCACGAAGTATTTGAGTCGACAATTGCTCCTCTTGAAGGTCCATACGAACTCAAATCAACACGTCGAGTCGATATGAAGTCAACTTTTTTTCGTTTTCACGAAGTATTTGAGTCGACAATTGCTCTTCTTGAAGGTCCATACGAACTCAAATCAACACGTCGAGTCGATATGAAGTCAACTTTTTTTCGTTTTCACGAAGTATTTGAGTCGACAATTGCTCTTCTTGAAGGTCCATACGAACTCAAATCAACACGTCGAGTCGATATGAAGTCAACTTTTTTTCGTTTTCATGAAGTATTTGAGTCGACAATTGCTCTTCTTGAAGGTCCATTCGAACTCAAATCAACACCTCGAGTCGATATGAAGTCAACTTTTTTTCGTTTTCTCGAAGTATTTGAGTCGACAATTGCTCTTCTTGAAGGTCCATACGTACTCAAATCAACACGTCGAGTCAATATGAAGTTAACTTTTTTTCGTTTCACGAAGTATTTGAGTCGACAATTGCTCTTCTTGAAGGTCCATACGAACTCAAATCAACACGTCGAGTCGATATGAAGTCAACTTTTTTTCGTTTTCACGAAGTATTTGAGTCGACAATTGCTCTTCTTGAAGGTCCATTCGAACTCAAATCAACACGTCGAGTCGATATGAAGTCAACTTTTTTTCGTTTTCACGAAGTATTTGAGTCGACAATTGCTCTTCTTGAAGGTCCATACGAACTCAAATCAACACGTCGAGTCGATATGAAGTCAACTTTTTTTCGTTTTCACGAAGTATTTGAGTCGACAATTGCTCTTCTTGAAGGTCCATACGAACTCAAATCAACACCTCGAGTCGATATGAAGTCAACTTTTTTTCGTTTTCACGAAGTATTTGAGTCGACAATTGCTCTTCTTGAAGGTCCATTCGAACTCAAATCAACACCTCGAGTCGATATGTAGTCAACTTTTTTTCGTTTTCACGAAGTATTTGAGTCGACAATTGCTCTTCTTGAAGGTCCATTCGAACTCTAAGCAACACGTCGAGTCGATATGAAGTCAACTTTTTTTCGTTTTCACGAAGTATTTGAGTCGACAATTGCTCTTCTTGAAGGTCCATACGAACTCAAATCAACACGTCGAGTCGATATGAAGTCAACTTTTTTTCGTTTTCACGAAGTATTTGAGTCGACAATTGCTCTTCTTGAAGATCGATTCTGTAATGTATCTAAGTTTGTAATGCTAAAAATAAAAAATGCAAGAATATCAGGCGGTAGCCATGTTACGAATGACCTGTATTTCGTCCAACATCTGTTGCTATGCCAAAGATAAACACCTGGGTTCAATAATATAATAATAACTGTAGAGGGTCACACGACATCATATTTTTTCCCAAAACAAATTAAATTTTAAATTTCAAATCTGAATGTTCAAATCCGCACCACGTCGCCCTCCACCAAATCGGGAAGTTCTCTTGTTCCTCTCCGACCATCATAGTTCCTCTTGATACGCGATTTGATGTAAAAATCCTTGCGTTGGAAAATTGCCTTCATCTTTTCTGATGTTTTCTCAAAATCTTGCGAGGATGGTAAGGTAGATCGAATCTTCCTTCCGTACAAAAGTTCCGCCGGCGATAAACCTGATTCCAAAGGGCTTGTTCTGTACGCCAGCAGTCCAAGGGTCCAATCTTTATTCATCGTCAAAATCCTCTTCGCAGTTTGTACTGCCCTTTCCGCTGCACCATTGGATTGAGCGAATCCAAAGTTTCGAGAAAATTCTCTAAATTCACTTGAGGTGAACTGAGCTCCTCCATCGGTCCTCACTTTCAGAGGTACTCCATGTCTTGCGAAAATGTTTTTGAGACGCTGAATCACAGCATTTGATGTAAGTGATGTCAATGTGACGAGTTCTATAAATCTTGAGTAGTAATCTTCTACTACCATATACCATTGGTTGGATAACTTGAACAAGTCAATGCCGAGTAGTTCCCAAGGTTTATTAGGGAGATCAGTGACAATGAGAAGTTCGGACATATTTCGCTTGTGTTGTCTACAAATATTACAATTAGATATCAACTGTTCAATATCCTTTGAACAACCAGGCCACCAAACAGATTCTTTCGCACGTCTACGACATTTTGCTATTCCCATGTGACCTTCATGTATGCGATTAAGAATTTCTTTTCTAAGAATTACGGGAATGAATAAGCGTCTTCCTCTCATGACAATACCGCTTTCTATCACTAATTCGTCTTTGTGTTTTCTAAATTGAGATTGTTTCTCCCATTGACCGTTCAAAATACATTCCTTCAAACTCGACGACTCAGGATCCCTCTCTTGGCATTCTTTGATCTCCTTCAAACGACAATCAGAACATGGTAATGTTCGAATTAAACTTCCGATAAATAAATCCTCCTCCAGCACATTGTCTTGAGCTACCTGGGTCTTCGGAGGGTTTCTCGAAAGAACGTCGGCTACAAAATTTTGTTTTCCGGGCAAATTATCTACTTTGACTTGAGGTGCATCATTGCAATTTATATCAAACTTCACAAGCCCTAGAGCGACAGAGGCTGAAAAACTAAGCAGCGGAGTCTTCTGATCTCGCAGTACATAAGCAACTTCGTGAATTGACGTTGTTTTATGAATCAAGTGCAAGGTGACTCTACCCAAAACTTCAAGTTTCGTGCTATCAGGTCCATAGAGAGTTCGAGGAAAATATTCTATTTGTAACCCAAACTTTTTGCACGCCTGCAATCCAATAACTGTGACATCAGCACCAGTGTCTATCTTGAATGTCACGGCATGATCGTTTAGTTGAAAGGTTTTAAAGCGCATCAAAGAACTGTCTTTTCTTAGCTCCGAGATGGTCAGTTCGCCTAAATATTCATCTCTAGGTATTGATGAAATCGCGGGTAATTCCTCACACTCAACTTCTTTAACCCCTTTATTGAGATTTCCTTTTTGCTTACAACATCGGCTAAAATGACCACGAGTCCCACAAATGTGGCAAGTGCCTTTAATTGCAGGACAAGGCCTACTTGACTCATGAACGATGAAAAGTCCACATCGTTCGCATTTTATTGTCGGTTTAGAGAAAGAGTATCTAGATTTTCGTGTTACCATGGAAACGTCGGAATTTTCCCCACGGATTTCGGTTTGTTGTTTTTTCACAGATTCGGATTGACGCACTTTCACTATGGCTTTCTCCAGTGTCAAAAATTCGTCTAATTGGAGATTTTCCGAAAGTTTTGGATCTATAACTCCTATGACTATCAGGTCCCTGATCATGCTAGATTTTAGAGTCCCGAACTCACAAGATTCAGCTAGCTTTCTCAAATCGTTGATGAAGCTGTCAACCGTTTCTCCTTGTTGCTGTCGTCGTTTCAGGAATTTAGCTCTCTCATGAACAATATTCTTCTTCAGCCCTAAATATTTATCAAAATGTCCTTTGACTGCCTCATAACTAGTTTCTTCATCCTCATCCAGCTCCAACGTATGGAATAAATCCTCACCTTCCTCTCCGAGACAATAGATCAACATACTAATTTGTTGGGCCTGCGGTTTTCTATATAATTCGGAAGCGCTTCTAAATCGTTCAAACTTTTTAATCCAACGTTCCCAGCCATGAGGGTTTTGAAAATCAAAGTGATCGGGAGGTAAAATTTGAAAGGATGACATACCCACTGGAAATTGGTTGCCTTGGGCTCCAGCTTCATCTTCAAGGAACTGCTCCTTCTTTTTTCCTCTTGTCTTCTTCGACATCGCAACTATCGAATCTACTCGTTATTGAAAGATTTTAACCTGACACCATGTAATGTATCTAAGTTTGTAATGCTAAAAATAAAAAATGCAAGAATATCAGGCGGTAGCCATGTTACGAATGACCTGTATTTCGTCCAACATCTGTTGCTATGCCAAAGATAAACACCTGGGTTCAATAATACGAACTCAAATCAACACCTCGAGTCGATATGAAGTCAACTTTTTTTCGTTTTCACGAAGTATTTGAGTCGACAATTGCTCTTCTTGAAGGTCCATTCGAACTCAAATCAACACGTCGAGTCGATATGAAGTCAACTTTTTCTCGTTTTCATGAAATATTTGAGTCGACAATTGCTCTTCTTGAAGGTCCATACGAACTCAAATCAACACGTCGAGTCGATATGAAGTCAACTTTTTTTCGTTTTCATGAAGTATTTGAGTCGACAATTGCTCTTCTTGAAGGTCCATTCGAACTCAAATCAACACCTCGAGTCGATATGAAGTCAACTTTTTTTCGTTTTCACGAAGTATTTGAGTCGACAATTGCTCTTCTTGAAGGTCCATACGAACTCAAATCAACACGTCGAGTCGATATGAAGTCAACTTTTTTTCGTTTTCACGAATTATTTGAGTCGACAATTGCTCTTCTTGAAGGTCCATACGAACTCAAATCAACACGTCGAGTCGATATGAATTCAACTTTTTTTCGTTTTCACGAAGTATTTGAGTCGACAATTGCTCTTCTTGAAGGTCATTCGAACTCAAATCAACACCTCGAGTCGATATGAAGTCAACTTTTTTCGTTTTCACGAAGTATTTGAGTCGACAATTGCTCTTCTTGAAGGTCCATTCGAACTCAAATCAACACGTCGAGTCGATATGAAGTCAACTTTTTTTCGTTTTCACGAAGTATTTGAGTCGACAATTGCTCCTCTTGAAGGTCCATACGAACTCAAATCAACACGTCGAGTCGATATGAAGTCAACTTTTTTTCGTTTTCACGAAGTATTTGAGTCGACAAATGCTCTTCTTGAAGGTCCATACGAACTCAAATCAACACGTCGAGTCGATATGAAGTCAACTTTTTTTCGTTTTCACGAAGTATTTGAGTCGACAATTGCTCTTCTTTAAGGTCCATACGAACTCAAATCAACACGTCGAGTCGATATGAAGTCAACTTTTTTTCGTTTTCACGAAGTATTTGAGTCGACAATTGCTCCTCTTGAAGGTCCATACGAACTCAAATCAACACGTCGAGTCGATATGAAGTCAACTTTTTTTCGTTTTCACGAAGTATTTGAGTCGACAATTGCTCTTCTGGAAGGTCCATTCGAACTCAAATCAACACGTCGAGTCGATATGAAGTCAACTTTTTTTCGTTTTCACGAAGTATTTGAGTCGACAATTGCTCTTCTTTAAGGTCCATACGAACTCAAATCAACACCTCGAGTCGATATGAAGTCAACTTTTTTTCGTTTTCACGAAGTATTTGAGTCGACAATTGCTCCTCTTGAAGGTCCATACGAACTCAAATCATCACGTCGAGTCGATATGAAGTCAACTTTTTTTCGTTTTCACGAAGTATTTGAGTCGACAAATGCTCTTCTTGAAGGTCCATACGAACTCAAATCAACACGTCGAGTCGATATGAAGTCAACTTTTTTTCGTTTTCACGAAGTATTTGAGTCGACAATTGCTCTTCTGGAAGGTCCATTCGAACTCAAATCAACACGTCGAGTCGATATGAAGTCAACTTTTTTTCGTTTTCACGAAGTATTTGAGTCGACAATTGCTCTTCTTTAAGGTCCATACGAACTCAAATCAACACCTCGAGTCGATATGAAGTCAACTTTATTTCGTTTTCACGAAGTATTTGAGTCGACAATTGCTGCTCTTGAAGGTCCATACGAACTCAAATCAACACGTCGAGTCGATATGAAGTCAACTTTTTTTCGTTTTCACGAAGTATTTGAGTCGACAAATGCTCTTCTTGAAGGTCCATACGAACTCAAATCAACACGTCGAGTCGATATGAAGTCAACTTTTTTTCGTTTTCATGAAGTATTTGAGTCGACAATTGCTCTTCTTGAAGGTCCATTCGAACTCAAATCAACACCTCGAGTCGATATGAAATCAACTTTTTTTCGTTTTCTCGAAGTATTTGAGTCGACAATTGCTCTTCTTGAAGGTCCATACGAACTCAAATCAACACGTCGAGTTGATATGAAGTCAACTTTTTTTCGTTTTCACGAAGTATTTGGGTCGACAATTGCTCTTCTTGAAGGTCCATTCGAACTCAAATCAACACCTCGAGTCGATATGAAGTCATGTTTTTTTCGTTTTCACGAAGTATTTGAGTCGACAATTGCTCTTCTTGAAGGTCCATACGAACTCAAATCAACACGTCGAGTCGATATGAAGTCAACTTTTTTTCGTTTTCACGAATTATTTGAGTCGACAATTGCTCTTCTTGAAGGTCCATACGAACTCAAATCAACACGTCGAGTCGATATGAATTCAACTTTTTTTCGTTTTCACGAAGTATTTGAGTCGACAATTGCTCTTCTTGAAGGTCCATTCGAACTCAAATCAACACCTCGAGTCGATATGAAGTCAACTTTTTTCGTTTTCACGAAGTATTTGAGTCGACAATTGCTCTTCTTGAAGGTCCATTCGAACTCAAATCAACACGTCGAGTCGATATGAAGTCAACTTTTTTTCGTTTTCACGAAGTATTTGAGTCGACAATTGCTCCTCTTGAAGGTCCATACGAACTCAAATCAACACGTCGAGTCGATATGAAGTCAACTTTTTTTCGTTTTCACGAAGTATTTGAGTCGACAAATGCTTTTCTTGAAGGTCCATACGAACTCAAATCAATACGTCGAGTCGATATGAAGTCAACTTTTTTGAGTTTTCACGAAGTATTTGAGTCGACAATTGCTCTTCTTGAAGGTCCATTCGAACTCAAATCAACACCTCGAGTCGATATGAAGTCAACTTTTTTTCGTTTTCACGAAGTATTTGAATCGACAATTGCTCTTCTTGAAGGTCCATACGAACTCAAATCAACACGTCGAGTCGATATGAAGTCAACTTTTTTTTGTTTTCACGAAGTATTTGAGTCGACAATTGCTCTTCTTGAAGGTCCATACGAACTCAAATCAACACGTCGAGTCGATATGAAGTCAACTTTTTTTCGTTTTCACGAAGTATTTGAGTCGATAATTGCTCTTCTTGAAGGTCCATTCGAACTCAAATCAACACCTCGAGTCGATATGAAGTCAACTTTTTTTCGTTTTCACGAAGTATTTGAGTCGACAATTGCTCTTCTTTAAGGTCCATACGAACTCAAATCAACACGTCGAGTCGATATGAAGTCAACTTTTTTTCGTTTTCACGAAGTATTTGAGTCGACAAATGCTCTTCTTGAAGGTCCATACGAACTCAAATCAACACGTCGAGTCGATATGAAGTCAACTTTTTTTCGTTTTCACGAAGTATTTGAGTCGACAATTGCTCTTCTTGAAGGTCCATTCGAACTCAAATCAACACGTCGAGTCGATATGAAGCCAACGATTTTTTCGTTTTCACGAAGTATTTGAGTCGACAATTGCTCTTCTTGAAGGATCATACGAACTCAAATCAACACCTCGAGTCGATATGAAGTCAACTTTTTTTCGTTTTCACGATGTATTTGAATCGACAATTGCTCTTCTTGAAGGTCCATTCGAACTCAAATAAACACCTCGAGTCGATATGAAGTCAACTTTTTTTCGTTCTCACGAAGGATTTGAGTCGACAATTGCTCTTCTTGAAGGTCCATTCGAACTCAAATCAAAACGTCGAGTCGATATGAAGTCAACTTTATTTCGTTTTCACGAAGTATTTGAGTCGACAATTGCTGCTCTTGAAGGTCCATACGAACTCAAATCAACACGTCGAGTCGATATGAAGTCAACTTTTTTTCGTTTTCACGAAGTATTTGAGTCGACAATTGCTCTTCTTGAAGGTCCATTCGAACTCAAATCAACACGTCGAGTCGATATGAAGTCAACTTTTTTTCGTTTTCACGAAGTATTTGAGTCGACAATTGCTCCTCTTGAAGGTCCATACGAACTCAAATCAACACGTCGAGTCGATATGAAGTCAACTTTTTTTCGTTTTCACGAAGTATTTGAGTCGACAAATGCTTTTCTTGAAGGTCCATACGAACTCAAATCAATACGTCGAGTCGATATGAAGTCAACTTTTTTGAGTTTTCACGAAGTATTTGAGTCGACAATTGCTCTTCTTGAAGGTCCATTCGAACTCAAATCAACACCTCGAGTCGATATGAAGTCAACTTTTTTTCGTTTTCACGAAGTATTTGAATCGACAATTGCTCTTCTTGAAGGTCCATACGAACTCAAATCAACACGTCGAGTCGATATGAAGTCAACTTTTTTTTGTTTTCACGAAGTATTTGAGTCGACAATTGCTCTTCTTGAAGGTCCATACGAACTCAAATCAACACGTCGAGTCGATATGAAGTCAACTTTTTTTCGTTTTCACGAAGTATTTGAGTCGATAATTGCTCTTCTTGAAGGTCCATTCGAACTCAAATCAACACCTCGAGTCGATATGAAGTCAACTTTTTTTCGTTTTCACGAAGTATTTGAGTCGACAATTGCTCTTCTTTAAGGTCCATACGAACTCAAATCAACACGTCGAGTCGATATGAAGTCAACTTTTTTTCGTTTTCACGAAGTATTTGAGTCGACAAATGCTCTTCTTGAAGGTCCATACGAACTCAAATCAACACGTCGAGTCGATATGAAGTCAACTTTTTTTCGTTTTCACGAAGTATTTGAGTCGACAATTGCTCTTCTTGAAGGTCCATTCGAACTCAAATCAACACGTCGAGTCGATATGAAGCCAACGATTTTTTCGTTTTCACGAAGTATTTGAGTCGACAATTGCTCTTCTTGAAGGATCATACGAACTCAAATCAACACCTCGAGTCGATATGAAGTCAACTTTTTTTCGTTTTCACGATGTATTTGAATCGACAATTGCTCTTCTTGAAGGTCCATTCGAACTCAAATAAACACCTCGAGTCGATATGAAGTCAACTTTTTTTCGTTCTCACGAAGGATTTGAGTCGACAATTGCTCTTCTTGAAGGTCCATTCGAACTCAAATCAAAACGTCGAGTCGATATGAAGTCAACTTTATTTCGTTTTCACGAAGTATTTGAGTCGACAATTGCTGCTCTTGAAGGTCCATACGAACTCAAATCAACACGTCGAGTCGATATGAAGTCAACTTTTTTTCGTTTTCACGAAGTATTTGAGTCGACAATTGCTCTTCTTTAAGGTCCATACGAACTCAAATCAACACGTCGAGTCGATATGAAGTCAACTTTTTTTCGTTTTCACGAAGTATTTGAGTCGACAAATGCTCTTCTTGAAGGTCCATACGAACTCAAATCAACACGTCGAGTCGATATGAAGTCAACTTTTTTTCGTTTTCACGAAGTATTTGAGTCGACAATTGCTCTTCTTGAAGGTCCATTCGAACTCAAATCAACACGTCGAGTCGATATGAAGCCAACGATTTTTTCGTTTTCACGAAGTATTTGAGTCGACAATTGCTCTTCTTGAAGGATCATACGAACTCAAATCAACACCTCGAGTCGATATGAAGTCAACTTTTTTTCGTTTTCACGATGTATTTGAATCGACAATTGCTCTTCTTGAAGGTCCATTCGAACTCAAATAAACACCTCGAGTCGATATGAAGTCAACTTTTTTTCGTTCTCACGAAGGATTTGAGTCGACAATTGCTCTTCTTGAAGGTCCATTCGAACTCAAATCAAAACGTCGAGTCGATATGAAGTCAACTATTTTTCGTTTTCACGATGTATTTGAGTCGACAATTGCTCTTCTTGAAGGTCCATTCGAACTCAAATCAACACCTTGAGTCGATATGAAGTCAACTTTTTTGAGTTTTCACGAAGTATTTGAGTCGACAATTGCTCTTCTTGAAGGTCCATTCGAACTCAAATAAACACGTCGAGTCGATATGAAGTCAACTTTTCATCGTTTTCACGAAGTATTTGAGTCGACAATTGCTCTTCTTGAAGGTCCATTCGAACTCAAATCAACACGTCGAGTCGATATGAAGCCAACGATTTTTTCGTTTTCACGAAGTATTTGAGTCGACAATTGCTCTTCTTGAAGGATCATACGAACTCAAATCAACACCTCGAGTCGATATGAAGTCAACTTTTTTTCGTTTTCACGATGTATTTGAATCGACAATTGCTCTTCTTGAAGGTCCATTCGAACTCAAATAAACACGTCGAGTCGATATGAAGTCAACTTTTCTTCGTTTTCACGAAGTATTTGAGTCGACAATTGCTCTTCTTGAAGGTCCATTCGAACTCAAATAAACACGTCGAGTCGATATGAAGTCAACTTTTTTTCGTTTTCACGAAGTATTTGAGTCGACAATTGCTCTTCTTGAAGGTCCATACGAACTCAAATCAACACGTCGAGTCGATATGAAGTCAACTTTTTTTCGTTTTCACGAAGTATTTGAGTCGACAATTGCTCTCCTTGAAGGTCCATTCGAACTCAAATAAACACCTCGAGTCGATATGAAGTCAGATTTTTTTCGTTTTCACAAAGTATTTGAGTCGACAATTGCTTCTTGAAGGTCCATACGAACTCAAATAAACACGTCGAGTCGATATGAAGTCACCTTTTTTTCGTTTTCACGAAGTATTTGAGTCGACAATTGCTCTTCTTGAAGGTCCATTCGAACTCAAAGAAACACGTCGAGTCGATATGAAGTCAACTTTTGGTTTATTATCTTCGATAATGAACCATTGGAATCGCCCAAAGAAAAAAAATTTTTAACCCCCCCTCAAAATTTTTTTGTTTACGTTTCAAGATACGTAGATTCAGAAAATCGAATAAAAAAAACTCTGCAAATTCTTGACACAACGGTTCATTATCTTCTTTGTACAGATCACCCTTCTGTCTAGATCACTAGGTCTAAATGTCTAGATCCTAAATGTTAGATTAATTATTTTTATAAATTATCACTAATTATTAACAATTTTATCAAGTACCTAGTGAAAATTATTATAATTTATTGTTAGGTATTAATAATTCGTATTTATTATAATAATAATTATTATTAATTATGATTAATTAATACGATATAATTCTGGGGTTTTTAATACTACCTACGTCGGTATTAAAAATTATTTTTCTATAAAAGAAGTACTTCCAACAAACATTCGAAATTACCTTCATTTCCATAGCACGAAACGCACCTCAGAACAACAAACTTGACATCACTTAAGCCATATGATGTTCCAAAGAGCTTGTTAGTATGAAAATGGACCTGTATTTCAACAGTTTGAGTCACGATCGTGTTGTGAGCCGTCATTGTAAACGAACGGCTGGTCGTACAATGCTGCGGATGGTCTTAAAAAACTCTGCAAATTCTTGACACAACGGTTCATTATCTTCTTTGTACAGATCACCCTTCTGTCTAGATCACTAGGTCTAAATGTCTAGATCCTAAATGTTAGATGAATAATTAATTATTAATCATTAATAATAATTTGTTATTATTATAAATTATCACTAATTATTAACAATTGTATCAAGTACCTAGTGAAAATTATTATAATTTATTGTTAGGTATTAATAATTCATATTTATTACCTATTAATAATAATTATTATTAATTATGATTAATTAATACGATATAATTCTTTGGTTTTTAATACTACGTCGGTAATAATTTTTCTATAAAAGAAGTACTTACCTACCAACAAACATTCGAAATTACCTTCATTTCCGTAGCACGAAACGCACCTCAGAACAACAAACTCGACATCACTTGAGCCATATGATGTTCCAAAGAGCTTGTTAGTATGAAAATTGACCTGTATTTCAACATTTTGATTTACGATCGTGTTGTGAGGCACAATCTTTGAGCCGTCATTGTGAACGAACGGCTGGTCGTACAAAGCTGCGGATGGTCTTAAAAAATTCTACGGAACAAACTCCATCTAAATATGAAATAAAAAACATACCGTTTGATGGGAATTTTTCGAGATATGAAATTTTCAAAATTTCAAAATTCGTTTTGAACCCCTTCCCCTTGACCTAGGGTTATGAAAAGTTTCGAGGACCATTGTGGGGTTGGTCGAAACCCATAAAAAAAATTTCGTAATTTTAACTCAACGCTAACTGGGCAAAGTGCCACGGACGGCGGACGGCGGACGGCGGACGGCGGACGGCGGACGGCGGACGGCGTACGGCGGACGGACGGATTTTTTTTTATTCGATTTTCTGAATCTACGTATCTTGAAACGTAAACCAACAAATTTTGAGGGGGGGTTAAAATTTTTTTTTCTTTGGGCGATTCCAATGGTTCATTATCGAAGATAATAAACCAAAATTCTACGGAACAAACTCTATCTAAATATGAAATAAAAAACATACCGTTCTATATGAATTTTTCGAGATATGAGATTTTCAAATTTTCAAAATTCGTTTTGAACCCCTTCCCCTTGACCTAGGGTTATGAAAAGTTTCGAGGACCATTGTGGGGTTGGTCGAAACCCATAAAAAAAAAGTTCGTAATTTTAACTCAACACTAACTGGGCAAAGCGCCGCGGACGGCGTACGGCGGACGGACGGATTTTGGTTTATTATCTTCGATAATGAACCATTGGAATCGCCCAAAGAAAAGAATTTTGTAACCCCCCCTCAAAATTTGTTGGTTAACGTTTCAAGATACGTAGATTCAGAAAATCGAATAAAAAAAAATCCGTCCGTCCGCCGTACGCCGTACGCCGTCCGCGCCACTTTGCCCAGTTAGCGTTGAGTTAAAATTACGAAAATATTTTTATGGGTTTCGACCAACCCCACAATGGTCCTCGAAACTTTTCATAACCCTAGGTCAAGGGGAAGGGGTTCAAAACGAATTTTGAAAATTTGAAAATCTCATATCTCGTAAAATTCATATTGAACGGTATGTTTTTTATTTCATATTTAGATAAGTTTGTTCCGTAGAATTTTTTAAGACCATCCGCAGCATTGTACGACCAGCCGTTCGTTCACAATGTCGGCTCAAAGATTGTGCCTCACAACACGATCGTGAATCAAACTGTTGAAATACAGGTCCATTTTCATACTAACAAGCTCTTTGGAACATCATATGGCTTAAGTGATGTCGAGTTTGTTGTTCTGAGGTGCGTTTCGTGCTACGGAAATGAAGGTAATTTCGAATGTTTGTTGGTAGGTACTTCTTTTATAGAAAAATTATTACCGACGTAGTATTAAAACCCCAGAATTATGTCGTATTAATTAATCATAATTAATAATAATTATTATTAATAATAAATACGAATTATTAATACCTAACAATAAATTATAATATATTTCACTAGGTACTTGATAAAATTGTTAATAATTAGTGATAATTGATAATAATAATTAATCTAACATTTGGGATATAGACATTCAGACCTAGTGATCTAGACAGAAGGGTGATCTGTACAAAGAAGATAATGAACCGTTGTGTCAAGAATTTGCAGAGTTTTTAATTCGATTTTCTGAATCTACGTATCTTGAAACGTAAACCAACAAATTTTGAGAGGGGGGTTAAAATTTTCTTTTCTTTGGGCGATTCCAATGGTTCATTATCGAAGATAATAAACCAAATTGAAGTTTGGCCTCCTGCCAGCCGTATTACGTCATACGCTCGTGCGTCATAGGCACTGACGTACTTTTTGGCTTCCTGCCAGTCGTCTTACGTCATACGCTCGTGCGTCATAGGCTCTGACGCACTTGTTGGTCTCCTGCCAGCCGTCTTACGTCATACGGTTGTGCGTCATAGGCTCTGACGTACTTGTTGGCCACCTGCCAGCCGTCTTACGTCATACGCTCATGCGTCATAGGCTCTGACGCACTAGTTAGCCTCCTGCCAGCCGTCCTACGTCATACGCTCGTGCGTCATAGGCTCTGTCGCACTAGTTGACCTCCTGCCAGCCGTCTTACGTCATACGCTCGTGCGTCATAGGCTCTGACGTACTTGTTGGCCTCCTGCCAGCCGTCTTACGTCATACGCTCGTGCGTCATAGGCTCTGACGTAATGGCCCGCCGGTCGCTAGTGTTCTGACGTGATCTGAGGGAAAGGGTGAATCAAGGGAACAAATTTTTCCCGTTTCAGTTTATGTGCCAAAGCAAAGACATGAAAATGTCAAAAACTATGTAAATAGATACCGAAGCCCAACTGTAATGTCAATTTTCTGACAATGAGTTTTCGACTATAGTTTTCATACCTTTTTACTTAAGTACTTATTGCAATTTGAGACTGATAATGAGCTGTTTGCAAATAAAAAGTCTGATAACTACTTTATTAAGTACATCTTATTAATCTATTTTCAAGTTCCGATTCACAGTTGAATGTATTTTATTTAGATGTCGTAAAATTCGAAAACGATGGAATGACGAAACCTGTCGACTACTGACTCAAGTGATACTGTCGACTTCTAACACATGTAGGTCGACTACTAGTGCAAAACCATGTCGACTACTGAAGAAAATGTTGGTCACTGGTATCGACTACTACCTAGAGCATTGGGATTTTTTACAAAACTTGTTTTTCCCTTTTCAAACCATGTTGAATAATATTTCCCGCTGCCAGGTCTTTTAGGGAAGGATCTTGGGTACACAATGAAGAGGTTTGCAATGAGAAAAAACTCTGCAAATTCTTGACACAACGGTTCATTATCTTCTTTGTACAGATCACCCTTCTGTCTAGATCACTAGGTCTATATGTCTAGATCCTAAATGTTAGATTAATTATTATTATCAATTATCACTAATTATTAATAATTTTATCAAGTACCTAGTGAAAATTATTATAATTTATTGTTAGGTATTAATAATTCGTATTTATTATAATAATAATTATTATTAATTATGATTAATTAATACGATATAATTCTGGGGTTTTTAATACTACGTCGGTAATAATTTTTTTATAAGAAGTACCTACCAACAAACATTCGAGATTACCTTCATTTCCGTAGCACGAAACGCACCTCAGAACAACAAACTCGACATCACTTAAGCCATATGATGTTCCAAAGAGCTTGTTAGTATGAAAATGGACCTGTATTTCAACAGTTTGATTCACGATCGTGTTGTGAGGCACAATCTTTGAGCCGTCATTGTGAACGAACGGCTGGTCGTACAAAGCTGCGGATGGTCTTAAAAACTCTGCAAATTCTTGACACAACGGTTCATTATCTTCTTTGTACAGATCACCCTTCTGTCTAGATCACTAGGTCTAAATGTCTAGATCCTAAACGTTAGATTAATTATTATTATCAATTATCAGTAATTATTAACAATTTTATCAAGTACCTACCTAGTGAAAATTATTATAATTTATTGTTAGGTATTAATATTTCGTATTTACTATTAATAATAATTATTATTAATTATGATTGATTAATACGATATAATTCTGGGGTTTTTAATACTACGTCGGTAATAATGTTTCTATAAAAGAAGTACCTACCAACAAACATTCGAAATTACCTTCATTTCCGTAGCACGAAACGCACCTCAGAACAACAAACCCGACATCACTTAAGCCATATGCTGTTCCAAAGAGCTTGTTAGTATGAAAATGGACCTGTATTTCAACAGTTTTATTCACGATCGTGTTGTGAGCCGTCATTGTAAACGAACGGCTGGTCTCACAAAGCTGCGGATGGTCTTAAAAAATTCTACGGAACAAACTCTATCTAAATATGAAATAAAAAACATACCGTTTGATGGGAATTTTTCGAGATATGGAATTTTCAAAATTTCAAAATTCGTTTTGAACCCCTTCCCCTTGACCTAGGGTTATGAAAAGTTTCGAGGATCATTGTGGGCCTGGACCAAACCCAGAAACCAAATTTCGTAATTTTAACTCATCGCTAACTGGGCAAAGTGGCGCGGACGGCGTACGGCGTACGGCGGACGGACGGATTTTGGTTTATTATCTTCGATAATGAACCATTGGAATCGCCCAAAGAAAAAATTTTTTTAACCCCCCCTCAAAATTTGTTGGTTTACGTTTCAAGATACGTAGATTCAGAAAATCGAATAAAAAAAAATCCGTCCGTCCGCCGTCCGCCGTCCGCCGTCCGCCGTCCGCCGTACGCCGTCCGCCGTCCGTGCCATACCATTAATACTTGAAAGATAAATGTTTACGGACGCAATTCAGGTATTGTGCTAATTGTCTTTTATAAATATACTATTGTGATGTGAACTGACATTTGAATCTCACACATTTTAAAGCTCCGACATCGTACACATTTTTGTCGTTGTTTTATTAAAGAAAAAATAAAAGTAAAATAAATTATAAACTTGCAGAAAGAAATATCAAGTTTTTATATCAGTTAATTATCAAATCGATCAACAATAAAGTCATAACGATACTTTCGTGGTGTCAACACCGTGGTTTCTCTGTTGCGAAAAGCCTCTGGCTTCACCGTTGGGCTCACAAATTTTTATAAACATCAAAATTTGGTGTTTATAAACACCAAAATATTTAATACAGTTCATAATATTATTATGGCATTCAAGCGGACTTTCAGCTGCTCGCTTTGGACTGAACCAAAGTGTGCTTTGCGGAGCCTTTTTGAATATGAAAGATCTGAGTACGTAACACAGAGTGTAGGTTCTTTTCGCGTCGAATATCCTACAATTATTAGCAATCATCCATTTCATTTGTGGAAGAACTGCAATTGACAATCGGACAAACAATTACTTATATATCCACACATAATAATTGATATGTTTGCAGGATCCGAGACCCCGATTTCATCTTCTTTGAACTCATACGTGGTTGTGGGGCTCAATGTGTGCGTTTTATTCAATCAACAATCACTTGAATGATTACGATTTATTAACCATGAATACGAAGAACAGTTTGTAATAGGAAAATTGATCATGTTGGAGGCTATGGACATTACGGGACCACTCCCACTATCCCGGGGTGAGGGCTCCGTCCAAGGCTTCTTCATGTTTATATTGTAAATCCTGCTTACATTAAATAATTTTGTTGTTACTCATTGACCTCAATGCCGAATACGGTGGACGAGGCTATTAAATCAAATTAGATCAAATCACGTCAAGTGTCGAACAATTCAAATATCTGGCGCTCCTTAATGAATAATTGAGACAGGAATGGTCATTTGAGGGAACGTTGAAAATCCATGGTTTACCATATTCCTTTCCTTTTGAACCACTCGTCAACTTCTCGCAAATTTTTTATTTGCGTTTTTAGAGAGTTTTTATTGAGCCGCCGATTGATATGATAAGAGGAGGCTGTTATCCATTAATACTTGAAAGATAAATGTTTTCATTCCTGAAGGTAGAAATAAATTCGGGAAAGTGTCAGAACTTTTAATTTCTAGCGGGGTTAATGGGACGGTGAACTTACCTTATTACAAGCGTCCCGTGAAATCGTCCTGGATCGATCCGATCGTCCGCCCTCACTCTCTATATCTCTCAATTTCTCCCTACCTCAGAACTCATTTTTTCCTCCAAAACTTCGTGATTTTTAGAAAACCAATTTTCTTAAAATTTTATCTGTATCCCTTTATATCAACAATGTTACTCACACGTGTGTCCTTATAAGCAATATCTGACTGTGGCTACATATAATGTCGGTTTACAACGTGCAAATCTCAAACTTGTGCCAGAGTAATCTCAGCTACGAAAGATTGGGTTGAGTTTTCGTCTCTGAAAAATATCCAAAATTATTATTTTGAGATTCCTTAGGTAGTGACGTCTCCATCTCGAATGATTCAGTACTGGAATATGGTGGACTACTTACAGAGGACAACTGGGAATTTGCTGTATAATCATTGGCGCCGCTCTATGTGTTATAACGGTTAATATTTTGTCAAAACAACTTGAGTTTACTAAACTAATACATAGGGACATTACAGGGTACCGTATTCTGTGTATCATACGAAACCCAATAAATAAATTGTACTTAGCGGCACCGTAGTTACAACAGACAAAATATGAATAGAAGAAGGAGACCACAAACTTGATTATGATAACTAGAGCATGTCAATTTTACATAAATATCTTCACAATATTATAATCCACAATTTAAACAAAGTAATCACTGGTATTATTAAATTTTACATAATTATATATTTAGTCAACATAATATTATGCATTATGTAATTATGTAACTATTTACTTATGTAATTATGTAATTATCCTTCTGTCGGAGTGCCCGAGACAAGGATTTCAATAATTATTATCAATTATAATTGATAAGGTGCTATGCGAGTTCAATACATCAGAATCTTACATTTGCACAGTGACAAGGTTGACACTCCTCAAGTGCCAGAACCCAGAACTGTTTCAAGCATCAGATAACAAAATGTAAGTGTTTAATAGTGTAATAGAATTTGATACTGGTAGACTAACAGCATCGGTTCAATTAGATGTTGAGCCTGCATGGAGTTTTTCAAAGCTCAAAAGCCACTTTCAACGTACAGATTGTAAGGAAAAACCTAAGACATGAACGGAGACACTATTTATTGACGATAGACAGCAATGAGTGTGAGTTTTTAAGTATCGAGTTGTGACGTCAGTCGATATTATTCCCTGACTGGTGACGTCAGAGTATGGCCGATCGGCTTAGCCTCGTGAATGAGGTGTTACTCCTCCCCGAAACCTAAAACCCTCACCAATTGTGCCCTGGACCTTTCCCATCTCTACAAGGGTAGCATTCGAAATTCTCAGGCATTTGTGGTTTAGTCCACCCTTTGTCACAGCAGCATCGCTTCGGCGGCGGTTCCGGAACGTGTTTTCTGACTTCCTCAGGCAAATCACCTCCAAACATGATGTTCGCCGGA
This sequence comes from Stenodema calcarata, assembly GCA_963920205.1. NCBI lineage: Eukaryota > Metazoa > Arthropoda > Insecta > Hemiptera > Miridae > Stenodema > Stenodema calcarata. Next base: position 31,147,504 of record OY986053.1, on the reverse strand, counting down.
GGGCAGAGCGGGTTCGGATCGTTCATGCAAAGCTCTTTTTGCTGACATCCCTGGAGCTCGCAGCGGTCCTGAAGGCCGTCTCGTTTAGTGCAGATGCACCCGGGAATCATGTAACCGCCTTTCAGCTCGAACGATTTCAACCTCCCTCGCTGATCTATCGGCGCATGAGGGTTCTCCAAGAAGTCCACAGCCACGTACTGCATGTTTCTACAATTTTCGTGCTCATGATCAGCCAAGTGCGACGTCCTCCTGATCTCCTTGATTTGAACGTTAGTGATGAGTGGAACGAAAGGCTCTTTCTTACCACCTTCTTTGGCTTTATAACCATCGTATTCGCTGAGCGGTCTCAACATCGGGTCAGTAGGCTCTACAGTCGGACATGCCCCCGTATCAAGCTTGTTCAGGATGCATTTGATTTGATTTAAGTAATGTAAACGTCGTCCTCCTGTGTCGTGGCATAATTTCTCATTGTGTACCATGTTGTGTTATTCTTGTGTTTTTGTTTCAAGATTGTGGTGGTGAATTTGATTTTTAGAAAATTATTAATGTATCATAACCCAATCACATGTTTCAAAAGGAGTATCAAGTAATAATGATCAGTTAGAGTCAATTAAGGTTTATAAAGGAAACACATTATCCATTCGAATATCCTCAGTCACATGAATATGATGAAACTCAAAAATCTTTCCGGTACCTTGCTAGGCCCTCGAGGAAATGGCATGCTCAAAGTGAAGTTGAATGTCTCCAAGTAATTTGACACAAAGTACTTGAAAGCATTCTGCATATATCTAATTCCATATTTTTCAACAAAGAATACACCGGTATATTCAATGTCCAGCGAAGCAACCGATGGTAAACAGATGGTGAAAAAACTTTGGACTGTTTTGAAACGTTCCTTCAATGAACAGACTGGTAGATTTTACAGACTTGCATGTTCGTAAAGCTTGAAAATAGTCTGCTTTCTGTTCAGCTAAGCTGCTAACTTGCTGTCTCTTGAGTGCTCTATCAGTCAAAGCATTAAATACGCAAAAACATGAATATCAACATGAGTGTCAACAAACTTAAGGGCGTTCACGGCAAAACAGAAATGATGGTGTCAATCATCGGAAGATGGTAGTAATCGGAAGAGAAACTTACAGCCGAATTGTATTCGTCTCTCAATGATAGAACTGGTAATATCTTCACAATCTAAGATACGTACCAGTACGACAGTAGTCTGTAGTAAGACCTTCGTTACACAGGCTGTGAGAATAGAGAAGCACGATGAATTTCAATATTATCACGCCAGTGCCTTGAAACCCATTGAATGTCATTCCACCTGGTCATCGTTCCTTCAGAGAAGTAGCCAACTCTCTGAGGCGTATACTCAAACAGATCAAATGCTGGCCCTCCGGTTAGTAGGTCCTCTTGTGCATACGCAAGAAGGTTCGCGTATTAATGCACTGGTCAGTGGGCACGTTCCGGCCGAGGAAAGCTTTAGGTGTTTGAGATGGATGGAGGGTAGTAAAACCAACTCGGGAAGATCTGGATGGGTCACGTTCAGCTGATACAGCTCCTTACGTTAGACCCTTGTTGATAGCTCTACTGCCTCTACGAGCGCCCATGTAGGTAGCACCACCTCAATTTTAGTCGTTGATTGAATTACGACAGAATTTGAGTCTCTCTAATAATTATAACAGTTTCAAAACGACTTGTGGCATAATGATTCACAATACTTACTTCTACATTTGACACGGACACATTCACTGACACAAAATATAACGCAGCCCAAGACAGAACAGAAACAAGACGAAAATGCCACATAACGAAAGGATATGCCACGAGGCTGGAGAACGTCGACAGAACTACTTGAATCAAATCAAATGTATTTTGGAGAAATTGGATGACACTCCCTGCGTGAAAGATCCTGGTGGTGGTGTGGGGCAACAAAGCTTCGAAAAGCCTCTGATTGAATATCCTGGGTATATAAATCGTTTGAATCCTAAGTTCAATAAGCCGTTCTATGAGCCGCTAATTCCGAATGTCATGAGCGAAAGGCGATTGTACTGCGATGAACAAGGTGGAGATATAAAGACGAAATCCGAACTTGCGGAGGTCTGTAGAGGAGTCCTTACGCCTGAGGAAATGATGGAAGGCGGTGGCTACCGGTCAGCGCCTAAACACGCCACTAGGAGTAAACCGGCGGAATTGAAGATGGGTTACATCATCCAGGGGTGCGGATGCAGGAAGCACAACGGGCTCCAGGATCGGTGCGAGAGGTCCGAATGCGGAGGTAGACCCGCTTGCCTGACTCAACCGGATCCAATGTGCGGTCCTGCTGCTGCCTACGTGACGCCTCCACCGCAGAAGATGCGAGAGGAAATCATTGAAGAAGCAATGGCATCCTGGCCACGTCCCAAGCTCCAGTATTGTTGTTGTACACCTGATTGTGGAGCTGGGGTTCCGACTTATGGAACTGAAAACAAGGCTGCGACTCAGTTTGCCTGCTTTCCCTGTACCCACTGACTACAGCTCTGTCACTCACACCTTTACAAATACATAAACAAACCTCACACTCATTTCGCACTTAATATCTGTGATTCTCATATTCTGGTGAATGTATTCTTGAGATCTGCTATATAGGTATATTAATAGGTACCTGAAGTTTGCTGCTCAACGTAAGAAAATTTGCCAGAGGAAAGCACACATTTATACTGTTTGCCTCAGGTACACAATTGAAGACTGATTTATTTAACAGTTGACGGATGTATATCGTTATTCATTGAAAATCGTGAACACCACTGATGGATAGAAGAGAGAAAGTTTGGAATGAGGCATTATGAAAGGCATCATGAGCATCCTATAGGCGGGCGACCTGGTATGGGAGGAATTCCCAGCGCTCCAGGGCCTAAACGAGAAAAATGTTGGGCAGGGAGGCAACGTAGGGCCGATTATTTCTTCGGAGATCAAATTAATTTTCCTCGCGTCCGACTGTTTGCTCCTGTTGGTTCGGTACGCGAGCGTTTCATCCAGCTGAACGCCGAAACGCAATCACTCGGGATGCCCCAGTAAAATGTGGTGGTGGTCAGAAAATGGAAACGAACGGACCTTTATAGGCCTGGTAATGTTCCTCCCAATGGGTTCGGTAGTAATAAAAATAAATTAATGGATGAGCGGATGGAGGAAAGAAATACGAAATAGGGGAAAAAATCCTTCCTGAATTGTCTTATAGCGTAATAATTCACATAACCATCTGGATGAACCGTGCATTGCACAGCATAGTAATAGTTTAGAGGGGTGTTGATTAAACAAGAGATGTATGGGTTCACAGATGGCGTCACCCATTACCCAATCCACTTCCTATTTATCCAATCTCTGAAATTCATATTCAACGTGGGGCGATCTTTGTTTATATAATCATCTTTATATAATTATCTTGATCGAGACACCTCATTAGACTATAGTCGTGGATATTACGTACCTCTATAAAATTTAGCTGGTATTTTCTATGGTTTTCCATTAAATCCCGGGTGAGCCCAAGTAATTCATTGATTACCCTTGATGACCTCACTAAATCTAACACGTGGGGGTGTAGTCGTTAGTAAAACCCTTGATTTCAACAAGCCTCGTCGCATTGCACCGGGATCCGCCTGTATGCCGGAGATAGTAAGTTGTTCTCCCGTCATACAGAAATAATGAGCGACCTCATTCATAACTCTTTGGGTTTGACGGATAGTGTAAGTGGGGCCACAAACACCAGTTGTGGTTGGGTGCGGGGAAGAATAATTCTTCTCGGTCCCCCGCTGCTTTTACCATTCTGTACCACCCAGACGGATGCGTCCATTAAGTATAATTTATTACAACAATCCGTCTGGATCGTGCGGGCTTTTTCTTTGTTTCTATACTGCAAAACTTTCTCCAGACTCCAAAGAAAAAACGTCTATAACCCGATCATTATACCGTTATTACGGATTTAATACTCGTAGCGTAACGGATAGTTTCCTTGGTAGCAAGACCCAAAATTGTAGATGTTATGGTATATACACATTTTTTCAACGGGAATCTTCGTGAACTTCCGCCAGACACTGCAGAAATGTCAACTTTCGGCTTTCACCATAATTTCCCACTGAAATATTCAGAATCACCCAGCAAAGGTTCAAATTGGGAGATGAGTGAGGCCCCTCCTATTGAGAACAGAGTAATTCAAGGCAGTACGCCAGGTCCTGTGCTATTCATTCTCTTTTGAATGGAATCGACGGCTAATGGGTCATTAGACATGTTAGCGGACGATCCCGCCATTTCATGCCAGGGCAAAATAATCATCAGCCAAAGGCAAACCGCTCCCTTCAACCGGATTTAACTTCTCACCAACAACTTTCTGACACTTCTATATCTCGAAGAGTAATAATATATTATAAGCTTCGCTCTACGGGCAAAACCTCACTATCTCTTTGGGGACCCCTGCTCTGGTTCCACAAATTCCAGAAACTTTAGTGATTCGATGGGATCACTAGATGGTTGGTATTTATTTCTTTATTTACGAAATTTAACGGGCAGATGCCCAATTTACAAGAAAAATATATGTATTAAGAAGTAAGTAATGAGAAATGAAAAATAAATATATCCATGCGTATTTGAAAAGGTTGCATAGCAAAACATAAATGACAGTATCGTCAGAATAATGATAATGCAAGTCCATATAGACTAACTATATAAATCCAAATTTTTGGTTTTTTCCGATTTCGATTGGTGCGTCACAAACACTATTTTCTGATAATTTGTTGACTCACCTAAAGCGTGGACGATCAACATTCACTGTTGTTTGCTAATACTTAACCATTGACGGTTGATATGACGTTGTATGACCCTATAGAGAATAATAGCTGATATCTAGGAGTAACTATAGCGCCTGTTACTGGATTTGGCTTTTAAGCTGGCTTTTAAGGATTTGGCTCATATATGAGAAAAATTCCCAACTCCACCAAAATTTAATTACAAAAGCAAAGATGAGTTCAAAGACCATCTATTTGGTCCAGAGCTATCTTAGATTTTTACAATTTGCAGAGTAAAAATGTGAGAAAGGTACCAAGGGCCTTGGTACTGCTTTTAGCGTCTTTCATAAATTCTATTTATTCCTCCATTTCTACTTACAAGTTTATTACGAAATTTATAGTGTACCACATCGAGAAAGTTTACGAGTAATGTGCTTGGTAATATTATTATTACATTTTGAAAAGCTAAATTGATTTTAGAACTTGATTGCCATGACGAAGAGTTGGTACTTACCTTGCGATATCAATTCCAATTTCGTGGTGAAGGAAGAAATGGGGCGAGATAATAATTGTCTCGCTGAAAGGCATCGTTATTGAAGGAATAATGATATCCCTCCCAAGTTGGATCAGATAATTATCTGTCCCCACGAAGACGTTATTACCTACCAAAGAAAACTCCTTGCCTTCGCATAGTTATGTCATCTGGAGTTTAACTCATACAATTCTCCACTCAAAAGGGGTATCGCTCATCGCGAAAAAAAAAACTTTATTCGCGGCCTACCTCACTTTTGATCATGACGTGCTCGTCTGTTGAGGGCCCTTCTCCGTTTCCCTCTCTGAAAGTTGGCTGTTCAGATTCCGCTTTGAAGGATGACGTCCCGGATGATATCAAAACTCTCAGATGGGAAAGTTCTTCTTATCCCGGAGATCTCAATATCTCGCGTTATCACTCAAAGCCGCGTTTGACGAGCTCCGAAACTCTGGAATTAGGTGCTCGAAATAAGTTTTTCTATTGACATGAAATGAATGTCGACGAGAAACGAAGGTCCGCTTTTCTCTTTCGTCAAAGTACCGGTTTAATCCGCTGAACTGCGTAAACGGATTGGCCGAATAAATACACTGGAGACCAAAAAAACCGGCGCAGTTGAATTGTTGTCGAAGAGTCAAGTTTAAATCGATAACAGTTGGGTTAGAGTCAATAGTAAGGTCAGTAACAAGGTTAAGAGAGATTACATGCAGAGGTCCATCCCTGTTTTTCCTTAACTATCCAGTTTTTTTTCCTGTAAAGCTCTCTTGAATTCACGATAGAAGCCTACAGAAGCCTGCTGATGTTAATCTTCACTCCAGAGTCCGTGCTTTAGGTCCTCTACTCACCCCAGCACACGTTCGGTACCGAACGGCTCGCCTTCAATTTGCTGGAGATCACGCTGCTTGGACTGAGCTGCTTGGGTTTGCAGCAGGATCCGTCGCCCTTGGACGCCCTGATGCCGGCCTTCTGGTGTAGCTACCAGTTTCACGGTTTCCTGTAGGTTTCTATCGTGAATTCATGAGAGCATTACAGGAAAAAACTGGATAGTTAAGGAAAAACGGGATGGACCTCTGCAAGTAATCTCTGTTAACCTTGTTATTGACCTTACTATTGACTCTAACCCAACTGTTATCGATTTAAACTTGACTCTTCGACAACAATTCAACTGCGCCGGTTTTTTTGGTCTCCAGTGTAGAAGAGGTTTGGCACCAAACGCTGTTCCAAAAACATTTTCTTCAACAATTCGCCGAAATAATAGGAACATCAGTCTGAACCAAATGAAAAAATGCTGTAATGTGAAGGAAATGTGATGAAATGTGATGGAAAAATGCTGTAATGTGAAGGAAATTTCTGAAAGAACCCATGGGTTTCTGAAAGAACTCTACGGTGTCCCCCATGGAAGTGTGCTAGGCCCCTTTCTACACCTGTTACACACGTCCGACTTCGCCTCTCCAGAAGAAGGAGTCATAGCGCAGTTCGCTGACGATGTAGCCGTCCTTTCAGTCGCGAGAGGAACAGAAGGAGCACAAATCCCCATACAAGCCTTCATAGGAAGGGTAGAAACCTGGACACAACATTGGAGATTGAACATTCACACCAACAAATCTGCATTAATCAAGTTTCGGTCTCCCCCCCAATCAGATTGATCGGGAGTCCCTCCTGAGAGGTGACTGAACATACAGTCAGTGTCCTCGGACAGCCGCCGAGTACCTGTTCTTCCTACAGGTAGAGTCGAAGGTTCTAGCTCCCTCTACCAACTATGCAGGTTGGTGCCCGAGTTCTCGGTTGCCCACAGAACTCACATGCCGGGACCCACTCGTATGGGCCCGCAGTCCATCCAAGAGCCCCCCTCCCCCCTACTCCAACTGGCCTATCCCTGCTGTCTGAGTAGCACCGCACGTAGCACAGCAAACACTTATTTCAATTCGACACCATCGCAACCCACACCCACAGAGGCCAGTTCCTGGACTGTATCCCTTCATCACGTCTCACGTCAATAACTATTCTGCCCTGTTAAGCAAAAACGCTTCAACTCTAAATAATTGATTTTCAGAACTCAGCGTCAAAGTTTACCAGTGAATACTCCCCATTTGTCCACTGCAACCCCATTTTTTTGGTAGGACATCGATTGATGTTCAATTAGATCGATGGGTGTGGAGCCTCCATCAAATAACAGTTTTTCCCATCGATTCACGGCATTTGAGGCGATTGTCAATTATTTCTGGCTGGTTTTTCGAATGTTTGTTAAATAAAAACACTTAAAATCGAGTTAATGCGTTTTACCTTCACAAATCTGGGTGGATTATTTGTAAGGATTTTGGTGAAACACACCTCAACTTGTCACCCATACTGAAATCACTTATGAGCTTCGATTATTACACACATAAAACGCCACCCAGGCGCCATTTGAAACACCTCAACCTATCGGTTAGTTTAGTCAGTTAGTTTAGGCATTTTTCCTAAATAAATAACATCAAAGCATGCTGGTTAATGTGTTTCAAACGAAGCGTTGAGGTGTTCTATTTCAACAAACATGCACTTGAGGCGTTTTTCCCAAACATCAAGCTTATTTGAGATTTCACCCCTATTAATTTCAACCCCTTCCGGGTCGAATTTTGACGTTTCGACTCGACCTTTAGACATGTTTGTAGTTAAGGCGTTTTTCATTAATAGGGCAGTATAGTTCACCAACCATTCCAACTACAGTGTTCACAATAGAACAATAAAGTTTTTTTTCGGTTGTATATTATTATATTAGTACCTATATTATTGTATTCAATCGATTTCACCTAAAATGCGTAGAAATTCGTTTAATTTTGGCAATTACCTAGTAGGTAATAGTAGGTAATAGTAGGTAATAGTAGGTAATACCTACACATGTAATGATGTTTCTCGACCATTCAGATTGTCGACATTTTTTTCAAACCACGAAAGAAAAGGATTAAGCCGGAAGGACCTTTTCATTCATTGGGCCTCATCCTTTTCCCCTAATAGGAGAATTCAAGTGTCTTGGGATTGGTATTTTGGAGGAGAGAATCTAATTCCCGAGTAATCTCGTAAGATGCCTGTCGTTCTCATCCCGATTTCAATTTATTCCCGTTTAAAGTCCGCTTCACCAAGATACTTTCTGGAGTTGAGCGATCCGTTTTCGTTTGTATTTCTCAATCCCCCTCTTCCCCCTTCATGACGACTCTGAATAAAAAAAGGGAGAGAAGGAAACTGAGTTTGCAAGCAGATAGAAATTTTTGTCGGGATAATCTCGTTCCTTGGTCTCGTTTCATAGCACGTATACCTCCGGGCAACGCACTGTTGCGCTCAATCGATTTTTTTCCCCCTAGAATGTAGTAAGTAGGTGAACGTTTTGCCTTTGTTGCAGATTTAATGACAATAATCAAACAGTGCTAGTCTCACGAGAAATAAGGAGTAGGTATTTCCTAGTTTCAACAACGAGTGGCGAACGATTTCTACGCGATGAAAATTGGTGAAGTTACATTTCCCTACCAACGGGTAGGTTGTAGGTACGTGAAAATTGACCGAAATAGAAATATCCATGTCAAAACTTTACTTTAAATTCTTCGAAAATTGGAAAAATGTCGCTTGAACTCTTGTTGCATAACACCGTCCATTTGTACAATGAAAATTCAAATTTCGTCGGTCGATTCCAATTGTTTACTTATATTGGGAGAAATGAACCGAAAAGTTCAAAGGGCAATGAATTGTCAGAACAATGCTGGAACACATTATTGATATTCGAAGCATGATGAGGGGTATCAGTGTGGGTTAAGCCCCGTGTCGAACATAATATGAAAACAGTAGTGTTGGGTCGTTCCTTTGTACCCTTTGTATGAGGCGTTGATTGGATGAAGCGAGCGGATAAATATGAAATTGGTGCGGAATTTCATCCTTTTTCTTTGTTTAGAAACGTAGAATAATACCTTCGCAAAACAGATTTATATTTTCATCTTGGTCGAGATAATAGAAAAGTGTGGTGAGGGAAGTACCCTGAAAAAAATAGGGTACCTAAACCACCCCTCAGCCCCACTCCTTACCTTTATATCCTCCGGTGATCCGAGAGATTTTTCACCGATATATCGGATAGAACGATATTGAGTCGAAACACAGCAGCCCTCATCCTGCCGTTTCTTCTTTTCCTCTTCTTCTTTCCAACCCTTCGCGTTCATATCGCCTCCGCGCCTTTCCAACATCAGGAGCTACGCTATCAGATTACTTTCAGCGGAGGGAACCAATTATAGCAAAGCCGCCGCTGATTCACTGTGGAACGATTTTTCTTTTCCTCCTATCAGATTCTATTTCGCCTTGTTTCGCCCTCCTCCTGATGTACCTTGGCCGCTTCAGGCTCCCTTGACCCTCCGCTATTGTTTTATAAGTTTCTCCTTTTGTTCCTCGTCTCCCAACGAGGGTTATAAATTCCACGTTCTAGTGCATGCTCTACGAAAATAAGCTCCTGTTTTATACGATCAAACACACGATATCATGGAATTTTGGGGAATTCTGAATCCCACTCCAGACCGACATTTTTCGTATTTTTCTCACATTTTCTACCTTTCAAGAACGATAAACTCTGTACACCCTAAAAGCATACTAATGGGAGACTCCGTTCTATTGTGGCATCCATTCACTCAATAATGAGACACCCCGTAACATCCACCTTTCTTTCAACGCAAACAGGCATATCGTCGTTCAAGGTCTAACAGATCTCAACAGTTTTAACAGAGTTAAAATTATTCCTATTTATAGCGTTATAGCGTTATAACGAACTCTATACGTCGAAAGTTACCAGTACGATATTCACCATGCATACTAGCAGTCACACACGTTATACGGCCCGATAGAGAACACAAGTACAAAACACCAAGTACCAATGTTATCTTCGAATTTTTCTCCCGCTTAGGCCGCACAGTGGACCAAAACGCTTATTTACCTGGACAAAACCTAAAACTCCTTCAAAATGTGTGTAAACCGGACTCGAATGGATTTGTGATGGTATTTGGGGTGGTATACGATGAATTTGGCGTGGAAAGAGATGAAAACCCAGTCATGCAGCATGACCTAGAGAGCGAATTTTCAATAAACCATTGTAACAATTTTATAACTATGACAATTTTTTATGAATGGTGGGTCGTTTATAACTATGAGAAGTTTGTTTTGAGTTTTTGGCGCTGATTACAAATATACCATATTTTTCTATACTTAAGAAAGTACTTAATTGTCACAAAAAATAGAAAAAAAACTCTCTTTGAAGTGATTTTGACACTTAATTTACTCAATTTGACGCCTAATTTTCTAAATTTGACCCCTGTAGGATATTTTCTCAGGTTTTGGAGGCAATGGATACATGTTTAAGAACATGTAGAAACGGCAAAAACGTGAAAAGTACCTGTAATTTCTATCATTCCAAGGGGGACGAGAGGGGACGAAGAAGTGGTTGAAATTGACTGTTTGGGTTTGCATAAAGTTACTGAAAAAGGTTTTGTCACGAATCTTTTTTAAGCCTCTATTTTCTAACAGAACAGATTCAAAATGCATGAAAATGGCTACAGGTGAAAGTGTATACTTGCCTTGCGGTGTGATATCAATTTGTTTGATAAAATAGATAAAAGAAGACAAAAAAAGCGGAAATAATTTTTTTAGAACACACGACACTCCACTTCGGATTTTTTAGACACCAGATCTAGGGACGCGGGAGCGTCCCGCCCGCCAAGAAAACCGAAGCCCTGAAAACCGAAGCGACTGAGACACTGATTACGCGACGGAACAAGTTGGGGTTTTCACCATCCCGTAGCTCGGTCCCCTGAGTGTCTCGAGAGTTGATTTTTTGTACACCAACTCTCCAGGGGCACGTGAGGACGTAAAAAAAATTTCAGCTCTTGGGAACATCAGGTACTATATTATAAGTATTACTGGTGGTCACGAGTAATCAGTAGTGGTACACCTATAATGAAGTAATGCTTCAATTCAGGCTTGTTCATCTGGCAAAAAGCTCCCGCCAACAGCATTGAAAGAAGCGTAAAGCTCCCCGCTGGTGTAACAGAGGAAACATATTAGGTGAAACCGAGGGTGACTAAGGGTGAGAAGGGGTTGTGGGAAGGAGACAGGGAACAGGAAAACATTGACGGTGGAGGTTAGGGGTAGGAGGATCAGGTTTCTATATGCACACTCAACAGCGAGGTGCGAAGCACCGAGCATCCTATATATGTGGCTGGCGGGCAAAATGGATATCATTCCTTTTTGCGGCTGAGGTTTTTTGGCGGGTCAGTTTTTACAACGGAGTTGTTTTTGGGGGATGATGGTAACCGTTCAGAGGCTCAATTTCGACTAATATGAGGGCTAAAAACGACGTTGTTTACTTTCTGCAGCGTTCCGAACGGGGCCTGTTCTGAATCATCCTGTATACACCTGTACTTTGATTTTCTATTCAAGGACATTTTATTTTGAGGTTTTGTCCAGCTAAATTAGCGGGTTTGTCCGCTGTGGGCCGTGTTCGTCATCTGGTTTTCCTTCTTCAAGAAATGTTCTCTGTGTAATATTTGATACTGTGGAAATGAATTGTCTTGAAAAATGACAAAGAAACTCATCTTTTCTCGAATACCTAACTCTAATGGTTAGAGGTTCGGTATTGTTTGGCCAATCCACGTATTCGTGGGTTACTTCGTAAATATTCGCTCACGTGGTCATGCTGGATGACTGAAATATTTCTTTAATCAAGTGCAATACTTTTTCACTTATTTTTCTTGGGAGTGCTTTGTTGAATTATGTAGTGGGATAAGAAAAATCGTATACAAACGATACTCTTCCACCCTTAGGAGAACCAGCCTTCTCCTATTGGTTCTACATAACAAAGAATGTTCAAAAACCCCTTTTTCGCAAGATCAAAGATGAGCCAGGGTAATTTGAATGTCACAAGAAGACGAATGGATCGGAACAAGAGGATCAGAAGTGGAAGGGGGCTGAGGCTTGACGAAATCCTGGAAGTTCTATACATAATGGGTTGAAGATAAGGGGTAGACGGGAGCTATCCCCGGAGTGGATGCCTGCTCTTGTGTAGGCCGTGAAGAACTAACGTCCCTCGGGGGGAGGGAAAACGACAAAAGAGCTGGAAAATAACCAAGGCAGTTTCCCCCTCCGTTTTCCCCAACTCCGCACCCTGACAGAAACTGCATTATCAATTCAATGAGTCGCGTTGACGTGAAAAGACGTTTGATTTGGGCTTCGGCTCTGAGAAACGTGAACAACCCAAATATTTCAAGAGCCAACAAAAAATCCCTCTCAAAAATCCCAGGATTTCTATTACATTTTCTGCTACCGTATTCTGTAGGTGCCGTAGACGATCTACCCGTTGGTGACCGAACCTTATTAGTTTCAATCTACATCGTTAGGGTGCGCTGCTCGGCACCAATTTTGAGTTACGAAATGTTGTGGATCCCTGTCTATCTTTGAATATCTCGAAGCCAAGACAGCTGCTCGAGGCCAATTCCTCTCAATCACCCTCAATTATTCAGTACACGTCGCTGTAAACAGTAACGATTCCCTTTGAAGATAATGTCCGAAGTACCATTCTGTTCCTCCTGAAGAGCTGACGCTGCTGGGCACCAGTTCGCTGCAGCACATCTGTGTGTGCACGCAACATTATTCTCGGGGTTCACATTTCAAAGGCCGATCGATAGTGGACGTCAAAGCTCAAGTGCTTGCCAGAAAATAAATTTCTCAATGGCTGCTCGGCTGTGGAGCGTGTCTCTACCTCTTCACGTCCACTCATATATTTGAAGTGCCTCAATTGTAGGTCATTCATACACTTCGTTTTTTCGATATTGATCCTTAATCCAGCTTGCAGGCTATTTGTGGCACAATATCAACAAAACGTTGCAGGGCACTCAAAGATTCAGCACTAACCCTCACACCAAGCTGGATATCAAAAAGGGAGCCAAATGCCAACTCCATGTAAATGTTAGATAGGTTTGGCAATAAAATGCAGCCTTGAAGAGCTCCCTTCTACACATCCAACTGATCAGTCGTTGAGCCATCTCGTAGCTCCCTGATACCAGTACCGCCTATTCCAACTCTCTCGAACACGGCAATCATTCTGCTGTGCCTCTAGTTTGTCCAGAAATCAGAATCACAGTTCCTTTTGATTGTCGAGACAGTTCAGCCCCAGCACCCGAAATCAAAAACTTCCTGCGTACACAATGCGGAGCCCAAACTGTGTCTCCTTCGGAAAGGAAAACTATACTGATATATTATCGCCAAACAACTTATCAGTTCTACATGACTTACGTTTAATGCAATCTTATTTCTGTACAAGTATGCTCGAACAGCGACAAAAGTTTTCCTCAACGTACAGAGCCAACTTCACAAGGGATCCCAAGGGGAAATTCGTAGTAATTGGTAACTCGAGCTGTGGTAAGAACTCTTATGAAGTAACTATGTATGTATTACGATACGAGGCGAGGCGTTGTAACAAAATAACGGTACATAAAGTGATATCCGCCCCGTGTTCCCAGCCTGCAAACGCGGTGTCTGAAGCCGAGGAGTTGGCGAAAGTTCCATTGTGTTCTCAAACTTCTAGCTGTTTTCGCTCTTCGCGCCTTTTCAAAATGGGGAACTTAAGCGAAAATATATTCTCGGTCGTTGAACAATCTCGCGGAATCGTGGTTTGAAAGTGGTGAGAGCATGGGCGTATCTAGAGAGATCACATTCATTTCACTGTGAAGTTCAAACGCCTGTGAACTCCATCTAGAAAAGGTTTACCTACCTACATCAGAACGCAGCTTGGGGGTAATTTCATTCTTTTGTTTTGTTTTTTTTAAGTGAATACTTTATTTAAGTCAAATATTCAGACCGTAGCTGGAAAATTACGTAGCAAAGGGTCCCGCTGCTGTTGGGCCGACTTGCCAGACAGGATCAACACACCAGACAGAGGTAGTTGAAGCTATGCCACCTCGTCCACAGACTCGTCTTCAATCATCAAGATGTGTTCATTTATAATTAGTTTTGGGGCCATTAATTGCAGTCATAACGGATTCTATGGGACCTTTGGACTTGACCTCCATGTTGATGACCCTCAGTGACAGAGGACATACATCGTCCACAATGTCAAGGTCTTCCAACCTCTCCATTAAACCCCGTTGGATGGCAAAGTCTCCAACCTCTTCCTATTAGAACAGACCAACTATCTGCTACCTGTTTAGTGCGCCTCCTATCCATGCACATGCTGTCTCAGGAAGTAAAGGAAAAACTTGTTTAGCCGAAGGGAAATCTGCCTGACACGCTCTTTAGAATAATACAATCTTATCTATCAAAACGAACGTTTGCTGTTAGGTATGGTAGTGCTGTGTCTCGATCATTCGAAATACATGCTGGAGTTCCTCAAGGCAGCATGCTGGGCCCCTTCTTCTACTTGATGTACTCCCACGATTACCCTGACAACAACTCCACGACGGTCGCTCACTTTGCTGATGGCGTGGCGGTCCGCTCTAAAGCTTCGAGCGCTCAAATTGCCCAAGATAATTTACAACGCTATGCTCAAATGGTTGAAGAGTGGTGCACCAAATGGAGAGCAAAAATAAACACAACCAAGTCTCAGTTGGTTAACTTCCCCATTCGTAGAAATATACCTCGGAGCTCCTAATCGTGAACGGCACCTCAGTAGTGGAAACTGGAGAAACACGGTACCTCGGATTGAAACTTGAATCAAAGGCATCCCACATATCATCAGTCGTCCAAAAGGCCCGTTCCCGTATGTACATGCTAAAGCCCATGCTGACTAGTCCCGCAATACCTTTACATTCGAAAAAGCTCATGTACCTTCTACTCATTAGACCAGTGTGGCAATGTGGGTGCGTCATATGGTCGTCAGCAGCAGATTCACACGTCAAAAAGATTCAGACGGTTCAAAACTAGGTCCTACGTCTGATCACAAACGCTGATTGGTTTGTTACCAATAAAACCATTCACAATGATTTGAACATACCCGAGGTCACACATGTTCTCCAGCTTTCCTTCAACAAACACCGGAAAAAATGGAATCCCACCCAAACAAACTAATTCAGCGAATCATCGAAAACCCTCCCGCCCCGAGAAATGAAAGACTTAAAAGAAACTGGCACTCTGACCTCACAGGAAATTAAACTTATAATATAATATAGCGCCCTGTCCATGATATTTATAGCCAGCTGTTACCCCTTTATTGATCGTAGTTTATTAATTGTTAATAAACTAAGGAACTAAGCCTAAATTGTTATTGGTCTATTCATTTATTTACGTTGTTGCCTGCCATTGGGTGGAATCCACTGTTCATGTTTCACGTTAATCGCTATAATATAGCGATTAACGTGAAACATATATTATATGTGTCTATATTATATGTATAATACATATGTTGATTAATTTGCAAAACTGTAATGTACAATAAAGTTATTTTTAAAAAACAACGGTTTCTGCTCATTGGAATTGGAAAAACCCAGTTTTCTGATATAGGAATTACCTATTAACCAATATATTTAAGGTTACATAAATCATAATATTTATCCTTTACGAGTCCAAATAGAATAATATTCTATTTGGACTCGTAAAGGATAAATATTATGATATGGAGGTTTGGTTATATTTACCTAATAAGCAATCAGCAATCACATAAAAAATGACCAGGTCAAAGACGAGAAATTTCGTTTGTAACGTTCAAAACCCGATGAAATGGTATTTTTTCGAATCAACATCACTGGGGGGTATTATTTCTTTGAAATATCATTCTGCATGACTGGTTTTATTTATTCTTTCTTCGTCCAAACATGTCTCTGCTGGCCGTTCTTGTTCACCCAAACACCCTGTGAAAATGTACCCCAACAGCTTTTCCGACTGATTTCCCGACCCAAACGAAACAAAACACCTCCATTGAAGGATCTCCCACTAAAATGTTCGGCATCGCGTATATATTTAGCTTTGTTCCCCGCTCGTATAATCTGTCGCTCGTCATTAAAGGGCGATTTTCATTTCAAACCCAACATCCGACCGGACAAGTGATGAAAGAAAATGCGGAACACGAGGACTACGAAAGAAAGCAGATTAAGGCTCTAAAGACGCATTTCCCGCTCCGGTCCCCAAAAGGATAAGTTCCTTAAAAGGGGCCCATCATTCCATTTGTTGGAAAGTCTCCAAAAAGAGCTGAAAAGGACCGAAGCAGAAAAGTAGGTTCACAGGCCGTTTCTCTTCAACGCCGCCACTCAGGGATTTGCGCATGATGAGTGGACGGGGGATACGCGGAGGGGGAAAATCGTTACAGCGGATTTCTTAATGTAAATAACGAGGTTTCGCTTAGGGAAGAGCACTTAAAAATCGGATTAACGACTAAGTGGCTAGTTAGCAACTCAGTTCTCTCGCGATTTTTTTTTCTTTCTTGTCGCGTTTCTTGTTATTTCGCGCGACGCCCTCCTTCCACTCGTTTTTATCTCTTCCACAGCTCGTTTATTTCAGATCCGGATACTATATCCATTTCAGGCGTATTAAAAGTTTTTTTTTCTCTCTTCCTTTCCACTCCCCGTACTAACTAAACAGAATTTTTAGCTATTAAACAATCCTACCTCGTACAATAATCGTCAAGGTACGTCCTTTCAGAATACTATAATTGGACAGTTAAATACCATAACAGAATAAACAACCAATTTTTTTCGCGTTAACATAAAGGCATGTTATTTTGACATTTCCGTTCCGATTTTGATTAATATTTTTTAGATTGTATTTATTCGAATTCTTTGTAGCATCATCAAATAACCACTTGCAACTTAGGTTGTCCAACTACTGGTTAGCCGTCAAATGTGGACTACAGAGAAATCGACTGCGTTCAGGCTTCCATTCTGTTATCGGTTATACTCATCCAGTCATTTGACGAAAAACATAATTATCTGTTCGGACTCGGACTGAACACCATGCAACAGCCCGAGAAGGAGGGCCAGACCTGTGATGATATCAAGCATGCGTAGGGTTAGGCGATTGTCAAAGTGAAAGTCCATGTACTCGTAATCGATTGATCTCCCACAATCGATGCCCATTCAAACAATTGTTTAAGTAATCTTTCAAACACTCGATTTTATTTACTTAACCTCCAATCTACCAACCCTTGTAATGGCCTCAAGGCTCTATAAAATAAAAATCATTCATTCATTAATACATTCAATAATCTGAGTACAATCGATCAATCGTTCGAACATCGATTGGTCTTTTAAGCAATTGATCAATCGTTCGAACATCTATTGGTCTTCCAAAAATCTGTTGATTTGTTGCAAACAATCCAATAAGTACAATAAATTCTTTCAAACAATTGAAGACCTAAGTGGAAGAAGGAGGTATGTCACATTTTTTAAAATTTTGAGTTTCCTAGTGAATGAAGGTTGTATGTGACTTCTCTATCATATGACACTTACGCTGTAATTCTAAAACCCTTAATCACAGATATTCTGGTGGATGAAGGAAGTATGTAACATGTAAAATATGATTCTTTAATGGAAGAAGGAGGTATGGAACCGGTATAATATACACATACCACCATCTTCCACTCATGGATGCTAAATGCCTGTGACATACCACCTTCATCCACTGACTCAGCTGTTCAATACGAGTTTGACTGGATGTTAGATTCGGTGGTTTGATCGTGATGGAACCATAACAATGCAAATCTGGTGTGCATAGATCTTAATATTATGGATTCAAGAGGAAAACGACTATTAAACTTAGCTTTAAGAGCTAAAGATGACAAACAGGATGTTCAGATATAAACAAAGAGAATGACTTATTATTGTATTAATGTAATTGTAATGATACAGAAATCATAAAGGACTCAATATTACAGTTCTGTGGGGAACGAAAGTTACGGATAGTCGTTCAGGATGGTGGTACATAAAAGTAGACAAATAAAAACTTTAACAGCCCATATCTCAAAAGGTAGGCTTTGTAACATACCCCCTTCATCCACTTAGGTCTTCAATTGTTTCATCGTCAAAAAATCGATTGCTCTTTCATATAATCAACATGAAGCCGATTGATTATGTTCCGGACGACTTGGTTTTGCTTTAAAATATTGAACACAGTTCATACGAAACGACATGAAATCGTCCCCCCTGCGATCCAACCCGTGGGAAACGCCATCTCTAACAACAGAAGCCGCCTAATCCCATGAAAGCTAATTTAAGGTCCAATTCAATTTTTTACACGGAACTAAAATTTCTCGGCCTTTCTTCGTTTTCTTTCAAAAATCATTCCCTTTCTCCATAATACATATGCCACGAAGACACCGATGACAACTGATCACACCAACAACACTCTCCAAAACAATTGTTGACCCCTACCACGCACGTGGGTTAGTAGCCGGTGTCGAAAGGCAACCCCAGGGCGGCCCGGTCACTTTGTTCCTAAATAAAGTTGTTTCTCGCAAACTTTTATTTTTGTGGAAGTTTCTCATGATCTATACCTTCAAAGTACGTACTTAACCGTTATAAATAATCATCTTTAGTTATACTCGTACCACCAACTTATAGGTTTTCTCCGTCGTCATTTACATGACTCTTTTTGCTATTTGCTCATAGAAAACTTTTCCAATTGTTACAGGAAACGTGTTCGTGATAGCGGCCATTCTGCTGGAGCGGAACTTACAGAATGTGGCCAACTACTTGATAGTTTCTCTGGCCGTGGCCGACCTCATGGTGGCCTGCCTAGTTATGCCGCTGGGAGCCGTCTACGAGGTGAGCTCAGATTCCTTCTGTTCCCTGCCTCGTGTAGCTCGATAGTCTGGCAGTTTCGCAGTTTCAAACTACACAACAATCATGCCCTGGTGACCAATTTAAGCTTTGGTATACATCACTTGAAGGACCGACAAGAGCAAGGGCACACTAGTGGTTCACAACAGCAGTTTGCCCCGATAACTTCCCTGTTTTTAGCGAATTTTCGCAGTTTTCACTCCAAAATTGTTAAAATTCGAATTTCAAAAAACATTTTTGTATACCGAAAATAGTCAGCGGAAACAGACTACATTTTCAAATTTTTCCTTTTCATTGTTCAAATATGAACACTATCAAATAATTTTCAAAGTAACTTAGGTACTGTAAATTTTGTGTTTTCCCGGAGCTTAATGACTATCAGAACTATCAGAACTTAATGACTATCACCCTTCCAGAAGGACGTCAGGGCTATCTGGGTTAAGTACTAAGCGAGTATTCAGTGAGAGCACCCGTACGAAAACACTCAAAAATAGGTTAAAGCTACGTTGTTCCAATTTCAAATATGAAAACTACCAATCGGCTTTGAAAGTTAGTTCTGATACTCCAAAGTTGTTGGTTGTTCAGATATACCTAAAACTACAATTCATTTCTCATAGTTAGGTTTAGATGTCTTCTCGAAGTTTGGATACCTTGACTGTGAGATAATAATGGCCCTGCCGTGAGACAATAATGAGATGGGAATGTTACTAAATATCAGTGATATTCCCATCTTATTTCATGTTCATCTTCTCTTATCATTCAAATCTCAGTGAGTCAAGTCTTCATCATGGCCAGGCATTGGTCATGTTCAAGCGTTCTCATAGAATATTCGCTCAACTATATTCTTCAACAATCTCTGAACAATGAAATACTGACTAACTGTCAAGATTGAATGATAGTTTTATATCTGAACAACCAACAAATCGATATGGATTATTCCCCAACAAGTAGGTGCAAGTAGGTAGGCGTTTTGGTTTATTATCTTCGATAATGAACCATTGGAATCGCCCAAAGAAAATAATTTTTTAACCCCCCCTCAAAATTTGTTGGTTTACGTTTCAAGATACGTAGATTCAGAAAATCGAATAAAAAAAAAAACTCTGCAAATTCTTGACACAACGGTTCATTATCTTCTTTGTACAGATCACCCTTCTGTCTAGATCACTAGGTTTCTAGATCCTCAATGTTAGATTAATAATTATTATAAATTATCACTAATTATTAACAATTTTATCAAGTACCTAGTGAAAATGATTATAATTTATTGTTATAGCCGTCCGCGCCACTTTGCCCAGTTAGCGTTGAGTTAAAATTACGAAATTGTTTTTATGGGTTTCGACCAACCCCACAATGGTCCTCGAAACTTTTCATAACCCTAGGTCAAGGGGAAGGGGTTCAAAACGAATTTTGAAAATTTGAAAATCTCATATCTCGAAAAATTCATATAGAACGGTATGTTTTTTATTTCATATTTAGATAGAGTTTGTTCCGTAAAATTTTTTAAGACCATCCGCAGCTTTGTACGACCAGCCGTTCGTTCACAATGACGGCTCAAAGATTGTGCCTCACAACACGATCGTGAATCAAACTGTTGAAATACAGGTCCATTTTCATACTAACAAGCTCTTTGGAACATCATATGGCTTAAGTGATGTCGAGTTTGTTGTTCTGAGGTGCGTTTCGTGCTACGGAAATGAAGGTAATTTCGAATGTTTGTTGGTAGGTACTTCTTTTATAGAAAAATTATTACCGACGTAGTATTAAAAACCCCAGAATTATATCGTATTGATTAATCATAATTAATAATGATTATTATTAATAATAAATACGAATTATTAATACCTAACAATAAATTATTATAATTTTCACTAGGTACTTGATAAAATTGTTAATAATTAGTGATAGTTGATAATAATAATTAATCTAACATTTAGGATCTAGACATTTAGACCTAGTGATCTAGACAGAAGGGTGATCTGTACAAAGAAGATAATGAACCGTTGTGTCAAGAATTTGCAGAGTTTTTTTCACCGTTTTTGATATATCAAACGGAATGAACATCGTAGTTTCGCTAAGTTTCATGTTTGAATGGTGTCAATTTTGTATATTTATACCAAGTTAAATATTTTGTTTTTGATTCGAGTGTTGACGGTTTGGTACCCACATAAAGGGTTACTTTTCTCTTCAAGTTCATTTAAACTGATATCTATGTTGGGGTTTTTGAAAGAGTGTAAAGGAAATAAAGACGTGGAATAAGATGGGAGTACCTATACTCGTTACTGATGGAATAATATGGAATATAACTGCCACACGACATGGCCTTACCTCACAGCCAAGGTATTCAAACTTTGAGAAGATATCTAAAACTAACTTTGATTGATCGTTTTCATAGTTAACAGGTTTGGGTTGAAATGTAACAACATCCTCCACTAACGTTACTTTTTAATTCAATTCAATTTATTTCACAATATGTACCTGAAGGGTGGGTTGTGGGATCAGGGGGAATTATAATATAGCTGTTTCTTGTTCTGTAGATCTTCTTGGTATGTTCAGTGTTGGTATGGTGATACGTTACTCCATTCAAATAATGTTTTTAGCGAACCTTCATGAGCCTTGGCCCTACAAGAGTCCACAGAAACGTTTGCATCGCACGTTTTCATGAAAAGCAAGAAAACCCACTCAGTGAGGAAGCCGTAAAACCCGGTAGGCGTATATTGGAAGGGGAAAACGATGCGGTCAAATAGTCCATTGGCTTGGAATAAACTAACGCGAAAATAGCAGTCAAACGGTATTGGGTCCCAATGTTTTCATTCAGAGAGCATTTCCGTGGGGCCCCGTTATCTTTCTTTTGGGAGGTTTCGGAAGGCCCCTGTCCAAAACGATTGGCCCGTTGCCTCGACGAGGGAGGAAATTGATTCAGTCAGAATATATTGGGACGAGATCAGCAGGTGTTACTGGCGAATTGTGTTGGTAACCGGTTTCGGCCGTTTTATATATCAACAAAGACTTATCGAAAACCGGGCGTTGCACAGGATATACCGCTTATGTATATCTACGTGTCGTATTGACAACATGATTAAACTTTCAATGCGGAGCCTTTTATCCACAGTTATCCCTAGGAGCCGACTTTTTCGAATAAACGTTGATTTCCCCTCGTTATGATTAGACATCGATGATGAATAAGGTGAATTTGAATTAGAACTCTGCTAGTACGGGTGGTTTTCAATTCCCACAACACACCTGCCACTGATGTCCCGGGTTCGAATGCCCGCGTGATGTTTGCTTTCATATTTTGAGCAGTACCTACTTTATAGATGGGGAATATTTAACTTAACCGCTTCAAATAACAAAATACTGTCCAGTAACCTAATACCAGATAACCTATTACCAGAAAAACCATATTACTGGAATACTGTTTTGAGAACTTGGGGGATTCCGTGATAATAGGTTGGCTGGAACTATTCCATGTAGTACCAGGTAATAGGTTACGGAAAACAAATGCGTGAAAGGTGTGCGATCATAACTGTTATCGACAAGTTATTTGAGTGAATATTGAGTTAGTTTCGAGTAACAGGGACCGTCTAGTAATAGTTTGTGGTATTAGGTTATTTCGGTAGAAGGTTACCGGCGATTCGCCCATCTGGAAACCCAGTTCACGTTGGGCCCTGGAAAGGATCTCGAATCGACGGTAACCTATTACCAAAATAACCTAATACCGCAACATATTACCGATAAATAACTGTATTATCCATGCCTAACCTACTCTTCCTTTTGTTCGGAATGAACAAATATTTTAGAGTTCTGGGATGAATCTGTTCTATAGTTCGTGTTTCAAAAATTGAGGTCCCGTCGATGTGACTGGTATTTCTTCAAGGATTGCTTGAATGCTGGTTGAGGGTAATGTTCTCAAATAACTAAAAATCAAGACCACAATGTGGTGGATATTGTCTGGTTGGTTCTGGAAGGATTCGAAGCAAATTTAGGTGTTCTATCACGTTTCTAGAGTGTTTTGTGATTTGGGCGCTCATTTTGGGGTTATTTGCCCCCAAAAACACCCTAAAAATTTGTTAAAAAGTGTTTTAACCATCGGTTGGTGATAGTGATGAGGGACTTTGCGAGTCACCTACTCACTAGAACTTTTCCTCTCGTGACTACCGCCGCTCGAGAACTCACTATGAAGTCCACACGCCGTTCCCTCATCTCGAACGTAATGAAGGTGTGGAGTTCTTCTCCGTCTCTAAGAGTGGAAGCATCACTTTAATTTACACGGAAAGCTTTTCAAGGAGCCACCCAACAGAAGAGGAATTATAACTCAGAATCATGTCCGTTGGACGTGATGCACGGGTCGGTGAGCGTCCGTCCGCCCCACGATATGTTAGCGTCGCTCTTCTCGAGAAATATGGGTTAACTCGATTCTCCCTTCACTTCTCAACACGAGACAATTTATTTTCCGCTGCTTGAAACGTAGACTCCGATATAAATGGAATAACGCACTTTTTCGTTGGTACATACTGGGACGGTGTAACCAACATGATGAAAACTCCACCACAGAGAATTATTGGGAAAATATGCTTCAATAAGTCATCCTTTAGGATTGTTGCTCGGATCAGAGTTCTCTGGTGTGAAAAACCATCCTTGAGGTGCGTGTCTCTTATGACAGGAGCAACAGATAGCTTTTGCCACTTCTTACAACAGTGCGCAGTTTTTGAAACAGAGAGAAAGCGGTGGCTTAATGTAAAAACCTTAAGCTATGAACAGTCCCTTCACTGGTTCGATGTCAAATTGGAAAGCGACTGGCTATATTCGTTTTTATATACAACCATTAGGATAAGAGCATTTATAGTCAATGAAGGATTTCTCTACTGACCATATTGCATTCTTTTTTTGCCGAACGTAAAAGGTAAAAGTTAATATTAATTTTCGATTATCTATTTTCTTAGGGAATAAGTTGAGAAAATGTTCTGTTTCCTACTACAATGTGTAAGCATCCTTCCGAACTTTGTGTTTAAAATGCATATTAACCAACTCTTGTAATATCTCCGGATTTATACAATAAAACATTTCATTCATTCATTCAAGTCAACCATTTTCGAAATACGATGTTCAAAAATCTACAGTCATGCAACGTAGCTATAAGAGCGAATTTTCGAAGAAATTACTTTCTTTATGTTAAATTTCTCCATTTTACTGGTTTTATAATAAATTTTGTCTAGATTTTATGCCGTGTAACACCTCAGTTATTAGGTTATTCAACGCTGAAGACGATGGTGTAGTCAGAATCGGGATATCTCATTCCGTTATCAAATTAGAGCTGATGGACCGTAAAGAACATCTCAAGTAACAACCACGTTTCTTCATTGTCAAAGTGCTCCAGTTCAAGAACGGAATAAGATATAGCAATTCTGACTTCCCCATCGTGTTCAGCGTAAAAAAAACTTTAAAATGACGCGTCGTTTTTACTTGTCAGACTGTTTCATTTTGGGAAGTTATGAGTAAAACTCCCCAATATCCCCCCTTAGAGTGGCCCAATTCTGCCCATCTACGAACTTAGCCTTCCAATTGCCGAGATAGATTTTTTGTGCAAATTTGAACTTTTTATCTCAATTTGTAGAAAACTCCAATTTCCGGAAATATTCTGATTTTTGATGTATTTTGCTAATTAATTGAGAATGATCTGGAACAGATTTTGGTATGAACATTTTCCGGAAATTCGAGTTTTCAAAATTTTTGACCTACAATAGTTTCTTTGTCTTCGAAAATTCGCTAAAAAATGTTCACGATTTAAAAAAGGCCTCAATTTACGCAGTATTGATGAATAATTCAAGCTTATGACTAGATATATTCGATATCTTTGATATAACATCCGGATTTAACCGAAAAAGTGTGGTTGTGGACACCTTTAAACCTGACAAGAAAATCCATTTTATTGGGAAAATAAGGAGCTACTCCTGAGGCACCTTGTAAATCTTCCGGTACCCCAGAAGTACCCACTGGTTGAAATTGCGATGAGACAACTTAAGTATCTTTCTCGTTTGTTCTCGCCTGTGACGCCACCCCATTAGTAGGTACCTGCGTCGTTCCAACTCTCGGTTTAACTGGTCGTTCGTTCGGAATGAATTTAACACGGTCCCAGAAGAATTCGCACCGTCGCTATAACTGAATTAACCGAAACTAGGAGCGACGGTGCTCCGAATTATATAAGCGAACCAAAGGAAGAACGAGGGACTAGATTTGCCAGGAGAGATTTCCGAGGACGTTAAGAGCGAGGGACCGCCAAGCTCGCTCGTCGTTGAGATAAGCTGAGGTAGTAAGACCTTCATCCCCTTCCTCTACCATCCGAAACCCGGTCCCGCTTGTGTTACGCTAAATAGACGTTTCTATTCAGGCAACGTGCCAAGCGCAACATACACCCGAATGATAAACACAGCGGAAAACCAACTGTGGAGCACATTCATTAAAGATAAACATTTTTGGTAGCCATCCAGTTGATAGTGTATTGTGCGTGCTCTCTTCAGAAGCACCACCGTATCTACATATATCTTTTGAAAATTAAGTTTTATTAAATAATCCATTCTTTAAAAAATAACTCTGCAAATTCTTGACACAACGGTTTATTAATCCCCCCCCCCCGGCACCTATTAATTGTTATTAATTAACTCGATATCTGAAAACCATGTGCTGTTCGAATCAACTGGGCCGGTGTTCGAATCATCTGCCCCAACTTTGAACTTTGAGCCCTTATTGTGAATGAAGTTTTGGGGTCACTACAGAGCAGTGAATATTGGCGACATACTTGGAATCGTGGCAGCCGATTAATAGTTGGATGATGATAGTAAGAACGTATCATATTATTTATTGTGTCTCACTCATGAGCTGACCATCACTACATGAAGGAACGGGGAGGAGGCAGTTTGTGTTGACGGGTTGGGGGGGGGGGGGGTTGCCTGTAACTCTTAATTGTGGCGCGTGGAGGTGGTTGGAGGGGGCGGGGGGGCTGTAACTGTTAATGGATGAAGGAGTTTGAACAATGGCGTGAGGAGGTGGTCCTTTCCCTACGACAGACAATGAATAATATGATTCATTATACACATTCATTATACACATATCATGATGCACCTTCCGCCTATTCATTGGCCACAAGGATTTCCTCTATACCGCCAATATTCACTGCTTTGTAGGGACCCAAAAGACCCCCCCCCCCCCACCCTCCAATCGCGTTATCTGCTTCAGCTCTCGTTATGGACTTTTGAGAGTCCGTTATGGGCTTGACAATCCGTTATGAACTTGAGAGTCCGTTATGGGCTTCAGATCTCGTTATTCCCTTGATACTGAGGTGTCCAACCTCCTCCCTCCTCCCTCCTCGCCACTTCTCATCATCCTCCCCCGCCCACCTTCCTCCTCCATTTCTTCTCCAGCCGCTCCCTCCTCCTTACTGTCTCATCATTCCTCCTCCTTCTTCCTCGCTATTCCTTCCTCCCTTATTTTCCAATGTACCTAATCTCAAATCTGAGGATACCGTTGGAAACTACATTAAATTTCCTATCCCTCTGGTGCCAAACTAGAATCTTTTGCTCAGGTTCACCAGGTAAAAAATCAGCCTAAAAAGAAAAACTCGATATTTGAAAACCATGTGCTATTTGAATCATCTGGGCTAGTTTGAAAAAGGACCCGACAGGCTGACTCTCAATTCACTCTCTAGTTGACGATTTTCGATCTGCTCCAACTTTAAGCCGACATTGTGAACGAACGGCTGGTCGTACGAAAATCCAATTGGTCTTAAAAAATTCTAAAAAATAAATTCTATCTAAATATGAAATAAAATATACACCGTTTCAGCTGAATGTTTCGAGTTTTTAAATTTTCAACATTTCAAAATTTGTTTTGAACCCCTTCCCCCTGACCTAGGGTCATGAAAAGTTTCGAGGATCATTGTGGAGTTGGTTGGAACCCGTGAAAAAAATGTCAAAATTTTTAGCTTAACGCTAAATGGGCAAAGTGCCGCGGACGGACGGATTTTTTTTTTTTTTTTTTTTTTTAATTCGATTTTCTGAATCTACGTATCTTGAAACGTAATCCAAAAAATTTTGAGGGGGGGGTTAAAAAAAATTTTTCTTCGGGCGATTCCAATGGTTCATTATCGAAGATAATAAACCAAAAGGGCGGACCGCGTATACCGGTTTTCCTCGAAAATCGAAGCCCTGAACAACGCTCCGAGCAAATTGGTCACCAACGACAGTCGTTCAATGATTATTCGTTCTACGATAATCGTTGAACGATCATCTGTACGGTCGTCCCGAGCAAAACATATCTTAACTTCGAGAAAAATGGCATCCAAGTAGTTGGCACAAAGTCTGGCAAAACGGAGGCTACGCCCATTGAAACGCGGATCGAGGGCTGTCTAGTTCTAGCGTCGGTTTCAACATGCCTCGAGGGCAGAATCGGAGTAGTTAGTGCGGTATTCAGGATCCCTTTTAGGGAAAGATAGAGTTTCAACCAGGCCAAACGAGCCCTAGAATGAAGGAGTTTACCACTTCGGCGGTGGATGTGGCAGGATGCGGCAGCTAAAAACATCAAACCGACCACAGCTCAAACCCTCTGCCACTGCCCCTCTCACCGACGGGAGTTACCGGCCTTTCCGAATACCTTAATTGGTAGACGGGCTCAGTAACCGCGTCGAGAGTTTCAAACGATTTTCGCGCCCTGGGACGTGGAAGGGGGGGGGGCGTGAGGGAAGTCGGCGATGAAATTTCGCAAAAGGTGTCACAGCCAGTCGGACAGCGGGTTATATGACCGCAATTACACGTTCTCTTTCGACAATCTGCTCCGGACTGAGGAACACACAGTTTATTTACAACAAATACCTACCAATCGCGATACCTACCACACGTCAGAGACAACCAAAGCCTTATCAACAAGACTCTCGGCGTTTGAAATAAAATCAGGAGGCGAAAATGGAACTCTTTTATTTATTTATTTATTTCATATATTATAAATTCACAATAAACAGTAGAAAAACTTATGTAGTGTATAATTTTTTTTTTCTTCATATAAGTACAATCGTATAACATCAGAAAAACCAAAATGAATACTCCTTACATAAATTCAGTGTAACATTAAAATTAACGAGCATTTTTCCCCAATATGGGCTAGTTACAGTTTCTTAGTGTTTTACCGGGAGAACTAGAGAGCACCACGACTTCAATGGACGAGATTTTATTATGTACAAAGAAATAGAACAGATAGCTACAATACGAGTAGCATAAGAAAAAAGATAGCAGAACACAAGCTTCTAGATATATGGTTATTAAACTCAAACACACATAAAAAAGGAGCAACTCACCAACATCAAAAGGGACCCCCCCAGATGGCCTACCGATGCACGGCCATCTGAAAAGAACTATGTCCGCCTATTCAGTGGATCGAGGGCAATCCCCAGGTCTAGTGTAGCTCTCTGTCACCATTCTCTGACCTATAGTACTGTAAGTCAGGTACTTACCTACTGAGTAATACTGAACAATCCGGGCGAGGCCCAGGCTGTAACTTAACATGTCATTCATGTGCTGAGATTTTACGCACAAATTTAAATTTTACGCACAAAGTACTTACCTTGGTGTATATTTTGATTCACATATGAAGTTGGACAAGCAACTCATTGAGACAAATAAAAAATTAAGTAAATTATCATAATATGATAATTTACTTAATTTTTTATTATTATGTATTTACATATACAAATACATAATATGTTATGATAATATTATTATGATAATTATATAATATTATATAATATGTTATATATAATATTATGATAATTTACTTAATTTTTTATTTGTCTCAATGAGTTGCTTGTCCAACTTCATATGTGAATCAAAATATACACCAAGGTAAGTACTTTGTGCGTAAAATTTAAATTTGTGCGTAAAATCTCAGCACATGAATGACATGTTAAGTTACAGCCTGGGTCATGTAGCAGTAACTTTACACCGCAATCTGTCGTGGGATTCACTATAAGCTCCTCCATTCTTTATAATGGTGTCGCTAGGAAACAGATGCCGTTACAAAGAGTCGTTTGAATATTATTCAAAGTTTGAACAGATGCCGTTACAAAGAGTCGTTTGAATTTCAAACGACTCTTTGTAACGGCATCTATTCAATTGCAAGGAGAAATTTTATTTTTATTAGAAGAAAATTTATTAAAGTTCATTCCGTGATTTGTTCTTGCAATTGAATCTCTCTTTTAGTAAATACTATAGTTTAGAGATTACAACATGGTGTCAGAAGTTTTCTTTTGAATATATAGTTTAGGTACCTACTAACTATGCGACTACATAAACAACATACTAACAAATCGGCCTCTCGGTCAGAAAAAACCGACGTAGAGCTTTCAATGATGCCGCCAGTCACCAAAGGGTTATCATTTCCGTCACTTCCGTTTGAAAATTTCCTGAGTACTAAAAATACCCTCGACTGGTCGTCCTGGAGAAGAAAGTTTGAACGGTACCGCCTCACCTCCCGCCTGATCTATGAGCCCAATGAAGTCCAGGTGAGTGTACTACTTCTAAGTATAGGTGATGACGCTGAGGATATCTTCGAAATCTTTGACCTAGGCTCTCCTGCTTATGACGTGGTAATTCAAAATTTTAATCATTTTTACGATAAAAAAGTGAACCTAATATACGAAAGCTAAATTTAACTAGCGTTCTCAAATGGAGCATGAATCCGCCGAGGCACAGTTCTCCTACTCGGGCTAAAAGTCAGATAGTTCGTTTTTGTTACGTTCAACGTCAACTTATTTTCTCTCAATCAGGAGTTTAATATTCGCATACTTTGTTCGGCCTTGGCATAACAATCATCCCATGACTCACCAGCCACATATTATGGAAGATTCGCCAACTGCGGAATCTGATTAAGAGGCTGGCGTTACAAGTAGTTGTTGTGGCGAACGGAACGTGGAATAATGGGGAATGACGGGAGTGGTGGGTATTTAGGTACGCCCCATGAAGGTGGCATGTCTTTATTTTTATTTGACACTTATACTTATTTATAATTTATTTATATCAATTCTGGCTGTAAGGTGTATAACTAATGCCAATAAAGAATATATTTAAAAAAAAAAAAAAAGGTCGGATGTTGACGTATGTGGGACGCGGTGAGGGGGGATGACGTAGAACTCGACATTGGGGGGGGGGGGGAGAGGTATGGGATTCTTGCATTTGACATCGCTCCTCACAGTTCAAACACCTAACAACGGTGAGTTTTCCCATTAGTAAATCGATTTATTTTAACTAAGAAACATTCTTTCGTGAAAGTTAATTTCCTAACAAAATATAAGTTTGAGACTTTTACAATCTATTTTCTAGCAATTTATTTCAAATAAGACGTTTTAATTAATAATTATTAAAGGAATTACATAAGCATTTTTACAACTTTCTTCTAACAAGTGTTGAACTATGAGTTGCTCAGTTAATTTTATATCACAATGCCTATTTGTTGCAGCCTTGTGTTCTTGAAGAGTACAACACATTGCAATAGCACTTCACCCACCGCTACACCTCTCCTGCTAATTGTTCTTGAAGAGAATAGTGAAACCATCGTGTCCAAGTCGTGCCGCTCACCCCTCTGCTGAAACCAACTCCCCCAACCACCTCTGACGTCAACCACTTCACCTCTCGCCATTCCTTCCACCCCCTGCATGGTCAATACTACCCTTCTCTTCACCGTCAACGTTGTGACGTCAACGCTGTGACGTCAACACTGTGACGTCAGCGCTCCAGAATCATGGAAATAACACTACTCGATCGATGTAGTTGTAGTGGGAGGGGTTGTAGGAGCGAGAAAACGAAATTACGTTGCATTTTTCGAGGTTAACTCTAATGCCGATGCTTCCACCATCCAGCATTTTGCGCGGTTAACTCAGATGCCGATGCTCCACCATCCAACGCTACCTGCAATTGGTGCAACCTGGTTTGTTGCAATGATAACAGCCTGGCCCTTAATGACCGAGAAGATTTTTAAATCGTCTGCAAAAATCAAACCACTTCGAGGAGGAGACGAGCCATCATTAAATTTTCTTCTGCAGATGCCCCATAATTGCTGAGTTCAGACTTCGGCCTTGGGATACCGTGCATTTTTGGTGCAAAATTTCAATTCTGTTGGCTGAACTCTATCGTATTATGTTATGTTTGAAAAAAAAGTAAAATAATAATTTTTTGAGTTCTTAATATTAATTATCGTGTTATATTAAAATAATAATTTTGTTACGTTAATGAAAATAATAATAATTCATATCATCATATTGTGTTCATCATCTTTGTGTCGAGGATGACGAACTCTCGGGCAGATGACCAGTGGTCCGTCCCCTAAATGTTTCAGCAAATTGCATATCGGCTGTTGTTTAATAAACATATTTTCTATTCTATTCTGTTCGTCTGCAAAAAACAAAAATGTGACATTTGAGAGTACCGTACCAAGGCTATTAAGAAGTAGGAGGAAATGGATAAGGGCTATTTATGGCCCCGGGGCACTCCGGAGCTGGCAATGAACGTTTCGTTATTGATAGTTTGAATTTTCGTTAGTCATAGTTCAATTACAATTTAACCCTAAACAAACTTAGCCCGGTTTCATATCGCAAACCACACGAGTAGGACGATGTCATTTTTGAACTGTCTCGGCGAATAAACGAGGTTCACCATTCACACCGTTTCTACACCGCTCCAAGGGTTGAGACATCACGTTAGCGTTATAGACGGAATTGTTCAACGGTGCGAATGTTATTCGATTCAAAGACCGTGATGTTAGGAAGTGGGATATTCCCCCCAAAAATATATAAGTACCACAATGTCGATACGTCCTCGTGACAGACTCCGGAAGGACTTTGAATTGAATTGCAGTCTCCGAAACGACTGATCAAAGGCGACTTTCCCACTTGGGCAATAGAAAGTGGAGGACTCCAATCGTCGGAAAACCCCGAAGATATTTTCCTTCGAGAGAAGCCTGAGATCCTCAATTCACGTCAATTCCTCTCCGTTTACCGGAGTAAAGATTCCTTGTTTCCTCGAGATATCGTTCCCTTTTAGACTCTGGAACTAACTGTACTTTGGCGAAAAGTTATTCCCCTGCGGGCTCCCAGAAGCTCCTTTTTTTCCTTTTTCCTTTTTTTTTTTTTGTCGCCGTCTTTTTATCTGGTTCTTACAACCAGGCGACTCTCTTTTTACCTGGTGGAAATAGGTCGCTTTCTCAGGACCCCGCTCTACTATTACTGGTGCGGCAGGCCATAAATTCGCTCGGAGGAAACGGCCAGCTTCGGGTTGTGTCGGGTGACGTGGAGTAAACTCGGAAAACTATTACACAACGGTTTATTATGGTTGCCCTCGTGACCCTCATTCTCTTGGCAGTCACTGTGACACCGTAAATATTCTTCGAGCAGCTACAAGAGCAGAATCTGATAATGACGCCAGTGAAAATACATGTTCGGTAGGGGATTCTTCAAGGATTTCGGATCGGTGAATCTAATTTTCAAACATATTGGAATAACCCAAAGTTAACAACTTTTGGATAGTATAGCATTTTCCAGTTGAATTAAACCTTTTCCCAATTGGATTAAACCTTTTCCCAATACAATTAACCTTTTTCCAAAATAATTAAACCTTTTTCCAAAATAATCAAACCTCTCAAATGAAGAGGGTGCAATAGAAAATAAATAAATGAAGTAATACGCCGCCGAGAAGAGCACATTCTTACTGAAGTAATTGAAACAAGTACAGCTACAGTAACCCCCCAATACCACGCGAACTACGTCACAGACATGTTTCTACTGTTGCCCGCTGCGGCGAATGGAGAACCGCTGGGTCCGCGGGAAGGGGGGCTTGTTGATGAACTGAACCAAGAGATGGCGTTGAAAATCACCGTCGCAGGGTTGTTTGCCGCCTGAGCGGTGGCATCGTCTGAGTCAACCTGTTATCTGCTCAAGCCTTCTTTTGAGTCCTCTCTATTACGCTTTTATGATCCACCCGCGCTTCGCAACGGTAGAACAGACACCACCTTTAGGACAGGCCCCACTCATAACAGATACCACCTAAGGATTTACAAAGAGTGGTTGTTTGCTACCATAAGCCAAGGTTCAAGGGTGCGTCCCAAGTGAGAATTATGGTTTGAGTAATATTTGGTTATTGTTTGATTAGTGGCCGAAAACTTAGCTTAGTTAGAAATTAATTGATTCCCATCACTCTCTATCCAGGCTTTGGACTGGCTACTTGGAAATCTATTGAACGTACATAGTAATAGATTTGCATGTAGGCGAGTTTAAAATCCTATTAATTTTACATATATTTACAGCACTCTTTACACTTGTAGTATTATACAATATTTACATATATTTACAGCACTATTTACACTTGTAGTATTATACACTATTTACATATATTTACAGAACTATTTACACTTGTGTAATATACACTATTTACATAACACCTATGTATATTATACAAATAATTCCTAATCCTTCTGTTTCTCATCCTAATTAATCCTTATCCTACCAAACTAATCCTAACTTGTAGCTCCTTCACCCCTCCCATGTTGTGATTTCGTTTCTCCCGTCATTGTTTTTTTTCACTCCACCAGCACCTTTATTTCAAAAGTGAAAAACTACCGCCTCCGCCGTGTTTCCCACCGAAATTAGTGTTTACGTTTTGGTTTCATCTCGTGATCTTTCTGTAATGTCTCCGTCTCCGAGGAAGAATAGAAATAGAGTCAAACATGGGCGGAAATACAAGCGACCGGAAACGCCCCATTGCTCCCATTGCATTTTTAGCGTTCTTATTCCTCTGCAACCATATCCCTCCAAGAGTTTTTCACACAAACAATTTTCACTGAATTTTAAAGTTTTTATTTTTTCCAAATTTCAATTCACATAGAATTTGAGCACGTAGATATGAGGACAAATCTATAAAATGAATTTAGGCATTTTTTTGGGGAATGACAAACGAACAAAATCCAAGATAATAGAAATAAACTGAAAACCCCCAGGGTACCTAGCTTCATTATTGACCCTTCATTGACCCTTCCTTATTCGTTCACGCCTTTGTGGTTCACTTTTCGGCAATTCCTAATTTACCCGCAAGAGGTTTAATTATTTTGGAAAAAAGTTTAATTGTATTGGGAAAAGGTTTAATTAAATTGGGAACAGATTTAATTCTTTTGGGAAAAGGTTTAGTTCAATTGGGAAAAGGTTTAATTAAACTGGAAAATGTGTAGTTATATAACAGGGCCAATGTTTCTTGAGAATACCAGAGTGTTCTACCTAATCAAAGTCTCTTTATTAATTAGTTATTTACTCCAATCCGATATGGATCGGTGGCTAAAGTAGGGATCTCTGAGGAAGCAACCAGTTTCTCCATCACAAGCTCAACAAGTTTCCGTCGAGAACGTTAAGGACCACAAACCAAATGAATCTTTAGTTGATGCACTAAGTAGTCTGAACAGTACGGAATTGATTGGTAGGTACCTACAACTATTGTAGATAATCGAACAGAATAGTTTCAAAAGTTATGATTTGAACATAGTCAGCTTGATTAATGGGAAGAATGAGGTTGTTTTAATTGGCACAATTTAGACAAATCTGGTTTAATTTTTGATAGCCGGAGTAGGAAGTAGGTAATGTTGAATCAAAAATCAAAAATTAAACCAGGTTTGTCCAAATTGTGCCAATTAAAACAACCTCATTCTTCCCATTAATCAAGCTGACTATGTTCAAATCATAACTTTTGAAACTATTCTGTTCGATTATCTACAATAGTTGTACCTACCAATCAATTCCGTACTGTTCAATTTGATTTTTGTAGAAATCTATAAAATGAGTTGTTACTTGGCAAAAAAATCAAGACGACATTTAAGTACTTATACAAACAGTAAAATGGAGACATTTTACATAAACCAGTTATTTCTTCGAAAATTCGCTCTTAATGCCTTGCTGCATGACTGTATTTTTTTTTTTTTTTTTAATCACCATTAAGTGCTGTTAATCAATTTTGAAACTGACATGAAACGCATGCAGAGAGCGGTGACATAAAGATGGAAACAATTCATAGAGCGCTTTTGGCGCATTTTGGTTTAGTTCTGATATTTTGCGTTCCTGTGGTTCAGTTCATGGACAAAAACTCTGCAAATTCTTGACACAACGGTTCATTATCTTCTTTGTACAGATCACCCTTCTGTTTAGATCATTAGGTCTAAATGTGTAGATCCTAAATGTTAGATTAATTATTATTATGAATTATCACTAATTAATAATAATTTTATCAAGTACCTAGTGAAAATTATTATGATTTATTGTTAGGTATTAATAATTTGTATTTATTATTAATAATAATTATTATTAATTATGATTAATTAATACCATATAATTCTGAGGTTTTTAATACTACGTCGGTAATAATTTTTCTATAAAAGAAGTACCTACCAACAAACATTCGAAATTACCTTCATTTCCGTAGCACGAAACGTATTTCAGAACAAAAAACTCGACATCACTAAAACCAGATGATGTTCCTCCCCTGGCTACATTATTAGGAAAATTGACCAACCTTTGAGCCAGGCTCAACCTTTGAGCCGTCATTGTGAACGAACGGCTGGTCGTACAAAGCTGCGGATGGTCTTAAAAAATTCTACGGAACAAACTCTATCTAAATATGAAATAAAAAACATACCGTTCTATATGAATTTTTCGAGATATGGAATTTTCAAAATTTCAAAATTCGTTTTGAACCCCTTCCCCTTGACCTAGGGTTATGAAAAGTTTCGAGGATCATTGTGGGGCTGGTCCAAACCCAGAAACCAAAATTTTAACTCAACGCTAACTGGGCAAAGTGGCGCGGACGGCGTACGGCGGACGGACGGATTTTTTTTTTTTTTTTATTCGATTTTCTGAATCTACGTATCTTGAAACGTAAACTAACAAATTTTGAGGGGGGGTTAAAAAAATTTTTTCTTTGGGCGATTCCAATGGTTCATTATCGAAGATAATAAACCAAAAAGTGTCCCGCAGTTTCAGGAAACAGTCGCTTTTACTCCGATAATTCGTGAAGTCATGACACAGGTGGAAGTGAAGTTTTTTTGGAGTTCTCTCCACAACCGAAAGGAATATTTGAAATAAGTAGCATCTTCACAGGCTGCCAACTGACGTGAGAAGGAATAGAAATTTTATCATCCCATCACACACATTTACCTCGACGCTCGCCTTCGGATTCGGAGCACGATTCCACTTTTGATGTAGTGATCTACTTATACTCTCATCTTCAGACCTTCGGCGAACGAAGTGCACCTGAAGTTGTGGTATACGTGTAGATTTCGTTATGCCTACAGGTAGAAGTTATAGGCACTTATAACCTTTCAGCGTATAACTTACTCACTGTTTACATTCCTCTCAACCGCAAACATTAACTTTTCAAGTTATGCTTTCAGTGTTCATCATAGAAATGAGTCGGTATCACTTACCCACCGTAATTGTAGTTCCATTCGTGGGAAGTAAATAACGTCTGATAAAATCAATATTTTTTAATTCGAAAAGTTTGGTTTTACTCATAGACAACCTGATCCATCAACTTCAGCCTTGATCTTCCTTCAACAGCAACTCAACTTATAATCTTATTTTGTCTGAATAGTTAAAGAAGACTTACCTGTGGAGTTTGGTGGAGGGGTGTGGAAAAAATCTGAGGCATGATGCAAAGATTACTTGAACTGAAACGTGCCTTGAAATTACATTGTGTATACCACGAGACCCCTCGTCTATTTTCCTTAAAAAACAAGTTGGAACAAAGTTTCACGGGTTCACTTCCCATGATTTTCTCGTACGTTTTTAATCCAAGATCAAAATGTAATTAAAAAGGTTGAAATTTGACATCAACTTAGTTATCTCAAATGGAATACAAATTTAATGTGCGATTTCATGAAAAAATGACCACGAGTGACAGTCACACGAATTTCGGGGTTGGTGATAACGAGCACGAAAACGCTCAAAATATGCTCTGTGAGGGCTATCAAAATCGATTCCGAATCCCTTGGGTAGCGATGAGTCGCTGGTTCGTACGAAAACCGAATGACAAATAAAACGGACGAAATAGAAGGACCATCGGACACGATGTTCGGGACAATAATAAGATGGTTTCTTATCTCCGATTCTCAGGTGGCTGCAGCTTACTGTAAAAGAAAGTGTGGGATTTGGAGAGGGAGGGGGGTGTTAAGGAGGGGGAAGTTCTACCTAAAAATACGAGTACACGCGAATGATGTTCACTGCAAATTGGCGAAAACCCACCCCGAAGCTCATATACGATATTATACGAAGAACTTATACGTTTACGGTACATATTGACCATTGTGATATGACTTGGAGGATCTTTACGATGCCAAAAAGGATACTGGAGAAGGCTATGATGATCCACGAACCGAGCTGTTCATTTTCAAGTGAAGGACTAATATTACTATTAGGTATTACCTTTATGACGAAGGAATATAGCTCCATGCAGACATTTGATGTCTGTACGACTTTCACATATTTGTATCTTTTTGTATTTTCGTACCTTTGGAATCGCCCAAGAAAAAAAATAACCCCCCCCCTCCTCTCACAAGTTTGAGGGTGTACGTTTCATGAAACGTAGATTCCGAAAATCTAATCCGCGGCACTTCCCCCAGTTAGCGTTGAGCAAAAATCACCTACGAAATTTGGTTTCTGTATTCAGACAATTTTTGGTTTCCTTTGGCAGTGAATTCAGGATGGTCTGGAACGGATTTAGGTTTAGAGAACAATAATAATTATTGTTCTCTAAACCTAAATCCTCTAAATTATTTTCTCTTCTTCGACAATCCGCAAGGATGACTTTTGGTTTCTCATCTTCGATAATGAACCTTTGGAATCGCCCATGAAAGGAAATTAGCCCCCCCCCCCCCTCCGCTCAAAATTTGAGCGTTTACGCTTCAAGATTCGTAGATTCCGAAAATCGAATTGAAAAAAACAAGATTTAGTTTCACGAGCTCGGATAACACCCCTGAGGATCCTCGAAACTTTTCATTATCCTAGGTCAATGAGAAAATGAATTTGAAACTTTAAAAACGGAACTCTCGCAAGAATTTTTTTTTAAATAATATTTATGCAGCAGCTTCCTTTATAAAATTGTTGAGGTCGTCGATCGATTGCTCTGCTGGAGCTGATTGACTTCCTTGCGCCTCAGCATCGTACTCGCTCTCCCAACCTATTTCGCGTTTAGTCTACACCAACTAACTATCTCTCCAATAACCGCCTTCTACGTGCACTTGTGTCCCTAGATTCTGCTCCCTCCGTAACTCGAGTAGATATTTCCTATGGGCAATTGGTTAATTAACTCAACGATTCCCTGTAGTAGTTAGATTCCTACGTATCGTACTTATGTATAACCTACTTATTAACTAAGAACATTACATTAATTGTTGTCAATGAATAAAATATATTTTTGTTTATATTACACTGAACAGATCATAATTACCATGCTTTTGTAAAATTGGACTCTCGCCCGTGTCAATTTAAACGAGTAGATTGAAAAAAGCGAATAAATCCTATTCTACCTACGACTCGGGCTGATGACGCCGTAGGGCGAAAACTTCCATATATTAAGTGTATCCCTCCTTTTAATTTCTCCTCCTGTTAAAAAATGCTTATCCATAATATCACCGCGAGTGCCTTCGTTTCCACAACCGGACCTATTCTAGAATAGGTCCGGTTGTGGAAACGAACTTATATACCTATAAGTTCTGTAATGCATCTTCGTAAACTCTGTACTGCATCTTCAGTATTGTTTTGTCACCGACGATGATTTATCACCGTAGGTACTCATATCTTAACTAAGAACTAGACCACTAGTGGAACTAGACCATTTTGTTCAACTACTCTTGTCTTTTCGCTTTTTTGACTTCGATTTTCATATACCCAAGCAGCACAACGACGTCGGTCTGACGTCGTAAGAGGTCGGGAAATCCGACCTGACTTCGGGCGACGACGTCGTACCGACCTCACCACGACCAAATGCCGACCAATGTGGGGAATGATTTCTTGGTTGTACCGACGTCGCCGCCCGACCTCAACTGACTCAATACAAAACCGACATCTTCCGACAAGGAAGGTTATCTCTCTCCACGGAAATCATTAAGATGGTGGATGGTGAAATACTTGGTGTGAATATTAAACGGTACCTACCAACTCCCGTAAGTCTCTTCAATTTCTAGTCTCTTCAAATCATCCGCGGAGAAAAATTTAACGTGAAATCCTCGATTCTGTCTCTCAAAAACCAGTGCCCTCCGAATTTGAGACGTTGTAAATATTTTTTTCAATTTGGTAACTATTGTGAAAATGTTATGACGACTTATTATTTCGCTGGTTTCACTAGTAAACTGCTGCATTTCCTTGGTAACTATCAGAGTTATTACTAAATTTGAATTTCAGAAATGAAAATATTGGAAAATTATTTAAATTAATATCTAACCTCAACCTAACCTGTAATGGAAGATGGAAAAAGATGGCGAACTAGGGATCGAACTGTTTGTACATATCTCTGTAGTGGCGCCGACCAGAAGTCTACCTCTCGTCGGCTGATGTACAAAACATGTACAGAAATCTATAGTAACGTACTAGTTCCCAAACGGTACAGCAGAATGAGCGCCTGTAGCGTCCCACCTGCGTGTTATCGCCATCGCCATTTCACTATAGAAATCCGACGTTGTGGCTACCTCGTCTATCTTTACTACAGATATCCGACGTCGCGGCGACCTCAGCGTTATGTAGTACAGATATACGACGTTGTGGCCACCTCGTCAACCTGTAATACAAATATCCGACGTCGTGGCGACCTCGTCTATCTGTACTATAGATTTCCGACGCCGTGGCAACCAATAGCAGTTGCGTACAGAAATCTCTACGCCATACCGACGTCGTGATGACGTTAATATTTGACATACAGATTTCTGACGTCGGATATACTACAGATTAGGTAGCAAGTCGTGAAATCCGACCAATTGTGCTGCTTGGGTATCCATTGTATATTGACTATTTTGTTGTCGAAATACCGAATTCTCATTCCCGTCGATTCGAGCGAAATGATCGAAGCTTCTGTCTGGCGATGAGCAACAACGACAAAAAATCCGTTGAACCGGAAAGCCGCTAAATGTTTCGACGCTCGTAAGGGGCAGATAACTTCGCAGAACCTCACAACAGAAACAGCTAACAACCTGAAAAGGATAAAAGTGTAAGTGCCACAAAGACAAGATCCCTACAACAAGGAACCGTCTATTAATCAACTATAAGTCGCGCTTCGCCAAACTTTTTCCGTTCCGTTTTATTTCGTTTTTCCTGG
Source organism: Stenodema calcarata (assembly GCA_963920205.1). Classification (NCBI taxonomy): domain Eukaryota; kingdom Metazoa; phylum Arthropoda; class Insecta; order Hemiptera; family Miridae; genus Stenodema; species Stenodema calcarata. The sequence goes on along the minus strand of OY986053.1, from coordinate 31,107,090 downwards.
TTTTTCTCTTCGTTCCCCTCGCCCGCTTCCTTATAGATGAAAACTTGTTGTTGGCGAGGTGATTTATCAAAATGAAAATGGAGCAAGAGTGGAAGAGCGGTGACGAGGGGTGCGTAGAAAGATACGGTGCCCGGGGAGCGTATTTGGTTTATTACTTTCCTTCTGGTGAGTGATGACTCGCCCGGCACAAGAGTTGAAACTTGACCCGTCATCAACTTCGCAATTGCTGCGGTCACTAATACCGACTGCTTTCACGCCGTTTGTTTCCTTTAAGGGCCTGTTTTCCCCACTTGTCCCAACTTGTTTTCAATTCACTTGTTTTGCTGACATACTCACACCTATCAAGGCGGTAGATCGAGTGAGGCGCTGAGATGCAGAACTGGTTAAGCCCATCTTGCAACATGGAGTTAACCATGGTTAACTGCAGTTTTGGCTCAAATTAACCATGACTCAAATTCGGAAAACCACAAAAAACGTTTTGATAGTGATCGTGGCTCAAATTCAGATATTTTACGGGTTTTTCCACAAAGTAGGCCACTCCAAATCAAGACAAATCAAAACCGTAGCTAATACCTAGTCCCTTCGAGGTGATGGATTTCAGTAAAAAAGTTTGGGCTTAACTAGTTTTGCAACTAACCATGAAGGATCTAACTAATTTTGCAACGGAGCTGGCGGAATTTATCACTAGAGTATCACTAATGGCCTCGACCCATTCCATTTTTTAAAGAATTATTCAACGAATAATTCTTCTCAATATTGAACTTCAATATTCTTCTCGATAATTGTGACGTACTGCTCACTCCACTGGGTGCGGTGAAAATGAGGAAAAGGTGGAGCCTATTAGGATTCGGTGCGCAGGTGCGGGATCGATAGTCCTAAGAAAAATCCAGAACCGTCAGAACCAGTACAAAACGGTTCTGGACTGTCTCTAGAAACAGCCAGCGGAAAATCCTGAACCGGTTCTGGCGCACTCCAGGGGCGTCGACGATTTGGGACCGTTCAGAACTGGCTCAAGAAACAAACCTCTCATGTCCCTGACTTGAGCCTCACTTCATCTGATCCCCTAGAACCGCCCCTGCCAAAATCACCGGTTACTTCATGCCAGTCAGTCTGCCAACTAAAGGTGCAGCGATGAGCGCCATTTCTGGTGTTATTCTGGTCCTTGTCACAGAAAAAAAACCTCTTTCCTGCTCTCGAAGACCCAACCGTTTGGCGCGTCACCTACGGCCCCAAAAGAGAGAGAGAAAACCCTCTGTACAACCCTTTTAAAAAGTATCTCTTCCCTTTGTGCATCCCACGTCCATCGATTCGCCTAAGCCGTTCATTGTTTCGACAAGAGGTCGAGCTCCGGGTCGCCTCCTGAAAGCAGAAGGTCCCGATCTCTCGTTTGAAAGGTCGAGTGGACAGTCCATGACAGTCATTGTCTCAGAAGCCGGAGGACCGGTCGAGTCAAGTAGGCTTTCGAGGGGCAGAGGAAGCCCCTGTGAAAATAAAAGAAAGAAAAACTTCAAAGAACATCCATCCCCTTTGTAAAATGGTACTCGTGTATATGGAACAGCTTTTCAATTTTTTTTCTCCCTCATCGGAGGGTGACCTCTTGGGCATTTGGTCTTGTTGAGAGGAGAAAAAAACGCTATATTCAATTTGTATAACATATTGCGTAAACGACAGGTCATTGGAAGCCAAACTATTCAACGTGTTGAGGCGTTAAGTAGAAAATACATTACATTTTAGTCTTCAAACTCTTCAAACGACAGCTGTGATCGCAAGCGGCAGTGTGGCCACCCGAAGTTCTTGTTTGTTTCTTTTTTCCGGATTCACTAGTTATGTTTTATTATCTTCGGTAATGAACCACTGGAATTGACCATAGAACTGACTCAGATCACGTGACCATCGCCTTGCAAAGTGGTACAGAATTGATCATGTCTATGTTGATGCAAAAAAGTAATTGAATTACCATCACGATTACATTTCTTGGTAAGTAATTGGAATTTGTAATGGGTAATCGAATTACTTTTTTAACAACTCTGTTTTGGTACCTATCTCTCACCATCTCTCACCCCTACGATATGTCTTGGAATTATAAAGAAGAGCCCGATGTGCAACCCGCAATACTCTACGGTCTTGCAGTTGCAGTATACCATTTTGCGTACTAAAGGTTCAGGGAAATATGAGTAGGTATACGATGTACGTAAGGTATGATATGAGTTGGTATGATTGTATGGTATGAGATGGACTTATACCACTTTCCCTTGCCCTTTCTTTATTCCAAAGTACATCAGGATTACCCTCAAATGGTTCACCCAAAGACCACCCATGGATTTTGGTAATTCGGGGTCACTCACATCTTGTTCAGCGTAGCAAACTTGTAGCTGTAACGTAAGGTGGTAATAGAATACTGAAGAAGCAGGATAAGAAAGAAGCAGTCCTGATTTTATGGGTTTATTTCAGATTCACTGTTCTGGCGTCGTGGTTACGATATATTTCCCCTGAACTTATTTACAGTGATCCATTCTCGAAAATAATAAATAAAATAATCCGTCCGTCCAACAAAAGGACATAGACCTCATTGAAGAGGCACCAAATATCGTGGAATCGTGTTCCTTGCGAGCTCAGGTCGACCTTTCAATTCTGTCCATTCAATTCACGAAGATTTGAACACGAACAAGGATCGTCATTCTTCACGGTTGTTATCGTTGTGGAACTCCGGCGGTTATAAAAACCGTCGAGAGAGTAATTCATACGACCAGAACTATCCGGCGAAGGTATCAAGGTGAAATATGTATCCTCCGATCTTTATCCGAGCGTTATAAATCATTTCAGTGGAACGAAAAGAAAAATTTCAGTTCTGGTCAGACGTCGGTAGCACAACAATGGGCCGCCGAGAAAATCTTATCGTCATTTCCAACCCAATTCAGTTTCTACAACCAACGAAACATTTTAGTTTTGACCTTAGCGAGGGGGTTCGGGAAGTGAGGGCCCTTTTCTGTCGGGGAAGGAATCTTGCGCTTCGGCCCGGATATTGCACTCCTAAGTTTCACTTTAGGAGTCTTCGCTTACTTTCCCCCTTCAACCTTTCAACCTTCCAGCGGTTCCTCGGCTAGTTTCCCACGTAAATCCTTATCGTTTCCACTTCAGGACTTTTTCTTGCATATAACTCCACTGGAACTTATACGATTACGGATCAGAATAATACACTATTTTCGTTCTTCCCACGTTCTTTTTCAATTCAACGTGTAGAAACGCGGTTAAAGCGACCTCATGCAGATGCAAACCTTGTGGGGACTCTGGTGTTGGCGAATTTAAGGAGGTTTGATTAGAAATCTTCAAGGCGACACTTCTGAAACCAAAATGCCAAAAGACTTTAATGGTTAAAATCAGCATGGTTATGCATGGTCACGCAGTATTTTATGTACAATGTCTCCATTTTACTGGTTTTGTAACAACTTTTATCTCCATTTTTCGCCGAGTGACACCTCAGTTTATAGATTTTTATCGGATTAGAGCAGATGAAACGTGAAGAATATCTTGAGTAACAACCACGTTTCTTCATCTTCAGTTCCAGTTTTAGAACGGAATAAGACTTTAAAATGAGGTGTCACTTGTCAGACTATTTCATTTAGGGCATTCATGGGTAATTCCCCCTTTCTCCCCTAAAACTCCCCAAAAAACCCCTTAGAGTAGCCTGATTCTTCCCATGACATTGTTCCATTGGATTCCTTCGTGGATTTGAACCATTTTGGAAAAATGCAACAAACAGTATCGCTCCATCTTCATAACGCTTCGACCGGTTTTGCAAACCGTGATGTGACCATTCGATTCTTCGTAAAATCTTACATATGAATCGATACTATCCTCAATTTTTCGGGTTTTGAATTGAATGTGAATTTATTGGCAGAAAGAAAGTATTCACATGACATGTAAAATGGCATACTTACTAACACAAAAGAACTGAATTTCCTTCCAACTAAATAAGTACATAAGAACTTGTGGTGGCTGTTGGAGCAAACCTCAGCCAAAAATTATTAAACCCATCAAACATTTAGCAAATGCAATGTACCCAAATAGTTCCAAAACGGAATCTTACCATAAATTGATGAAATTCCCTTATCTTGCTCAGACTTTGTGTTCTAAAATTCACAAAACTGCTGAACTTTTAAGGGCTGAACTCATCTTACAAGCATAAAGGAACTGTAAAACTTCATAATATGCATTCTTTTTCATTATGTCAAGTTATGGTCGAATATGACTCCTAGATATTCCCATTTTTCAGCCAATAGTCGGAAATTACAATGACATGGGTCGGAATTATGAAAACATGAGAAGTGACAAAAAACTACCCCAGAATGGCAAGAGAAATCGCGATTAGAGAAAGAAAACCGAAGTAGTGAGGTTTTATCTGCGTTGAGAGCCATACAATTTATTCCCATGCAGGTCTTGACAAGAAACAAATTCTAATTAATGGTTTTGTTGACTCTGAAAGATATTTCCCATAAAATATAACAGATGTCGAAACACAGCAACTAATTAATGTACAATAAAAATGAAATTGGGCATAATAAGGTCCCCTGTAGCATTCCACAAGACAAAGTTAACTCATCACTGAAAACGCTATTAATTCAAGTTGTCTGCGGACAATGCGACAAGTAGGAACTAATCAGATCCAAAGGTGCGCTTGTACCTTTTTTTGCGCAAAACTGCGCCACAATTTCAAGATGGTCGATACCTGGGTGTTGTGGATGCCATTCAAATCGCCGATATCGGAACCGCCCTCTCACGGATTGCGATAGTTCTGAACGTACGGTGACACGAACGTCTTCAGCCCTCTCCCTAATAAGATATCAGGGGCGCGGTAACCGTCCTTTACCGCGTAAAGCCGTTGGGTAAGTGGACAGTTGTGACTCCTAATTTTCGTGCCGCCATCGTCAACTGCCATCATCCTGCGATGGCCTCATCGGGTCGGCCCTACGAGAGGGTTCCCGAATCCTCCCCCAGCGGCCCATACCATTACCGTATGTCTTCTTTAATCTCCGTCAAGGCGTTTCCCCCCCGAGCTTGAGCTCGTTTAGATACGGAAATCTTCCTTTCCATGGAGTTCTCGCGACCCGTTTCTGTGACATCATCACCGAACCCCTTCACCGCGGAAGGTTTACTGCTTATAACGTACGGTTGATTAAATCTTGCGCGAAAGCCAGAACAGTTTCACCAAGACTTTCAACCAAGGGGAATCATTCGGGTCAACAGCTGAGAGATTAGATATCGAATATATTCAGGTGAGCACTACCCACTGAGGAACTTAACAAACAGCCAATATAGAGAACAACTCCATGGGTGTGCTAAATACAAAAAAAAATCCACAGTCATGCAGCATGGCTATACGAACGAATTTTCGACGAAATATCTGGTCTTATCTAAGTAAAGTATCTCCATTTTACTGGTTTTATGAAAAAAAATTTGTATCTTGATATTTTGGTGAAAGGCGAATTATAGGTACTTGGTTACAATGACAAAAGATTATGCTTACATATATAAGTCTACATAGAGACTTTACTTAGAGATTTTAAGGGTGCACAATAGGGCTAATTTGTGGTTGGCCGGATATTCATCTGACTAAACGGCTGTGAAAATGGGATTGATAAACCGTCCCTAAAAGGGAAGATACGAATGAATTCGTGTTCTTCCAATTACATAGACAAACTTCCGCCGTTGTCTCAATTCTCTGGTGGGCATCTCTCCCCCGTTTCCGTTTTATCGAGCAAAAAGGCGGCACTTTTCCTCCCCTCATCTGCTAGATAGGCCTCTTCATTAGGCCAATGGCTGAAGAAACTCCGACGCCGGATCCCCCTCCACCTCTTCAACTCGAGCAGTTATCAATCATTTTAAATTGTACTTGTTTCAAAGGATTTCTTCACCGCCACCTCCCTCAACTTCCTCTTCGGTGGCCGCGTTAATGAAGTTCTCCAAGCCGTTAAGTTTGAACTTTGTTTCTCTCAGACTGGTAGTTGGTGCTGCACTCTAAAATCCTGGAGTCGTTAAAACCTTCGGAAGTAGAAAAACAGCCACCTGAACTGCTTACCAATTTTGTTGAAGAAGTCAACCAAGGTCCTTGGAAGCCTTCAGGAACTTGAGGGAGGTTAAATATTTTCTCATCCGCTATACAGGGCAACTCAAAGTTTCGAAACAGTGAGACACAGATTATTTACTTTTCAACGAGTAGGAGTAGGTTTGATATTTCGAGAGGGAGAAGAAATTAAATCCATGGTCCGACGTTTTCCACAATTTTCAGGATCACTATTCTATTGGCTGGCCCCTTGTCTAACGATTGGATAATTACGGTCTACCTACCTATTTCCAGTATCAGCTTTATGATCTACTACTTACACCCTATATGCGCACTTGACCATAATGTGAATAGCAGTGACGTTTGTAATGATGCCTGATAGAAAACACATATGAGGAGCTTTCTTACAAACGGGCTTATATCCATTTTTTACACATTTGGTTTTGGATGGAAAATGGTTGGAAAATGAATCTTTGGGATAGAGCCTAGCATCTCCCGAGTTGATTTCCTTCCAAAACCGCTGCTATCCACCTCCAAAAGCTCGCTGAAAATAGGTTTATAATCAGAATGGCCTATATCCACCCCGTTATGTCCAATCAAATCGTTTTCATCAAAGTGGCTTTCATCCATTTGAAATTGGTATCTACGAAGTTCATTCCACACGAATGGGCTTACATTCAAATTGGTATTATCCACTCCTAATATTGAATGTGATTCATTGCTCAATCGATAGATGGAAACACTAGGCAAGGCTTCAGACTGAACAATAGTAAACCACCGAAACCACAGGTAGTATTGCCATCACTTTTGTGCTACTGTGTTGATCACTGGGCAGGCTAATATCAGTGTTTCTGCAGTTTAAAGATGAATCTGTGAGCCCGAGTTTTTGAAGTTATATAACTCGGTCCCATTAGTCTTGAATCATTAAAAAGGCACTGGCTAAAATTTAAACGATGCTCTGTGCAAAATTTCAAGTCAATCTGTGAAGGTGGAGAGGCTGCAGCCTTGACCGTCTGAATAAGGAGAACAAGAAGAACAAGGTAAGAGCGGAAACCGGGTGTTTAAAGTTGGCTCCGGCTCTCTTTAGACCTAGCGACTTGAAACTTTCAGGGCTTTCTATTATCCACCCTAAGAAGATCCACACCAAAGTTGATCGGTCAAGTAGAAGTAGAGATATGGATACCTGAAATACGCGTTTCGTGACGTCCGGTAAACATACACTCGGTACCGTTCGTTCTTTTCAAGTTGTTTGCTTGGCGGGGCAGAACGCTGATGCGTTCCTTGATGATCTGAATCGAAGAGCAATGAATATAGCGGTGAGATATACCTAGGAGGTGTCAAGTGATGCAATACAACAGACTTTAAGCCTCAAGACTGATTCGCTGGGCTAATGTGGAAACTAACAACGATGGTTTTGTCCTAGCCAATAAGGTGCATTGCTTTTACAAGCAAAATAAAGAAATTGAGAGAATGCCAAAATTTGGCATTTAATATATCCCTGGCCGGTACCAACTATCTGACGTGTTGTGTACATAGGGCTGGCGGAGTAGATCAGGCTTTAGGAAAAAACTAGACCTCAGTGGAAATTACTGGGTTTGTGAACCAGAAGTAGACTACTACAGATCTTAACATACGCAGCTCAATATGTGGACGGGTTTTAGACCCGTTTCGATCTTGCTTTATCGATATTCGTGGTATTTAGCTGGTGTAGACTCCTGAACCCGTGTCATATTTGATGCTGATGCCATTCTGGAGTGGACGAACCCCCCGAAAAGCAGAATTAGTGGCTTTAGGGAGTTTGCTTTCAGTTGACTCAATTGTCGTAGTTATTGAGTAGGTACTTACGAGATATTTAGACAGCACTCAGTATCAGGAGAACAAGCTCCGCGGTGTGACACCGATTCTGTTATAACATTATATCGGGACAGATCGGGGGATGATTCGGCTCTTGAGTCGCGATAATTGGATCCTCCCCTTCATAAACGAAATGGTCCTCGTCTGTCGGGGCGTTGGATGCAGTCCTACTGGGATCACCGATCTAATTACGCGCAATTATTGATGGGCCTGGACGTGCAAATGTTGAAGGAAAATCCGCCGGAAGGTTGAGGTGGACTCGCCGAGTAGCAATCGTTGCGGTCTGCAACTGCCCGATACTCGTGAATAGTGCTGAGTCCCGGTTACTAGTTCGAGTATTCGGGAAATAATTACGCGGGTACTTCAAACTCCACTAACTATCATACGAGTGTTTCTAATCCACGCAATCATTCTCATAACTGACCCACAATAATTAATATTTAGGTACCGGCTAAAGTTTCCCGGATTTTCGATAATTACCAACATCATTCTGAGGTTTGAGGTTCATTTCGATGATGAAGACTCAAGTTCGAGAGAAAATATAAAATTTAGTGTCGCATAGAACTAATTATAGAGACGACGTTCGTTAAAACTACCGTCCTCCTCCCACCGTTCGTTATTATACATCGAACTAATTTGTTCTTCATCAATTTAAAGTGACTTCTCCGCCAAATTCTCCTTCAAAACCAAACCTTTTACAGAGGCTGAATGAAGCTTTTGCAGTCGAAGAGTCTGGAGCACGACCCCGAAGCGGATGCCCACTAAGGAAATGTGCTAATCATAGTTATCACATACGATATTATCGTTGTTGAAAATGGAGATTTTTTTAAAGGAAAGTGGCCACTCAGGGGGAGGACACGAAAAGCCATTTAGGGGAGAAAAAACAGGGAATTGAACCTTTTTTAATGGACAAGCTGCTAATGCTACCTACAAGTTAATGCTACCTGTAAAGTTGAAGCAACCCCATCCAATCACCGGGAATATTAAAATCGTAGAGGGAAGGGATCATATTAACCTGAGAGAAGGGACATTTTCCCTTTTTCTACAACTGTTCGATGGATCTGAAAAACAATTTCCATATTCACACACATGAGTGGACTTTTGGAGTTGTACCTTGCCTTCCAACACAAGAAGAGTTCATTTTTTTGTTAAAGGCCAAAAATTGGTATTATTGACTGATTGGTTAAAGCTGAATACTGTAGGAAAAGTTGGGAAATTTAGTTGCCAATAGAGGGAACAACGTGGAGCGAAATTATTCACGTGTGGAGGAATGGTGTTGGGAAGCAGATACTTTGCTCGTGTATACGCGAAGCACATGTCCCTATATAACAAAATAGCAAACCTAAATGTTAACGTCCTACGGGAAAGATGCTGGCTGAAGAATGTACACCGAAACTCACCGAAACTTTCCTTGAAACTCCTCAACTGATGTAATTTGTATCATCAGAAACCAGCCACCCGTACATGTATCAGATTAATTATTGAGCATTATTGGAGCGTAGACATGTAATAATTCCGAACTTTACAGGATCAACAGGGCGCCATAAAGTAGGTAGACAATAATATGTTCAGAGTAGAACATAACAAAGTAGAACATAATATTATTCTGCAGGAGATGTATGGTCGCCAAGGACCACATTGCAAAGTTAAATAGTCATTCAAAGTTAATAATGTGGCATCCAGAAGCCCACTGCAAAACCTTCAAAGTCGCAAAGCCTTAACTATGTGCTCATACGTACCTACTTATTCAATTGAAACGACACATCTTTGAGTTAAGGGCAGTGAAAGGGTTGATCCGACACTTCAAAATAGCAATGGCGAGAAGATGGCCGGAGTACCACGATCATTATCCTGCAGGAGGAACTTGTAGATGTATGTTCCCACTTATTGAAAAAAATGAAATGAAAATAAGTAACTAATAACTGTTATTCCTTCTAATATACACAGAACAGAAACCTAATGAATAATTGTGAAAATACCCCACTTTTTGGAACGCAGTTCCGTGCTAAGTGGGGGAGATTTAACGGTGGACCATGGATCAAGAGAAGACTACATCTATACTCGACTACACCAAGGCTGTGGACGGGTCATGGCATTAGCAAAGAATATCTCCATAAGATTGGACAGTAAGAAGGACCAGTGTGGTGTGTGCGGTGAAGTTGACAACTTGGGACATGTAGGTACACAATGTCATGCTCTTCAAAATTTTGGCACATCAGTTACACGTAACTGAAGTGCCAAAATTTTGAAGAGGAGTAGGAGAAATTATTCGCTGGAATCAGTGAGCTATTACCCAGACAATTTAAACAACAATTTTAAACAAATTTAAACAACAATAATAGTTGAGCCGGATACCTACGCAAAAGTGATCAGTTTCTTGAATTCTGTTGAGTATGATTTCTAGTTAATAACTAAAAATCATACATATCACGTAAATGTACTTAATGGCTGTATGGAGCAATCTCATGTCGATATATAAAAATACAAATAATAACAAATTCCCCTCCCTAATTAGGGATATTGATTGAAGTCGTCTGGAATCACTGATGCCACGTTACCTTATCGTTATTACAGAGTGAACCCCAAGGTAATTAGGGCAGAAAAAAACTAGCAAGTTATTTGCATGTCGATTCTCCATTGATTTCATCAATAGGAACATAAACGTTATATACCAACCATACGGGTGGCACACGATTGATGAAAAACGATTGATCAAAAACTGTAACATTTATGAGTTTGACACGATGTTTTATGACCATTGATGCGACAACTCTGCGATACTCAAGCTTAATGATATGATGGCAACACAAGAAAGCAATACAAAATAGACTGAAAAGGTCATAACTGTGGTTGTGATGTCGAAGGCTTATTCGTGATGGGCAAAATGAGAGATGAACCAGCGTCTGGTGACGTCCACTCCCAAGCGTATCGTGGATTTTATATCCCTGAGACCCATTTGGGAAATGTAACAAATTTCGTCACAGTTCAAGAGTTGTATGATGATATGTGATCACACCCGAATTAGATGGTACTTTAATGAGTTTTAATAGTATCGAAGAGCTTTGGATGTTTGGACGCAGAGTGTGATCGAGCGGAAAATGTTGACATGATAATATTATGATCGTTTTTAGGATGAGCACGAGGAGAGTGGGAGGATCGATATCTTCGTGTTCACGGATGATTCGAAACGACATAATTGATCGTTGTTGAATCGATAAATAAGTGGAAAGGTACGTTGAACAAGGAGGATGTAAATGTTCAGGTTTCAGCGAGGGAATTATTTTGAATAGATCAGGAAATGGTTGTAGATCGAGAAATTCACCCTCCAAATAACTTACGAATAATAATTAGAGGGGAGTTGTAGGAGTTTGGTTGTAGTTTGATGGTATAATACAGAGGAACGGCCATCCGATTATCCCACGACTGTCAGTTCACTACATACAAAGCCCAACCAGCTGGTGGTCACTACTGATTAAGACCTCGGAAGACAAGAGAAGGATCCCCCTCCACTACCACTACCAACCCCTTTAGAGCTGAGTTCAGAGCCCATTGTCCCCGTCTGAGGTCCGCAGTGAACAGCTCGCTTTCTGTGAGACCCTCGGGAAGCTCCTTCCACTTGGAGATCTCCTGTTGATGTGCCATCAAAGGTGGAGAGATGCCCTCTGGAATTAAACCTCTACCCCTCAACAGACCGATTCGACGTTTCGGCTCGGGACCTTTGCAAACAAACATGTAGCAATCACGATCTCTTCTCCCCTTCAGGTCCTGAACCTCTTTCACGGCGCTTATCTCTACATACACACACAAGGTACACCTCCCTCACTCAGCAAACTGTGGCTTCATCGACAAGAGACCGAATAAACCTTCACTATGACTCCAAAGGAAACTTCTACGGGACTATGTCAATTTCTCATAGGATTTGTTATAATATAACAAATCCTATATTATTATTGCCAATTTAGAACTTTTGAAATCGATCGCATTCTATTGTGACCACCGGCTTCAACTGGACCGAGAATGTTCCTTTAAACTTTGAATAAGCGCAAAATACCTCAGAAACTTCAAAATAGAACAGTCCAGTTTTTGAATTTGATTCTAATCTGAAGCGTTTTACGATCAGAAATTAGTCTACAATGAGGGCTCAATGATAGAAGTAGATTAAAATCACCAACATGTGAATCTAATTGGAGAACATCAAGTCAATTGTCATGTTGGGGAACAGCTAAATACGAGGTGGTTCCCTCGTAATTCTCATTGAGGCAAGTTGGTAATAACAACATAAGTAAATAACAAAGAGAATCAAATTATATTCTTTCAACCAATAGTCAAGTCATTTCAAGTTAAAAGATACCATGCTTTCTCCTTGCTGATTAGCATCTTCCTCCATATATTTCCTGAGTAGATTCATCACACCAACTTTAAAAGCAATTTTATTTTATTTAATATGAATAAATTTTATATACATAATAAATAACAATTAATTTTATAATATAAATAAATTATATCCCTCCCCCCTCACACTACCACCCCTTACTTAAACCAATCCTGCCGTTTCTGCCTACAAAACCTCAAGTTGTTTCGTATAGTTACGGGACTCGCAAGGATATTGTATACTGGATCACTGGATCATGACAGAAGAGTGTGATCTACTCGAAGATAATGAACTGTTGTTGAAGAATTTGCAGAGTTTTTCCATTTCCTATCAACATCCCGTCGCTTTTAATGTACTAGAATACATTGCAATTTAAATGCGGAAGTTTAGTATACCATCACACCCAACCATACAATGTCAGGCATATTATGCAAGGCAGAAGCTGTGTGTAACGAAACACACGGTTTTTTCACTTGAATTCGATTCAATTGAATTGCAAATTTGTTACCGGTGGTTTTCGTTTCTTTTGAAAGCGTAATTTATCAATCATAATTACGGGACTGACATGAATATGGTCGGTGTGGGGAAGAAAATGGGAAAACCGATTTTTTTCGATTTATATTCTATCGGGCTGATAAATTATGAGACATTTAACGTAGAATTTACCAAAACGGGGCCAAAATATAATTACTACGATTCATTGAATTGCCATTAATTTTGTACAGATAGACCATAATATGATACACCGTACCATAATGTATTGGTACACCGTACCATAATGTTGGGGGGAACTATACAGTCCACCCGCTGGAATTGTGTTTTTGTTCGCTTGTTTCGCCCAGCACTGCTCAATTCTATTTCTTTCTGGTTCTACTCGTATCTCCTCTTTTTTTGACCTGATGAATAAAATTCTTGAAATATAATCTAAAAGAGAAAACAATCAACTAGTAGCTACTTAACGTTGAAAGGGTGAAGGCACAAAAAATAAATATCGGCACCCCCGCGATGGAGGTTTCTTCACAGGTTGTAATTAATTGGGGCTGAAAAAACTCGACTTATTACGGAAAAGTCATTACTTTGCCATCAACTTGCGGATTCGCCTTAACAATGGGCCCATTAGGAGTCTTCCAATCGGATCCAGGAAAGTGATAACTCCACTGAAAAAAAGAGCGATGAAAAAGTAGCAACGGGGAGGAGGGAAAGGAATCAAACGATTAAAAGACGACTCAGAGGGAATGGGGTTCACAAAATGGGGCGACCATCAAAAGACTCACTGAAAGCTTTTCCTCTAAAAATACTAAACTCAAAATAAACTGATGAGCAAAGCGTGTTTGAGTTTTTCGAGCTCTTTATTAAATCCCTGGAGACCTTTAGGTGTTTTTCACGGAATATAACGTATCAAAGTGTTGCAAAACATGACCCCTTGCCTGTTTTCCTCCTGAATCCGCCACTGTGCGCAGTAAGATCGGCTTGGAAGCACGAAATATTACAAGAACCTGGTGGGAGTCTGGGCTCCGCGTTATACTCGTAATATCCATAATTTCTCATAGTGTTTGCGAAATTTCTAGGTAGAGAGAATATTGGTTGCGTTTTGTTCTGTATTTGAAATAATAATTATTTCAGCTCAAAGTTTTCCTGTCAGAGAATATTTGTTGTGTTTCGTTCTGTGTTAGAATTACTCTAACACATTTCCAGGAAATTCCAGCATTGCTCAAGTATTTCCAGTATTTTTCGTCTTTTTCCATAGACATGTGGATTAAATTTGACATCCTACGTTAATTATTTCTATTTCGTTTCTTAACTCTCACTTGTACATGACCGCATCAATGATTTTAGCGACCTTGCGTTTTGCATATTCCATTGTACATATTCATTATTCATTATATTCTCGGTAATAGATTTCATTGGGATAAGATCACAAAACTTGTAAAATGTATGAAACACTAGAGTTACAGGTCTTTATTACAGGTCTTTATAGCCCTTCTCGACAACCGCCCCAGAGGCTAAATCGTCGGCGTTGTAATTCTTTTAATTCGATCCCATTCATAGTGAACAAGTCATCAAATAGTGAACTAAAGCCATTTGTTCACTTTTACATGAATATGAAGATTGCTTTAAGAAAAACGAGAGTATTTGAAAAATCGTCTATGTCCACAGAAACACGAGAAGGTACCTACTTGAAGATTGCTTTGTGCCCCAAGAAGGAGTTCCTCGTGACCACCTCCAATAGTTCATATTCATCTCTACGGATTCTGGCCCCTCCTGTATGTGTGTTAAGTGAAAATGTTCATTGGTCACTGGCAAACTTTGACTAGCTCGAAGATAAACTTCCTCTTGAATATTTGCGGTCAATGTGGACAAGTGATACTAATTCATGAAACACTTCAAGTTCTGATCAAGTAAAATTTAGTTGGTTTGTAAAATAACTAGGTACGTAAGTATTATTATTCATTTACCTATTTTGGTATTTGTGACGCGCAGATTTGGTTGGTATGCACGTAGGAAGCAAAATACCTCACCATAACAAATAATCCACAGTCATGCAGCAGGGCTACAATAGCGAATTTTCAAAGAATGTAAGATGTCTCCATTTAACACTTCAGCTTATAGATTTTTCAACGCTAAACACGATGGTGACGTCAGAAAGGCGATATCTCACTCCGTTTTCAGATTACAGCAGATGAACAGTGAATAACATCTCTAGTAACTAGAGGTAGTTTTCTTCATCTTCAAAGTGCTCCAGTTTGAGAACGGAATGAGATATCGCAATTCTGACTTCACCATCGTTTTCAGCGTTAATAAAACTTTAAAATTAGTAACCCCCCCCCCTTAAAACTCCCCAAGACTGCCCATCCACGAACTTAGTCTTTCGATCGCCAAGACAGGTTTTTTGTGCAAATTTTAATTTTGGCAGTGGATTCAGGATGGTCTGAAATGGATTTTGGTATATAAAAATTCGCTAATTCGAATTTAAAAAAAATGTCAGGCCGAGATCAATACCTTCCTTTTCTGCGACAATTCGCTGAATGTCACTTGTTCACTTTTACCTTTAACGGTATATGGTGTCTCCTTAACTGGATTGTACTCGTACATTCAAGACTCATCCTGAACAGTTTTCATTGATAACGAAGTTCCTCTCTACTGATGTATGCTCTTGTATTCAGAACAAATAAGAAGTATGAGATATTCCAGGGTAGCTCTACTTACTTGTTGTACACGTCTGGTGTACCTAATAACCATGAGGGCATAACTATTACAGCTTTTTCGATGAGATTATTGTCTACCTTACGGGTTGGTGATTCAGTACAAGAACCATGTCTCTGGTCTCGATAAACTGGAAAGAGCAGTTAGTACACGAGTTTAGTATCAAATGTTTTATATATAATTCACTGTTGCAGCTGGATATTCTATAGGAAATAAATTATCATTGGCATTAGCTTATAATCATCTTTTGTACAAAACTAAAGTAGTACAATATTATTTTCCGTTGAGGGAACACGATCAAGTTTGTGGATTGACTCCTATCAAAACTGTAATTGATTATCGGGTTCAGCTTCATTGTGATTCCACAAACAATGATGAACTCTCTCCCTGAACGTGTTAGCTGGAACCTACATTATAATTCAAAATGAAGGCCGCATCAACCGCCACTTATAACATTGGTCTCGAGTCCTAAACCAACTCAACGTCTACGTCGAAGGGCTTCAAGTTTTCGAAGAGGGTCAACAGAGTCTCCAGTTGAGTGGAGGCGGTTTGACCAGGGGCGGTAGCGGAGGGAGCGGCAGTTGTAGTCTCTACAAGCCAATAAGTCATGAGCCGTTCTGCTGACAGCGTTAGGGTCTGAAGGTGTTCCACATCGAACGACATCGTGAAGCAGCCATGTTTCATCCGCGTCATGATATTTCGTATGAGATGATACCGTGAAACTCTCAGGTTTAGCCCACATGAACGCCAACATGAAGTTCAACGCGAAAAAAAAGAAACAAAAATACTGTGTGTACCTACTGTCATGTTTTGCCCACCTATAGGTATCAGCTATCAAAAAGTATCGTAGTATTGGTGAATAAGGCGGAACTACCGGATTTTGTTTTTTCTATGATAGATGATAGACGAATGAGACTCGTCGTTGATACGAGTTGATACGTTGATACGGTATATTGAACGAAAGGTTACTCACAATAGTACGGACATCGACTCCTCGGCGAACTGACTCCTTTAAAATAACCAACACAGAACTTTTATAAAATAATGAACGGGACAAAACAGTTCTACATAACAACTGACAGTGGAAAATCCTTGAGTAAGATTTACAACACAGAGCAAACGGAGATTAGCCTTAGATATGATGCAACTGAGTACGTTTTGGAAAACAGGGCATTAGCCTAACGATCTACTAACTTAACATTCCACAGGAGTCGAATAACATATTGAACGAATATATATTAAATTTTAACTATATATAGTTGAAATTTAATATATGACAGTAAGTATACTTCGCTTACCTCATACTTCGTTTACGCCCCAGCGGTGAAAAATAAACAAGAGTATGGTATCGTTCTTTGTGAATTTTAGAATGTTTAAAATCGATATTCAAACTGCATGAAAAAAAATTTGAGTTGGTCATGGTTGCTGTAAAAAGTTGAATGTTCGATAAAGTTGTCGAAAGTTATCATTGATAGCAGTCCCGTTGGTTTTTTTTCTCCACAGAACTCCACCCTGAACTTCTGGTGAGACTTTATGAGGAGAAACTGTGAAAATTACATAAGGGCCCCGAGATTGTGAGTAGGTCCTTTTTTCTAGGAGTCTGGGCGGCCTTATAACGCAGCAGCCGTTACCAAATGAACTGAAGAAGGCAAAAGGCCATTAAACGCAAGTGTCATCCTCTTCTTCCAACTCATAAACGAAGCTCCGAACGAACGCCAGTTGCCAGGAAGCACGCGATCCTCATGACACTCCTGTTTGGGTTGACACTCATGATCGGACACTAATCTTGGTTTATCAACTTCGATAATGAACCATTGGAATCGACCAAGAAAAACAATGTATAACCCCCTCAAAATTTCCTAAGAAAGGTATTGAAGAGGGAGGTGAGGTCTCTGCATAATACGAGTATATGTATTAGTACACAGTGTATCTTTGCTTCATCTCCACGTGGATGGGACCATTTGATGGTCGAAAGCACGTGTGATGCTCATGTGGATGAAGCAACTCTAAAAACCCGAATGTCTTTGCAAGTTTTTCCACACGTAGTGTAGCAGTTATTGTTGCTAGTCAAGATTATGTTTACGACTTGGGCATGAGATTCAGGGGGATAGGCCCTTCACATCTTTTCTAGGAAGTTACCCAGGGATACCTTCGAGGGGAAAAGTTGGGCGCCAGACGATATAAGGAAAATCGCCAATCACAAAAAATTACAAAAAAAACACAAATTTTCGAACGCTGACCTTCAGGTTTGTTTAGAATCAAAATCGTGAACTCGCCGTATTTTGGTGCTAGAGACGGAAAATTACATCTGTATAATCTGCTGAGGTATTCGCTCGTGTCCTCAATTAGGAAACATCATACAAGGCCTTTTCTTTAAATCACTGCAGTGGTACCACTGGAAATACAAAATACGAACGATCAATACCTATCACAACAAAAGGTAGACGGTAACAAAATTGTACATTTTCAAATATTTCTCCGAGCAGGGGAGATGTGATGACGGGTCTTGATGGGTAACGTGAAGAAAGGAATTCAGCCTGAGAACAATTTCAACATATTGCTGAAGTCATGTAAAATGGTATCATTACGTTTCTCGTAAGTATGCGGGAAAATTATGCAACGTACCGGTATCTTTTCTGATCGATTTAAGGGGAATTAAATCCGCGATGCAGGGGCTGAATACACAACTGTTGCAATCTCTTTGGACGATGTTGAACACAATAGCAGGACTTGAGACAGATAGAATATGATTTGTGAGTAATACTATTTCCTAAATTGCGTGGGGCC
Source organism: Stenodema calcarata (assembly GCA_963920205.1). Lineage (NCBI taxonomy): Eukaryota > Metazoa > Arthropoda > Insecta > Hemiptera > Miridae > Stenodema > Stenodema calcarata. The sequence continues at coordinate 31,088,812 of OY986053.1, read as the reverse complement.
ACGTGAGTTCTACCCATCGGCAGTGTCAGAAACAGTAGAAGTGCAACAGGTGTAACTCACGTTGCCTCAAAATGGTAGTGGACAAACTATCGAGCGCAGCTCAGCAGCAGGATGATCGTCCAGAACGGAATTTTCACAGATGGTTAACAGATGAACGGTAGTCGGAAGAAAATCAGAAATACTCATTAACGCCAGTCGTTCACCATCTATCACGTTTCTGCTAAAGGTTCCTGACAGGACAAGACACATCATGCAAATGGTGGCAAATTCCGAAAATTCAGATGAGGATGTTGATTCCGGAGATTCCTGGTTCGGCGAAACTGAGGACGTGGAGGTGGATTCTTCAGATTATTCAACAGAATGTTATATATTCTTCATGTTATTTCTCAATGTTATATTCTCAATGTTAATAGTCTCTTATATGTTATATTCAACAGATATGCTATTTCTCAAACCAAAAGTGCGCACCTCTCTTTTGTGAATTTGTAAAGAATAATGTAAGATTTCATGTTTTGTTTTTTTTGTCTTTCTTATACCGACACTTATTGTTTTGAAAAAGTTTAAATAAGCACTAGGTACGTGATTCTCTTATTTTGTAATTAGTAAGCACAAAAAATATAATAATTTTGGAATTTATTAGCACAACAAATATAACTTCTTGAATTTTTCATTGGCATTTTCATCTGATCCTATCTGTGAATTTCTTTTGAAAAAACCCGACATGAAAGCTTACCATAAACAAAACCAAGTGGCATTTTTTATTGATTCGTGTTTTATAGCATATTGTGTCAGGTATTATGTCATTCAGTTATGACAAAATGGAATTTTTCTCACATAGAGTTCGATAAGAAATCGGAATTTTGTGAACATTGATCAATCCGAACTATTTCTGGAAAATAATGTCATAATTCTTGATTTTGTGGAGTCAGATAAGAAAAATAAGTGGTAGGTACCGGTCTAGGAGACCGGTGTTCCTGAACTCGGAGGAAAAGTCATGTTCCGTTCTAAGCCCTCACCGGCCGTTCTCCCTTCCCAAATCTTCAGCCACGATACAAGTTCGGCAGCTGTTTCGATCTCGACGATGCGTGGATGCTGGTCGGGTGGATCGATGATGCCCCGTGGTGTGATGCCTTCTCGATGTTCGCGGGCAATTCAAATCTTCAAGGCGTGGGGTTTTCCACATGCTACAGTAGTCAATCCAGAATGGAACCGTCGATGGTATAAAGTTGGCACTCCATTGATTGTCAATACGATCACATTTGAATGTTTAGTGGGCAATTATTGCACTACCTATGTGGATTTATAAAAATATTACGTTAAATAATACATGTTTCACGAGGTAGTTATGTACAGATAAAGCTCATATTTACATGAATGTTCAACAATTTCAAATGATGACTGAATTTCATATCCAAGTGAATTTTTTCTCGTTTCAGATCAGTCGCGGATGGATATTAGGACCAGAGCTCTGTGACATGTGGACGTCCTCCGACGTTCTGTGTTGCACAGCTTCCATCCTTCACCTTGTAGCCATTGCCGTTGATCGGTGAGTTAATATGACTATCAATATTCGCTATATCCTCCGAGAACAGAGTTTTGAATATCACTCAGGAACCGTTTTAAACTCGGATTATTTTGAGTGAGGAGTTGCAACTTGACCTCGTCACGCGAGTTAAACAACCACATTTCAGGATGATTAAAAAAAAAAGGTCCAGTCACGCAGCATGGCTATAAGAGCAAATTTTCGAAGAAATAGCTGGTTTTGTGTAAAATGTGATGGTTGGAACATCACATTTAAATAAGGGCAAGGCAATTCTTCTCAATAATTACTTGTCATCTTGGAAACAAAAGGTTCTCCCAGTTCCCTCAATGACTTTCGTGTTAGGTAATTATAAAATCTTATCACCACTATAATCATGAAAAATTTACCAACTGCATCTAACTTACGGAGGTGGCGGATTCATGCAAGGAAATGAAATGAAAACTTCTTTATTCATTCTAAACGTACACAATAAAATAGTGGTTTCTAATTAATTATAACTATTCCCCTAAAGGGCTAAGCTCGTAGTAGGGAAACGGGTCCTTGCTTGCTACATGTCCTTACAATTTCTAGAACAATGTGAGGTGTATTCTACATAATAACTTAAATAAACTCATTATAACTTATACAACTTCATATAAATTACATTGTAACGTTGTTGTTAACACATAATAATAATATTTATAATTTTCACTGAATGCTCGAAAATTGTGTGTGGGAAATGAGAAAGTAAAATCAAAGCTACCGTGGATTTTTGCAGATATATGATTTTTGATCGGGTGAAGCTTGCAAGAAGGGTTTAGAGTGGTGACAGTACGTCTTGAGTAGTGTACCTTCAAAGAGTTTAGATCATCCTGAAGGTACACACATTCCATTCCACGGTATGACAGAAAATGGGAACATGAATGTTCAATTTTGTCCAATTATGTTTTGCCGGGTAACACTTCAATTTATAGATTTTTCAACGCTGAACACAATGGTGAAGTCAGGATTTCGATATCTCATTCCGTTATCAGATTAGAGCAGATGAACCGAGAAGAACATCTTCAATCAAGAACAACCACGTTTCTTCATCTTCAAAGGCCTTTGAACTTTCTGAAACATGAAGTTTATTTGTCCAAAGTTTTCGCAAATATTTTAATTCCAATTAAATTTTAAAATGAATTTAAAACTAAAATTTAAAAATGAAAATATTACAATTTTTAATTAGATTTTCGCAAATATTTTAATTTTAATTGATTTAAAAATATTTTTTCCTTGTATCTCTGCTTTCCTAACTGTCCCAACTATAGACAAGGAAATTCCCAACTTTTCTCTTTCCCATAAGCTTCCTGTTCAGGACAGCTGAGCTGACCTGTGTTGTGTTTTACTTTGAAGCTGAGCAGTGTTGCAATTTGCTCATTGTTTTCCTATTTACGGCGGTTATGGGGTAGAAATACGGTTACCATTCGATTTGGCGCGAAATTTGACGTCATGTAGCGTTGGAAACCCAAAACATCCTAAAATAGACTTCGGTTGTGTTGCAACTACAAGGATAATACCTATTTATATTCTATCGTTTATGGTATTTATGGCAGAATATGGATAAGATCCACAGTATGGTATTTAAAGGGGCAGCAAAGATAAAAATACGCCATACGTAATGCCTCCTATAGAATCCATCTTACTTTTGATAAGAGAATTGCTTACCTTTCATTTTTCAAGGGGAAAAGAGAACACCAGGAGACTCTTCCGTATTTTTCCAGTTCAATAGAAATCCCCTTGGACCAGCCTCTTATCCGTTCTTATTCCACACCCCTCCCCATCCACCATCATTTCCTCCTTCATACTTCTTTTCTTTCTGACATTCTTTACAAAAGGACCTCCAGATCGTTCTTGATGGCATCTGATCTCCTTTCGTATTCTTCCTCCTGTTTGAGAAATATTTAACTCTCGAATTTCTAACGTTATTTACTTTTACTTCCAGAGAGCCTCAGGCAGAGAGAGGGAAGGCTATAAACAGGTTTCCCACCTCCATCGCCGTTGGCAAAGTTCATTACTCAAGATTCTCACAAATTCATTTTGCTGTTCATCCGCGAATGATACAACTTGGCTTTTCAAACTAAGTTCGGCAATGCTTTATGACGAGTAGCAAAGAGTAATGAAAGAATCCAAAGCTGTTGTTTGAACCAGATTTATGTCCAGGCCATTTGGTGGTTACATATCTAAGTAGGCAGTTAACTATTACAGCAAAAGTTACAGTAATGAAGTATGCCTGAATGTACGAATTTTCGATGTAACCCCCAAGTTAGCACCTACCTCAAAAATACACTGTGCGGTAAGTTAATTGCCTACTTGCAATGAGCAATAAAAACCCCATTATAACTTAGGAAATCTTCTTTATTTTTTTTAATCACTCGTTTGTTTTAAATTACATCTTAACATCTTACTCGTTTTAAATTACATCTTCAAATTTTTATTTTAGTCAGTTTTGAATATCATATGAAGCAGGTGACGCCTTCATTTCATGCGTTTCTCATCCCTATTACCATCATAGCAGCGGGTATGTCGGCAATTTCTGCCCAAATGCTGGCTTTTGGGTCTTGTAGAATCCTTGGACGATTGATGTGTCCATGGGATTTCGAAAAACCGAACTAGAAGAAGTCGCAATGGTACGCTAATCTCCTAAGTTGATACAAAACTTTAAATACTTTGTTGCACGTTAGCGTAATTTGATCCTCCCAGTATAGAACACCGGAACACTAGTGGAACACTGGTGGAACACCATCTATCGACACAGGGAGCACGTTGGAGTAATAATCCAATTTCTCCATAAATAAATTTTAAAAAAAGTTTTTTTTTTAATTTATTTATTTGGCTTTGCACAAGCATACAGCCGTTAAAATGTAGGTTTATATGGTTATAAAAATAAGAATGAATATATCTGTTATATCAGCACTTATATTTTGAGATAGTAAAATAAATTATGATTTTGAGTTGATGAAAATAATGTTCGTTACTCTTAAAACATTATTCACACTCTTATACACTGTAGGATGGTTACTCCCAATGATTGTATCCATATCCGTTGGTGGATAGGTGTGTGATGCAAGTGGAAGCGGGAGAGTAGTCGCTCGTTTGGCTTCACTGTCTGCTACTTCGTTTCCCATAATTTTCTCCATACATCCTCATCCTACTAGAGAGGAGGAGGGAGGAGGGAGAAGGAGCAGAGCGGAGGGAGGAGAGAGAAGGGAGTACGGATGATTGTGGGAGGAGGAGGACATGGCCTAGCGATATCAACAACGCGATATCAAGAGGACATTGGCTGGCCGTACACGAGCGGATTTTTTCGGCTGATCACGGATTTTTCCACGAATTTCGAGAAATCCCTCAGTTCATTTCGTTCGTTAGTGGAAAGGGCCTGCCGGAACAGATCCGGCCGAAGTCCGCAGACATGGTTGTGGGGGAAACCCGCAGACCCAACCATTACGTGAGTGGGAAAATCCGCCGACATCGTAATCGACCCGATCCCCTTTGAGTAAGAAAAGCAACCCAATTCCACGACCCCCTTGGATTTCCATGATTTTTTTTTTTTTTTTTTTTCAAATTGTCCACCTTGGTAGAGGGTCAGAGACCAAAGGACAGATCACTAAAAAAATTATTGGCGGAGTTATAAAAATATGAAGATCGCTGAGGGATGATTACAGTGATTTTGGGGATCTGGTAACGGTTTGGTTTTTTTAAAACAAAAGTGACCTAGGAACTCGATTCTGCCCCGACCCGTACCGAAAGCCCTAGTTATAACCATGAATTTCGATGATTTCAGTAGAATTTACCCAAAAAGTCCCAAATCTTGGGGAAACGGTTAAAAAAACCTTTTTTGGCACGGGTTAGGTATTATTCGAAAGAAAAAAGTCCGCTGAATCCAAAAATGACGTGGGATATCCGCCGGTTCGCCCCATACAGTTTCCAGGTATGGCATAGGTACACGAACGAATCAAATTTGATTAATCCGCCTTCGTTGTTGACGGATATTTTCACGAATCGATCCGCTCGTGTATGGGCTACGACAAACGTGAGATCGGCGGATCCGTGAGAATATCGGCAGATCTGATAGGCGGATCCGATCCGCCGAAAAAAATCCGCTCGTGTATGATTAGCTATTGAGATATCAAGCGAATGAAAGAAATGTGAAGCCGATAACAAATCCCAAGCCGATAACGAATCTCAAGCCGATAACGAATCACAAGCTGTCTTATGGGTCCCTACAAAGCAGTGAATATTGGCGGAATATTGGGACTCCTGGCGACCAATGAATAGTCCACCTTCTCCCCCTCCTCCCACCACCCACCGCCCTCCACCCACCGGAAATCGAATCCACCGAATTTCTCACAGATCCGTCGATCTCACGGTTGTCGTTGGCCACACATTAGCGGATCGATCCGTGAGAATTATTCTTTAAATTAATAATTTGATAATAATTAAGAAAATTATTTTCTTAATTTAATAAGTGATAATGTTTTTTTAAATATAATTTTTTTCTTCAAAATGTTCCAATCTTTCCACTAACCTCACTCATGCCTTTACCCTCCATCACCCCTCATTTTTAATAAACTTTTAGGGCCGTCAGGCCGGTATTGAATAAACTTAAGTCACTCTGTACTAACTAGGTACTTATTGTATTCTATATTCATGTCAATAAAGTTATTCTTGATTCTTGAGAAGAAGCGGAAAACTTGAAAGATCACTCAAAAACTAGCGTGTCAAGCATAGACATGTTCATGTCAAGGTTCGAGACACTCACGAGGGTCTCTCAATTTCGCAAATTCTCAATTTTGACGAACGGACAACAATTTTTTATTTCACAAATTTGTTAATAATAAATGAAAGTTTCTACTACAGGTAATAACTAATTTGCTTTCCAGTCAAATATTGGTTCGGTTTCCGAGGGTTGGAGTGAGTTTGTGAAGTGGGTTCGGTCGAGAGTTAGAAACAAGTTCATCTCAGTCCTACTTGGGGTTGATGAGGAAAGCTGTAATGAAATATTGTAATCGTCCCAACTGCTAATTGGGTCGGCGAATGACCGACTACTGGAAGTTTCGAAGTGCGTGCACCGGCGAATCCAATTCGACGTTTCCGAAGCATCAATCAGGTCGACCGGTGGGAAGTGGATCTTCGTCCCGGGGATTTTCGAACTTTGGGAAAGACGATCGGGAATATTAAATTTAATACCCCCGCCATCAGGAAATTAGGTATGAAGTTTAGATTGGTTTTTGCTCGCGGGGCGGAGCGGGACTCGTGGGATTGTTAGAAGGAATAGGTGAGGGGGGGGAGTGGAAGCAATTAAAATCATTTGCGGATAACATTGAAACAAAGAGGGCGGAGATGAGATCGGCGGTGTGGCGAACCGGTGTAGGAAAAGACTAATTAGAATGATGCGGAATCAACTTTTTGGAAAAGCTCCAAAGCGGGTGAACCTCGCGGTTGAAGGTGGAGGAAATCATTTTCGAACAGATGATTTATTTTTCGGTATTTCGAGGAGCCGGATGGGGGCGATTGGAACACTTGAAAGTGATTTGCGTTCATAACGGAAGAGTTCGTTCCCGAGTTTTACTGTAATCAACCGGAAAAGTGGAAATTTTTCAAAGTGATTAAACTCGTTAAACGGCCAAAACCTTCGTCCTCCGATGAAGGGGAAAAGTTGATAAGTAGGTTATCGAGGGACTCTGCGTGGTAGAATCAAAAACTCTGCAAATTCTTGACACAACGGTTTATTATCTTCCTTGTGCAGATCACCCTTCTGTCTATACCAGACTGTGTTGCAAATCGGCACCATACCATATTCTCACCGTACTCATACCATACCATACGAATTTCTTTCCTATCATACCATACTGTACTATACCAAATCATACATACAATAATATACCATACCATACTCATACCATGTCATACAAACCGAGTGAATATTGAAATGTCATCCATTTCTGACCTATATTTAAAATTTCAAGTATCTAGCTCATCATCAAAATTTAATTTGTTTAAACAAATAGGTATTATTTAAACAATTTTACAGATGAGAAACCGAGTGAATATTGCAATGTGGTCTATCCCCGACTCACGGTTAAAATTTCTAGACTGTAGTTTACCGGGAAGATGAAAAAAGGTAGTTTTATTCTGGGCGTCTGGGGGTTGGGTCACATGACGGCCGTTTTCGACGCGAAAGTTTAGTGTTTTTCCTAAACCTTTGCGCGCTCACTGTGAACGAACGGCTGGTCGCACAAAAATCCAATTGGTCTTAAAAGATTCGTAATTTTTCAGGTCATTCAAAAGTGAACTAAAAATTAAACGGTTCAATTGAATATTTTGAGATATGACATCGTCGAAATTTTAAATTTCGTTTTGAACCCCTTCCCCTTGACCTAGGGTTTTGAAAAGTTTCGAGGATCATTGTGGGGCTGGTCCAAACCCAGAAACCAAATTTCGTAATTTTAGCTCAACGCTAACTGGGCAAAGTGCCACGGACGGCGTACGGCGGACGGCGTACGGCGTACGGTGTACGGCGTACGGCGTACGGCGGACGGACGGATTTTTTTTTATTCGATTTTCTGAATCTACGTATCTTGAAACGTAAACCAACAAATTTTGAGGGGGGGTTAAAAATTTTTTTTCTTTGGGCGATTCCAATGGTTCATTATCGAAGATAATAAACCAAAAATCATAAATCAGAAAATCATATTATAAAATCGCTGCTAATTCACCCACAACGATCTAACACTCCCAAATAAAAAGAACACAAACGACGCCTTATAATTAACGCACCATGTTATATGCGCAACTCGAACCTACACAAAGACCTGGAAATACCCGAAGTGAAGGAAGTCGTACTAAAATCAAGCTCTCGATTCTTCTCCAAGATATTCGATCACCCCAACGATATCCTTGCATCGATTACAATGGAAACACTCCCCACTCCGTCTGTAAGACGCCTAAAAAGAAAGTGGCACAGCGATCTGGCGTCGCACAGTGTGTCGTTTCACCAATCTAGCTGAGCAAAATTATTTTTCGTCCATTTTACAGCTGTTCGACCAATTACGTCATGTACTTAATTATAGAATTAAAACAATTTTATTATTTAAAAATATAATCAAAGAGAATACATGGAAAACTTGAAACAAAGCCCTATAATAGAAGAATAATTCAGAAAAAGAATAATAATAATTATTCAGAAAATCTCCTATATTCACTATCGTGTTACACATCAATCTAATTTTTGATTGTTGGATTAATGTGTAACACGATAGTGAATTTACAGGAGTTTCTGATTAGAGAGAGAGAGAGAGAGATATTTATTGAAAAATAATAACAGATACGTAAAGAACGTAAATCTGAATATCGTTCGCTATATTCGTGCCAACCGTAGAGAAGAACTTACTAAAGCAACTGGCAATTTCCTTATCTCCTGTTACAAAAGTACCAAGATAGTTCCTAATTTTAGTAAATTTGGCATGTTGACCTGTGGTAGGCCTATCAGAAGCTTCCCTTACAGTTTTCCAAAGCACCTTCGGGTCATCTTGAGCATCAGAAACTACGAGTATATCAGAAAAGTGCCTTCGTCGAGCTTTCTTTATCAACTTATTCAAGAGATTACGATATTTAATAAAATAACATTTTAGATCCAAATCTCCTGGGTGCAATGATTAGCTTGATGAAGTAGGTACCACAGTACTTGTTCAAGAGAACTCGACTTGATGTATCCTGTGACCTGGGCCCCAAAACACAGGGCAGCCCTTGAGACGGCATCGGTACCCATTATACGTGGTACCTACTAAATATTTTTATTTACAAACGTAAAAGCCCTGCAGTTCTGCCGTTTGATTCGTACTCTTGCTGACGATTTTGCCTCAGTTCTACATTTACGTCCTCACTACGAAACAACGGCTGGTCTTACAACGCTCCGGGTGATCTTTAAAAATCTCTGAATCAAAATTCATTCAAATTTCTATAGAAAACAATACCGCCTTATTTAAACTTCCAAGATAATATATCGTCAATTAGGATCCCACATGGGCTAACTCACTTTTCCCAACTTTACAGGAGAGACATGAAACGTGTGCCCAGTCTTTTCTGCAATTTGGTTTACTATTCATCTCATTATACACTCGTATGGAGACCCACGAATAGTAGAACCAAATAGCAGAAAAGTCTATAGCAAGACTGGGCACACGTTTCATGTCTCTCCTGGAAAGTTGGGGAAAGTGACTGTGGGATCTTGGGTGACGTTATAGCAAAACGTAACAACGTGAAGAGCGCCTATTTCGTGATTCGCATTCAGCAGCCAAAGCCGCAGCTGTCGATGTTGATGACTCGATGAACGATATCTCAGTCATCCACATCAACTTTAAGTACGACGCGGCATAATTCACACTTCATCGCCCTTCAGCCGCCACAACCGTTCGATTTCACTCGGAAATAATGAACTGTCTGAAAGGAGCTCGAGGAAAATTCTCGACAACAACTCAAAACACTCGGCGAGTTAAACCCTTTTTCCTCCGACGATATTAAAACGGAGGAACGATCCACTTTCTCCTGACGGCCCAAAGGCTTTTTATAGCGGTCATAAAAATCTCGGATGGCTCCCTCTAAATGTAAGCAACTTACTCCTCGTCTATTCGAAACTTCGCTGAATGTGCGCTCGGCGGGGGCGTTAGGGTTAAAACTCCGACCCTACTTCATACTTAGATACAGACATCACGAGGGGGTAATAGAATTCATTCTTCATAACACTGACTGAGGTTCTCCCTTCTCACCAAGACCTGCTCAATGTTGATCGTTCAAAAAACTTTACACTCACTCGTAGATTGTGTAAGTAAGTGACACTTTTAAAATAAAATACCCACTTTCGCATTATTTTTATGCAAACGTTTGTGATGGCTGCTGTTCCCCTGTTCATGATTTTTTTGTTCAACCTCTTTGGGGGTACACGGTTCAGTGGAAGCACAGACCCGATATACCCTCTGGGTGGGCATATTGCCTAACCCCACTTGAACAGGGACACTCAGCCATACATTACATGGCTGGGCGTGGTTGGTAGGTACCTCCTCCACAATTTGCTGAAATTTGAGGAGCTTTCCCAGAAGGGACTCCTATAGTAGGGATCAAACTTTTGCATATAAGCATTTATATTGGCCATTCAAATTCTTGACATTGTTCAATTACTTTCACTTCTTCTATCTTCTTCATTCTAATTTCTATGTTTCTACATTTCGGTGGGTAAAGTTCTATATTCGGATTTCTACATTTCTATAACACCCCTGCCAATATCCAGGCTTGTAGGAGCATAGTTCTCCTCAAGTAGTAATTTGCAGTAGTACCATTACAATCGAGGTTAAACATACCTTGGAGTTTTCCAGTTGTTCTTCCTGGTTTGGAACTTCATACTACTTTCAGTCCCCCTTTATTCTATCAACAACAGCCTGGCATTGGGAGTGTGATGGCTGCTGTGCCCCTGTTCATGATCTTTTTGTTTAGCCGCTCTAGGGATATACGGTTCTGTCGAAGGACAGACTGGATACCCCTCTGGGTGGGCATATTGCCTAACCCCCTTTGAACAGGGACACTCAGCAGCCACATTAAATGTATTTACATGTAATTTACACGTTTTACATGTGTAAAATGACCAAGTCGTATTATCGTCGATTTTCACTTCCTCCGTTTTGGATGGAGACTTTCAAAGCTAATACCTACTGTTGTGTAAACGAAGAGGCAAATTACTTCCACCGCTTAATTACATATGACATATTTGCGGTTCTACCTACGTTCTACCACAAACTTCAATGTAATAATAAGACCTTTATTGGCATATACATTTACAATAGGCCTCTAAGGGTCCTTAAGGTTGTAAATACAAAACAAATTACAAAATAAATAAAATCATGGCCTTTAAGGATCACATAAATTACAGAGTAAATGGTAAAGGTAAAAATTAAAAGAAAAAAAATACAGCAACAAATTTGGTGGAAAGGGTCTGGATCTCAAAAAAATATCCAGGGGGCACCATGTTAAGGCGAAGCCACCCAGAGCGCCCGGATTGGCCGAACGCTCTAGGCCTGGGCCAACAGTCAAGCAACGGGAAGCGAGTGTGGATCCAACTTTTGTATGAAGAAACAATTTTGTTATGATGGAAGTAGGAATTTTTAAAAAATACTTAACACGACGGTAATTTGATATTTTATATAATGTAACTGTTGAGAGTACATGTAGATTCAAGATTACGATCCGTATTTACATAATGCCTATTAATATTAGTTAGGAAGAAATGGAGGTTTAAAATATTTGGCTCCCCTTGACCCCTCTGACGTCATCCATTCCTGCCGGTCCACGTACGTCATCCATTCCTGCCGGTCCACGTACGTCATCCATTCCTGCCGGTCCACGTACGTCATATCCTGTGGGGTGTTCTTGCCGGCCACTTGTCTGACGTCATCCACCCCCTGCAGGTCCACGTACGTCATATCCAGTGAGGTGTTCTTGCCGGCCACTTGTCTGACGTCATCCACCTCCTGCCGGTCCACGTACGTCATCATATCCTGTGAGGTGTTCTTGCCGGCCACTTGTCTGACGTCATCCACCCCCTGCCGGTCCACGTACGTCATATCCTATGAGGTGTTCTTGCCGGCCATTTGTCTGACGTCATCCACCCTCTGCCGGTCCACGTACGTCATATCTTGTGAGGTGTTCTTGCCGGCCACTTGTCTGACGTCATCCACCCCCTGCCGGTCCACGTACGTCATATCCTGGGTGGTGTTCTTGCCGGCCACTTGTCTGACGTCATTCACCTCCTGCCGGTCCACGTACCTACGTCATATCCTGTGAGGTGCTCTTAACGGCTACTTGTTTGACGTCATCCACCCCCTGCCGGTCCACGTACGTCATATCCTGTGAGGTGTTCTTGGCGGCACCTGTTTGACGTCATATCTTTTGACGTAGTTGGTCGCTTGTGTTGCGATGTCACATTATCTGAGAGGCCCGTGGATAAGGTGAATTAAGGAGACAAAATAGACTTCATATCGAATCGAGGTGTTTATTTGAATTCTTCTTCTTAGATGATTTGGCTTCAGACATGCCAGTCATAGCCATTGGATTCATTTATTTATTTATTTATTTATTTACGGGCAAGCCCAATTACACTCGTACAAACAAGAAATCAATGGACATTAACAGGAAGAATAAAGAAAGAAAAAGTTGAAAATTCTGACGACGAAGCACAAAAATGAAGAAACTACGAAGAAGACAAAATAATAACATGTGGAGTACCAATTAAAAAAAACATGATTATGCTAAATACTATGGTTGGTAAACTTAGGTGAATTAAAATGGTGAGGAAGCCAATAACTTTTTGAGAGAAGCAAGGGAGTTATGAAAAAAGTCAAAATCAGGGTTTAAATAAATGAGCAAATTAGCGGAGCGAGGCAATCGCTGCAACGGGCTATTCTTCATATAATTTGTTGATGAAAAAAAATTCATAATTCATAATCCAAAGCAACCATAAAGTGGGTACAGCTTTCGTACGAGTACGCAACCACGAGGGACATTTTATGTCTTTGCGCCCCCTCCCACACCCACACCACGTACCACGTACCTCGTACTTCATTGTTGTAGAAATCGTACCTGTGTGTAAACAATTATTTAAACAATCACGCTCATACCGCAGCTTGTCGGCCACGCACTCCGCAGTGGTTAACGTAATATGGTTAGGTAAATCGAGAGCTTTCCAACGAGTGATGAACGATTTTTGTACGGTGATAACTGGCGAAGTTGAAGTTCCGTAGCAACGAATCGGTTGTATGTGAAAATCATTATAAAAATTTTTCATAACGCTTTCTTCGTCACACCATCACCGTCACAATGTCACACTTTTCGAGTTATGTGCCATAGTAAAGACATAAAATGTCAAAAGTGAAAAAGTAGGTACGTATTTATCGTACAATTTTCTCATGAAGCGTGCGGTTGAATAAAAGTAAAATAAATTGTGTTCAGATGAAGAATTTTTCTTTAAACTTAATATGAAAAGTATTTTGGGCTGATAGGGCTAAGGCACTCCTAATTGATAACAGGTGCCTGTTTACTTAATTATTCTTGGTTTATCAATTGAATTTTCTGAATATTCGCATATAATATATGCGTATATTATACGCATACAAACGGTGCATTTTGTTTCTGGGAAAGTGGTATTTTCTAATGTATTTTGCCTTCCTGAATTGAATAAAACCATTCCCGAATCGATATGACTTCGTTCTGAAGAAACGGATTTTTTCCGCTTTTTTGTCGTTTCGCCCCACTGTGCGGCGGTTTGAGGATGCCGCGGGGGGACGACGGGGGAGGAGGGCGGTTTGAGGACGGTGAGGGTGAACGGCGGGGGAGGAGGGCGGTTTGAGGACGATGGGGGAGGAGGGCGGTTTGAGGACGGCGGGGGAGGACGGCGGTTTGAGGACGGCGGGGGAGGAGGGCGGTTTGAGGACGGCTGGGGAGGACGGCGGTTTGAGGACGGCGGGTGAGGAGGGTGGTTGGAGGAGGGCGTTGTAGGAGCGGACAGTTGGTGGTGACGTGTGGAAAGGGTGAGGGAGTAGGGAAGGGGTGGACTATTAATGCATCACAACAATACATTTTATTGAGTCATTCATGAGTAGACGAAGAAGATGAAGAAGTAGACGGAGAAAATGAAGTTTATAGAAACAATAGACGGTCTAAATCATGTCTGTAGACGAATGACGCCTTGTGCAGGTTGGTCCGTTGGAGTCTCTCCACGCAGTTCGGTGGATTCTCAAGTGTCGCACAGAACTATAGCCATTGAATGGTCGTCCCTTATTGATTATTATTCAGCTGGCTTGGCGGTACAGGAATTTTCTGATAAGACAATTAAACTTATGATCATTCGTTTTGTGCATCTGTCTGTGTCAACAACCACAACCTAGCTGTTTTCCCATTTTATTTTATTTTTCTGATTCACTGTAACGTCGTACTTGATAGGACGGTTTTTTTTAACCATGCCGTACCGTTTATTGTCGTTTATCATTTGTTTCATACTCTGTTGGTGCATGTTATATAAACTATTTATTCATTCTGTATTGCCTGAAAACAATAATAACACATGATCAGTGACGTTATTTTGTCATTTTAATTGTCGGGCCCCCACTTATGCTTCAATCCGGCCCTGATCTGTACAAAGAAGATAATAAACCGTTGTGTCAAGAATTTGCAGAGTTTTTTATCTGGCGAGTCAATGATTGGTGAAAACTGGACTTTCCTTCGAAAAACCACGTTTTTCTTGACTCAAACGTCATTTTCCACCTCAAAACTGCATTGCAACATTATTTTTCTTATACCATCGGAAAGCTGATATTTAGGCGCAACATCTAGGACTACCTACAGGCTAAAATTATCGTGCCGAATTATAGGGGTCTACGTATGAGCGTTCGGAAAAAGTGGCAATTTTTACGATGTGACAAATTTTCCTTTTGAAGTAGATTTTTCACCCATTTGGGGAATCAAAAAAACTTTTTTTTTATTAGAGGGATTAGAAATGTTGTTTTTTCTAACGGCGTAATTAGGTATGAATTTTCATGTAAATTAAAGGAGTTATAGAGATTTTAGTTTGATAAAGTGAAAACATGGAAAAAATTCTTTAAAAATCATAAAATTGAAGAAACTCCATTTTTTAGCTGAGTAAAAAAAAATTGCTACAGGACATTGTCGACCTGAAATTAGCTGTAGAATCGATTCCTAGTCTGTGACCGTGTATCTTTATTGAGGTTTATGCATTGTCGTGTTCCATCATCCAGTCCGGATCAGTTGAAAATGTCAGTTGAAAACGGAAGAATTGTGAATTATTCGATTGTCAAGAGGAGCTCGCGCGACAGGAACAAGATTGAGTTTGGGCCTCGGCTTTGAGGAGCTTCGGAGGCTCGCAATGAGCTAATGGAACCGTCGACGACGATGTTGGATTGCAGTTTATCTTTATGCGTGGATGCTATTATTTCGGGATTTGCATAACTCCGCCTCTCACCTTCAAGAGTGGATTCGGTTCTAACTTCATTCCAAGCCTCCCAATCGCTCTGTTGAAGGGACTTTCCGTCTCGAAAGATAACTCTTGTTGACGCATAGCCGAGGTGTCAACCTTTGGCAATCTACCAAGTCGAATTATGGAAATTTGATTGGAATTAGGTCGTTCGTGTAGACTTACGTTCCTAGAGTTGTTTAGTGCACAGTTGTGGGCAGTAAACATTGACCCTTTGTATTAATAATATATTTCAGCCATCCTGTCACCAACGTAGTGAATTAATGTAGTACGCGCTAGGGCTGCGACTTCGACCAGAAACATCGATATTTTCAAACCCCACCATCAATGTCAACAAAAATATCGATGTCCGAAAACCAAGACGGACTTCAGCTAAGAACCGGAACATTCTGGGTTTTGCACAAAGCACCAGACTGAATTTCAGGTCAATAATAAAAACTTCCGAGCAATGTGGAGGTGCACGCACTCTTGAGCTGAGGAAACTTCCACTACGATTTTATCCTTTTATAAAAACACAAACTACATCCATTTTTGATTAAGATCCTAAAGCTAATTTCGATGCTATTCACTCTATGAAGCTGTAGTTTGGTATGTAGCCTCCTCAGGACATAAAATTCAAGCAGCATAGGCCCAGGATCAGCTGAGGGGCTCCTAAAGCTAATTTCGAATCTATTAACTCTATGAAGATGAAATATGGTATGTAGCGTCCTTAGGACTTTTAACTTGACGCTGCACAGGCCCCGAAGCAGTTGAGTGGGTCCTTTAGCTTATTTCTATGTCATTCGCTCTATGAAGCTTTAAATATGGTATGTAGCCTCCTCAGGACAAACACCTTGAGCAGAATAGGATCAGCTGAGTGCCAACTAAAGCTAATTTCTATGCTGTTCACTCTATGAAGGTGTAAGTTACTATGTAGCCTCTTTAGGACTTTAACTTGACGCTGCCCAGTCCTCCGATCAGTTGAGAGGCTCCTAAAGCTAATTTCGACGCTACTCACTTCATGAAGATGTATTTTGGTGTGTAGCCTCCTTAGGACTTACACTAAGCATAATAGGCCCAAGATCAGCTGAGAGGCTCCTATCTTTATAAAGCTAATTCCTATAATATTCGCTCTTGAAGCTGAAATTTGGTGTGTAACCTCCTTATGGCTTATTAATAACGGTTTTTTAATCTTTTAAGTGATCTGGTTTGATAATGGAACAAGATATCGCAATTCTGACTTAAACATCGTGTTCAGCGTACAACAAGCTATGAAATGAGGTGTCACTTGTTAGACTGTCCGATTTTTGGAATTTATGGGGCATTTTTTCCCCTTTAAAACTGGTGGCCCAATTTAAATTTAAAATAGTGGCTCAATTCTGCCCATCTACGCGCTTAGCCCTTCCACTGCCAGGTTAGATTTATTGTGCAAATTTGAAGTTTTTATCTCAATTCTATCGAAAGTTATCGTCTGGAATGACACGTACATACATAAATATCTAATATACGACTATATTTCCGAAAAATCTGAAATATATCTCCGGAAAATCGAATTTCTGAAAATATTTTATACCAAAATCCGTTTCAGAACGTCCTGACAGAGAAAGACACCAAAAATCATATGTACATATTATGTCAGAATGTTCTGAAACGGATGTTGGTAGGTATAAAATATTTTCGGCAATTCGATTTTGCGGAAATTTAGGACCGAGATCTCAACAGCTATTGTTTGAACAATAGCTTTCTTTTCTTCGAAAATTCGCTAAAACCAATTTTTTGCTGTTGAGAACCACTGACCGAATTGAGATGGAGTTCTCTTGGGGCCCCACACTGCGGAGATGAAATTTCGAACTGTAATTAATTCACGTTCGTTCATAAACGTTTCTTGGGAACAAGCAAAACTCACACCTACCGTCAAGTTTCCCAATAAAACCGCCATCATCACAACTGATCCCCTTCGCGGCGGCTTTTCATTGTTTTCCCTCCGCTAATCCTCAAGAAAACGGCGGGAAACACTCTGCGCTCTTTGGGAGGTCTTCAACCCCCCCCCCCCCCCCCTCCGATCAACTTTTAATTGCTCGAAAAGCAGATTTCCCTTGAACGGGCTTTCGAACTCATCTCGTCGGGCTCCTTGAAACCTTTTCCTCAGCTTCCGAGCGAGCCCCTTTGGCTCTGAAATATTAGTCATGTTTGTATAGGACGGTTCAAAACGGAGGATTAGAGTTTCTAAATTAAACGGGGCTGAAACATCCGCGGTAACATAGCGAGAGGTAAACACGGCCACAACTCTCATCATTAAGAGATTACTATCAGCTGGTGTTTACTGTAGGATGGATCCAACATGTGTTTGTGTTTTATATACAACCTGCTTTGTTCCCATAGCGAATTACACAGTGTGCCTTGGGCGGGTTGGGGGCGGAATAGTTGCCTCCTTTTGGTTGATTAATTGAAATAATGAGCGAGTGGAAAATGTTGGGACTACGCTCCATGATAGCTACCTCAAATCCAAAAATTCGATTTAATAAAAATCCAGTCATGCATCATGCCTCAAATTTCGAAGGTATCGATTAAAATTCCTTCCCTTTGGAGACGAAATGTCAAAGTGTGGCGAATGCAAGTCGACGCACAGTTCGCCAACTCTTTTGTCAAACTTCAGATGACTAAATATAACTAAGTACGCCTTAGCAACTCTTGACTCCGATGTGGCCGAATCAATTTCAGACTTCCTGTGTAGAGATAATTCTAACTCTGAGACTCCTTACGATGATCTCATGGACAGACTCGAAAGAGAATTTGAGGAATCTGAAGTACGCAAAGTGACAAAACTTTTGATTGAGTTAGACCTTGATAGTAAGAAGCCTAGTCAACTGCTTAGAGAGATGAGATCCCTATCTGGCTCACATGTTACAGACGATTTGTTGCATACTATTTTTTTTACAACGACTGCCTACATATTCAATCAATTGTAGCTTCCAGTACTGACACACTGGATACTATAGCGACTATTGCTGATAAAATAATTGATGTATCTGCTAGTCAATTTAATGTATGTAGTGTTGATCGTCCTGTCGATGTTGACACCTCTAACACAATTTCGTTGCTCGAAGCGCAGATAGCACAACTTACTACTGCCTTAAATCAGCTCACTGCTAGTCAACAGCATGTAACTGCTGTTCAGTCGTATCCACGGTCTCGTTCCAAAAGTCGTCTACGTACACCTCTCAACCATGACTATTGTATTTATCACTATAATTTCGGAACCAAGGCTCATAAATGCGTTCAACCATGTACGTTTTCTCCTGGTAACACTTCCCAGTCGGGAAACGGACCAGCCCGTCACTAAAACGGCGCAATGTGATACGGGCCATGCTACATCTTGCCGTTTATTTGTGCCCGGCCATACTTCTTGAACTCGTTTTGTAATTGATCAGTCATTCCCCCTTTACCACAGGACCAAGGTAGATGTTCCAAACGTTTTTTATATGCAGCCAAAGGAATAACTAGTTTTATGTAAAATGTCTCTTGGTTTCCTGATAAATCTTCTTTTTTTCGCCAAGTAACGCGTTTATAGAATTTTCAACGCTGAACACGGTGGTGAAGTCAGAATTGTTGAGAAGATGAATCGTGAAGAACATTTCAAGTAACAACCACGTTTCTTCATCTTTAAAGTGCTCCAGTTTGAGAACAGAAAAGATATCGCAAATAATAAACCAAAAGTTCAGATTTGCACCGAAAATCTGTCTTGGCAATCGAAAGGCTGAGTTCGTTGATGGGCAGAATCGCTGGGGGAATCGTAATCAGACGTGGAGGAGAAAGAGGGCAGCCGAGAAGTGAGGGGGAGTGGGCACGTTGGTGATTATTGGGGGGGGGGGGGGGTGCTGTAACTCGTAACTCTTAATGGGCTGTAACTCTTAACTCTTAACTCCGGGGAGGTGTGTGGCGGGAGGATGGAGAAGGACGGAGGAAGGAGGGGGTGCCCCCCCCCCCACAATCCTGACAGACAATGAATATTACGATACATTACTACTAACACCTCCCGACTATTCATTGGCCGCCAGGATTACCTCTACTCCGAAAATATGCACTGCTCTGTATGGCCCGAAAGACCCAAAAATCTAGTTATCTAATTGAAATTTCGTTATGGGCTTGAGCTCTCCTTATGTGCCCGAGTTCCCGTTATGTACTTGATATTTCGTTATGTGCTAGAGTTCCCGTTATGTGCCAGAGTTCCTGTTATGTACTTGAGTTCCTGTTATGTGCTTGAGTTCCCGTTATGTACTTGAGCTCTCGTTATTCTCTTTATATTGAGTTGTCCACCACCCTCCTGCTACTATCCACCCCCTCCTCCCTCCACTATCCCCTCCTCCCTAACCCCCCCCCCCCCCCCCTCACCCTCCTCCCTCCTCCCCAACCAGCCCTATCCCTTCTCCTTCATACTAGACGTGTCGACGTGAAATTCATCTGCCTTCATCTACCAACCTGATTGTAACTCCGCAAACAAAGGAAACGATTACAGTACACGTACAGTATACAGATACGATCTCAGTATACAGTACAATACGTGTATTTGTTTATTGCACTATGAGAGCGTATTTCTTAATTCTATGCTATTCACTCTATGAAGCTGTAGTTTGGCATGTAGTAGGGATGGGTTTTTTTACAATCGATGTTTCACGTTCGATAACATCGACGCTATGCTCCGATAACATCGGTCCAATTTATTACTCAATTCTGAAGAAATTACTTGTTCTTCACAAAACACAGATTCTTCAGGAATAAAAATTTGCACACCAAATCCGTCATAGTCGTCGAAACGCTAAGTTCGTAGATCATACGTTCTCAAACTAGAGCAGTTTGAAGATGAAGAAACGTGGTTGATACCTGAGATGTAGCTACTTCATGTTTAGTCTGCTCTAATGTGATAACCGAATGAGATATCGCAATTCTGACTTCACCGTGTTGTTCCGCATGGAAAACTCTATACGCTGAGGGGGGGGGGGGGGGGGGGCTTAGAGAGTTTTAGGAGGGGGGGATTAGGTACCCATAAATTTCCGTAATGAAACAGTCTCACTAGTGAAACCTCATTTCAAAGGGGTTTTCACCCTGAACCCGATGGTGAAATCATGGTGTGTAACCTCCTTATGGCTTATTAATAACGGTTTTTTAATCTTTTAAGTGATCTGGTTTGATAATGGAACAAGATATCGCAATTCTGACTTAAACATCGTGTTCAGCGTACAACAAGCTATGAAATGAGGTGTCACTTGTTAGACTGTCCGATTTTTGGAATTTATGGGGCATTTTTTCCCCTTTAAAACTGGTGGCCCAATTTAAATTTAAAATAGTGGCTCAATTCTGCCCATCTACGCGCTTAGCCCTTCCACTGCCAGGTTAGATTTATTGTGCAAATTTGAAGTTTTTATCTCAATTCTATCGAAAGTTATCGTCTGGAATGACACGTACATACATAAATATCTAATATACGACTATATTTCCGAAAAATCTGAAATATATCTCCGGAAAATCGAATTTCTGAAAATATTTTATACCAAAATCCGTTTCAGAACGTCCTGACAGAGAAAGACACCAAAAATCATATGTACATATTATGTCAGAATGTTCTGAAACGGATGTTGGTAGGTATAAAATATTTTCGGCAATTCGATTTTGCGGAAATTTAGGACCGAGATCTCAACAGCTATTGTTTGAACAATAGCTTTCTTTTCTTCGAAAATTCGCTAAAACCAATTTTTTGCTGTTGAGAACCACTGACCGAATTGAGATGGAGTTCTCTTGGGGCCCCACACTGCGGAGATGAAATTTCGAACTGTAATTAATTCACGTTCGTTCATAAACGTTTCTTGGGAACAAGCAAAACTCACACCTACCGTCAAGTTTCCCAATAAAACCGCCATCATCACAACTGATCCCCTTCGCGGCGGCTTTTCATTGTTTTCCCTCCGCTAATCCTCAAGAAAACGGCGGGAAACACTCTGCGCTCTTTGGGAGGTCTTCAACCCCCCCCCCCCCCCCCCCCCTCCGATCAACTTTTAATTGCTCGAAAAGCAGATTTCCCTTGAACGGGCTTTCGAACTCATCTCGTCGGGCTCCTTGAAACCTTTTCCTCAGCTTCCGAGCGAGCCCCTTTGGCTCTGAAATATTAGTCATGTTTGTATAGGACGGTTCAAAACGGAGGATTAGAGTTTCTAAATTAAACGGGGCTGAAACATCCGCGGTAACATAGCGAGAGGTAAACACGGCCACAACTCTCATCATTAAGAGATTACTATCAGCTGGTGTTTACTGTAGGATGGATCCAACATGTGTTTGTGTTTTATATACAACCTGCTTTGTTCCCATAGCGAATTACACAGTGTGCCTTGGGCGGGTTGGGGGCGGAATAGTTGCCTCCTTTTGGTTGATTAATTGAAATAATGAGCGAGTGGAAAATGTTGGGACTACGCTCCATGATAGCTACCTCAAATCCAAAAATTCGATTTAATAAAAATCCAGTCATGCATCATGCCTCAAATTTCGAAGGTATCGATTAAAATTCCTTCCCTTTGGAGACGAAATGTCAAAGTGTGGCGAATGCAAGTCGACGCACAGTTCGCCAACTCTTTTGTCAAACTTCAGATGACTAAATATAACTAAGTACGCCTTAGCAACTCTTGACTCCGATGTGGCCGAATCAATTTCAGACTTCCTGTGTAGAGATAATTCTAACTCTGAGACTCCTTACGATGATCTCATGGACAGACTCGAAAGAGAATTTGAGGAATCTGAAGTACGCAAAGTGACAAAACTTTTGATTGAGTTAGACCTTGATAGTAAGAAGCCTAGTCAACTGCTTAGAGAGATGAGATCCCTATCTGGCTCACATGTTACAGACGATTTGTTGCATACTATTTTTTTTACAACGACTGCCTACATATTCAATCAATTGTAGCTTCCAGTACTGACACACTGGATACTATAGCGACTATTGCTGATAAAATAATTGATGTATCTGCTAGTCAATTTAATGTATGTAGTGTTGATCGTCCTGTCGATGTTGACACCTCTAACACAATTTCGTTGCTCGAAGCGCAGATAGCACAACTTACTACTGCCTTAAATCAGCTCACTGCTAGTCAACAGCATGTAACTGCTGTTCAGTCGTATCCACGGTCTCGTTCCAAAAGTCGTCTACGTACACCTCTCAACCATGACTATTGTATTTATCACTATAATTTCGGAACCAAGGCTCATAAATGCGTTCAACCATGTACGTTTTCTCCTGGTAACACTTCCCAGTCGGGAAACGGACCAGCCCGTCACTAAAACGGCGCAATGTGATACGGGCCATGCTACATCTTGCCGTTTATTTGTGCCCGGCCATACTTCTTGAACTCGTTTTGTAATTGATCAGTCATTCCCCCTTTACCACAGGACCAAGGTAGATGTTCCAAACGTTTTTTATATGCAGCCAAAGGAATAACTAGTTTTATGTAAAATGTCTCTTGGTTTCCTGATAAATCTTCTTTTTTTCGCCAAGTAACGCGTTTATAGAATTTTCAACGCTGAACACGGTGGTGAAGTCAGAATTGTTGAGAAGATGAATCGTGAAGAACATTTCAAGTAACAACCACGTTTCTTCATCTTTAAAGTGCTCCAGTTTGAGAACAGAAAAGATATCGCAAATAATAAACCAAAAGTTCAGATTTGCACCGAAAATCTGTCTTGGCAATCGAAAGGCTGAGTTCGTTGATGGGCAGAATCGCTGGGGGAATCGTAATCAGACGTGGAGGAGAAAGAGGGCAGCCGAGAAGTGAGGGGGAGTGGGCACGTTGGTGATTATTGGGGGGGGGGGGGGTGCTGTAACTCGTAACTCTTAATGGGCTGTAACTCTTAACTCTTAACTCCGGGGAGGTGTGTGGCGGGAGGATGGAGAAGGACGGAGGAAGGAGGGGGTGCCCCCCCCCCCCACAATCCTGACAGACAATGAATATTACGATACATTACTACTAACACCTCCCGACTATTCATTGGCCGCCAGGATTACCTCTACTCCGAAAATATGCACTGCTCTGTATGGCCCGAAAGACCCAAAAATCTAGTTATCTAATTGAAATTTCGTTATGGGCTTGAGCTCTCCTTATGTGCCCGAGTTCCCGTTATGTACTTGATATTTCGTTATGTGCTAGAGTTCCCGTTATGTGCCAGAGTTCCTGTTATGTACTTGAGTTCCTGTTATGTGCTTGAGTTCCCGTTATGTACTTGAGCTCTCGTTATTCTCTTTATATTGAGTTGTCCACCACCCTCCTGCTACTATCCACCCCCTCCTCCCTCCACTATCCCCTCCTCCCTAACCCCCCCCCCCTCACCCTCCTCCCTCCTCCCCAACCAGCCCTATCCCTTCTCCTTCATACTAGACGTGTCGACGTGAAATTCATCTGCCTTCATCTACCAACCTGATTGTAACTCCGCAAACAAAGGAAACGATTACAGTACACGTACAGTATACAGATACGATCTCAGTATACAGTACAATACGTGTATTTGTTTATTGCACTATGAGAGCGTATTTCTTAATTCTATGCTATTCACTCTATGAAGCTGTAGTTTGGCATGTAGTAGGGATGGGTTTTTTTACAATCGATGTTTCACGTTCGATAACATCGACGCTATGCTCCGATAACATCGGTCCAATTTATTACTCAATTCTGAAGAAATTACTTGTTCTTCACAAAACACAGATTCTTCAGGAATAAAAATTTGCACACCAAATCCGTCATAGTCGTCGAAACGCTAAGTTCGTAGATCATACGTTCTCAAACTAGAGCAGTTTGAAGATGAAGAAACGTGGTTGATACCTGAGATGTAGCTACTTCATGTTTAGTCTGCTCTAATGTGATAACCGAATGAGATATCGCAATTCTGACTTCACCGTGTTGTTCCGCATGGAAAACTCTATACGCTGAGGGGGGGGGGGGCTTAGAGAGTTTTAGGAGGGGGGGATTAGGTACCCATAAATTTCCGTAATGAAACAGTCTCACTAGTGAAACCTCATTTCAAAGGGGTTTTCACCCTGAACCCGATGGTGAAATCAGAATTGCGATATCTTATTCCGTTCTCAAACTGGATCACATTGAAGATGAAAAAATGTGGTTGATACTTGAGATGTTATTCATGGACATCTGGTTCTTCAAAGGAGACAATTTTCATAAAAAACCAGTTATTTCTTCGAAAATTCGTACTTATTCATATTCAGATAGAATTTATTTTTTAGAATTTTTTAAGAGCATCCACAGCTTTGTACGACCAGCCGTTCGTTCACAATGACGGCTCAAAGTTGGAGCAGATCGAAAATCGTCAACATGAGAGTGAATCGAGAGGCAGCCTGTCGGGTCCATTTTCAAACTGGCCCAGCCGATTCAAACAGCACATGGTTTTCAAAATTTGAAAATATTTAATATCGAGTTTATGAATAATATTTAATAATAATTATTATTATTAATAATGGAGCATAAAAATTATTAATAACTACTTAAAAATAAATATTAATAATTTACACTGCTTGATAATAACTATTAGGTAACAATTAATGGTGATTCGTAATAATAATTACCTAATATCATTTAGCGACCTGGACAGAAGGGTAATCTGCATGAAGAAGATAATGAACTGTTGTGTCAAGAATTTGCAGAGTTTTTTTGGTTTATTATCTTCAATAAACCAAAAAACCTTAATTTTCTAAATCTCCTCCTCAACAGCTGTCATTTCATCCTTTGGAATCTATCAAAGGATCAAAAGTTTTAACCCAAACATTCTGATTATGATCTAAAGGATCAAATGTTGACGAGGAGATTTGAAAAATTAATGTTTTTTGAACCCGTGGTAACCCCCCACCCCTTGGGGGTTCTAGATTTTACGATTATTTTCTGTATTGTTCATTATCTCCTTTGGTTGAAAAACCTTTGTCTGTTTGGAAGGTTGTAGGAGGCGGTAAGAAAAGAAGAAGTTTTTCCGAGCTTTCGGCTTTAATAAGCCATCTTCAGGGGTAGGTAGGTATTGTTTCCTCAACTCGGTCTCTTTCGTTCAGAATAAACTACAGTAGTTTATTCTGAACGAAAGAGACCGAGTTGAGGAAACAATACCTACCTACCCCTGAAGATGGCTTATTAAAGCCGAAACTTCTTCTTCTTCTTACCGCCTCCTACAACCCTCCAAACAGACAAAGATTTTACGATTGTAATCTCCGGACTCAAATGAAAGCTGTTGGCGAGTAGATAATATACGTACAAAATCTGATTCCCAACTTTGGTTAGCCTATTCAAATGTTATGTTCCTGTACTGCCGTCATGAGGAAAAAAGTCCTATCTCCATTTTGATGGTTTTGAGAAAAACGAGGTTTTCTGAATTGCTGAGTATTTTCTATACCGTTGAAGTTAGAACTGCCGTCAGAACGTTGATTTTCAAGCACTTCTGAAGAAGGCAGGGCTTTCTAACCTAGTCCAACCGATAGATCTCGTCAAAATCTATAGGAATGTCTTTACCTTGAAAAGCTCAAAAATGAAGTTAGGACTTTCTTTCTTAGGACGGCAGTGTAGAACACAGATAAATGTCCAATTTCCAAAAAAAATGTGAAAAAATGAATAATCAGATGCTTATGAAGTTCGAGTTTCTCCTTAAGGGGAAAGTGGACGACAAGTGTGCGAGAGAGAGAGAAGACACCAAAAGTTTATGCAAAATATTTCAACAGCCGGATGAGCGATTTTCAATCTGAAAAAAGTTATGTTCATATTTTTCCTAAACAAAATGCTGCATCAAAAAAAAATTTGAAAAAAATTTCAAATTCAAATTTTAGAAAAAGAATTTTGGACAATTTTAAATTTAAAAAAAAAACTTGGTTCCAGCCCCATTTTTGAGAATTTCCTGATTTCAAATTGCCAAGAACCAAAATTCTGCGATGAATAGCACGATCGTAAAACGAAAAATAAGAGTCAGTGATAGCAGCTTTCATCTCCCCTTTTAGACAGTGGATCTGCTGCGTCAATCATTCATAGGAAAGGTGATGAGTCCGAGATTTGACAGGGAGCACTTCTGACAGTAATGAAGGTGAGTGAGCTGAATCTATTCCCATTCGTCCAACATTGTAGACATTTCCAATGGAACCTTTGAGGTAGAGGAGACTGTTATTAGAACAGTCAAATCTTACACAAAAGAGGCCTAAAATCGCAAATGCACGGCTAGTTCTGATTCTTTGGTATGTTGTTCGGGACTGTTAGGGAAATCTAAATCTAATTTCGCAGGAATGAAAACCTTGCGCTTCTTTCGTAGCACTCGAAAAACCTCGAAATGTTTGCCCTTACTCTGGGTTTTTCGCTATAACTTTGAAACGATGCGTTTTTCGCGAATTGATACTACGGACTTATTTACAGGAGATAAGATTTGCTACACAATGAGACCAAGTGCAGCTCTGTTGGGTCAATAGTTACTGAGATACAGCCTTTCAAAAATGGCTTATTTTTCAAAAAAGTGAAATTTTAAGTTTTGGTCAACTTCCGACCTAAAAATCATTGAAAATACGTATTGTACGAAGGACGTTAACCGATAGATGTTGTAGCAAATTTAATTAGCTTTGAGTAAAAATAGTTAAGAAGTACAACGCCTTCCCATGACCCTTATGGATTCGCCTGCGTCCGTGCTTTTTCCCGTTCTATTCGTTATAGCTCATCAGCCACTGACCCTACGCTTTCGAGATGGTCATTTTCGGATTCCCCATAAAATTTGGCTTCAGAATAACCTGGCATGTCCAGTTTGCACCCCACATGAGGCCCTAGCAGGGAGGGGAATGTCAAGTCAGTGGACACGTCACTTTAGGCAAATGAGGAAATTAGTCCTAACTTTGACGGCGTGTAGCTCCAAAACGAATCGTCGCACGGAGTAGCGGTTTGTTTTGCTGGTTTCAGCGCATTCTTCTCGACGACTTTGAACCAACAAAATACCCCTAAAAAAATTGTTCCCCAGTTTCCCCAAGATTTGAATATTTTGTGACGAATTTCGGTTGTTTTTGGATGTTATCTAGAAACCTTTTGTTTTAGCTCAAATTGGAGGCCATATTCGTGTTCCTTGATAAATGTTCCCCCCGAAACCAATTTTCAGCCAAAAACTACAAATAGTTGCTGAGAAATCAATCATTTCCCACAAATAGCCCCAAAAAGTTTGGTTTCCCCTAGCTCGGCCAATAATTTTTTTTGGGATCTAATATTTGGGCTTTTCACTCATAGATGAAGTCTGATAGTGAATTTATCCAGCTTGAGAAAAAGCAATTTAGGATCGGACCAATAATTTCGGAATTACGGCAAAAAATGTACCAAAAAAACTTGGATTTTACAATAGTACGCGGTATTTAGCGTACTGGCATGAGCATATTACGGGACTTGATCAAAATGTCATATATGAGGTTTGATGGTAAATTTAAAAAGCTTATAGATGGAAAAAAGAAATTGTGAATCGGACAAACTTTTAGCGTTATAGCGAAAAATAGGGAAAACGGGGTGAAGAACAGGAAGAAATTTATTACAAGACAATGGCATATTACAGGTATCACATTATAATTATGCCCTCGCACCTAGCATTCCCTTTTGAGGACACACGATACATTTCAACACAGACGCGATGGCACCGCGGGCTCGAATATAGAAAAATAGAATGTAGAAAACGAATAATAATAATAATAAACGAATGTAGAAAAAATGAGGCGCTAGTACGAGCGATGCAAGCTGAAATGAATGTATGAGCAAACCTACCGAAGATCGGAGATGGGAGGTTCGAGACCGCGAAGGGTGGGGGGCGACTTAGTGTACATACGCGAGGACTTTGTCCATTTGATGCTATTGTGGGGTTATCGTTTCCACGAAGAGAGACGGATGGAGAGAGGAGTGGTTCAAGAGAACTGATTGACACAGGCTACCGAGGAAAGGGAGCGTGGTGACCTTGAGCGCCGAATTGGGGTCTGCAGCCATTCTGTTTTCCTTCAAAACCAACATTACCATTTTTCGTTTTACGTCTTGTATATTTACTCAATCATTGAAATGATGCTCTCAAAACCCATCCAGCCATATTGGGAAGGGGGCTTGCACCGGCTTTTTCCAAATTTCAACCTCTAAACCTCAAAATTTTCAAATTTTCCAATTTTAAATTTGTATAAAAATTAAATGAATTGATGCAGCAACTTGTAGGGGCGTATGAAGGCAAACTGCGTTTCCCAAACTGTTATAAATTGGATGGTTCCAAAATGAGACTGCAAAAACTTTTGATGCGTCAGTAACGCCATCTCTTATCCCAGAATCACACTAAGGGCCCGTCCACTTCCCCCTTAATGTTCAATAACTGGTACATTTCCCCCGCCATAGACTTTGAAATGACCGCCTTCCTCTCACACTCCATAATATTATCATCACCCGTTCGCAGTCCTCCATTCCCAATCTCAACGTACAAGTCCGACAACCAGCCAACCTCCACCACTGTAATCACATAATATCCATCCCAGTAGCATCCATGTGTCAACTTATTGATAATTATTGATACTTACAATTAGGTACTTACATTTTTATAATTAAAATTATTGATACTTACCTACTGTGCATTATCTAAACGAGAATTGTGTCAATCGGATAATTATTGGTATGTAAGTTGTCATTTATTTAATACTAGGTAGTTTCTAAGCTAAACTAGTTCCTACATGGTGTATCTAAGAACAGATATATCTGTTCTAATTTCAAGCCATACCAACTCTGCCATATTTTTGTTTAGGATCTACATGTAGAATCTGCATGTAGGCATGGTTAGGGGCGGAATTCATAGTCATAATTTGAGTCTGAGTCCGTTCTTAAGTTGTCGATAAGGGGAACCATGCACTCAGCGCGATTCAGTCGTGATTTGAGTGCACATTTGAATTGCGCTTTCTAAGGGTGCACTCCACAGGTTTCATAAACAAAATACGGCGTTGAGTTGAGGGTCACCCTCAGCTCAATAGTGCAAAATCCTGAGGGATGTCGGAAGTGCTTCCACCTTCATCTGATATTGACATTTCTCGATTGCATTCTGATAACAACCCGATGACTCGCGTTTGTTCGGTGACATTATTCGATATAATGATTATAATGAATTATTCGATCAATACCTTGAACGGTGGCAAAGGAGCACGAAAGCGGGTACATCCGGGAGCAACAAAACCCATTTGAACATTTTGATGCAGTTCGATTCCGCCGGAGTTTTCGTTTCCGGAAGGAAACCGTCTTGGAGTGTCTTGATGGATGTTTGCTCTCCCGTCCTGAAGATATTGATCGAATTCATCATTGATCCAAGATCGAAACGTCCCAATCATAACGACAAGTGTTGGTCATTCCTCGCACGCAATCTACTCTACTCATGGTTAGTCTGCTCTAACCTGATATCGCAATTCTGACTTCTCCGTCGTGTTCAGAGTTGAAAAGTCTATAAACTGTGGTGTTACTCGGAAAAATAGGAGTCAAAATTGGTTGTAAAACCAGTAAAATAGAGACATTTTACATAAAACCAGTTAATTCTTCGAAAATTTGCTCTTATAGCCATGCTGCGTGACTGTGGACTCTTAGTATGACTGAGATAAGGGCAAGCAAAGCTTTGAAACAAGTGTAATTTGGAATGAAAATTGTTGGCGACTCTTTAACCCTTCATTTTCTTCAAGCCAAAACTCTCAAGAAGGCACCACAATAATTAATTTTTTGACATATCTTTTCGGTGGAATGAAACAGGATGAAATAGACAAATTGAAAGGACATAATATTGTTACTACCTACATAATAGTTTACTGACCGCAGATCAGTCCTTACAACGCTAAAGTATTGTGTAAAGAGGAACGTCAGGCCTTCTCTACACGAGCGTTTGCGGTGTACCCAGTCCACTGGTAGCTGAAAAGTCGGTCTTGTTGGCGCATACGTGTTGGTGCAATCTGAAAAGTGGCTTTAGGCGGTTTGCAGACCGGCAGAAAAGTACACTTCAATTAGAACTAGGTCTAGGTTGAATCCATCGTCACCTACTTAGCTCGTCTAGTGTCATGAATTTGTAGTCAGTCTCTCGAAAAACAAGGCTGTTACCAAAATCTTAAATTCATGGCTCCTTTGAATTCCTAGTAGAACGTTCCGTTGTTGTTCCTCGTTGTTCAGCCGTGCGGCATTCGAAACTGAATTTCTTGGGAGTGTGAGTTCAAATGGCATCGCTTTAATCCTACTTACTCCGTCGGATTCGCATGTTTGTTGATTCTCCTGTGCCCCTCGCCCTATCTACGTCAGTTAGTGGAGCAGTTCACATCCCCCTTGCGTTACATATTCATGGGGAAGGGTCTTTGGAAAACGGCTCTGGTAAGAGACCTGCGTCCTTTCCTATCTCTACTACCAGCTACGTCGGTAACAGGTAACGTAGGTTCTGGTTCAAACGACTAAAGATGACACAACTGCTCATATCAAATCACCACTGAATTGAGGTGAAATATTTGGGTAACTTGTGTTGTGGACTCGCCAAATCAATGTAAGAAAAACCTACTTCTGTTAATTACTTCAATAACTGGGTCATTTCAAAATTATGGGTAATCTCCTGTCACACAGCTCTTGTCCAGTTTTTTTTCTTTTTAAATAGAAATTCAATTTTTTTGGGAGGACCTAATAGTACGGCCTCTAAATGAACCATCTAATTTGAGGTCAAAAAGTTTATTATAATTAAAATGAGTTAATTACCCTATTTTCTCTCGCCCTACTCATGTCACAAGAAGTAGGTAAGGCATTTTTTCAGATTTTGGTGTTCCCACCAACCCATGTTTTATTACTGACCAAAACCTTTTTACCTGCAGGATACTCTCTTCTACAATAATATCTTGGGGAAAGAGAAAACTTTCATCATTTACATAATATGTATTTACCAGGTTTGACGTGTGTCACACAGTTTTTACAACTTTTCTCTCTCGGGAGGGAGGGGGGGGGGCTTCCCCCCCTACCCACCCAAAGGCGTCGCCCCTGGTCCCTTCGACCACGAAATTCAGCAACCAACCCCCTTTTCTGTCCCAAAAGTCAGATGCCATCAGGTTCAGCTCTGAAAATCGGGCTTTGCTGATGGGGAATGAGCATGGAGCCATTGTTGGTACTGCCTTTTGGACTTTTGGTCGTTGAGAACCCTCCTCCAGACAGTGTTGCCAACCATAGAAAACCAATCCCTGCGCCCTCCAGGGACTTGCAACCTTATTTTCTGGATATCTCTCGTAGTTGCTCAATGGGTAAGTGGGAATAGGAAGGAATCTAGATAAATTTTAGTAATCTATTCCTGTTCTCGATCAGCAACAAAAAGGACCATAATATAAAATACAAATTAATTCCCAATCAATTATCACAAATTTTGAAATTTGTCAATCACTAGAATTTATACTACGTTGATTCGAAAATAAGCTCATTAATTCCTCATGCATGAATGAAACCTCCATATCGATACCCTCATTCTAATACCACGTACTATCAATTTTGGACAGAATTCTCTACAAAAATTGCTTATGGAAGAAATAGCCAATTTGCTAATAACTCGTATCAGTGTTGTTTGTTTACTGCGCCCAATACCTTGTTTCAGACCTCTCGTCATGGGATACAATACCGCTTATCAGAATTGAGATAATTTTGGCGTACGAATAACACGTATCAGTTTCCGTAGCTGCACTACAACAGACAGGACGAAGACTCAGAAAAAGAGGGAGGGGAGAAAGTAATGAAAAATGAAGTGTACCACAAGGGCATACTGTCCTCAAGTTTGATGTCAGTTTACTCAGATGTTTCAGTTTCATTGTAAGTACACCAGTATTTTTTTACGGTAGTGATTCGGTAGTAAATTAATTCAGTAATGAAACATTTTCAGTAGAAGAAACATTTTTCCATTTGAATTTCGTTGCAATAACCTCAAGTTAGCCACTAATCGCACCATTTTTTGTGCTGACAATACCACGTATGAGGGTTGTCGTGTTCACAAAGCCATTTAAGGGATTTGTTTCTATGCCCATTATTGGAGAGGGTTGTTAAGACACAACTCGATTTTAAAACATTCAGAAAGACAATATTAAACGTTTGTTTGCTCTCTTGAATAGTTGGATATTTTCTGATACGTGGTTTTTGAAAGAGGGTATCGATATACCAAATTGAGTTTGTAAGCCGTTTGTGCAAAACTAGGGCATCGATTGCGAATATAAGACCTTAGAAGTTGCCATCAGTGGAAGAATATTGTACATGTTCATATGAACTGTTGCTTAGGTCGTCATTTGTTATGATGGCAGGTGGCTCACCCTGTTTCACACTCCGCCCGCGCCCTTGTCAGCCGTCTACCGACTTCCCCCACCGTCATCCATCTGTCTGGGGTCAGTGATTCCATTATATCTTCTCTCTGTCCGGAATATCTTCCCTTCGCTTTGCCCGATGGGGTTTTTTCTCTCCTTTTTTTCCTCGAGTTCCCTTTCCTCGCGTTTTGTAATAATGTTGTAGAGTGTTCTTCACATGTTATACTCAGACTATTTTCTCCTGTATAACATTATAACATTCTTACACGAGGAGGTTGAACAATATTGAAGTGGTTACGACGGCAAAATTCTACTCACTGGACAATATATTCACTCGAGTGCATCAAGTGTGTTACCTACGCTTACTTCAATGATCTCTCTCTGGTTGGTTGAAAAAAGGTCCTTGATGTATAACGGGACATGTCCGGTCTTGGGAGGTAGTAAGTGAAGTGGTCTTTGTGTCTCCTTACAATGGTTTGGACTATTGTGACGATTTGGGCTTCGTAGTCACAGATCATTATGAGAACTACCGTTCCGTGATATCGACGCAAATCCTCGAGCCGCAACTACCCCTGTCCATGATGCGAAAACTAATCGGTAGGGGAGACCGGGGCTAGTTGGCATAGATTTAGGTTTTTGATTTTTTTCAACGATATTTAGAGAGATTCCGATTGATGCTGGTGGTCGCACAACACCTTGGCTTCAAGATCCCCTATAATTAATTTAAACCGATGCTGGGGGGGGGGGGGGGGACATTCAGCCCATAACCCAAAGGCTCTCAAGTCTGCCAAGGCGCTCAAGTCTCCTGGGGCGTGTTGGCATAGGCTAGGGTCAGTTGGCATAATGCAATAACTCTAATTCAATGTAATTTTAGCTTCGTTCCAGCGCACTGGAGAGGATGAGGAAGCACAAAAGAAAAACCGCACTAGCAGAACGAACAGCAAAAACAATCAAAAATGCTGTTCAAGTACACCTCGTTAACAGAAAAAGCCTCGCTGAAACCTGATCCACCATCTGAATCTGAGGAACCATCATCCGATGACATCATCTATGTGGAAATTGAAGACAGTATGGGAAACCTTTTCGACTCTCCCAAAACCTCCAGCATCAAGGCCTAATCCTCCCTCTCCATGTGTCGTTCGTTTCAAGATTGGAGACTACTTGTTGGTGAAATACGACGGCCGCAATTACCCAGGAAGGGTAGTTGATTACGACGACAACCAATATTGGGTGTCAGGAAGACATCATTTGTTGGCATGATACAAAAATTGTAAGGAAATTGCAGCCACCTGTACGGGTTACCTCAATTCCAACTTTTGTTGTAGATATGAAACCACGAAAATGATTTACAAACCGTTAAAAGGTTTGTTCCAGCGACCCGAGCAGTACACGACCTTGGTCAGTGTGAGAACTGAAGTGATGGGGATGAGAGCAGGACATTTTCAGTTCATGACCTGGAACGCTGGAACGCCAGGAGGTGAACCAGTAGAGAGCGCTCGGAAGCGTGTGTTGGTTACTTTAGTTTTCTATCTTTTCGGCTCTCACGTGGTAGGTTACACTCGTTTGCTCAACAGTCATGCAGCATGTCTATTAGTAGAGCAAAATTTAATTGTCGAAGAAATAACGGTTTTTTATGTAAAATGCCTCCATTTTACTGGTTTTATAACAAATTTCGTCTTCTTTTTTGCCGAGTGACACCTCAGTTTACAGATTGTTCAACACTGAACACGGTGGTGAAGTCAGATTTGTAATATCTCATTCCGTTATGCAAATGTTGGACCAAGAATTCGCTAAAAGACCTTCCAAACGTACAGGAAAATAAAGCTTAATTCGGCAAGAAGTAGTTTTTTTTTTTTTTTGACATGGATATGTCTTTTGGCTGGGGGTCAAGGAATTTTTAAACGACATATTTTTCGCGACACGAAATTCCGCGACATGGTAGGAGCACTTTAGATTATTATTAACTCGAAAAGTGAAGGCTTAGGACGTCATCCTGACGATGCACAGGGTCCAGATCAGCTGAGTGGCTCCCACATCTAATTTCCGCCCTATTAACCGTAAGAAGTTGAAGTTCGGCATGTAGCCTCCTTAGGACGTCATCTTGACGATGCACATGGTACAGATCAGCTGAGTGGCTCCCAGATCTAATTTGCGCCCCATTAACCGTAAGAAGTTGAAGTTCGGCATGTAGCCTCCTTAGGACGTCATCTTGACGATGCACAGGCTCCAGATCAGCTGAGTGGCATAACCTACAAAAACAGCGGCTAGAAACGGAGCAAACGGTGAAGAATCAAGACAACCGCATTGCCTCTTTGTGCTCCTCCCTCGCCAAAGAAAGGGGATTAAGGGCTCGGGCCCTTAGAATGCAGCGCTCCGTGGAATCTTTATTGAAATCACTCAACGACCATTGTCCTTAATTATTTGTTATGTTACATGAATGTATCTATTTATATAGATTGTCACGTACAACCATTGCGTTACTAGGCAAGTGTACCTACCTTAGTTTTCATAGCCTTTACCTACCTTAGAAATTAGCCTAAGTGTACCAACCTTGGAAATTAGTTTTAGGAGCCACTCACCTGATCTGTACCCCACGTATTGTGAAGAAGAGGTCGTAAAGAGTATTCAAATAGTTGAATGCAACCCGAAAACTGAAGGCGATTAAATTACTTGGGTATTTCCACCATATTAACGATGTTTTTAAAAGTGATCATGACATTATGTGAGGGAGAGACATATCCATGATCCTTTCTTTTTCCCCAAAGGGAGAAAGTTTTGGAATTTAACAAAACTTAAACAAATTAACAGAAAATCGAAAACAATAAATAGTTTCTCTTCGAACATTCGCTATAACGAGCCTCGAATCGAAATAAAATTTAAATTTTCAAAGATTTTAGAGGTAGGTTTATCGCAATGGGAAATTCGCATGGGTCGGAATTCTGCGTTTTAGATCTCAAAATCCAGCGTCTTTGAAAACTACGAGATACCTACCTATTTTCAGCTTGAAAACGGGTGCACCTTTTTGGAAAGAACAACAGGACTTGAAGAACACCTCAAGAACGCCGCAATTGAAAAGTAACCGATACCCTTTGTATGGCGATATTAGGTTCGTTTCTGCATACTCACTCGTAGTGACTGGCAAATTGCTCCCATCCGCCATGACTACAAGGTCGGAGCTGCTGGAATCATCAATGACAATATTCGGGACTTTGGGTTTTGATCAATACGTTTGCACCAGTTTGCAAGTTTTACAGATTTTCTGGACTCCTGGTCTCCTAACGTCCTTAGCGCCTAGTGGACAAAGTGCTGGTCCCAAAAAACCATAGGATGTGGGTTCTATTCCCTCTCAGAGCCCCCATTTCTCCTGCATTCTTCCTCTCCCCTGTACCCCCAGCTTGTAAATATGTGATGGTTCTGTAGTTTCAAGTTGAATTTCCTTTTCACCAACGAACAATTGTTGAATTCCCACCATCAGAGGTTCCAACAATTCCTTCCTGAATGTAGATTTTTCAATTCCGGCCACACCGCCATTCTTCAGCCTCCAAACCCCTCGACAGGACGTCACCTCATGTGAAAAATGATATTAGGGAGGCCTCGATACCTTTCAACTTGAGTGTTCCATTTGTCGATGCTAACATCCATTTCACCGTAACTTTTCTGAAATGACTTTTATTCCGCTGTCCTTTTTTTCTCTCTCTGTATCCCTCTTTTTATTTCCAAACATTTCATGCGTTCAAGGAGTTGTCAACTCTGATGGATGACTCTCGATAAGTTGGGAGGAAGACCGAGAACCTGAAGGATTAAAACTCAATCTTGCTCCTATTCTCATTCTCACTCCTTCATGAAAATTGGTGATCGTGAAAATGATGGATCGTTTTAAAATCATTTGAATAACTGATTTTTATGAGGGAACGATAATAGGATAGAAATTGAGTTAAAGTCTTCCCGTAAGGCAGTAGGGGGATTGGGGCGGTAACCAGAAGGTGAACAGATGTGGAAAGCGAACTCAAACTTGGACAAAATCAATTAAAAAGGGACTGGTTGCTCTCGTGCAGGTGCACGTTGCAGGTGCAGGTGCAGGTGCAGGTTGCTCTCGTATATAGGTGTACTATATATAAATTATAGTGGTGTTTGGTTACTGTATGATGCTTCATCTCTGTTTCTTGTTACTTTTAGATACTGGGCGGTTACGAATGTAGACTACATCCACACACGGAATGGCGGTCGGATTGTGGCGATGATCGTGGTCGTGTGGTCTGTGGCTCTCGTCGTGTCGCTCGCACCGCAGTTCGGTTGGAAGGATCCAGATTACCTGAATCGAATCAACAACGAACAAAGGTACCTACTCATCTCGATATTACTGAATATGAGGAGTAGTAAATACTCCTACAATAACTCTACAGGGTGTCTTTGAAAGAACTCCGGGTTCTTAAAAATGCATATGGGCCATTCTCAGAAAAACTTGAAATCCGACTGACTACAATTTCATTACAAAAATAAAAGTTGGTTTTGAGGCTCAATTTTTTTAAATTCCAGGTTCATATATTAATAAGCGACTATTTGAAGATTACAGGGGAAGAATGATACATGTCCATCTCGAGAAAAATCATTATTAAGGTTTATTAAGGTTTAAAAACTTTTTGAGGCAAGGGAATGATCAAGATTCCAAAAAATTAAAATATGTGCAAACATCTGAAGTATTTTTTCATCTTGATTTCCTTCACATACAATGTGCTCTGGTTTTGGAATGGAATAAGATAAGAAATCGCGATTCTGATTTCACCGTCGGGATCAGCATGAAAAACCTTTAAAATGAGGTGTCACTAGTGAGAATGGTTCGATTTGAAATAAACTGTTTCGAGTTTATCAACGTATTTGTCCATTCGATCTCAATATAACACCTCGATTCGATATGAAGTCGACTTTTTTCGTTTATCTCGATGTATTTGAGTTGACAATTGCTCTTCTTGAAGGTACATTCGATCTCAATCAAACACCTCGATTCGATATGAAGTCGACTTCTTTCGATTATCTCGATGTATTTGAGTTGACAGTTGCTCTTCTTGAAGGTCCATTCAACCTCAATCAAACACGTAGATTCGATATGAAGTCGACTTTTTCCGTTTATCTCGATGTATTTGGTAATTGCTCTTCTTGAAGGTCCATTCGATCTCGATCAAACACCTCGATTCGATATGAAGTCGACTTCTTTCGTTTATCTTGATGTATTTGAGTTGGCAATTGCTCTTCTTGAAGGTCCATTCGATCTCAATCAAACACCTCGATTCGATATGAAGTCGACTTTTTCGTTTATCTTGATGTATTTGAGTTGCCAATTGCTCTTCTTGAAGGTCCATTCGATCTCAATCAAACACCCCGATTCGATATGAAGTCGACTTCTTTCGTTTATCTCGATGTATTTGAGTTGGCAATAGCTCTTCTTGAAGGTCCATTCAATCTCAATCAAACACCCCGATTCGATATGAAGTCGAATTCTTTCGTTTATCTCGATGTATTTGAGTTGGCAATTGCTCTTCTTGAAGGTTCATTCAATCTCAATCAAACACCCCGATTCGATGTGAAGTCGACTTCTTTCGTTTATCTCGATGTATTTGAGTTGACAATTGCTCTTCTTGAAGGTACATTCGATCTCAATCAAACACCTCGATTCGATATGAAGTCGACTTTTTCGTTTATCTTGATGTATTTGATTTTATGTAGTTAATTTCTCCGAAACAAGAAGCTCATCAAGTTTTACTTATACCAATTGGGAGTAACAGTCGCCCAAAGTATTGTCAAAACTCTGATAGGTTTTCTGTTTTTCTTGCAACCTGAGTGTTTCCGCGTTGATGTCATAAATGTAAAGGCCATATCAAGCCGTCGCAGGAAGTTGAAAGAAAAAGCAGAGCGTCCTGCCCGGGGCCCAACACTATCTACTTTTTGCTTCTTCCGCTTCAGGCGTCTGTCGTGTTTCCGTCGAAACACCGTTTCTGCATTCCACACTCAGGCTTTTTCTGGTTTCCCCGCAGTGAAAAATAGCGCTGGTTCTATTTTCAGACACCGTTTCTCACGGATGCCGTATTGATTCAGTAGAAATAGCCGCCTTCACTTTCGAAACTCAGCTTCTTTTTCATCAGCCACTTCAGAAATGTGATGTTCTCCTGACAAAAGTGAAATCATCCCTAACGGTTTTGTGGCACTTACGAACAGTTCCAAAATTGATACCACCAAAAATGTTAGAGCAGAAATATCACTTTAATTCAATGGAATATCCCACTGAAACGCTCTTTGAAACAGTTACAATAATTTACCATTGAGTTACAATTACTTATAAATTATTGACAATAAGTGCACTGAAGACGTGCTCCATGAACTGGCAAGTAAGCATATCAAAATAGCATTGAAGTCTTCACCCGGGGCAACCCCAACCTCACATTAGTGTTTGAGTCGACAGTATGTGTAATTCGTGATCGACCATTTCAAAGTTTTCCAGTTCAGTATTAGGAGGTCTTCATTGATCCAAGAGCATTCGTCAAGTGTGATGTATTGATGCCACATACTGTGTCAAGTCTATTCCCACCGATACGGAACTTCAATGGACTACCAAGTCACATTCAGAAGCGTACTGTCAGGGGAAGCGCAGGAAGCGGTGCTCCCCCACAAGGAGTGAAGAATGTAGGTAGAAGTTGAAAGATGAAAAAATTAATTGAGAATAACAAATTTTGTTTTCAATAATTGAATAACAAAATATTTTAAATATCTTGTCATCAGTAAAACATTCAATTGAAAATTTGAATCGCCCTCTCATTATACCACAACTCCCTATGTCCAGAGCCGCGCTACGCTACATCACGTTGAATTTTCACCTTCTTGTTGGTGAGTTTTGTATCCTAACTTGGAGAGACCATAGTTAACCTCGAAACCGGCGTTATAAAAAAACTCTTCATGGAACTCAATCAACTGACTTTTCTTATATTTGCTTAACCTGGTTTGAGACGACCAATCACTGATGAGTCCATCTGAACGCGAAAAAGGAATGAAAGACTGGCCAATAAAACGTGTCGAGTTGAGACCAATAAAACCGCAGGAAGACCTCCCCAAGCTCTCTTGGTTCGAAAGTGGAAAAAGGGTTATTTGTGGTATCGATATCGAGTTTAGAACGGTGTAAAGATTGGGTGGAGGATAAATACAGGAAGGAAGGGACGTTTTTATTACTCGACATTTCACTCGTAGGAAATCCTCCAAGTCAATAGCTATGATGTTATCATCGATATTGAATTCTATAGATTGAGATGATAAAGGTTCTTATGAGGGTAATAAATGAACTAGGAATGAGGAAATAGCAA
The DNA here is from genome assembly GCA_963920205.1 of Stenodema calcarata. Classification (NCBI taxonomy): domain Eukaryota; kingdom Metazoa; phylum Arthropoda; class Insecta; order Hemiptera; family Miridae; genus Stenodema; species Stenodema calcarata. Next base: position 31,048,559 of record OY986053.1, on the reverse strand, counting down.
CAGGTGGTGATTCAATTAAAAGGTACGAGCACGTGCCTATCTACTTAAATCATTTTCAAGAACAACAGCCCTCCCTGTACAATCTGCATTTGGGTAGCAATGATTGATGGCATGTACAATCGTATTATTGAATTGGATGAGCATTCAAGAGAAACTTCACCAATTTTTGGCGAGATTCGGGTTGAGGTGCAACGCACAAGATTTCGTCATGCTCTTTCAAATTGTGTTGTCTACATCAGCTTTAAGAAGCGGGGCATCGAAAGAGATCAAGTTGTTGGAAAAGCCATATTTTGAAACAAGGTCTCTCCACTGCTTAGCCCAAAACACCCCTGCACTCGCGACCTCCCTAGCAACGATCCCTGGTAAGCGAGAACTTGGCATCTTTGCTACCTTTACTGTGTCGTTCAAGTGCAGCTGCAGAGTGAACACCGACAGTGGGTTCAATTCTGTTTCAAGGTATGCAATATAATTTGGGGTATGTATCGGGAGACGGAAAATTTCTTAATGAGGAGTGACTGAACGCCATCAACACAGCCATACTCTCGAAAACCTCAAACATGAACACAACCTACACATGAACACAAACATGAACACAACCTCAAACATGAACACAAACCTCAAACCTGAATAACACAAAATGGCTGTGACAATGGCCTCAAAAACCTGCATCTTAGCAGTCACAGGGATCCCAGGATTCCCAAACGCATCCCTCCACACATAATTCATTGCATTTTTCGCCGATCCAGCCTTCAGCTTCAAGTGCTTCGAGAAAGAGATCCGTGGAGTCAGCGTGATACCCAGTTAACAGTATTCATTGACTATGGTCACAACATCATTGCCGTACGTCCATTTTTCAGTTGCCCTGCGTCTTCCTCCTTTCTGAAAAATCATTGCTTTGGATTTTTCCATGCTGACTTTGAGTCATCGGTCACAATAGGACATCAGGACACCAATGTTCTCTTAAAGTCAGAGAAGAACTCACCTTCAGAATAATTAGGACAGTGGTAAAAAATGTTTTAAGGAACTAATTATTTTTCGGGAGAGGTTTGAAGTCGTATTGAGCGGGAAGAGTGAAGCAATGTACGTCATCTGCCTCCCAGGCCAATCAGAGAGCAGTACTTCGACCAACCCCGTAAACCGCTCTCTGATTGGCCACCGAAAGCGGTGCATGAAAGCCACCCTTGCCTGCTCCTATCAGCAGTTGACTAGTTACTAGAACCCTGTCCGACCACGTTGAGCGGGAACAGTTCTAATTCGCCATTCTTCAGTTCGATCTGATAGTCGAACAAAAATTTTCTCTCTTGAAATTACTCGTTTTACATGTTTTGTCACCAATTTTCGATTTTTTACCATCAAAGAATTATTCTCGGACACACTGGCGTTCCCTATTGGTCATTTTTATTTGTGTTTAATTGAAACATACGATGAATTATCGCGATTTTCTCCTTCCGCAGGTGTATGGTGTCTCAAGACTTGGGCTACCAGATTTTCGCAACCTGCTCCACATTTTACGTTCCGCTCCTCGTCATTCTCGTTCTCTACTGGAAGATCTTCCAGACTGCTCGGAAGAGGATCCGGCGGAGACGGACCAAACCCAACACGCTAACGGATTCCGGACATCCGAAAGTCGGAAGATTCAAGTTCCTGTCGAGAAAAAGGTGAGATCCTTGTGGGATTAGTCAAACACTCATTGAACTTATTTGTTCTGCACACCCTAAGACTCCCTGTAAATGCATTCAATTTTAATTATTTAATGAAAACATCTGTGTTACCTGAGAACTGGAAGAAAAAGGTCGTAGGGGAAAACAACGTACCTAGCGTCAATTGCTAAATTAAATGCATCAATATCCCGCATTCAGCAATGGAGAATCAAGAAAGATGAACGATACATGTCGATTTCACCAACAAAAGAATAGAGAGTTCCAAAGTGATGGTTCGCTTCGATAGGACCACCTTAACGTTCAATAAGACCGTCTTATCTACCATACCCGTACTCATTGGTCTTTGAGTCTTTGAGATTATAAGGGTTTGTTAAGGGACATGTAAGAGGTATAATCCGTAAAGCGACAGGTAAGAGTGGCAGATGGATCCGTCCCGAGTTCTCCAAACACTTCGAGTAAAAAACTGGTGCAGCGACTCACAAATCAACTCTGAGTTGATGCACGATTTTCCAAGAACATCCGCCGTTAGAACAGCGCCAGCTTTTACTCTTGCACAATGTGGCATCGACTGACGGCCTGAAACAAAATATTCATGCAAAATGATTAAGATGATTTTGTTTCCGACAAACGACGGCGAACCCCCATTTCCTACCACAGACAGCTGTCAGAGGGGAAAATGGAAAATCCCCCGTCTCGTCGTTCTTGCATATTGAATATTTGAAGAGGCGTATAATGATGACCTAACTGGGGTTTCATCCAATAACTACCTCAACGGCGTTCTTGTAGGCATTTATAATTGAATTAGATGTTAATAACTTTAGCTCGAGGGTTTTGGGAATTGTTCAGATGTACCTGAAATCTGCTGTTGAACCTCTGCCGCAATGCAGCTGATGGTGGCATTCATGTGTTCCTTATCAACCCTCATTCTTCACCAGATACGGCTGTGAACTTCTATGCCCTGGTTCCAACGGTTTATCTCTCATATGTTTAATTGAAGTATAAACGCTGCTAAAGCTGCGTGCACATGGATGCGTAACCTGCGTAGTGCCTAAGAAGTGTCGGGGGGGGGGGGACTGCAGGACATGCAGGAAGTTCTCGTGGTGGATGCGTAAAAAGCTCGAGTGCGTAGTCCTTTACTGCGCAGCCTTGCATTCCCGCCCAGCTTTGCTTTCGGGCCTACTTCTCATTTTATTTCGCCACTTGTTTTGATTCGTCAAAAATGTTTTTTTTACTGCATTATTATTATAATTTTTTTTTTTTAAATTGTTCTAGTGGACGCAGTTGGCGTTTCGGAAATTCTTCACATATTCGCGATTGCAATGTTAAGGACCTTCGGGTCCCAAATTTCCGGTTTTGACCTCACCAGGTCAATCAACATCTCGTTAAATTGGCTCATCGTGAGGTTTCAGCTGATGAACAGTTAATAAAGAATAAACAATGGAGAATAACGAGAGATCCTACTAAAGCAAACAAATCAGGCCCGGGAGGCGTGCGCAGAAGGTATTGTGCACTCGTGAGATGCGTAAAATATCTAATTTTTCAGATGATGACAGTCCGCTCCAAATGTCGACTTGAGAAAGGAGCCCCCCCCCCCCCCCACTCAATACCCATGCTCCAGCTAATCAGGTGGCGCTACGCACTACGCATCCATGTGCACGCAGCTTAAGTGTCCTATAGTTCACTCTTCCGTCTAGATCGCTATTCTGAGTACAATATCCTCGTGACATTGTATCCTCTATAACTGTACATAATAATACTCGTGGGATTAATGTGGTAAATCGCCTGCTACTATATACCTACCATTGCTGTTTGTCTGATCTAAACTCCCCTTTATCATTAGGTTTTTTTAAAAACATCATATCGCATATTTCCCATACTGTACAGCGTGCAAGTCAGTGTTGCTCTATAAATGCCAACTCCCTCACTCTGGCTTCACGAATACCGCGGTTTCGGGAATTTGTTCTGCATTATTCATTCATTTCGTCGATAACGCGGTTCCGTTCCTATTGATGTCTCCCACCCTCGATCCATTATGCTCAGAAACTGTACGGAAAGATAAAGTTAACACTGGGAGGATTATATTTCACAAAGTTTGTAGTAATGGAAAAGGAAACGCGAGACTTTTCACTCAACGTTCCAGTCGTTTCCCGTTCTTTTTTTTTCTTTTTTTCATTTTTTGAAACTCACTATTTCAAGTCCAACTTGGTTTTCAGCACTTGGGAGTGCGGTATAATAAAGTAGAAGATTGTCACTGATCCTGTTCCGAGATCGGTTTTATTGTGAACTTTCAACAGCTGTCATCACTACATCACGAGACTCCAGTAAATTTCTCGTGAGATACCCGAAGGATTTACTAGATCGTTTGGTTTTAATAATCATTATAATAACATCACAGACGAGCCCACGGCAAAGAAGACAGGCAGCAGCAGTCTTTATAACTGTTACTTCTGTCAAACCAAAGGGCCATCTGGCAGAAATTAACATGTCTTTCTGGCTGCTCCCAGAGCAGTTATTTTCTATAGAGCAGTGGAACTGGTAACTACAAATCTTTTCGAGCGTATACCGGAATAAGAACAAAATCCCACATAGATGACATTAGATCCAGCTGTGGGTGCTCCGTGCAGGTGTACACTATGCTGCAGCCCTAGGCAGGCAGAGTGTAGCTGGAGTAAGCTTAGCTAACCTGCAGTATCGAGGAAACTGTCCTGAGTCTGATGACGTCTAAAATATTTCTTTTGGGTTATTATCTTCAATAATGAACCATTGGAATCGCCCAAGGAAAAAAAAGAAATTGAAAACATGGGGGTGAATCATGCGGCAGCCTGTACGGTCTAGATTCTGATAAAACATGGTTTTCAGATATCGAGTTAATTCATAATAAATAATAATATTTATAAATAATTTGTTTGAATTGTACAGTCATAAAACCGAGAGAATATTGCAATGTCATCCATCTGCGACCCATGTTTCAAATTTCAAGTCTCTAGCTCAACATCAAAATTTAATTTGTTTGAACAAATAGGTATTGTTTAAACCAATTTAGAGTCATGACAACGACATCCATTCATGCCATCCATCTGCGACCCATGTTTAAAATTTCAAGTCAGTAGCTCAACATCCATATTTAATTTGTTTAAAGAAATTGGTAGTGTTTAAACAATTTTAATGACAAGAAATCGAGTGAATATTGAATTTTCATCCAGTTCTCACTTATATTTAAAATTTCAAATCCCTAGCTCATTGGGAACTTGAAAAACAAGTAGTGAAAATTGTTATTATTTATTGTTAGTTATTAATAATGTTTATGAATTACTTTTAATAGTGATATTTGTTTACACAAATTGAATTTGGATTTGAGCTAGAGACTTGAAATTTGAAAGTTGGGTCGCAGATAGATGACAATGCAATATTCACTCGGTGTCTTGCCTGTAAAATTTTTTAAACGAATTAAATTTGGATGTTGAACTAGAGTTTCATCTATCGTTTCGTTAATTAGATTAGGGTGATCTGCCCAAAGAAGATAATAAACCGCTGTGTCATGAATTTGCAGAGTTTTCTTAAATGATGGAAGCGTACGTTGTACACGGTTGGTGATCGTCCTTATTAAGGCTTTATGGGTGCGCACTGCCGGGCTTAAGGAAGTCCTCAATATAATATGTTATGGACTACTCCAAGCCCATTAAGTAGAACCGATTGAGCCAGCGCAAGATAAACAACCCTAAGAACTGCAGGGAACATGTGGGATACCATAGTTTCCCTCAAATACATACCTACCTATAAAAATTTGATTAATCGTATGACACTAATTATAATTGTGATCTATTAGCTTCCCATGTGTACTCGTATATCTCTTAGTTGACGATATGTTCCTATTTATATTCTCTTCGTATTTGATGAACATTTTTTTTTTTTTCTTCTACTTCTTTGCGAACTTCATCCTTAACTTACCAATTCATTCGTGTTCTCTCTTGCAGGCTCATGGGTGACTGGGAGAAGAACAAAGGCGACGTGGCCCTCGTCGAAGGTTCAGTGGGAGAAGCTGATACCGACAAAGGCGGAAGTGATGGAGGCGGCCAAACGACGGCCTTCACGATCGTCGAAAACAACGGCGGTGATACGGTGCAGGTGAGATACTCTGGCGGACGTGTTATGAACCAGACTTGTAATGGGAGGTGCCTTCCCGAGAAGATTTTGCGCGTGTTAAGGGTATGACGATGATTGATGATGATCAAAGAGTTGAGCACCTTCATACCGCAAACACTATGCCATTATGTATTTTTTGTATATTTGGTGTTCTAGTTCAAAATATATCCTAACTCAAATCATCTACCCCACCACGTTGTAGACAGTCGCTTATTGCACTTCAGCTAAAATGCTCTTATCCATGGATTTTCACGTTATCATAGTATCATGCTTTGCTTATACAGGGTGTCCAGATTATGACCCGAAAAACTTCACCCACGTGTTCTACAACTAATTTGCAACAAAAAGTGCCTCCTACAGTTTCTTTTAGAGGCTTCGTTTCTGAGATGTTTAACTTTTAAGATTTTCTTCGTGTTTTCGACCTTATCTCCTAAACATTGCGACTAACGACTCATTCAATTCGTTGCTAGGTCTGTTTGTCACCATTCGATTCAGCTTGAAAATGTGCCTGAAAATACACGTTTTTTCGCATACAAACTCAATTTCCTCATAAAAGTTCCCCCTTGAAAATAAAAACTAATTACACCGTTGTAAAGCTGAGACTTTTGCGCATTTTTTAGGCATACAGGCTATAAAGTATCACTAGAATTATGGGGAACTAATGAGCCTTTAAAAAAAATTTTTGAGCTCGTTTTTCACCCTTCTGTTCCCTCTAAAAAATTATTGTTAGAGACTGGGTGGATGGGAAATTTAACGCTCTTTCCAACGGTGTCCTCAGATTTCCAAATACTTTGAAAACGATGGAGTTAGGACCATTTTTAGGAGATAAGGTCGAAAACACGAAAAAAATCGTACAAGTTGAATAACTCGGAAACGAAGCCTCTAAAAGCAACTCTAAGAGGTACTTTTTGTCGCAAATTAGTTGTAGAACACGTGGGTCAAGTTTTTCGTATCATAATCAGGACACTCTGTATAACCTGATAAATTATGCCAATCTTCCAAGTGTCGTTTTCTGCAAAATACGAATACTTAAAGGGTTTGTACAGCCCCCTCCCCCGTATCCACTCCTGCTACCAAATGATGATTTTACTGATTGATGACCGTTGATGGCAGGTGAGTCCCGAAAGATCGACCGCAGAAGTGGCCAACAACTCGAAATCAGATGCTGTGACGGTTGTGGCAGCGAAGCCCAAGCGAGACACAAAAAAAGAGTCGATCGAGGCCAAGAGGGAAAGGAAAGCTGCGAAAACCCTCGCCATTATCACTGGTATGAGAGTTACTATACTTGTAGGATGTCAATTATGATAGCTTTGTTACTTAATTTTTAGATGTACCATGAGGCTTATCGGTAAGTAGTGGATTACTCGAAGATGTAACCAGATCTGATGTGTAGAAGCACGAACTGTACTTATTTGAACAGTTTGTACCAAATCAAATGGGAGATCAGTACTTTGATGGATGCATAGAAACGACAGTGGAAAGCCCCCTGCAACTTTTTATTTTCAAGAAATTCTTCAAGCCTACACAAGTCAAAGCACCTATTATGAAGTCTCCTTCCAAAAAGACCCCTGGTTTCGATGGAATAACTAGGACCCTATCGGTAAACCTTCCTCACAAAGCACTTGTGCAGCTGACGCAGATCTACAATGCCATGCTCAGGTTCGCTTATTTTCCTGCAAAATGGAAATTTGCGCATGTGGTGATGATAAGGAAAAAATGCAAGGCACCCCATTACCTCAGCAACTACAGGCCAATCAGCCTTCTCTCCCTCTTGTCAAAAGTCGAACGGCTCCTTCTTCCTGAACTTCTCCTCTACTTGGAACCTTTGGTTCCTCAAGAGCAATTTGGTTTCTGGCCCTTACACTCCTGCCCGCAACAGCTCCATAGAGTGGTAGATGGAATCCTCCTAGCCTATGAGAACAATCAGGTGTGGCTTGGTCTATTCCTCGATATTGAGAAGGCGTTTGACCGAGTTTGGCATAAAGGACTTCTGGCTAAGCTTATAAAATCACCTGCCAGACACTTACTATCGCTTTCATCAATCCTATCTACTCAACCTGCTGTGCGCTCTTCTATCATTGGCAGGCTATCTACTCAACCGAACTTATGCCGTTAAACACAAAAACTATTTCCAAATCACATGATGTTCGAGCTGCAGTCCCCCAGGGGAGCATCTTAGGTCCCTTCCTCTACAACCTCTTTACACACGACTTCCCCAGGTGCCAGGATGCTAGCATTGCACACTATGCAGATGACCATGACATTCTAGTCAGACACGTTTCAGGAGAGCAGGCTCTTACAACAGTCCAGGTGTATGCAAGTCTTTTGAGCGCGTGGACCAACTGTTGGAAAATAGTCATCAGCACAAATAAAAAACGCTTGGTTTGCTTCACGTGTAAAAGAGCTGTAGTCATACCCAACCTAATAATCCAAGGACAACAAATAGAGGCAACTGACTCCGTTAGATACCTAGGTATTACACTAGACAGTTGTTTAACCTGGGAACCCCATATAAGTGAAACAGTTGGCAAAGTGCGTTATAGGATTCGACAACTCTACTTCCTACTGACAACATCCCTCTTCATGTCAAACGACTCCTGTATCTGATGCTGATTAGGCCGATTTGGAGCTCAGCTTGCAACACCCAGATTAAACTCATCGAACCTGGACAAATACGATCACTACGTACGCTCACTGGTGCACCCTGGTACGTGGGAAATGAAACTGTCTGCAATGATCTTTCCTTATACACCGTTCTTCAAACTCTCCCCATAACCTACAACAGCCTAGCAAACCGCACAAATTCCCACCCGAATCCCCTCGTCAATGGCATCAGCACAAGCTGTACTTATTTGATGTGCATAGAGATTTTTGCCACTAGTAGTTTACTGTTCTTAGTTAATCACGTAGGACTACTCAATCAAGATCCATGTTGTGATGTGATACTATACTACATTGTATTTATATGTGACAAAATAAAATATTCGTTCATCTTTGTATGTACCTAACGGATTTGATTGATTCAACAGGTGCGTTCGTCGTGTGCTGGTTGCCCTTCTTCATTATGGCCTTGCTGATGCCTCTCTGTCCCGAGTCTTGTCATATCAACGAATACCTCTCTTCCCTCTTCCTCTGGCTCGGCTACTTCAACTCGACTTTGAACCCCGTCATCTACACCATCTTCAGCCCAGAGTTCAGAATGGCCTTCAAAAGGATTCTCTGCGGCGTCAGCCATAACCGCCCGAGGAAACTCAGATAGAGATCCGTGGCCAGGTCTTCTGGGTCGTTCTAATGAGAGTGTTGCAATCGATTTAGGTTACCTCTAGAAATATTTGTATATACCGAAGCTAATGTGCAAGAGCAGGTATTTTCAAAACAGAACTCGGCTGGTCCCTAACTGAATAAACATTTGCTTGCTATAAGTGCACTGAAGGCTGTCTGTTACCTTGAAAGAATTGTTCTTGACTTTGACCGAGGTGATAGAAATGTACACTAGAGATGCAAAGTACTGCTACGAGTACTGCTAATTTGTGGCACTGATCATTGAAATTACAGCCATATTCAAGACCTGACGTCAAAATTAAGAGGTTTACACTAAGCGCAGGCATGAGGATAACCCGAAAATTTTTATTATCAATAATAATTGTATTGCCATAAAAGTTAACATTTAGAATTCATAGAGCAAACGTCACCAATGTACTGGCTGTGGAGAACTTGAATAGGTTCGAAATTCTCATATTAGATCTTATGTTTCTTTTGTGTGGGTTATGTGGATGTATACAATATTGACCTGTTTCTGATGTGGGGAAAAATAATATGGAAACCTCAGGCATCCAAAAGAAGGCTGTAGACCAGCAGTGCTATGTTGCACCGTTCAATGGCTACCTACATCAGCAGCGAGACCTTACATCGTTTTGCTATATCGCTGCGGTTCACCGAATCCTATTCAACTATGAAGGGACGCTTTCTGAAGGTCAATATAATTTCTGATCTTCATTCTATAAAACGCCTGTTCAATGAGGAAACTCTTAAATAATCTCCTCTAGCGTGAAGTGACTGACACAGCTTCTTAATGAGGAGAAGAAAGTAGTTAGTTGTAGCAACTATGTCCCAACTCAAACTCGCTCAAATTATTGTGAGAGAGACCAGGAGGTGGAGGATTGAGTATATTTTGACGCTAATTGTTTTCACATCCAAGTGCATAAGCAACATCCTACAAATGAAGGTTGACAGTGTGGAGGTCTGACAGAAGTCTGCAGATACTTGACAGTTGGTGACACTTGAAGCGTATGGTAGCAGTGCAGCTCAGAGGACTACTTCTTGCTTGGGTCTACAGAGTAGGATCAGAGTCAGCCACAGGAGTAATCGCTAGTCTGACACACAATCAGCCGTGGGTTTCAGGACGGAAACGGGACTATGAAAGAAAAGAAAGAGCTGTCTCCAGAGATCTTCAAAGATTAGGAATATTGGACAATGACAAGATGGGAGGAGATGTGGACAAGTGAACCACACTGGCGGTCCCTGATATCCATGTTCGGCTCAGATGAAAGGGCAGAGTAGCCAACCACTTCCCAACTCAGTTGTTGTCAGGACATGGATGTTCTATGTTGTGCAATTGGGGCTTAGCTGATGTGCATGAGATGTTCTTTAGAAGCGGACAGTGAGTGGAGGAGAAGTGTTAGATACAGTAAGAGCTGGGCGTAGGTCACCCGACGTTTCACCTGAGAGTCACCCAGATCTTTCCAAGCAAGCAGTAGTGGGTTCATGTAGCAAAGGTGAGTTCTACATGTGAGACAGGAAGGTGAGGTTGTCAGTCCACTTCTGAGACATACAGGTGAGGAGTGAGATCACGTTTGGGAAATACAGGTGAGGTGTGAGTCCACGTGTGGGAAATACAGGTGAGGTGTGCGTCTACGTGTGGGAAATACAGGTGAGGTGTGATTCCATGTTTGGAAAAGGTAGATGAGGTGTGAGTCCACATTTGAGACAGGAAGGTGATGTTGTCATTCCAAATGTGAGACAGGTAGGTGAGGTATGAGCTCCACATAACCTAATGGTGCATATCCCCTCACATAGGTACCTTTACAAAATCCAAAAACTATTTCGAGCCTCGGTGTAAACCCATCTTCAAACCAACGATGTCAAACCCAAACCTAATAATGCACCCTTTTGTAACTTGTACCTTCTGTTGTACTCGACCAGTAAATGTTTGTCAGTCATACCAGTTCTGTTAAGAGTTCAGAACCTCTCACGTCAATGTTCGACGGTTGCAGCACTCGAATTAGACATAAAACTGTCAAAACTCTTCCGAAGCCTCTTGTCAAAATTACAAAAAACCCATCGAGTGGTACATCTTGACATCAATACAGATATACAACTATCAACCTAATTCCACTCCTCACCCTATTGAAGCTGTTTTGAAATCATTACCATGTTGAAAATTAGCTAGCAAGTGTCATTTTTTCAATCAGATAATTTTGTTGCGTTAGAACACACACTAACCTCAATGCGAAGCAGCGAGTCCCTTCGATATCTGGACATTTCTGGACAATCAATATGATGTGTCAAGAAAGAAATTTTTGAACTACTCACAATTTTGCTCTTTAAACCTTCTAAAATGGAGGTAAAATTCTCAAAATCCCCCAAAAAAGAACAATTTCATCAAAACTTGATGTCCAGGTTTAAAAATTTGCTGTCAACTCTGAAATTCCATATTCGTTTTCTGCAATAATACCCCTTTCCTCAAATTTCTTGTACTTTGTTATTAAGAATTAACAACAATAATAACCCGCATTTCATTGCTTCCTGTAGTTTCCAATATCAATCGTTTCAGATTCATTCAAAAGTACGTAGTTAACGTGTGTACTTGATTTCGCCTACTGCTATATCCCCCGTAGATAAACCATTAGTCGTCATGACGTCGCTGCAATCTACGCGGTTTTCACCTCATTTACCACGTAAAATGTATAATAATCACATACTCAAATGAACGCGTATTGGCGGAGGACGCCGGGCAATTTGACATTTCCAATGAAAACTTCTTGATTCCTACTATATTGAAGTCGTCATTATAAATATCATCCACTCGTACGAATTGTAATGTTCGTGAAATTTTTTAAGTAACTGTGTAGTTGTAATATCGACGCTCTGAACGCTTAATTTTCTCAAAAGCACACTTTACTCCCCTCGTACCAGAAATTCAATATCGAGGCTCTTCTAATACGAGTAGTAAGACAAATCAGAAGACTATGATTTACGGTATAGATTTTACAATTTTAATAACTGATTGGAGCAGTTCCTAATCACCACGATGTACACTATGTGAATTAGTACCGTTTTGATTATTTACATTGAACCCTAACTTTGATCCTAAACAGTAATGTTCAGACTGACTCAGTTGAATATGTCATTATTACGAATTTTTCATTACGATTCAATGGTACTAGTTTACGTTTTATAGTTAATGCTCGAATGTACCTTCAATTGTTCGTAACTGAATACAACTGGTGTCATTATATTTAAAACGTATCGAACTACACAACTGCGAAAATACACAAAAACTTCCATAAACCACGAACTTTAAGTGGTGTTTTTGGATAGTGACGATGTGGTAATTTTGTGGGGTGTGCGTTGTTCAAGTCCTCAATTTTTGATTTTGCGTTAATTTACTAACGTTACGTCTTTTGATTTCCACGATTTTCGGCTCAACTACGAAGTGGGTCCAGAAAATAGACTCAAATTCATGTTGGCGCAGATGTTATGACCACATTTGAAATGATTGCCATGTGCTTAATGTTGGAACTGGGAGACTAAAATGGAGCCATTCCGTAGCAAAAATGTGGAAGTTTATTGGACATGTGTACAATTTTCATTTGTGGAAGGTTACGTCATGTAAATGTCCTCATCGAAGATTAACGCTTTCTTCGAGGCGTTCACATTCTCGCGCAATACATTCCCCACCATCTTGTTAGGAATCAGAGCAATCTGAGTGCCTCGATGAATGTGTTAATCGTCGAGGAGGACATTTGCAGGACGTTATCTTCCACAAATGAAAATTGTATACATGTCCAATAAACTTCCACATTTTTGCTACAAAACGCTCTTGATTTTAATCTCCCAGTTCCAATATTGAGTAAATGGCAGCTATTTCAAATGTGGTCATAACATCTGCGCCATCTCCCTGTCATTTCTTGACGTGACGGGGCCCAGATGACCTCGGAATTGGATTCTGGACGCCAAAATACCTCGGAATACCATGGTCCGGTCAAATAGTTAACAGTGTAATTTGTCATCCGTATTACGCCTTTGGCGACTGCTCTCTTCAGAGTGAAGTTCGAGGGCACATCTGGTCCTCACCAAATTATGGTCTCTAATTCCAATTCTACCATTAATGAAATTATAACCACAACTTCAACATGGCTTTTCTTCCGTTATATCTCGAAAAACCCCTTTTCAACATTAACCACCATTATTGGTTTATCTTGAATTAATGAGTGGGCGATATCCAAAGTTTGCCGCTTGTTCAGTACAAATGTCGACGAACACAGACAACGATTTCAGAGTTCGAATTCAACGGCTCCTTCGCTTAGTTTGGTAACTTTAAATCTCTTCAAATCCCCCGGGTAGCGGAGTTTAAACTTTCGGTCATCAGTTTTGTTGGTCGGTCGGGATACTCGGTGAGCTCCCTTGAAAACTATAATTGCAGTTTTGTCGTTGGAAGGCGGCTTTGTCCGAGAGAAGAATAATCGCTGGTAGTGAAATCAGACTCGAAACTTCACTGGTTTGATTTTTTCTTTTTTTTTTCAACATTGGCCGCGATATGATTAAACGATATTTTAGCTTGTTCCGAGTCCCTCACTGAATCCATCATTTTATATCGGAATACAAACTAATACCGTCTCTCACTGAGTGGCTTCCACTGTACGAAATTTTGCTGATTTGGACCTCCAACAGCTTCAGTATCGTTATAGAAATATTTCGTCTGCATAATTCCAGTCGCTGTACAAATGAAAGGACTTCCAAACTCCCTTCTTGAAATCGCAACTGTACCGAAACCACTTCTTCAGCCAAAATGAATGCCGCCCATTCCTTGGTCGAGCTCATTGTAGGTTTCAGCGCTTTCGTCAGATTAGAGAATGCATTGGTAAACGCACTCCTTGTGGACATGTTAAGGAAAAATTGTCAGTTTTTTGTTTTTCCATGTTAACGTTCGAGTCGATTAACATCAACGTGTGTTGGGCATCTCTGAATATATAGAAGCTGTAAGTACTTAAGTACATTGGTATCTTAAGGCTGAAAACTTATATTCAAAATGAGTGACTTGGTTAGTTGAGACTTCAAAAAAGCAACATAAATTAAACTAGAGCTCAGTTGAATTGAATTGAAAATTTGAGCCAAATTGAAGGTGATTTGTTGGAACCTTCAAAACTTGATCTCTATAATTTTTCTCATATCTTTCTGATTTCCACTGTATATTGCCGTTGTTCTAGATATCTTTTTCATAGTCTCGACATCACAGGCATCTGAAGAAACACGTTCCACTCTGCATACACCACCAATCTATTTTTTTCTTCTTTTTTTTCTTGAATCTGTCCAATGTAAACTGTCCCTCATGTCGTCGCTTAAGAAGTAACGCAGAAGTAATCCAGAATTTGAACAAGATGAAATTAAGACACGTTCTTATTCAAAATTCCACATCGGGTAACGTAGCGTAGTCAACATTTCGAAAAATCAGCCATAGAAGCTCAAAATCACGACAATGTCAACACAACACCGCTTAGCCTTTTTTTTTCTTCAACATAAGATGTGTAACACAAATTCCTAACTACGAGTATGTTCGATGGCCCAAACTATGTATCCTGTTGAGTAAACATTTGTGAATGCAGAGTTCTTAATAACATTGTCTTTTTTCTTGTTCATTCATGAGATGCAGTTTTACAATAATGTCAACTAGAAAGTTTTAGAGGCAGAAAAGTCTCCTGAATCTCCACCGATTCTTCTTAAGCCTTAAACATCACCTAAACCTCACGATTTTTCGATTGGAGCGTTAATTCATTTTAAATCATTGTAGGACACTTTGGGAGCCTACTGTGAGGTAAAAGTAGTCATTTTACTTTATGTAGTGTGAAATTACTGTTAGTTTTGGAACAGTTTCTTGTCTTTCCTGAAAAGATGGGAAAAATGGGTTAGGCTGTGTTGCTTCTTAAGCGATTGTGTGATGCTGAGCCAATCTTTTCTTCCACTTCTTCAGCTGGCCTCCTTTTAGTTTCATGGTCCTCTACAATCAGTTCTTATGAGCAGCATCCTCATCATCACTCATCACAATAATCTTATCCTCTTCATTCTCAGAACAGAATCTGGGCCCATTTTTCTTTCAATTGGACGCTTTCCACATGCTTCATAATAAAGTGTAATCTGTGGTATTTCAAAAACCCTCGGTACTTCGGCAGCCCCCCCCCCCCCTCCCCAAACAGCAGTATCGCTTTGAACATCGCATCTTCGCTTTAATTATAAACTTTCCCTTTGTTGCTCCTTTTTTAATCCAAAGAGATTTCTTCTTGTTTTGCCTGAAACACCCTGGAGACTTGATTTAACAAACAAAAGTACAAGAAAACTAGAAGGAGGACACTATTAGGCACTAGTAAAGAACATGTACTTGTAGAAAAGGAGCAGGACATTGTCCTCCTTTTCAATCTGCTTTTTAAATTTGCTTGTACCAAAGGCGGACCAATAGAAAACATAAATCATTTAAGGTTATATCACATTGAATTAGGTGAATTACTTTAAATACGCTTAGTTTAAGTTGACGTTTAGTTTAATCCTAAATACATTGTCAAGTGTATAAGAAACAGAAAAATATCTTTTATATACCCACAGTCGTTTTCGAGCCATTTTTACTAGCATCTACTGTTATCCTGCAATGTCATTTTGGCGCCAACTTCTTATTTACTTCCGCATACTTGCTAAACCTACCTGCTCCGACAACAGGTAGAAATCAATGGCAAAACTATACTCAAATCCACAGAGACGTTTACCCTACTGGGTGATTCTAAACGATACTAAACTGATTGTTTACAAACAAAAAAAAACCTAAATAACCACTGTAGAAAATTAAATTCTTCATTTAACGAGACCATCCGCAGCTCTCAAGATTGTATCCCTGATTTTTGGTGAATTTCAGACGTTCTGATATTACAGTTACCTGGTGGAAATCAAAGAAAAATGTAGTCTGGATATTTGCAAACTATGATGAAAGGATTGTATTACTCAAACGATTTTGGATCGATTTTGCGCGATTGAGTCCTTCAGAATCAAAAGTGGACAAACTCCAGATTGTAAAATATTACAAGAGAGATCAAAATGAGGTCTTTTTTCGTCATTTTTAATTTTGTGTGAAGATTTTCAAGATTTTAAGATTCAAGACGATTTCATTCGTTATTGCTCCTCTAAACTGCCCCAATATGATTTCGCTATCGGCAGGTACCTAATATGTTCTAGAAGTAGAATTTTTTCATCCAGTTCAGATATTGAAAATGGTCTATAAATAATAATTATAGTTTTTTGATAACAAAAAAGGAGTTGTCCACTTATGATTATTGAGACCTCAATTGAACTTGTAACTGAGTAGATGAAGAGGAATAATGAAAATCGGTTGAAAATTGCAGTCTAAGAAAAAATTTTCACATGAGTCACCCCCGATAGACGCCCTGTGGTTTCTTACCTATTATTTGAACGAATTTATACGAGATTATGTTTTTTCTCGGCTTCACATAATCCCCTCCCCTTGAAATCACAAGGCGTCACTCGAATTGAAAGCCGTCTTCTAAAGGGGCGTCCCTAAAAAAAAAACAACTAACAAAAAACGAAAAACCAACTCAAGAACTTTAATATAAACAGATGAGAAGTGTGTGAGTTTCATGGGGTGAATTTTTTGCGCCTTCAAGCGACGTAGTGCCCCCTCAAACGGGCATATGCAAAAGAGCGGCTCCTCCCCGCACTTCCATCTCTAAGCTTAAGCCCTCCCTTATCCAACTCGATTCATAAACCCATCTTCATTCATCATCTTGAGGGAGGGGAAATACGAACTAGAACTCGGGCTTATCCTCGTCTCTCTCTCTTTTGGGAGAGATGATAACGATGCATCATTCCGGCGTTCACCTCAATCTCTTAACAGACTGTATGCACGGATGGGAGGGGGGGGGGGGGGGTTGAGCTCTGCAGAACCGTTGAAGATCTTGGTATTTAAGGAAAGTTTGTCAATCTGTTAGTGACCAACAAAGCACTAGAACATGACATTGTCTACCTGTTAGCGTGGATAAATAGATATCCGTAGAGAATAACTAGCACTAAAAAGGCAAGGTGTAGACAGGGGGGGGGGGGGGCAGCTATGGAGGGAAGTTGGTCGAATATTAATCTTGGGTTGGCGTACCAGAATTGGATCTTCCACCAGGTTGTGAACCTGAGCATGCCTTCGTTTATATGCATAGAGTCTCGTATTTTCTTTGCACCTGTTCTTGTTTGTCAGAAGCATATCATTAACACCTTCGTTGGAAATCATAGGTGGCATTTGAGGCATGAATGTTGAAAAACGTTGAACGTATATTTCACCGACTGCGCCAAAATGGTGGGTTTTGCACACATTTTGTTCAATATGATGAATATTATGAAAATTCGTTTAATTCCTTCACGCACACTACATCCTTATCGTCTTATCAACTTCCGATTCGCCTGTAGTGAACAACTATTTTGAAGGAGTTTTAGCGTAGGTATTTCAGAATTGGATCTTCCACCAGGTCGTGAGCCTGAGCATGCCTTCGTTTATCAGCATAGTGTCTCATATTTTCTTTGCACCGCTTATCGTTTGTCAGAATCATTTCATTAATATCTTTGCTGGAAGTCATAGGTGGCACTTGAGGCAAGAATGTTTCCACTGACTGCGCCAAAATTGTGGGTTTTGACAATTATGTTCGATATGATGAATAATATGAAAGTTCCTTTATTTCCTTTACGGACACTTCGTTCTTATCGTTTATCAACTTCCACTTCACCATTTTCAGACATAGTGAACAACCATTTCGAAAGAGTTTTAGCGTATTTTCGTATTACGTTGAAATCTTCAGGTACAACCTGCAAAATTACCACACGCCTTTCGTTACGTTTCTCTAAACTTAGAACCCACACAGTATTATCACCGTTCCTTCTGATATTTGTCAACTTTCGATCCATTCAATCGCCGGAACATCAATACCCTCCCGTTGCTGGCGAATCTCGAAACCCTTTAATTATAGTTTCGTCTTCGTAAATTTCGGGAACGCAACCGAGCTCTACGAGTCCCCGAGGGAGGTTGCGGGTCCGACCTCAAAATCCCTTGTTCTTCGCATAATATTATGTTTTCCAACTGCCAACATAGTTACCATCAAACGTTTTCACACCGTTACCACTAGTTAATAGCGTAAAATTGTGATTTAAATTCATATTGTTGTATCGGATAAAGTGTTTTTCAACTAGGTTAAAAAAAATTCTATGTGTCTGCGTTGATTTTCCTGGAAAATTAATCAAATTTGTAGTAGAACAGAATATTATAACACCATTAAAATGTTTTTATATATTAATATTAAAAAATTATATACGTATATACAAGTAAGCGCTTGTAATTTCAAAACTCGTTATTGCGTATTTTACATGTATATAAACCTCTTCATCTCATTTGAGCAAATTATTTTTTATACTTTGAGAGCCCTTTGTTAATGAACATGTTGTACTATAAAAATATCGTAGTGTAACCTTTTGAATTCCGATTTTTACTCGTGTATATAATAACGCATGTATAATGTACATACGTGTAAATAGTTACCACTGCATCGAGGGATTATACAATTGTAAAACTTATAAAGTTTTTATTTTTTAGGATTACTCTCGTTGTAACGGGGAGGTGTACTCCACTCTCGCTGTTATTAATGAAGAAGCACTAGTGTAATGAAGTTATTTATAAGTATTCAAGCCCCAAGTTCGGAAAGAATATGGGTATACGTCTGCAAGTTTTCCAGGACATTTCACATAAATGGTTACTTGCATATAGTATATAATACGTATATGTTGGTGTGCCAATCCGTTTATATCATATGATTAAGTGTAGCCCTGAACCTTCTCGGATAGTGTAAGCCCACGCCCATGTTGAAACCTGAATGAATAATTTAGCTCGTACGTATCGATACTTTGTAAAAGAGATATTATTGTGTCGACATTTGGTTTTTCAACCATGTTCTAGTGAAATATCGTAACGATTCTATTTAACAATGTAACACTAAAGAATCACGAATAAGTAAAAAATATTGCTACTATTATATTACTCGCCGGAGTTTTTCTTCTGTTGGTGTATTCCCTCGTCCTACATACATTTCAGGAGGATTTCTTTTTCTGGAACTTGAGTCTGGAGTTCGAGAAATGCCTCAAGGTACAATCAGACTCGAGTCGAACTCGATCCAGGAAGAGAAAAGACGTAGAGTCAAGTCAAATCAAGTCAATAAGTTTTATTTCTTGATTTAGGTAGCACTGACCTCTGCAACAAGCAAATGCTCTTATGTGTAAAGTTTAAAAAAATTAAATAAACAATAATTCATACAAATTAAAACAGTCCGTCTTTATCAGTTCTAAATCCTCTAATAATTCTCTCAGATACTTTCTTCTTATTAAATAATTACGAACAAAATTAAATAACCTGTATGCCATATCTTTATCCTGACAACATAATAAACAATTTCAGATGTACTCGTCACTCAACCTCAATGCTCCAAAATATTCCATCCGGTCAGTTTTAAATTGCTCTAATGACTCCTTCTCCCCTGAATTGCACAAATTGACAGTTCTCACCCCCGTCAATTGTCCAGACCTCTCCGTTGAGGAATATCCGTAGAAGCCTTTCTTGAAAAGGAAAGACGTAGGGTAAGGGACCCAGTAGTTGGACACTCAAGCAGCAGAGAGACAGAGAGAAATTTGTTACAAAACCAGTAAAATAGAGACATTTCACATAAAACCAGTTATTTCTTCGAAAATTCGCTCTTATAGCCATGCTGAATAACTGAACCATTGGAAACACCTAATAAAAAAAAAAGTACCCCCCTCAAAATTTAAGGGTTTACATTTCAAGATACGTAGATTCAGAAAATCAAATTTAAAAACTCTGCAAATTCGTGACACAACGGTTCATTATCTTCCTTGTGCAGATCACCCTTCTGTCTTTACCAGACTGTTTTGCAAATCGGCACCATACGAATTTCTTTCCTATCATACCATACTGTACTATACCAAATGATACCAAACAAAATATACCATACCATAAACCGGCGTACGGCGGACGGACGGATTTTTTTTTATTCGATTTTCTGAATCTACGTATCTTGAAACGTAAACCAACAAATTTTGAGGGGGGGTTAAAAAAATTTTTTCTTTGGGCGATTCCAATGGTTCATTATCGAAGATAATAAACCAAAATCCGTCCGTACGCCGTCCGCGCCACTTTGCCCAGTTAGCGTTGAGTTAAAATTACGAAATTTTTTTTATGGGTTTCGACCAACCCCACAATGGTCCTCGAAACTTTTCATAACCCTAGGTCAAGGGGAAGGGGTTCAAAACGAATTTTGAAATTTTGAAAATTTCATATCTCGAAAAATTCATATAGAACGGTACGTTTTTTATTTCATTTTTAGATAGAGTTTGTTCCGTAGAATTTTTTAAGACCATCCGCAGCTGTGTACGACCAGCCGTTCGTTCACAATGTCGGCCCAAAGATTGTGCCTCACAACACGATCATGAATCAAACTTTTGAAATACATGTCAATTTTCATACTAAAAGCTCTTTGGAACATCATATGGCTTAAGTGATGTCGAGTTTGTTGTTCTGAGGTGCGTTTCGTGCTACGGAAATGAAGGTAATTTCGAATGTTTGTTGGTAGGTACTTCTTTTATAGAAAAGTTATTACCGACGTAGTATTAAAAACCTCAGAATTATATAGTATTAATTAATCATAATTAATAAGAATTATTATTAATAATAAATACAAATTATTAATACCTAACAATAAATTATAATAATTTTCTGTGTGTGTGGTTTTGTTGACCGTCAGAAACAATGATGTTGAGGGATGTCGAGGGTCTGCTACCTCTGCCATAAGTGTGTGTGGTTTTGTTGACCGTCAGAAACAATGATGTTGAGGGATGTCGAGGGTCTCGACCCTCGACATCCCTCAACATCATTGTTTCTGACGGTCAACAAAACCACACACACTTATGGCAGAGGTAGCAACCATTTGACCGACCCTCGACATCCCTCAACATCATAATAATTTTCACTAGGTACTTGATAAAATTGTTAATAATTAGTGATAATTGATAATAATAATTAATCTAACATTTAGGATCTAGACATTTAGACCTAGTGATCTAGACAGAAGGGTGATCTGTACAAAGAAGATAATGAACCGTTGTGTCAAATCTGAAATACATGGAGCTTCAACTAGCTTTTTACGTTACGGAAGATTAATGGGATCAGTCTTGATACCTTGATCATAGTTGTGTTGTGTGATACGTGTCACCTACATCATTACGTACTTTTGACATTTTATGTCTTTACTATGGCACATAACTCAAAAAGTGTGACATTACGGTGTGACGAAGAAAGTGTTATGAAACATTAAATGTTTTCAGAACTTTTCTACTGATTTTCACGTACAACCGATTCGTTGCTACGGAACTTTAACTTCGCCAGTTATCATCGTACAAAAATCGTTCACCACTCGTTGGATAGCTCTCGATTTACCTAAAAATATTACGTTAACCACTGCAGTGCGCGTGGCCGACAAGCTGCGGTATGAGCGTGATTGTTTAAATAATTGTTTACAAACAAGTCATCATTCTCAATAATTTATATAGCAATTTAAAAAAAAAAAAAAAAAATGAAGTACGTGGTGTGGGTGTGGGAGGGGGCGCAAAGACATGAAATGTCCCTCGTGGTTGCGTACTTGTACGAAAGCTGTACATGTCATAGGCTTTGACGTACAAGTTGGCCTCCTGCCAGCCGTCTGACGTCATAGGCTCGTGCGTCATAGGCTATGACGAACTAGTTTGCCTCCTGCCAGCCGTCTCACGTCATAGGCTCGTATGTCATAGGCTCTGACGTACTAGTTGGCCAGCCGTCAGACGTCAAAGGCTCGTGCGTCATAGGCTCTGACGTACTAGTTAGCCTTCTGCCAGCCGTCTGACCTCATAGGCTCGTGCGTCACAGGCTCTGACGTACAAGTTGGCCTCCTGCCAACCGTCTGACGTCATAGGCTCGTGCGTCATAGGCTCTGACGTACTAGTTTGCCTCCTGCCAGCCGTCTCACGTCATTGGCTCGTGCGTCATCGGCTCTGACGTACTAGTTGGCCTTCTGCCAGCCGTCTGACGTCAAAGGATAGTGCGTCATAGGCTCTGACGTACTAGTTGGCCTTCTGCCAGCCGTCTGACTTCATAGGCTCGTGCGTCACAGGCTCTGACGTACTAGTTGGCCTTCTGGGATCCGTCTGACGTCATAGGCTCGTGCGTCATAGGCTCTGACGTGCTAGTTTGCCTCCTGCCAGCCGTCTCACGTCATTGGCTCGTGCGTCATTGGCTCTGACGTACTAAGTGGCCTTCTGCCAGCCGTCTGACGTCAAAGGATCGTGCGTCATAGGCTCTGACGTACTAGTTGGCCTTCTGCCAGCTGTCTGACTTCATAGGCTCGTGCGTCACAGGCTCTGACGTACTAGTTGGCCTTCTGGGATCCGTCTGACGTCATAGGCTCGTGCGTCATAGGCTCTGACGTACACGTTGGCCTCCTGCCAGTCGTCTGACGTCATAGGCACGTGCGTCATAGGCTTTGACGTATTAGTTGGCATTCTGCCAGCCGTCTGACGACATAGGCTCGTGCGTCATAGACTCTGACGTAGTAGCCCGCCGGTCGCTTGTGTTCTGACGTGATCTGAGGGAAAGGGTGAATCAAGGGAACAGATTTTTCCCGTTGGTGTCTGGACTCGGTCCTGTTTCTTTCGATTATGAGTCGAGTACTTAACCTCGAGACCAGAATTGATTGATTGATTAATTGATTGATTGATAAGATTTTATTGGCATAAAGCATAGGTTCCCAACCTGGGGTACGCGGTACGAAATTTTGTGGTTTCTGGGTTTGGACCAGCCCCACAATGATCCTCGAAACTTTTCATAACCCTAGGTCAAGGGGAAGGGGTTCAAAACGAAATTTAAAATTTCGACGATGTCATATCTCAAAATATTTGACTCAACCGTGTAAGTTTTAGTTCACTTTCGAATGACCTGAAAAATCACGAATCTTTTAAGACCAATTGGATTTTTTTGCGACCAGCCGTTCGTTCACAGTGAGCGTGCAAAGGTTTAGGAAAAACACTAAACTTCCGTCGAAAACGGCCGTTACGTGGGTCAACGCCCAGAATAAAACTACCTTTTTTCATCTTCCCGGTAAACTACAGTCTAGAAATTTTAACCGTGAGTCGGGGATAGTCCACATTGCAATATTCACTCGGTTTCTCATCTGTAAAATTGTTTAAACAGTACCTTTTTGTAATAATACAAATTAAATTTTGATGATGAGCTATTGACTTGAAATTTTAAAAATAGTTCAGAGCCGGATCACAATGCAATATTCACTCGGCTTCTTGTCTGTAAAATTGTTTAAATAATACCTATTTGTTTAAACAAATTAAATTTTGCTGATGAGCTAGATAAATATAGGTCAGCTAGATAAATTTTAAATATAGGTCAGAAATGGATGACGTTTCAATATTCACTCGGTTTGTATGACATGGTATGAGTATGGTATGGTATATTATTGTATGTATGATTTGGTATAGTACCTACAGTATGGTAATACCATACGAATTTCTAGTACCTACAGTATGGTAATACCATACGAATTTCTTTCCTATCATACTATGATAGGAAAGAAATTCGTATGGTATGGTATGAGTACGGTGAGAATATGGTATGGTGCCGATTTGCAACACAGTCTGGTATAGACATAAGGGTGATCTGCACAAGGAAGATAATAAACCGTTGTGTCAAGAATTTGCAGAGTTTTTTTCTTCAAAATTTGTGGTTGAATTTTCTATAACTTTGATTCAGAGTGCTTTGATAGGACCGGTACTTGTGATGCTACAAACGACAGAAAGTCATCACATTTTTGCCAGTATGGGTTAAATTGTCGGTTTTCATTCAGCCGTCGATAACTACCTCATAAATTGATCCAATTTTGTGGTTCGGGGGGGATCAATCGACGCACAATTCAATCTACTTCACTTTGCCTCGCTGTAAGGTTTTCGCTAGGATGCGTTGTTCAGTTGTAAGCGAAAAACTGAATACAGTTTGAAACTATCAACGTTTTTGGGGCACCTAAAGTTCAGCTTAACCCCTGGAGGGGTATAAAGTCAGATTACTCGTTTTCAAGGCTATCTTAAGGTTTTAGAAAGATTTCCAGCTTTCTCCAGGTCACTTCGGGGTCCTTTTCTTAACGAACTGGACTACTAAGACCCTGTCAAAAATTTCCTTATAAGTACTGTAAAATATTTGGGGATGATTCTCGACTTCGAACTAAATTGCAAGAAGTAGGAACTGAGGGTCAAGTTCAGAAAATGTATTGGCTGATGAGAAGGAAGTTTCCTTCTTTCACATCACAACACACTCACGACTGTAACTCTGCAGTTCAGACGAAGCGCCTCGTGCTGCTGCCATCTAGCGAGAGATCGACGAAGCTCGACGTGACCCGCAGTTCTCATGCAGAGTGGCCCCCATGTGTGTGTGATACAATCCTTCAATATGAAAGATCTGAATGGATAGCACTATCGGAATATATATCCACCATCCAATTACTATATTGGAACCAAAATACCTTCACATATCCATTAGGAATTGATGCCGTTGTTCGCATTCACCCAATATGACTCTGTTAACGACACACTGTTTTTAGCGTTTGGGAGGCTTGGATGTTGTCTTGTGAGTTAGTCCCTTTATTGAATCTCTATTAAATCCCCTATTCTCCAAATCCCACTAACATGTTTGAGTTATATATGAAAAACCAATCCACTTTGTTTTTCTTTTTTTTTCCTAGAATGTGGTTCCCTATCCTCTCTTTCACGATCAGAAACCCCCAGATGGATTTCCTTCAAACTGACATTTCTCTAAATCCTATCTATTGTGGACTTCGGGAAGACTTTGTTCTTCGCTATAAATCAGATTTTTCCTCTTTTGTAATTTTACAAAATCTGTTGGGACCGATAAGGCTTTACTGATTGACATTGGATTTTCCAACGAATTAGGAGGAGACGAGATTCATTTCTAAGATTCTATTCTACAATTTAGGTGGGGAGGAAGCGTAGATTTTCAGTTTTTAGAAAACTCACGTATTCAGATTTTGTTATTCTCTCATAGTCTGGCCTTTCATAGTATGCAGTGGTGGCTACTGATGGGAGCATAGGAGCATGACATTGTGCACTTCCAGCCAATAAACCAAAGATAATAACCTCATTCTCCCATCCCATTTTCCTTGTATGTATCTGTTTTGGGATACAAAACTCTCTCGTGATATTTTGTATATTGTGAAATTTGACCATTAAAATGGGCTCTTCAAAAGAAGATTTCCGTGTATTTATTTAATTGCACCCAGTTGAAACAGTTATCTTTCCTCGTGCATTAACGATGAAAAGTTCAGTTGAGTTCATCAAACTCAACTATTCCTGTTTGTCAGTGGAAAACAAGGACTTATTAGATTCGTCATGTCGGCCGTCACTTCCTGGACTTTGGCAATCATTGAAAATGAAAAATCGTCCAGATTCGTGTCGTATTACAGAACGGTATACTATATACCTATACTGTACAGGTATATATACGTACCTGTGTACCTGTAAATGTGGTACATATATATATATAGTATAGGTATAGGTATTAGTATAGGTATATAGTATATACCTATGAAGGTGGTAGGCACCTATATCATATACCTATACTAAAAATGCCATCTTTAGTATAGCTATCGAATCAGTCAGAAACACGATCATTAATCGTAGGCACCTACAAAGTTGGATGGAATTTTGCAAGGAACGTGTAAACCTCAATCAACCTCGAGAAACGAGAAACTCAAATCGAAAAACATACAATCGAGATATATCTGATGATTCCTAGTTTTTTTAATTTGAGTTTCTCGTTTCTCGATATATCGAGGACAGAATCTTACTGGCTGCAAGTGGTGGGATTAGATTGGCAATTTGCTCTATTTGGAGAAATTATAGAGAATTGTTGATGCACTCGTTATAAAATCCATGGATCGATTGAAGCTCTCATTAACTCCTTTGGATTGTGAGGGATTTATATGTCTATCATAAAAAAAGGGGGAAAAAGACGCTTCGTTAGAAATAACTTCGAGAAATCAACACAAATGCTTAGCAACGATAGTTCCTCACAGCAACCACTCTTTTGACGTGCTTTTTCTTAGGCTTTTGACAATAAATTATAATAATTCTCACTAGGTACTTGATAAAATTATTAATAATTAGTGATAATTCATAATAATAATTAATCAAACATTTAGGATCTAGACATTTAGACCTAGTGATCTAGACAGAGGGGTGATCTGTAGATAAGAAGATAAAAGAAGATAATGAACCGTTGTGTCAAGAATTTGCAGAGTTTTTGAACGCTGTGAGGGTGACATACTCTCAAAACTTTCAGTTTTACAAGATGTCCCAAAACACTACTTTTTTCAACAGGTAGGTATACTCTTTTTATCGGTTCAATTCATGGTACCCTCAATTTACAATAAAAATCTATTTTATGCACTTTTATTCGTTTTGGTATTCCTTCATCTTCATTAGCCTAGTAATTTAACAATAGGACGTCACCTATAGACGAAGAAAATCATCGGAAAACTAATAATTATGTTAAATAAGTACTTTAAAATCGATTCATTGCGTTCAATCATTTGATGTTATAATCGATTATTTGGTTCCGATGTTACATCCCTACTCTGTACAAATTTGTGTAGTGGTAGTACTCGTACCTCTACAGCTGAAGTTGTGGTCATACTTATCGCTCCTGTTATGCTTAGGCATGCTAGCCGTTTTTTCCAGGAGCTTTTGAGCCTGCAGCTGCATTGTTTTCGTCCACCAGACTACTTACTGACCCGTATGTTATTATTGGCCTCACAACCTGTTTGTATAACCACGTGGTCATTTTGGGGTTTAATCCAAAGCTCTTGCCACAGGGCCTTCTGCATCTGCCTGCAGTGAACGATTATTGTGGGATGCACACAGACGGAGTTACAATTACCTACTTATATACGGGTTGGTTGTAAGTACTTAAAAATCCTCGGAATATCAACTGTACCGCTTTTTTTATAACGCAACGCTTTTCGAGTCAAAGTGCCAAAGTAAAGACATGAAATGTCAAAACGAGTAAAATGGAGACATTAAATGTCTCAAACTCCACAGTCATGCAACATGGCTGTAACACTTTTATAGTCATGCTGCATGACTGTAGATTTTGTGTTTCAATCCATCTTTTGTACGATTCCCCCCCCCCCCCCCCCCCCCCGTATTAAGGCGAGCGTTGTTTTCGTAATAACATTTTCTCACATAATTCGAAGGCCCCACGAGACCTCACTTGCACGTCATTCCGCCAATAAACTCTCCTTCTGAAAACACCAGTGTAAACGACGAGGGACGAGGTTCAACTCCAAACCACAACATTGTAATTACATCAACCAAACAATCTTTAATCTGCAATAATGTAAGTTACATTAATTTCGTTAATGCCTTACAACCGTGCAGCCTTCAAACACACAAACATTGACATTTTCATAATAACAGTCAGATAACCAAAAAGTTTGTCTTATAACTAATTCACTTCCTTAATTTTACGACAGTTTGATATAATGGAGGAAGAAAGCTCACCGCTCATTATAGTGAAACTTCCGGTTAACTTAAAAACAATCAGATATAAATTTACTCTATAAATTATAGACATAAATAAATCTTATACATTAGTGCAACATATACCATTTATACCGTTTTAACTTATACAATTTAAAGCAACATACAATATTTTTCCAACTAGACCATAGTATAGCACAGTAAACATGTAGGTTTTGATATATACTTTTTTCTTTTAAATAATTAAATGACACAAACAGTAATTTGGCACTTAATTTACATGTGTACTTGCGCCCTTTTATGAAATATTTTGTTCCATTTTTTTTCTTTTTTTTTTAGAAAAGAGTGCCTCAAGAAAATTCGAACATCTAACACTAAGTGAGTAATATTATTGTCCAATTACATAGAACGTAGAGCAAATAAATGTCGAGTGTCTATCAATTTCTTTCAAAATTTGGAGAAGAAACAAAAATAATTGGACAGTCTTCTGTTTTTTTTTTTTTTTTTTTTGCACAGGCCTCTCTTTTTTTTAAACATTTTACATTTTCCTGAACTTGTCGAAAAAACTATGGTCTGATGGTTGAACAAAACGGGTCATAGATTTATTGTTGAATAACTACTTTCACTTAAATACTCAACAGCGTCAGCTTTCGTTCGGAAGAAACAAAAAAACAAAAACAAAATGTATTAAGAAAGAAAACAATCGTGAGCGTGTGAATGTGGGAAACAAAAACAGCTGTAACAGATTGAGGTCATCAAAACAGTACTATTGAATTCAACTAACTAGGTTGTTTCAAATAACATATTATAAAAATTACAACTATTTCGGCTTAAGAGCTAGTGGTAATGTGTATGCAACATCGGATCTATTTCTTTATTGTTACTGAAATGAACAAAGCCAAAAATTCCTGACAAGCCCAAAATTTTTCGAGTTTCATTTTTTTTGTTTTAAATTTTCAGAGGGTTTTTTTGTTTAATCTAAATTTTTTTTCCTGTTATTTGTACTTTATGAAGGCAGCTTAAATAAGGGCGGGAGGAGGATTTGGGTCGACACGACTCTTTCCTTTTTGTAGAGTCAGTTTTCGTTATATCGTTAAACAAGACGAGCGTTTTGTTTTTTGTTAAAATTTTGTGTGAAAACGTGAAGATAAACCACCACAGAAATGCGGCGAATCAAATGATAAACGGAGGTGCAAGAAGAAATTTGTCCATTTTCATCGTTACGTCGAACCATTCGAAACCTTTTTGACCGAAAAAACGTGATTTGGATTGTCTAGTGAACAACTTGTCTTTGTGCCAACTTTTGTTTTTTTAGTAATTTTTTGCTGAAGGGGGAAATGCCACGGGTCGTCCACGGGAAATGCCACGAGTCGTTCACGGGAAATGCCACGGGTCTCTCACGATAATGCCACTTGGCGTTTACAGGGGATGCCACGGGGCGTCCACGGGAAATGCCACGGGGCGTCCACAGTGAATGCCACGGGTCGTTCACGGGGAATGCCAAGGGTCAACCACGGGAAATACTACCGGTCGTCCACGGGAAATGCCACGGGTCGTCCACAAGAAATGCCACGGGTCGTCCACGGGAAATGCCACGGGTCGTTCACAGGGAATGCCACGGGTCGTTCACAGGGAATGCCACGGGTCGTTCACAGGGGAAATACCACGTGTCATCCACGTGAAATGCCACGTGTAATCCACGGGAAATGCCATCTGAATTCTATCATTCGGCAACCATCGTTATATTCCTCTACTAGGCTCCAGCGTTATCCAAACAGACTACCAAACCCTCTCCCGCCTCCAGTATAAAATATTTTCTTCTTACATTATGGTCTCTGTCATACTGATGTACAGAACGACCCTACTATAACAACTTGGCTTTTCTAAACCTGAACAGCAAAAGCATTTAGACATTTATACATCTATACATTTAAAAATGACACAAGTAACAATGAATAATAAACAGTTATTGGCATTATGAATAAATATATCTTTATATATTATCTGTTAAAATGCAGTCTGTGGATACCCGAGTAAATTAAACCTGTTGCAGTATAGGAAAGACTATTTTCCAAGTTGAATGGGATTGTACAAAAAATCCACCAACCCTAAAAAAGGGTTGAACGGTCTTGTGCAAAGGGGCGGAAACTTAAAATTTTGTTCTGTGAAAAATGTAATTTTTATGACTTTGAAATGCAGTAAAAAGTATCCATCGTGATATTTTGTTTTGATATGCAATCTCAAGTTATGCCTTTATCGATGATTTTGGTTTTGAAAATTTGTTTTCTCCAAAGTGGATGATTTTTGACAAGCGAACCAGGAATTGATTTTTTTCCAATTTTGAATCAATCGCTTTCACAATTTGTTTCTGATCTCGTCAAGGTGTTTTTTTCTTTTTCAAGAAAAAGGATTGGCCCTTTTCTGTACGATATCATCCAGTTGAATGGTTTATCTGTAAGTATTGAATGAGTTAGCTTGAGCAACTGGTACTTAATGTATTTAAAAAATATATTCATTTACGGATCAACTATCATTTATATTATTTAACTATGTAGGTATTTATATGACTATTATCTGAGGTGTAAATTGGTTTGTGATACCTGTAAAACAGTCTCCCCCTTCCTATGTATTTAACAACTGTAGTCGATAACAAGCATATAGTTTATGAATCTCTGGAGTGTAAAAAAATAAACAAATTCTCGCTGGTCTATTGTATACTATTATAGAACAATCATATTGCCCACAACACCTACGTAAATTATTTAAGAAATTCACCTATTAAAAATCCAGTCCTATCCTAAGTGTTTTTGCCAAGTTGTTAAGTTGGAATCGCGATATTACATTTATACCATAGAAGGAAACACATTTAACAAAATACATTACTATAGTTTTTTTTGTACAGTTACCTATTTTTTAGTTATCTATTTACCTTTTACCCCTGATTATGAGTAGTAGTATAAATACATTTAATTCTAAGAGTGATGAATTCTTTTTTTAAATATTTTTTTGTTTTACATGATATGGACAGGGGAAATTCAGTTTGAGGTAAGAGCGTTAATGACTGCTTTTTGTATACAGTCTGATATATTTTATTTTGTAAGGGAGAATCGATTTCTTGAGTGTGCGTCATAAAAAAAGCAGACAACTTTTCAATGAGAACACCAACTATTCTAAAAAAAAAAAAAAAAAAAAAAAAAAAAAATTATAATAATAATTAAGGTTTCTCTTTGAACGGCAAATGACGGAGTAAAAATGTGAGAAGTTTTTCTCTCAGAAAATTTACGACAATTCAAAAAAAGGGTCATTTGACCACTTGTGACATCTCCTGGTTTTTGAGGATCTTCTCATACGTTTACTCTCTCGGTCTGTGTTGTTAAAGTCACTATACAATGAAACCTTGGAAAAACAATTGTCATATATGAAAACAACGAAAAAAAAAGAAAAAAAAAATACGTGAATACAAAACGAAAGGCCCGAAATTTCTAAACAAAAATTTCTCTTTTTTTTCTTTATAAAAAAGAAAAAAAACTCCGGAATGATCAAATCATACACTTGGAACAACGAATACAACTAATTTATACATAAATGATCACATACTATTAACCAAAAATCACATTA
Source organism: Stenodema calcarata (assembly GCA_963920205.1). Lineage (NCBI taxonomy): Eukaryota > Metazoa > Arthropoda > Insecta > Hemiptera > Miridae > Stenodema > Stenodema calcarata. Next base: position 31,017,171 of record OY986053.1, on the reverse strand, counting down.
GAGTAGCTTCTTGCTAACTTCACTTGCCGTCGCTCAATTTCCGCAAAAGAAAAACGCGGGAAAAACGCTTGGTAATTTTAAAGAACGATTTTGACCGTTCGTTGTTCTCCTCCGACTCACTTTTAAATTTAACCTTTTTTTGTTGCCTTTTGCCCGAGAAATTAATTTTAAAGAAAAATAAACCAAAAACAGCAAGAACGTTTTGATTCATTAAATGATACAACAAAAAAATCACATTCTATTGTTTATAAAAACATGCCAGTAAGATGCAGTGTAATGAAACCTCCCTGTTTAAATTTTGCATTACAAATGACATTTTATTTTTTTCTAAAATATAAAAAATAATAAAATGGGAATTTTTCTTCTTTTTTTCATTTTTCATCAAAATATAATATAATCTAGATTTTTTTTCAGTCATTTGTACTTCTTTGGTTTAAAAATTTTTAAATTTTTTGCCAGAGAATTAGAATGTACACTAACTAGGGACAATTCTTAATTTTAACACAGCACACTTTTCCAAAACGAAGAAAGGAATTTCTTTCGACTTTAACTGCGAAAAATAAATGCATTTGCACATTGATGGCATGAGTTTTAGGCCAGTATTGAAACGAAAATTTCACCGGTATAAATCAATACAGTACATGGTCTTGATGAAGATTCATGTTTTGTATCGACGTTCAATGAATTTATTTGTTTGACTTTCGTTTCAACGAAAGCTGCTGTTGAAGATGACACTAAACGCAAAAATGTGAACTTCCCACTTGAACTGAAAGTGACTGATTTGTCAGTAGAAGTTGACGAATTAACAAACGATTTTGGGTTCAGAGGTGGATTTTAAGGTCGATTTTTTTTTTTAGATTGCGAAGGGTTTTCGTCGTCATTGAGAGACACCTTGAGGCAAACACTTGCACCAACACAGAATTAATAATTAGACGAAATAATGTTGAACAACAAAGTCGATATTACAATACGAAGTCGACTTATGGGTTCTGTATATCACAGAATCACACATCGAACATTTTGGCGAAATTGAGATGACATGATTTGTTACGCCTGAGCTTTTGGATCTGACCACTCGCAGAGCTGCCATTCGTGATTTAGTTAGCATAGCATATCAAAAACCACTTGTCAGCATCACGCATCAACATGCTGCGCCATATACGACGATATTGCAAAATGGTGACAACAACCGTTACATCAAACCGTGCATACAGCACCCTCTGAACGTATTCAAACACTTTAACGCCTCTTCATTTCGTCCATTTATTAACTCTGCGTTGATGCAATTCTGTTCACCCAAAAGTGCCCCCAATGAAGTGTGAAACGCGTTTTCAATACAAAATACACCGACTCCTTCAAACCAACCCACAAACACGTCTGAATATCAAAAAGTCCAAGGATTTTGTCTTAACTGATTTGGATGTTTGAAATTGGAGCAGGTTAAATACGTGTAAAAACGGATGCTAATATAATAATCATTATATACACATTGGCACATTTATACTCTTCTTAAGATATGTTTTTAATCAAAATATTTTCAATTTTTATTTAATATTTTGCCTAAACATTTTTACGCCTAAGTTTTTTTTTTTTGTACACCTAATATTTTGACTTGGCCGTTTCCATTTGTTCCGTTTGTTGTGTGATTGAATAAGAGTCGCTTCAAGGAGAGAAAAGTGCTTGGGATGAATAGAATGTGATTTTGGTGGCTTTGAAAAGCTTTGCAAAAATTTTTAAAAATTTTGTTTCACCATTACAAACTTACGAGCCACTAAAATTATCATCACAATTCGTTATAATATTTTGCAATCGTGGTTGGTGGAAGAGTCGAACATGATCGGAAAAAACGCATTTCCCTCTCCAATTGTTGCCCTTTGTTTATTTTTATTATAATATTACGCGCCGTAATTAACTCATAAAAATTCACTTTTGTTCAAAATTGTACAGAGTGCAGATTGTCTCGAATCCGCGCGTTTAGACGTCAATGTGACTATAAACTCGACAATCTGATACCGGGCGGCTTTTTGTGCACTCGACTCCACCAACCGACCGGCAAAGTTTGACAAGTCAAATGTTCTTTTTCAAAGAAAATAATTTTAATGGTTAAAAAAAAAGATCGTTTTGAACGTAAAAATAAAAACTACAAGTTCTAAACCAGTATTAAATATAAAAACTAAATTTTACAAAAAAACGAACATTTTTGTTTTTTTTTTTAATAAGAAGAGCCCTGAGGGCCAGCAGATATGTACAAGCACCCATATAACTAAAATTGAACTTAAAAATTAAATATCAAGGAATTGTTGAACAAAATCTCGTCGCTTTCTCAGAAACCTAATTTAGTTCACAATTCATCTAAGAACACTCCGATTGGCCAAGTCTTCAAAAAATTAAGTTTAAAACACCAGAAATATTTGTCATTATTTTGTACTCGTAGAATTCTTTTCTCGTTCAATTTCTTTTACATTTAAAAATTTACGTTTTATACATACAAGAGCGGCCTTCATAAGAAAAACTGTACAAAGGTTGGCCAAATGTTTACTTTTTTTCCACAATATAAATAAGTACCTTAAACATTATAATCATATATAAATGTCCTAGAACTTTTTTTTGTCTCAATATAAATATAGGTAATATTGAATATAATAGTGTATCTTTCTGAGAATCGCCATAGAAATTTACTTTATTTTATTTTTTTTCATTTTTTCAAAAAGGGAAAATGGGACAAGGGAGTCACTCGCACGAAAAAACTACTTGGAAAAATTGAAAAAGTATTGATTTACGATAAAATAGAATTTGACGTCCAAGAATGACAACAAATAGAACACCGTGAGCTTTGTTTTTTATACAACATTAATGACTACATTCAATTTTTTTTAAATTTTCCTTTAAAATTTATCTCTAAAAACAGCAATTTGTTTTCTACAATATAATTTGAAACATCCCTCAGTCGCGCAGCTCATTCCCAAAATAATCCACTTTCCTACTGATCCTTACCAACGTTTCGTTTTTTGATCTCGCCATTATTTGGTTCGTTCAAAATTTGACTTTTTTTTGCCCGTACCGAAGGGGTTGCCAATTTTCGTCTCAACTCGATTCGCTATGCCGGACACTGAGATGTGTTCGGTCGTACCTTCTTGAAACAGACCCGTCGACAAAATCTGTCTACTCTTGTGCAGACTGATTTTGTGTTTATTTTTTAAACATTTTAAACATTTTTCAAACGAATCTTTTTTATTCAATTTTATTTTTTTTTGTACTTGGGGAAATTAATCTAAAGAGTTTACACAAGAATAAATATTATTTTTCCTCTATATCAAAAATTCCTCTTCCAAAACCTGAGGTAGACGGTTAAGCCACTTTTAGAACAAAGTTGTACTTTCAGGTTACTACAAAATCACTTTATTTGATTATTACGGATGGATGGTGTCACATTTATTATTATTATTATGTTTAAATATAATTTACTTCTTCAATTTTATACAATCGTTGCTCCAGCAACACGATGTTAAAAACTCATTTCGGGAAAAATGAAACACGAAACTACGACGAAAATGAATTGTATGAAGTTTTGTACATTGATGGGCTTTGGGCTCTTGTTTTCGAGTTTTTAACAAACGAAATTTTTTGTTTTTAAATACAAATAATTCGTAATTTTTACTGTGAGTGTGGATTTCTGTTTGTTACTTGTAGCGGTTAAGTGAAAATCCAAGGAGAAATTTTGACTCGGTAGAAATGCAGACTTGTTGTTTTCTACTGTTTTTTGATTTACTTGTGACTCGAATTTTCTTCCTGGCTCTTCTAAAGGGTTTTCGTGTATTTACTCAATATTTTTGATTTTCGGTCATTCGAAAGCCGATTACGAGGCTCCTTGTCAACTTGCCCTTCGTTCAGGGTTGGGTAACTCATTTCAAAGGACCTACTCGTCCTTAAGAATTTTGTCTCGCACTTTCAACAGTTTCGGGTAACTTGACACGAAAAAATTTGAAGGGTCCTTCGAGTGTCGTGCTACGAAGATCGTGAGATAAAATGAGATCTTGAGGTGAAAAGCTTGGAGTGTTGAGAGGATGTGAGAATTGAGCATTTCTTCAAGTATATTTACAAGGTATTTTTCTCGTCTATTTTTGGACTAATTTTGATACGATTTTGTTTTGAAGTAGGTAATTGAGATATTAAGTTTCCGAAGATTTGAAAACGAAGGGTGAAGAATTGGTTCAAGTGGGTGTGAACGGGACCAAACTAAGAGAAAAGGTTGATTGAGGATATTGGATCACAAAGAACAAAACGGACAAATTATACGTAGAAAACTTGGTAGAAGTGTGTTTTGAGAGGTGAAAGTATTTGAGAGTGTACCTAGAGTTTCAACCTCGTATAAACGGAATCACCACACGTACCAATTTTTTGACTGGGCGAATTCCGGAAAGGTGGATTTACTTAGTGGACCCCAATTGTACGGGTTCAACAGCAGCAGTTGGGCTGTGGGGTGGTTTTGCTCATTTTGAGGTGTGAGCCACAACTGGTACTGGAAACGCGGTCCATGAAGTCCGTGGCGAAACAGAAAGTGGTGGAAATGATAGCGACTTGTGGAAAATTTAATGGGTGTCGTTATGGAAACTACACGTTGATTGCGTTACCAATCCCCCTTCCCCCCCTCTCAACGTCGTAAATGTACATTTAAATTTAATTTATTACGATTATTAAGACTGGTTTTGTTTTGATAATTTTATTTTATTTTAGAACCGGATACACCCACGGTTGCTCGGGCACTGAGTTGTACTGAGAGAGAACCCGTTGTGTTCCGGAGCCACTTTGGTCTCATAACGGAGGATAATTGAAGGCGGCGGTCGTCTTGAGGAGACGTTTGAGCATCCCGGAAGTTCCGCGGTGCTGCAGGGATTTGTGGGTCGTGAGGGAGTTTTTCGTGCGGTATCGCCTGTGACAGAACTCGCAGACGTACAGAGTGTCACTTCGCTCGTGTTTGTCTTGGAAATGGCGTTTGAGAGAGTAGTAGCAGGAGAAGGTGCGGCGGCAGTAGGGGCAGTCCTGCGGCTCGTTGATCCCTCCCGTCAGTGGTGGAGGCATAGCTAAAACTGGACCACACAAAAACGTTTATGAGCAACAAAGAATTTGTGAATAACAACAAAACGAAGGCGTATACAGTATTATTGGGTCTGAAATTCGCTGCTGTGTCATGAATCCATTCTCTTTCGTGGTGAAATTTGACAAAGCTTGTGAAAACATCTGGATTCTGATGTTGTACCTCTGGTCTGTGGCAGTTCATACAACACACCAAGAACAGTTGTCTACTATCAAAATCTAGACTTGCCACAAACCTCGTCAAAATACAACATTATAACAACTTGAGGTCCTTCCGTCCTTCTGAAAGGGCTGAAAATTTGGGGTTGCTCAGAGACGGGAAAACCCCCCGTCTTTATCAGTGTGGAATGAAAATTGGATCGATCCAACAATTAGGGAAGGGGTGGGGTCTGATTGAAGTGTACATATATATGATGGCTGAAAATTTGGGGTTGTATGGAGAAGGGTCTTCTTTATCTGTGGGGAAGAAAGACCCTACAAATGTCCAGAAAACATATTTTTATATGGGAATAGAGGTGTTTCGTGAAAGTCGTTTTAATAGTAATAAGATGGGTAAGAAACCTTTGGCTGGGTAAGGAGGAGGTCTTAGAAAGTGGGGATAAAGCGCGCATTGGAGAAAAATGGGATTCCTGAGAGGTTGATCAGACTGACTGAAACGACCCCTCAAGGAAGCACTTCGAAGGTTATGATTGGTAACCGCTGCAGGGAACACTTGTCAGACAGGGAGATTCGCTGTCTGCCAAACTGTTCAACTTGGCTTTGCACGAGGCAGCCAGGAATGCATGTAAGAAAGGCACAACAGAACATGGCAGGTTCTGGCATATGCTGATGACATTGCTTTCAGGAAAGGAGTTCAGGAAGCCAAGAGCTACATCGGCCTGTAGAGTTTGGTAGTTAGTTAGGGTAAGGAGGAAGTATGGAAGGGTTATGAAAATATGGAGCTATTTACCACTAGCACAATCTCTATGTTTGAACGTATTCAAGCGACAAAAATAAAAATCGTAAAGATGTTAAAAACGAGCCAAAACTTTCCCAATCATCGTATTTACGAGTACATAGTTAGATAACTGCGAATCATAAGTTTGTTAATTAAGTTCCAATTTTGTAGTAATCTGGTCAATATTTGAAGACTGTTTTTTTTTTTTTTTTTTCTTTACTAGAAAATAATTTTGAAGACTAATTTTAATTTCAAAGCCCGATTATAATATGTGATGAGACTGTACATTCCAAAGTGGTTTTGTTACCGCAGTAAGTAGGTACCTACTTAAAAATAACTACCTACCTACTTACAATAAAGTTAGAAACACGATTCTGATGTAGCAACTTCTTCCGTTAGCTGCTTAAGCGTTCACAGACAGGGCAATTCACCCTCTTCCCTCAACTTCAATCAGTTGTCGGATCAAACCTTTCCAAAGAAAGGCTGGAAGGGCCACATGATGCCTTACTGTCCTGTTTTACCTACTACAGCATACCCTGATTTCACAACACTGAAGTAGAATGGATCCACGCCCTTCTGCAGTTGAACTTCACTTGTGAAAAGCCCAGAATCTGGTGTCAGTCTGTGGCCTACTCCAGCAGGTGAGACACAGCAGAGCATATAATGTGGCATACTACAGAATAATATATTATACGTGAACGTGAATTTTAGAACATGAGGTCACCAACAAATCAGCAAGTTTAGGGCATGGCAATAATGGAATCAGTGGCAGCATCTTCCGTCTGTGATCTGTATAAACCTACTGGATCCTTATGACCTGACACAAGTGCTCCATAAGTGATCACAGGGACGAGCGATCTTCTTTTATCAGGATATTCTTAGTAATATGTGATTTAAATTTAGGAATTTGCATTTAACTTAGAACATGTATATACAATACCTACTGATGAAATCTTGCAAATAGTGACCTCACTTCCGATTTGTTAGTGACAACATGTACACGTTGAAAACAAGCGTTGGTTATCAAATACACTTCAATGGTGAGAGCTTTAAAAGAATCCATTGGATTTCAATTCGGATGTAAAGTGTTAAATATAAAATCAAAAAAACGGGATCGGAATGGTCCCAAAAATACAAAGGAATGTTAACAGAATACTGAACATCACCTAATCACGACTGTATGTCGGAGGCAACTGATGTATAATTTTTCATTGATTGCTACATATACCGAAGCTACCAACCTTATTATTTTACATATACGATCATTAATGACCCAATCCCATAAAGAACCCTCCAATGGACCGTACTTCAATTTATTTCATCCATCCTAGTTCTACCAAGTATGTTAGTTAGGAGGCGGTATTCAGTATTAACCGTACAGTACAATTCGATACCAAGGTGAATAGTATAGTAATAGTGTAAGGCTGGTTCCCTCCCAAGTTTCACGCCTCCCTTCCATCTGCGTCTATTTCATTTCCACCATAGGAGACCTAGTTCAGAGGGGTCCCGAGAATTATGGCGACGACACATCGTTTGCAATTTTCCAACTAGCTGGAAAACAATAACCAGAGCCCCATCATGGGGTTTTTAATATCGTCCCAGACCTAAATTAAAGGTAATGCCATGTGAAACAATGCGTTTAGAGCAAAACCCTGTTGGCTACGATGCCGGATGCCGTACCTAGACTTGGTACCTGTACCTAGGATAATCATGGCTATGAATGACTGTATATTGTAGTAGCTACAAAATTATTAAAACTTTATTCCCGAAAAATTTGTACCTATACCAAAATCTAGGTACAAAATTTGTACCTAGACCAACCTAAATCCACCTGGGGAATTTTGGAGAGTTCAAGGAGGGGGGGGGGGGGATTACCCATATATTCCCAAAATGAAACAGTCCGACAAGTGACACCTCATTTTAAAGGGTTTTTTTTAAATGGTGATATCCCATTCAGTTCTCTGACTGGAGCACTTCGCTAATGAAGAAGCGTGGTTGATACTTGAGATTATCTACATGGACACAAGTCCTTCAATAGAGACTTTTTACATAAAACCAGTTACTCGTATTTCGTCGAAAATTTGTTATTATAGCCATGCTGCATGACTGTAGATTTTTAAAATTACGGTAGATTCAGTAAAGACGGATACACTCCATTTTATCGTGTAATGATTGTAGAAATAAAAGAAGAGAATCCCACCTCGCACTGAAGAAAAACACTAAAAATGCGCCATAAAACAACCATAAATCTTAAGGATTTTCGTGAGGCCTAAGGAAGGACTGTAGGGACCGAATGGCGTTAAGATCATCCCAGCGATTATTCGATTATTTCATTCAAGAAAACTACTTCTAAGAAGAAATAAACCAATTCTACCTAAAAAAGCGAAGCTCAAATAGAGTCCCGGAGGATTTCAAAGAGGCAATAATTTCTCTCACAGGAAACTGAAAAAACTGAAAGTCCCAAGTTATCGTCTTGCACGTTTAATTTTCGATGGTGTTCCAAGTCACGTTGGAACCGGATCTAAATACGATAACGCTAGCTAAAATGAGCTCCGAACCACGCCGTACACGAAAGCTAGTTCGGTTTGACATTCGGAGGCGTTTGTGTTTTCATCGTTTATGTTTCTGTCAATTTACTACAACTTGTTTCGAACATAACCACAAATATCAGATTACTTCCAAGTTTTGCTACGAATTTTCAATTTTGGATGAACTTTTTGTTTCATTCCCCATGCGTTGAGCTAGTGGTGACAGGCGGGAGGGCGTAGGGCCAAATGGAGAAGTCCGAAGACCGGTACTGTCAGGTCATTTCCTAATAATCTCGAAACGAAAATTTGTACACTGTGAGGCCTTCACAGAAATTCAAACTATGAAGTGTTAATACGAGTGTTAATACAGACTGCTCTGCAACCAGGCGATAGTCTTCCTTACATGTACTCAGAGCTTTGAACGACATTCATTGCCCACCCCTTATTTCGAACCTCATGTTCAATTTTCGCTCACATAACAATTGTCTCAGTGACAGACTTTCGTCCTTATAATTCCTTAGTAACAGAGGTCTTTGACTTGAAAACAAGATGCACTAAAATCCGTACTCAGATTAAATCGATTAAACGTTTTTTTACCCAGAAAATGACCTTTAATTCATTTCACCCCACATTGTGATATTGGCATTTCACCAATTTTGTTTCTAGGTCAGCGAAAGCCGAAAAGTTGCAATATTAATGAGCGATCAAAAGTGGGCGAAATCGTATTCGGTCATTTACAGGTCATCTACGAGTAGGTGTCGTGACCACACTAAAAAAATACGTCTTCATCAAACACAATCTTTTTCAACGGTCAAACTATAAATGAAGTCGAGTTGACAAGTGGAACAATGAGATCAGACGAGTTTGTATATTCAGTCTGAATTTGATCATGTGTACGATTTGGGGGTTGTTTTGATTGCATTGGGAACATCATTTGGAATCATTGTTAGGTAAACTATATTTGGGGGTACAACAAGATTCTGGGCGGATATTGAAGAAAAAAGAAAAACAAGGATGAAATGTCCTGGTTTTGAAGGAAGGCGGGTTTGAACCACCGTTCGGTCGAGATCGGTAGCTCTCGGCAAAACTCGTTTCTCAAGTACATGTATCATGTATCGCACAGTACTAGTGTTATTTCCGCTGCCTATTTTGTGGTGATATTTACTCTTCCTCAATTTTCGCTTTGCACGCCACAAATTTCGGCCCTGAATCCTCTTAGCGTCGGACCTTAACTGCTTATAAAGTTCGCATAAACATAACTATCAACACCCAAGAAAGCACTTATTTCTTCTAGGATTTGAGTATTAGAAGTATTAGAACTTCGCAGTATAGTTTTCAGAGCACTAGTCGCAAACTAGTAATTATTCTGACCCACCTACATTTACTTGGAATTTTGCTGCCACGGTATTTAGTTAATAAGATCACGTACCTGAACCACTGTTAACTACGTGAGATTTTGATCTAATTTATCCATCTTGTCCTTCAAAGGTTACCTACAGTTACCTCATTTAATTCAAACTTATTGTTTCAATATCGTTTAAAAACACTCCCAAATAACTGGTTTCATGTGAAATGTTGAAATGTGAGATTTTAACTTGGATGTCAGCGAAGGCATATGGAATTTTCGGAATGCATGCAGCAAAGGTTTGGCCTTACTTTGAATAATGACTGAAACTTTAGCACCACCGTCTCATCAGTACTAATAGTAGTAATACTTTTTTATTCTTAATAGAATTTTAGTACTTAATTAAATTTTATTTGTTTCAAAAGATGGATCATTGAGAATGATGAAATAAATCTTCATTCTTTTCAACCTGACCGAGATTCCATAATAAAATATCTAGTCGTGCAGCATGGATATCAGACCGAATTTTCGAAGAAATAACTGGTTTTATGTATAATGTCTCAATTTTACTGGTTTACTGGCCAATTTTGTCTCTTTTTTTTTGCCGAGTAACGCGTTTATAGAATTTTCAACGCTGAACACGATGGTGAAGTCAGAATTTCGATATCTCATTCCGTTATCAGATTGGAGCAGTAGGACCGTGAAGAACATCTCAAGTAACAACCACTTCTCTTCATCTTCAAAGTGCTGCAGTTTGAAAACAGAGTAAGATATCGCAATTCTGACTTCACCATCATGTTCAGGGTAAAAAAAAAATATCTAAAATGATGGACCTTTTTGTCAGACTGTTTCATTTTTGGAATTGATGGGTAATTTTTGGCCCCTTATAATTCCCCTAAACCCTCCTTAGATCGGTCCGATTCTGCCGATCTGCGGACTTAGTTTTTCAATTGCCAGGACGCATTTCTTGTACGAATTTGTACTTTTTATCTCAATCCTATCGAGAGTTATCGTCTGGAATGATTGCTGTCTTTTGGCAGTGAATTCAGGATGGTCTGAAACGGATTTTGGTGTAAACAATTTTCGAAAATCCGAGTTTTAAAAATTTTTGACCGAGAACAGTAGCTTCCTTTTCTTCGAAAATTTACTAAAAGTGTTTATTTTTTCTTCAAATCAAAATTCGTTCGGATTTTGACCTAATTGTCCTGGTTTTCGGTTCTGACCATATGGTGAAAACGTTAATCTCAATGATCATCTCCTCCTAACTCTACCTGCTACAATTACAATATTCACCACATAACAAGAACACGAATTTATTACAACTCATCCCTTCCGAACGTTCATTCCAAACGTTTTATTGAGGTCGTGTTGACGTCGGTTTGAAGGACGCCCTCCGAAGCGCGTGCCATCGCCTTCAAAAGTTGCGTTGTGTAAAATCAATAAGTAGGAGAGAGATTTCTCTCCCTCGACTCCCTTGATGCCATGAGATTTCTCTCCCCCATCTTGTAATTCCATTCACAACGAAATTAAGGGGTCGGCCCCGTCCTTCGGTTTCCCTGATTCACTTTTTCTCTCGGTGGTTTATGAAACGTCTTCCTTCGCCCCTCGACATTTTATTTTTCTCCTCACAATTTTGCCTTTTACCGAACTAAATACCTACAATCGCCATCACGACTTGTGATCGAACACATCCTCGTACGGTCGTCATTCATTCGATATTTCAAAAGAGAACAACTTAACTACTTTACTGCGTTCAAAAGAACATAATATTATTCAGTATTTGCAACGTATTCGTGGTAATTTCTATGTTGCTGGTAGGTAAGTCGTTTACTGATGAGCGAAGTGCAGGAGGGTCCAAATCAACTAACTAACGACCCCAATCACGAAAAGCACAGATCACTCAGTACAGATCACCCTCCTCTCTAGATCACTGTAAATATGTCAGTTTCATGACTTCACAAAATGGTTGGCTAATGAGTTGAAATACTGTTTCCAGGTAAATTGGGACAGTGTAAGCTAGAAATCTGGACAGCCTCAAAAATAATCGGGATGAGATGTAATTAAACGAACACTTCACCAAAATGTATACAATATTTTTGAAAATCTATATAACTACATTTAGAGACAATTTTCGTGTTCCTTGGGTATTTTCGAAAAATTTCACTACAGTTATACGTTTCGCGTGAGATGGAGTCGAACCATGCCGATTTGAATTTGGTGTCTGTCTGTTTGTCTGTCAGTTTGTTTGTCTGTTTGTCCTTCAATCACACAAAAACGGCCCAATGGATCGAACCCTTCTCCCGTATTTAAATGTTTCCGTGATCTGAGAAGGACATAGGGGGGTTTTCACTTCCGGATCCGATATAGGGGTGGGGGTTTATAGGGAAGCCGAAATATAAAAATCTTAAATTCTCCCTTCCGGTGAGACAGATGAATATTATTTTTGGTATTTAAGATTATAAGGGTTTATTAGGGACATGTAAGAGGTAAAATCTGTAAAGCGACAGGTAAGAGTGGCAGATAGATCCATCCCGAGTTCTGCCCGTCAACTAGTAGGTGATATATTTTATAAATTTATATTTTATATTTAATATCATAATATGAATCATCGAAGAAAAGTAGGTATGTAAATAGGAAGAGGTGCATCATATGGAGCATAAAGTCATTGCACGTATTTATTCCACCATCATGATTGGTCTTGATGGTGGTCAGGGTCTGAACCGTTTCTGGGAGAAGAGAGTTTCTTTGGTCCATTGAGCGGTAATGAGTGAAAAAATCTTTTTAACGAAAGCGTTATGTGAAGGGATGGCATAAATGTATCCAGCTATTTTTTTTTTTTAGGAGAGGAAATTGATGGCTATGTTTATTTGTATTATAGAAACTGGCCTAGGTGTCAAGCCATCTGCAATGGAGGACATCTGTACATCCAGATTTTATCTTCGCCTTACGAAATCGTTTTAAGATTCGACTTCTTCGAAAATCGGGACAAGATCGGGAATCATGATGGGGCGCCCGGGACACCTCGAAAATCTGGACGGATTACAGCCCTATCTTGGACAGATAGTGTGGGGAGTCAAGCAATAACTCGTAAGAAGAAATACCAACCAACAAAATTTAAAATCCAACATTACCTCCAATCAGCTGTTTGCATGTACCGTTTGATTTACGCCCATGTGGACGATTTTTTGTCGGTTCTACTGATTCTACTGATCCAAGTAACTACATTAAACTGGCTAAGGGTGTCGTTCCCGTTTATCTATACATTGTTATTAATTTTTATGACGGTTGATTTTTACAACATCTCCACAAACGATGTTGAGTTACTACGGCACTTTGAGGCTACTAGTTCATATAATTTTATGAAAATAAGTGAAAGTTCGAACAACCCACTTACAGTCCGAGTGTCTCTAAATTTGTTTCTTCAAAAAATGTAAAAACCGCGCATTCCGGTTGTTGTCACCTTCGAAAGCGGTTACAAAAACCTTCAATTAGAACTAAACATAAAGTCGCTTATTGGAAATACCTTTTTTCAATGTCCCAACATCAGTTGCCTCCTTCGTGCGACGCTACCGTCAAACGCGTGTATTTGTAGAGACCATACCGCATCCCGAAGAACCACAATTTCACCAATGGAGAGAGAACTTACAAACATTGCAGACAGCCATGCTAATTTATTTGTTAGCTCAACTACAAAGCGCTGCTAGACGAGGGCGACTATAATCAAAGCTTCCCATTGACGACATTCCTTCCGGTATATGTGTGGCATTTTTTGTTTAAAAGCATTTCAAATGGAAGAATTTCAAAGGATGGGAGCGTTATTTGAACAATTACAATCGTCCCCTTCTATCACGAAATAACAGAAAAACTAAAGAATTCGGTGAGTCACAATCCGTTGATATTTTGATGCAAAGCTTTTTCTTTTACTTTTGAGAATCAGAAAAACGTATTGTAATTAAACTGGTTAGGGGTGATTACAGTGTGGTCATTTTGTAACAAGCTCGTTGATACGGACGATTCGGGTAAATCTGACGGCTCCTTCAGCTCATGAATGATCGTGGCGTTTCAAATTACGACTTGTGGTGGACGTTTGAGCGGATTTTGTAAGCTTGACGGTATCGTGACCGCAACGGACTGTGACTCGACATCAAGAACGTAAAAAAACAAACGCTAGAAAAAAACGAGAAAAAAGGGGAAAATGAAAGAAAAACGGAAAAAATAAACACTTTTACCGCGTTCAATTCATATACCTGTCGGGTTCTAAAATTTCACGTCCGCTGGCGTGTGGTGGTAGTAGTCTGTGGTAGGGGGTCGCTGGGTCTTGTGATAAGTGTAGATATGTGTCATGAGTGAGTTTCGCGAGCAGTACACTCTCTCGCAAATAGCGCAACGGTATTCTTCGTGCCTCGACGCATGCTTGTCTGCTACGTGCCGCTTTAGGCTGGCCTTCGAGCAGAGGACTTTACCGCAAGCGACGCACGTGAACACTTTCCGTAAACCTACGCCCCCACGAATTAACGTTAGGAGAATCGTCAAAATAAATTTCAAAGAAAAAAGGAGAAGGAAAATAAATGAATAAAATAAAATAAAATTGATCGTCTATTGACAAGTCCTTGAGGCTCAACTGCTAACCAAAATCTTCGATTGTTTTGAAACCACCAAATCCTTTTGAAGTTATTGTGCAATGTCATGTACTGCATCGATACAGCAAGGTCTGGTGTTCCACAGGGTTCAGTAATAGCACCCTTGATGGCACATTTTGTTTTAGTTGAATTAGTTCGAATGCATGGTGCATAGTGTTGAATGAATTGTTCGATTTTTATGTTGGTTTTTTTTTTCATTTGCTCTACCTTCATTTACATTTTATACTCTCTATATGTGATATTTAGTTTCCCATATTTCATTAGAGGTAGAAATTAATTAAGGACTCCCCCACGCAACTCGGAGCCTGTGCTCCACAGCGTTGGGGTAATTCCCTAACATAATTAGAACTAGAATTGGAGTGTTTATTTTATAAACATATAAGTAATGTTCATTTTTGTATTATTTATTTATTTTTGGGAATAAATAGAAATTCATTCATTCATTGTATTTAAATGTCTGCCTAGAGCGTTTTCACTCAAAAATAAAAAAAATACTACCATCTTTTCATTACAGCTAGAAAATAGTGGAAAACGCCATGTTTGGAAATGATCACCTTTTAAAAAGCCCACAAATGTGAGTTTTTCTTTGTCATGGGAAGTTTACTTCTCGAGATAACTAGGTATGTATTATGTTGAACATTCCAATGACAAGTATTGCAGTGAGAACACAAGGTTTGGGGTTCCAGAGGATTCAGTAATGGCACCCTTAATGACACATTCGGTTTTAGTTGAACTAGTTCGAGTGCACTGTATTTAAATGTCTGCTCTAAAGCAAAACTCTCTGCCTTCAGTGATTTAACTCATAAATAGAAAAATACTACAATCTTTTCATTACAGCTATCAAAAATAGTGGAAAACCATGTTTGAAAACAAAAACCTTTCAACA
This sequence comes from Stenodema calcarata, assembly GCA_963920205.1. Classification (NCBI taxonomy): domain Eukaryota; kingdom Metazoa; phylum Arthropoda; class Insecta; order Hemiptera; family Miridae; genus Stenodema; species Stenodema calcarata. The sequence goes on along the minus strand of OY986053.1, from coordinate 31,001,741 downwards.
AGCTCTCAAATTGAGTTTTTCTTTGTCATGGGAAGTTTACTTCTTGAGAGAGCTACCTACGTATTATGTTGAACATTCATGTCGATTCCAAAATTTGGTTTTGTTGGTTTTTCAAATGCCCAACGTATTGTAGCGAACAATGATCATTGTGAGGTCACAAGGGTTCCACAGGGGTCAGTATTGACACCCTTGATATCATGTTTTGTTTTAGTTGAATTAGTTTGAATGTATTGTTTTTACATGTCTGCTTTGAATCTAGAACGATTTTATTCGCCTAAAAATAGAGAATTTTTTAAAACTGTTTTCAAGAATTTTTTTCTAATTTAAGAATAAAAGAATTAAGCATTTTATTCGAATTTAAGATTTTTTCGAATTTTGAGAATTTTTAAAGAATTATTTAAGATTTATTTAAAAAACTATTTTTAAGAATTTTTTTAACTTACTAGTTTTCCTTGGCTATGAAAAATGTGTACATGAAACTTGGTTTGTGTGTTTTTACTCGAACTTTTAGATCTTTCGAACAACAACATAATCAAAAACAATAATAATTATTCTATCTCCCGAATGTCATTAAAAGCAAAGTTTTTTGGAACCTTCAAGATTTTGATTCATGTTTTGGGCCTGGACTTGACGATAGACAATAATCTTGGAACGACAAAATTTATATCGAACATAAAAAATATAAAATCAAGACTGAAGTGAAAATAAAATAGAAAAAAACATCGAATGACAAAATTTCTGGTTGACAATGAGAAGTGCTTGAGATGAAGAATTATATTCAAAACCAACACCGTTTCGCCACCACCCAATTTTTTTTGTTTTGTTTTTTCCACCGAACGTTTGACCTCAAATTACTCTTCATGCTAATTCTTTGTATTCTGCATTCAACTGATGACTTTCCAAACAGTTAAAATACAACTAAAAAAGGAAAACTTAAAATTACTTCGAGTGCAAAAAATGATCAAGAAGTGTGTAGTGCCCATTGTTAAAACGAAATTTCATAATACAACAAAAGAAAAGGAACATTTATATACATTAAAGAAAAAAAAAAAAAAATCAACACCAGATGAAAGACAAAACGATCAGTTAGAACAACTAACATCTACACAACAATAGGAATTTATCGTAGATAGAATTTCTTCAAAAAAATAAAAATTAAAGTTGCATTCCTGGTATATTTTGAGGTCAACGGCCGGAGAAAAATAGCCTAGTGGATCTAGCACTGTCCATTGTCTACTTCATTTTTTAGAAAAAACTAACAAAATTCTCAAATACACCGTCGAATTTTTTCCCGGCCGTTTCGATCATTTTTCGTTCGGTTTTTTTGGTTCCCTCAAAATCCCAATACCGGCGGACGAAATTGTTGGGGGGGAGAGGGGGACGTTTTTGTTTTGTTTTTTTAAACGCATCAAGCCCTACCAGTATTAATTGGTTAATCGAAAAGAAAAATTAATAATAATTAGCGTATAAAAAATTAAACAAAATCAGTCCACTATAAAAAGTACAATACAACACCAAAAAAAAAAAAAAAAAAAAAAAAAAAAAAACTCCTGTGCCATGCTTTTCAATTGCTAAAATAGTAGGACCAAAGGCTCAAAAAAAAAATGTCTGCAATGTATGTAAGTTAATTTTCCATTACCACTTTTCTTACGAGGGAATCTCTTGATGTAGACATGGACAATGCCAGATGAACTGGGTGAAGCTAGCTAGTGTTTCCAATGCATATGGACATGCTTGAAGAAGTAAACAGCATTGATCGCGGATTTCAGGAAAAAATATTTTATTGATTTTGTTGTTTGAATTCCACTACAGAGTCCCATAAAAAAATAAAATATCGCCGTTGGGATTCAAAATAATTATTTCTAAGTAGGAACACACAAGAAAGTAAAGACACATATTGGGGAAAAGAGAAACGAGAGTAACACCAAGTCAGTAGAAAATAATAAAATAATAATTTCTTTTACCGTTTACAAAAGGCATTGTGAGTGCCTATTGACTCCTTTTGCTGCTTACTTCTCCCTCCATTTGATTGGACCGGTAGCTGAATATCCAAGTTTTATAATATTCGAGGGATATTCAGCTATCGAATAAGTTTCTATTTATCAGCATATTCTATATGATGTAATGATTCCATCATCAGTTCTTTGTGATTTGAAGGCGTGGGCACGAATGAGTTCGTGCATTTTCCCCTTTTCCTATCAGAATTTAGGCAGTTTAGTTGAATCGCTGAATGTTGAAAGAGCGAAACTCCAAAAATTCCATTATTCGTATTTTCACATAAATCAGCAGCCATACTTTACATTATTGCAGATTGTACGCAGTATGCAGATACAGAGAAAATTGCAACAAATAACGAGGTGATGCCACGTAATAAGAAACGTGTGTGGCTCGATAGCGACCAAATAAATGAATCGACGAAGAAAAGGAAAATAGATCGCCATACGAAGCCAAATTTCCAACAAAAACACCGAACTACGCCCTTCATCATCCCATTCGGTAAGAAACCGGCATTTATTTACCACCTACTAACCTTCAAGTTTCCCAATCCACCCCTTCCAAAAATTAGGATTCCGGTGAATGACGAGCGAATTTTGAAACAAGAAACTTTATTTTTTCACCATATTTCATTTTTCTCAAGGAGCTCAACATTAAAAAGCAACTTTACGAAAATATATTAAACATTTAACAAAAACGACAAATGTCATGTACAATTTAGAGGCGTTCGCCTCAAGTCTTCCCAACGAATTCAGTATAAAATCCAAAAACAAACCCTTTTATCACATAAACGTTATAAATTATTATCGAGTCTGCAAATTATTTACACAATCCAAGCATTTTCTTTTTATTTACGAGTACAGAATTTCGTACCGTTGATGTATTTGCCTAAACAACATTTTGATTTAGAGGACATTCTACGGGCTACCAATATTTGCTTTCACTTTATACACTGGACAACCAACCAAAGTAAGTATAAATTCTACGTAACGTAATATTACTATGACACTGTCTGAAGACAATACATTTCTTTGTGATTTATCAATAAAATAGTGCGTTAGTCTTTCGTATTGGCACTGGTCAATCGTTTCGTACTGCCCTCGCCTGTTTTCCACGAGAACGAAATTTGAATGAGTATTTATAATTAACGATTCGTGAATGTCAAGTCCCTTGGACCGACGTCCAGAAAGACCTCTTTTGCTTATTGGTTTATTTTTTGATCAATTTGAAGACAATTCGACATTTTTTTCTAGTTCAAGGGTTCTATTTTGGGTCGTACGAATTTCCAATAAAATCCGAGCTAACAATCCGATTCATTGAGTTTGTCCCATAATTTCTGTAGTCACCCTGTACTATCATCACCTACAAAAAAAAATTGATTTCTACATTTTTTTACGTTCAAGTGCACCAAAGGTGACTCACTGTACTGAGTGATTCTTTGGATTCGGAAAAAAAGCAAAAAAATCGATGGAGAAAATGTCAATTTTCAAATGAGATTCCTAAAATTTGAGGAGAATTTTTAGGAGAATTTTAGGGATTTTGAGGGCTACTGGTACTGGTTTTAGAGGCTTCAGAAAAATCACTAACAGCCGTTAACGCCTGTCGATTTGGAGTTTCTAAGTTGTTTTTGGATTCGCATTTTGCATTCTGTGGTTTTGGCGATTGATGCCAAACCACTCAGAGTTGATTTTGTTTATTAAGAAAAAAAAATCACTTTAGTAGCATAATTGATAATTGTGATACTGCGAAAGGTAAGTCGTGGTCATTATCGTATGAAATGCCAATTACTACACTACTATATTTCCGTGATAGTGTCATCATGAATCAGACTATTGAAACGCTACGTAAGGCGGCAAACGGGAATAAAAATCAACAATACGGGACTCGACAGGGGCAGGGGTGAAGTGGCAACAAGGCCTATCTCAAATGGGGCTGAGCAACATGGGCTACCTGAGATAGGGCTGGTCAACATGGCCTACCTCAAATAGTACAGAATAACATGGCCTAATCGACATTTTTGGGCACATTGACATTTTTTATTCAGCGGGATTCAGATTAAAATTAATTAAAATTATTCATCATCCCGCAAGTTTTCTATATAATATAGTATTGGCTCCCCAGAAGTGTCTTTAGTTGCAAACATTCACGTACTTATATGTTCCTAAATTTTAGAAATGAACTGTTTTTTGTCTCCTGTACATTGAAAAAGAAAAAAAAAAAAATCTTAGGTCATGTTGTACAGCATCATATGAGGAGGTGGGCCATGTTGACCAGCCCTATTTGAGGTAGGCCACGTTGTTCAGCCCCACCTGAGGGAAGCCTTGTTGCCACTTCACCCTCGATACCCAATAGCCCTTCGACATCTATTCTAAAGCCAAATTCGACTTCAAGCGCCAAGAAAACAATTTGTTTACTGATAGTTGTACTCGTTATGCTGTTCGTAATACTGCTGTTGCGCCGGCGCGGGCGGCCCTGTAGGTGGCGCCCTCTTTTTTTCGTTTCGGTTCGCCCTGTGGTAAACGCTTTTATGGTTCCTGAGGCTACTTATCGTTCGATAGCTTTTGCGGCAAATCTCGCAAACCAAGCTCGGAGCGTCCAAGCGTTGGGAACTCACTGGGCGTCCCGGCCTTTCTCTGTGCCACAAGCCTGCAACCAGAGGCCATTATGGTCTTAGTTAACCCGCAAAAAAAAAAAAAAAAAAAAAAAAAAAAAAAAAAAAAAAAAAACTAAACTAAAAAATATACTGATTGACTCTTTAATTGATCAACTCCCGACCCAATCAAAAATTAATTCATCGAATAGATCATTTTCGTTCTCGAAATTTTCCCAATCGACGTGGAAAATATAAAGAATCTATTCAAAGAGTAATTCGTCATTGAGGTGGCAATTCAATCCAGAATTCGGATTCAATACATTTCAGTACCATTCAATAACGTCATCATCCCAGAAACACCACATCTCCCCATAATTTCGACGAATTTTTAATTTTGATTGTTTCATTTCGCGTTCTGATAAGTAGCCTCTACAGGGAATAGACGATATCACGCCCTTCGGTGGAATTCGTTACTGGATTTTGGTGTCTCCAATTTTCGCTCGTCATTCATAGAACACCCCCCCAACAACCAACTGATGATAGAATCATTGCTTTGGTACATCCATTAGAAATAAATATAGAAAGGAGTTTCATGCATAACCGACAAAACCCTCAGTCGGCGAATGCAATTTTTTTTTTTTTTTTGAAATCCTATTCGTTCGAGTGGAGGTTTTTGTCGGTTTTGTGTGAACGAAAAGGCGAACGGTTGATATTTACCTTGTTGTGATGTTCCAGCGAGACCGTCGGTATTACTAAGGTGAGGTTGATTATTTAATCCTGGAACGACGAAACAAAATTAATTTATTTCATGAAATATAATTAATGGTATCAGTACGTTGACTATTAAATTGGTGTTTTCACCGTTCAAATAGGAGGTGTCTCTCAATCTACGAGAAGTTTCACAGTTTTTACTGACAATTAAAGCACCTCACGAAATGACCTACTCGTACAAATCTCACAGGCTCCAGTGGAGGTGTCAAACATGAATAACTAATCTTAAATCGTGTGAGTATTTAAAAATTTATAAAGAACGGAATGAACCATGTATTATTACGTTGAGCAATATGCGTATTTATAAAGAAGAAATACAAAAATACACACATATTCCAGTTTAACACCTAGAGCGAAATATCCGCCTGTGAGGCGGATTCAAATCACCGATCTGTGATTAGCAGCGCTGTTTCCCGCCATAAGTTCTGCTCATTTCAAGACCACCCCGCCTGACAGGCGGATCCAAATACTTACCCGCCTCACAGGCGGATACACAAAACTCGCTGTTATTATTTCCATTTTATGAATAACCATCACTTATAGGTATTTGTCATTCCAAGTTAGTTTTTCAAATGGTCTCGATTTTTACCCTATTATTTGCTTCCTCTAACTGACCAATTTTCCATAAGCAACAACACTAATTTTTGAAATAAAACTGGTTTATCATGCGTAGGTATTAATTGTATTATGGTTACAAAAAACTACCTATTGAAGAAAAACAATGATAAATGATGATGAATACGATGTATTTGAAAAACGGTGATGTCCGCCTCACAGACGGATGTTCCATCCCTCATCCGCCTGACAGGCGGATGTTCCTCGGAACGCACCATAAAAGGGTGTTCATCTCTAAGTGTTGGGGGTACAAGCTGTAAAGCTATCAATTTTGAATTCCCTTGAGTAGACCTTCAGAATTGGGAAATAGAACCTACTTTGACGTTCCAACAACACTGTACAATGTCATGCCTATTCTCAATAAGTCATATGATGGATTTATAAACGGAAACAATAATATTATAATATATTATGACCTATATTATATTATAACCTAAAAAATTCAGAGGCTTATTTAAAAAAAAAAAAGTCTGAAATTCAAAGGTGCGTATCCCACAGCTGAAAGTGGGCAACGGCCCGACCCACCGCGGCGGCCCCCCGGGAGCGATCAGTCAACTGTGATTAATCGCTGCGAGTGCCCGAAAGGAGTTGAACACAACCAGGTTTTATGAGAATCGTTTACAACAGTTTGTTTGAAAAATCGGCGTAATGCGTTTATTTTGGCCTCTTGAGATTCCCTGAGACAAAAAGTTGACTGTGAATTATGATAATCGGTCTTTTAGAGCCTTCAGCTTGATTTTCCACAACATTTCGTAATTTAAGGGGATTTCGGAAGGGAAGTCCCAAATGTATTGCTTCATTTGTTTGAATTAGGGTGTCCAATGTGCAGCAGTAGTTGTCTTGGTGGATAGTGGAGTTGAGGATATTGGCATAGGTTGAGCCAAAGGCGTTTCATCGTTTCAACCGAGGTTGACCAGAGCCCGTGATCTGGGAATTACATTCGACCAGAAGCACCACATAAGCAACATCACAACATGTCATGCCGTGCTATGAGGGTCCATAGCTTCCTCAACCACCAGGGAGTTCACCAACATAAATGCCATCTCCCTACTGTACAAATCTATTGTCCGACCTATCCTCAAGTATTCCTCCTCTATATGGTCCCTTTTCTACTCAGTCCACAAACTCGAACTCGAGAGAGTACAAAGGTGCTTCCTTCGATACGTGGAAGGGAGAGACCCTTTAAGCTCCCCTTTAAGACCCTTTAATTTGATCGACTGTCCATCACTCCTTTCTCGCATCTTCTTCAACACACCCCTCCCACTACTCCCGCCATTACCCATCATTTCACATTCAGTTCGCCTCTACCAACTACTTGTACCACCAGCCTCTCTACCGATTCCCACGGCTGGCGAACCTCCTACTTGCCTCGTCACCCAATGTGGACTTTTTCCATAGTTCCCTCCAATCCTTCAGGTCCCAAGCAGGGTCAGCCACAAAACTCCTCCCCTTCTAGTTCTTTAGCCTTCTCTTTTTCCTTTATCACAAACAGTATTTGAAGTACTATTGTATTGTATCACATAAACTCATATTATATTATATCATATTAACTTAACAACTTATCATGGTGTGATGAACATTTGTCTTGGGCATTAGCCCGTATCCTAATAAATAAATAAAATAACACACTCAGTGCTGATTTGGAGGGACTTGAACGCTGAGCTGAACACCTCCTAAAGCCTAATACACTCCAGTTGACACGCTGAGCGATTTTGGTCTTAGATAAGTATCTAAGGTTGTCTCAGGATTTCTAGGTAGACATGTCTAAAGAACAAACCCAGTCTACAGGGCTGTTGCAAGGGCAAAAATATGACGTCTGAAGTCTCCCGATCGGAATGGGAAACTTGATGCAACGTTAAGGCAATATTATCGAACCGGTTTGGGCATGGATGCGAACTCTGGGGCTCGGCATGTGCTACCTCAGTGAAAGAAATTCAAATCCAGCAAAACAAGATATTTTGGTTAATTTGTGGCACCCCTTGGTTGGTATGAATGATGTGCTCCACAACGACTTGGAAGTTGGGACGGTGCAGGAGACGAGCAGGAAGTGCTATGGAGTCCTGCAGACAAGAGCCACTGATCATCCAAACCCAGAAATTGCGCTCATTGCTGGACCAGCACCTCATGGTGGGCGTAGGTTAAGAAGAAGAGTCCTGAGGGACAACGCACCCACTCTGGTGGACTAAGACTTCATCGCCAAAGTACCCTGAACAAGCTGGAGAGACCCATGAAAATTACAGCTAACTGTTCCCCTTGATCCCCACAACCCGCCCTTGAGGTATACATAGTGGGGAAAAATAATTGATTGATTGATATTGCCTGTCTAGGTATTCTGAAGGTGGACATGAGGCTCATGAATCGCAGTGTGACTGCCAGTCAAAGAGAATAAGTGGTGGTTTTTCTAAATGTTGTATCCTACTTCATCATTTTACTTCCAACCATCTCAAGCAATTCTTTTAAAGCAGTCAGGTATCATTCCAAAAACCCATAGCGTGTTCCAGTCAGTACCAAACCTAAAACCAATACCTTTTCGTGTTCTTTCACTTGGAATTATAATTAAACATGCACTCATTTCGCACCAAGCAATGTACGTCATGATAGTTTGCGAATATGAGACTGAAAAGAATCACTCTTGGATCCTCAGCTCACCTCCAATGACCAAATAGCTGGGGTGGCTGCAAGGGCATTTCGTGCTCTTGGCTTTCTGAGGTGCAGTGCCCGTCAGTTTAACAGCGTGCCTGCCATCATCACCCTTTATAAGACTGACGTGCTTCTCATTATGGAGTTCTCATCCGTGGTTTGGAGCCCCTTCTACCACTGCCATGACTGACTGGCTGGAGCGTGTGCATTAGGCCTTCCTGCAGTTGAGGCATTGAAATTACATATTCTCAGCACTCGGCTGGAGCTCCTACGGCCCTCGGATCAGCGCTTCATTGCTGACATCTCTATCCTCCATGGCCTCTTGTCTGGTCGTCTGGATGCCCCCCTGGCCCCTGCTCTTGCTCAGCATTGGCCTGCGCCCTCCTTGCCAGGGATCTCGCTCTCTGGAACCATTTGCTGTAACCTCAGCCACGAAATACCTCCAGCATCGCCCCCTCTCTCGTCTGCCTCGATGGGGTAATTTCCTTGCACTGAACTTCCCCGCCGTCGACCTGTTCTGTCAAGACAAGCCTGTGTGGTTAACTCCTACAGCGCCTCCTGAAGATCTGACTATCCCCCCTCCTCCTCATCTATTATTGCTACCCTATGTTGTATTGGGCTCGACCCGTATCATAGATAAATAAATGTTTATGTCTCAAGTCTAGACCGCCTGTAGCCAGTAACAGCCCTAAGAAACGATGGGTCTTATTACCTGCCAGGGAGTCTGCTGCCAGGGCGGCGGCCATACTGAAATTAAAGCCCGCCCCGGCAAACAGTTTACTATCGAGGTAGTTATGTGCGCTTTGTATGGAGTCGTCAGGGTCTGGAAGCTGTGGTGGAAGATGAGGCGGTCCGCCTCCACCACCACCGCCTCCGAGACCGCCGCTTTCACTCGTCACTTCGCCTCCAGAGTCGTTCGAGTCGTCCCTTTCGTTGGTTAAGTGAGGAGTCAACTCGATCGGCTCAGGTTTGATGTCGCCGCCTGTCGATATCGGAGGCGACGCGTCGTGTTTGTCTCGGAGGCTCGTGTTGTTGTTGCCGGACGTCGAGAAATCAACTGGTGGCTCTTCCATGTCCTCCGGTAGCGAGTGGTCCCTGTGACTGTTGGGCAGCTCGTTTTTGGGGCGTTTCAATGGCATTGCACTGTCCTGAAAAAAACAAAAAAACCGACCCTATTAGAACTAGGTACCATAAATACAAAGTGCGGCAGAGCAGAAATGTTGATGATGGAAGTTGTGAGGTCAACGGGTCTACAAAGTTAACAAAAGACCTAATACAAGTTTAAAAACTGAAAAACCTTTAGCCTGTTTTTCTCTCATTAAATGGATGATCCTTAATCTTTTGGTTATTCAGTATCTCTGATTTGGTATAGAGGAATCTTAAGCAGTCAGGTAATATCACGTGGAAGATATGGTTCATTAACAATAATTATTTCTGTTTTGGTACAAAAATTCATTCTGTGACTGTTTTTGGTATCTCAAAAATTGACACTCAAGTTGGTTTATCTTCGATAATGAACCATTGGAATCGCCCAAAGAAAAATTTTTTTCAACCCCATGTCAAAATTTGTTGATTACACACACACACAAGTTTTTATATCCAATGGGTTTTAGTTATCTAATGGGTGACACACAAGTTTTTTTCAATGACCTAACCTCAAAAGTGTATTTTTCAACCAGATTTTACTCCACGTGATGAAAATTGATATAAATTATCTGCAATATAAAGATGTAGTTGTATAATCAAGTGAGTAATATAATTCACTTTAAAAAATTAAAAAACGAATTGTCATGAAATTATGAGTAATCATACAAATTTTGCAATATATCATTCGATATTGCCGACATCGATACCTATTTTGTGGCGATAATATCGCTGTATCGATATCGACGTTGCATATCGTTATCGATATCAAATATCAGAAGATCCTCGATATCGGAACAATCCTAATGGTAAATTCCAATGGTTCATTGTCGAAGATAATAAACCAAAGTCGAAAATCTCTACCTAAATTCAAATGATAAAATAAATCGCAATCATATTTGGGCGTTTCGCATACATTAAGGCATTTCTTCACAATACAACAACGAAGAATTCGACTTGATGCGTCCAGTTATTCAGTCTACTCCAACTACGAATCGGTTCATCCGAATTGAATTGACGAAGATCGATTTGTATCTGCGAAGGGACTTGGGCTTACTTGGTGTTCGGCGTTCTCTAGTGTAGAGTTAGGTCGCTCCCTGTGTTTGTTGAGTGGTTTCCTTGGGTGGTGCGGGGATCCTCTGCCGTCGGAGAGGGTCGACGCTTTATCGAGGCCCATGGAAACTGCCTGGAAATCGAAATTCATCAAAATTAATGGTCCATTTATTGGCAGTTTGCTCTCCATAATATCCTTTGTTTCCTGAGCTCCACTGAAGAGCTCAAATTCTTCTGGAGAAATATCTGACAAATTTTGTTCATTTCCACAGCATCTTGTTCTGTACGAGTAGGTATGCACAGCATTTCCTGATCAAATTCGGTTTCGTCACATTAGAAGCAGCACGACACAACTCATTTTTCATCACTTTTCAGGGGGCACACGAATCAGTTTATTTTTTGTTTTTTGTACACTTATTCGATATTTCAGGTTTGGTTTTCCAGACAATCTTGCTAAAAAAGTGGATAAACGGAAAAAGCTTGAGTTGTGACATGCTGACCCATAATGTAGCCTAGTTGTGCCAAGCTGCAAAGGAACATGAAATTCTCCTATTTATCATACTTTTTCAAATTATCTACAGGCACTTCATCGAATTTCAGATTGTATCACAATAAAAATTACATGTAGTATAGGTATCACTTGTGAACTCATTAGTGACCAGAACAACTGAATTAAAGTAACTTAAATTTTCACTAAATTCACATATCCTCATGCGCTTACGCTACTAGCGAACCGGTGGCTGTGAAATTAATTGGGGACGGTCTAGGGGGTACCCCGTACAAACTCAGAAAACCTCATCGATATTAGTCCAGTAATTCCGGAGTTATGGCTATGAAACTGCGCATGATTCCTGTCTTATCTGAATGAATGTTTTCCATAATACAAGAGTCATTTCTGCACACATGTTGCTCCAAGTTGCTTCTGAAAAACACGGAATGGGTTTGAATTTAAAGCTGAGAGTCAGGAGAAACACAACTAGTCCAAATTCCAAGCCTTTTATGAAGCATTAAGAACAACGATTTTTTTAAAATTGCTCACTTATACATTTCTTTAATCTATATGACTAAATTTAGAGAGGATTTTCGTGTTCCTTGAGTCTTTTCGAAAATTTTCACTACAGTTATTAGTTTCGCGTGAAGTGGAGTCGAACCATGCCGATTTTGAATTTGGTGTCTGTCTGTCTGTTTGTCTGTCCTTCAATCTCGCAGAAACGGCTCAATGGATCGAATTTTTCTCCCGTGTTTAAATGTTTGTGTGACCGGGGAAGGACATAGGGGGGTTTACTTCTGGATCCGATGCATAGGGGTGGGGGTTTATAGGGAAGCCGAAATATAAAAATCTTAAATTCTTCCACCGGCAGCTAGTGCCAAATAAAACCATGTGTGATGGAAAATCTCAAATCTGTGTCAGATGGGCGAGGGCAGCAGTTTTTCGCGTTTCCTGGTTTTTTCGCGTTTCCTAATGGTGTGTGGGAGCCAATACAATGATTCTGATTCAATGGAGAAGTTCCAACGTAATCCACGGATTATTCAAATATTCAAGTGGATTTATTCAAATGTCTATTTATTTGTATCTGTTCTCACCTCTGACTGTTGTGTGAGACCGCTGACTCTGAGGACTTCTGCGGTTTTGAGGAAGGACGAAAGGGAGCGCTGCCTCACGTTCACTTCACCGTGGTAGATGAACTCGACGAGAGCGTGGAGATCTTCGAACATGACGTCTTGAAGCACAATCACCGGGTGCTTACATGGTGTGCTCTGTTTCAACAAATAAATCGTTTGAAAATAAACAAAACCTTCAGGTACAAAAAACAGAACATGAATGAAACATTGTGGCACGAGTCCTCAACTCCTCCTGGAGCCTTCAAGTCAGGTCGTTGTCAAGGCTTAAACGATGAGTCAATTGAATTATTGCCTTCTTGCCATCGACCTGCTCCTTACTCTTCGTTTCAACCCCTTCGGTTAAATTCTCATTCTTTAGAAACTAATTAGAGTTCCTTATTTAAATTCCTTCAACTCGCTACTCTCTTCCCTTCGCCTGACCAACACATCTGATAGCAACAGTTTGGACATTTCACATTGCAAATTTCTTAGTTATAATATATACTTAACTAGGAATGAGAACAAATATTTGAGATATTATCTCAAATATTTGTTCTCGTTCCATAAACATAATCACCTCAACTAGTATTAAGAAGGACGTAATTATTGATTATTTCTGTAGGGAATTTGCACATCATTCGCACATAATTGGCGGTTTCTTTTGGGTCGAGCGTTATTGGCCACCGAAATGTGTAGGTTTTATAGAGATAGGCGTTTGTACATGCGCACACGAAAATTACGTGCAGTTGGATTTTGATTGAATTTGAGGGCCAACATGTCGTACATTACAATACAATATGAGGTTTTGTCAAATCCTAGAGAACTGTGTTCAATATAATTTTGGCCGGTCTCTCGTATAATTACGGGCGTTACCGGGTGACAGTGATTTTGGTGGAAGGGATGAACCAAACTACTCTACTCTGTGGACGAAATATCAGGTTATTCTGGTTGATATTTTGACGGTAAGGACCGCCCGTTCTGCCAAGCCATTCGTCCGCGGATGATGAAGCGCTTCGGTAATGTGCTTTATGCTGCGACTGGTACAAAATTCGTGGAACATTAACATTGTTTGAAACAGTAACACGAGGAAGACCAAATCTGCCAAACAGCTCCTCCAACGCAGCCACAGTCTTCCCAGCATTGAACTGCTTTATGGCTACTATTTCCTGCCATTTGCTAGTGGCGTCCACAACCACTAACTATTCATGTCCTTCAAATGTCTCTGCAAAGTCAATATGAACTCGAGACCACACTTCGGCAGGCAGGATCCACGAGTAAATTGGCGATTCTGGGTCCCATGGTCTGTTTTGTTGGCAAGACGCGCACTTCTTCAAAAATCCACAAAAGATTATCTGTGGATAAGTCACCCAGAGGTCGAGTTGAGAATCACAACAACGAGAATGAGTGGAACGAAATGAGGAGAAAGAGGTTTATTGGGTTTTCTTAGGGTTCAAATAGCTACTATTTTGACTCGCCCATCCACCAATAAATCCAAGATCGCTATCGATCCTGTGAATTACGTCAGCCGAATCTTCCCTTCGACTTCCGGAGAGGAAACTTCCCGCAAAATTACAGGCGGCAGGATTCATCACGAAGGACTCTTCAGGATTAGCCTCTAAATTAGTTTTATGACATGCTCACGCACTGGTGGAGAGGGGAAGGAAAAAAAATTCTTTCTCTTCATTCTTCGGGAAAAGGGAAAAAGAATTTAATAATGAGAAGCTCCTTCTTAGCGGCGGTCGGTAACGTTGGAGAGATGGAAATATTTTCCCGTTGGTCGTCGATCCCTCGACTCGCCCGTTTTCCTTCATCACCTTGGAAAACGCTTTCGCCGGGCCAAACAACCCCCCGGACGGCCCCGACCCCACCCGACCAGACCCGACCCGAGCCGCCCCCGAACGACCCCTCGTGCTATTTGCTCCCTTTCGCTTTTTTTCTCTTCTTCACTTTCATCGTTCAACATCCTCCGTGAACTTGCCCCATCGTTCCGTTGAACCGCGTTCCCTTTTTCAGTCGATGTTGAATGGGACGGGTTAAGTTGTGAATAACAGTCCTTTATATCGAAACTTCGACTATCTAAATAGCTCTATAGGAAGATTATGAGATGATTTCTCAATATCAAACGATTCAAAGGACGTATTTTCCATCAACCAAAATAACCTGATATTTCGTCCACAGAGTAAACAACAGTATTAATTACTTGTTGGTGTATTTTGATGTATTAATTTGTTGATGTACCTATTAAAATGTTGATATATTTTGATGTATGAAATGAAATTAAATGAACTTTATTTTTACTAAATACATCATACAAAAATCGAAATTATGGCAAAAATGAAAAATAAGTACCCCTAAAGCTGGATTCACATGGATGCGGAACCGCGGACTGCGGCATGCGTACGGCCAGGTGATTGGTGAAGAAAGTCAGTGGGGTGGGGGAGAACGTTTCCGCAGAAATATTTCTCTGGAGAAATAATTTCCGCACTCAAAATTTGAATGATTTATTCATCAAAATGAACAACGAAGTTCTTATTGATTTAGTGAAGCGGCACCCAGAAATCGATAATACGGTGGGAAGATGACTGTTGAAAAAGAGCGGGAAAGCTGATCTGCGTTAACTTCCGCATCCATTTGATCGGCACCCTCCGGAACGGCGGACTCTGCTTACCCCCTACGCATGCCACAGTCCGCATCCATGTGAATCAAGCTTTAAGGGCATAGCCCGAGATAGGGAGAACGGATCCGTACCGATTTACATGTATTTTTCTGCGGTGTCAGTAAAAAACTGGTTGAGTCGTAGGAATAATAATTATTATTATTATCTGAGTCACGACTTATTCGTGTAATTTGCAGTATTTGAACAAACAAATCATTTGTAGGAGGAAAAGTGGCGGATGTTATAAATCTCAGATAGCACGACGAAATAGTTAGACTCGTCGGTGATTCAAGTAATCGATATCACTCGATGCTGTTAGGAAAAACACTCGAATTATTCGGTGAGAATGAAAAAAGATAGCACCAACAGGAAAAATGGAATTTAGGATCGCCCATAATGAACAGGACTTTCTACTCGGTGCCGAAGTCGAATTCACAAAACTAGTCGATTTAGTCGATAATTAATGGTTAAACAGATTTGTGCTCATTGGTGACTCGTACAAATGAGATGGTTGGAAACTTTAAGTGTACGAGTAGCAATTACGTGAAGCGATCGATCAAACTATTCTACGGCACTTCAATAGTTTACGTAACCTGAACAATTACATTCTCACTCCAAAGTGAAATGGTTGTTTCTCTTCTGAATGTACTTCAACGAGTGTTCTCGAATGCCATCGAACTTGTATAATCTCGTAGCCACTTGAGGTTTTCACGTGAATTTAACATGGCTGTACAATGGAATTAGAGGGAAACAACGATAGTTTCTGTTATGTTTGAGTCATTTTTGATCTCTACAACAACAATAACATTATTGCAATTACGGTTTAATGGTGCGTTAAGGGCTCGGCGTATTCCTCACTACACGTGGTAACAGTTTTGAATGTGTTGTGGTTGTTGTACTTGTCTGAGAGTTAATTGTGTTGCATCTTCAGGGTGGACAGAGGACATACTCAGCATGGCTGGTAAGCTGGAGTACCGCAGGGTAGTGTGCTGGGACCATACTTTTACATATTTTACTACCATGATCTCCTCCTCCCATCCACACCAGATTTCTCAGGGCTATTTGCTGATGACCTCATTTATGCAGTAGAAGATATTGATTGTGATGCGGCAGCCAATAAACTGCATGCAAAGATTCATCCCCGAACTTGGACATTGGTGCAATCGTTGGCGACTGAAAATAACTCCAGCAAAGTCACCTTTACCTTTACTTACAAATAGAGATATTTTGACGCGCCTCTCACTTTTAGGGGGGAAACAATTCCGTCAGTAGAATTCCACAAATACTTGAGAGTCACACTGGACAGAAAGCTGACCTTTGCTGGACAAATTTCTGATCTTTTGCAGCGATATACCCTTATAAAACGGATAGAACTTACACCGATTTAGAACGTCCCAGATGAAATACCTGCTGGATAATAAAGTCCTGCCAATTGATATACAATAAATACCGCTGGATAATAAAGTCCTGCCAAATACTAATATATAAAATTTTCATCAAGCCTCTCTAGACTTATGCTTTACCGATATAGGGTACATGTTCCTCCTTGCAGTTTCGCCGATTGGAAAAGCAACAAAATCTATTAATACATACGAAAATTATACATGGTCCACCCTTAATCAGGAATTCAACTATATATCACGACTTCAAGCTCGAAACTCCGTAGGAATGCCGTGAGGCTTCAATGCGAAGATTCGTCGCTCACAATGCTCAGCATTACAATCATCTAGCAAATGAAGGCTTCATACAACGTGTTGGATCAGTCGTTTCCAAGGCTGGTGCTTTCCAGGCATCCAATGGAGTGCTGTCATCACTAACCTTCTCAACTGGTGACACATGAGGATGAAAATGCAGGTACCACCTATAATTGTAGATGTTTCAGTGTAGCGCCACTGTCCTCAGAACTATCCTGTCCTAAATGTACACTTCATGTGCCACCTTTCATAATACTCCCCAGTAGCACTAAACCCACACGAGATTTATTTGGAGCACCTGCAAATTACCGTCCAACACCCCCACCAACATATATTTACCCTACTGAATGTCTTTACCTTGAGGAGTTCCCTGAAGTACGGACTGCAGGCGGAGAGGACGACTCTGTGAGCCTTGAGGCTTTTACCATCGCAGGCGAGCGTCACGTCGACGAAGTCCTCGTCGTCGCGGAGGTTCTCAAAAGCTGAAGTTATGCTCGATTGGTAGTTGTTCCATCGCAGGCAGAAATGCTGCATATCACCCATTGCCCCTGTAAACAAACACAATCCATCATTTTTAAATCACCAAAAACGGTTTGTTTACGTTGTAAATAAATATTGGAGATTCCCAAGGGAAGTGAAACATTCATTGCGTATAACTAAAACAATTTATCTCCCACCGCATATTAAAACTTATTATCCATCAAAACCATATACTGGTCTAGATGACACTATTGAACCATTCTGGGGGCGATATCTTCACGAGCCAAACGATAGTCTCAAAGTGGATAGTGGAAATTTAAAGGGTAAAGAGCGCCATGTATTGTCCAATCCATAGTCCAATAGGAGGTTGAAGAGCCGATGTATTTAAGGGTTACTCAACATATTTCCACAAACTCTGCCTCATTAACCCGTAAAAAGCACGAATAATTTAATTTGTATCGATTGCTATTCGTTCTTGTTCAATATTTATTCATCTTTACGATTGTAGTTTGTAAGTAGATGCTCAGGTGTGAATGGGCTCAATCAGTTTTGCCGATTTCCAGGTTCAGGGATTCAGTGAAATCGAGCTGAACAAGGAAAATCTTGAAATTCAATAAATACGAGTAATCGTAGTCACACTCAACGAAGGCTCTGAACACATTCGAGTACATTCACAGAACGAGGGCAATCTCTCAATCACAAAAGAACTTGGGGTTGGTCTCGTTAGCCAAAATATTGAGGTTTCTATTCTTTATAGAACAAGATGAGCGCTTCAGATCATGGTTTTACCGAATTATTGGGTTTGTAGTTGAATTTTAGAGCAGTTTCAATGAATAACAAGAAAGCACGAAACAGTTGTTGTTGCATGGGCTCCTTCTGTCCGCAGGTTCGCGGTTCTGCTCATCATGGTCTTAGAAAGTTGTGTTAGTCCATGATGGTGGTAATTCGACCACTTGGGAACAGGGAATCGCTTCTGAGACCTTTGAAGTATGAATAAGTGATAGAACATCGATACCCACCCCTTGAGTAAACACTGTCTAGGTTAAGTCGTTATATTGTCAATTACAGAATTTATTTAAAAATATGAGTAAATTTTGATTGAAAATAACGAACAAAAACACCGAACGCGTACTGCCTTGCAATACTGTTATTTGGTACAACAAATAAAATAAATCAAGGTATCTCTAACATGGTGGATGAGTAAGAGTGAGAGGGGGAGTGTGATGTTTTGATTTATGATTTAAACTAAAAACGAAATAAACAAAACACGGTTTACATGTTGTGGTGACTAATCCACAGTCAGTAACACACTTTAACGGAGTGTACAAAATAATATGGCGGGGGAGGGGCTTATTGAAAGTAAAAGTGAAAGGAGGCAGATTTTGATTCGCCGTCACGGTGAAAGGAGGCGCGACATGGTCGGGCTCCAGACTCATATTAATGAATATTGAATACTTTGTATTGAAATATATTTAAAAGTAAAAAAATAGTGTAACGGAAGTGATACTCGATCCCGAGACACCGCACGACGGGATTCCAGCTGACAGCTGGGCCTTGAATTGTCTAGAACTCCCATGCGATTTTGTTACTTGTGTCCGAGCACGAGCCATAATCGACTAGAAAACTGCATATCATACTAAATACTAAAATGATAATCCATGTTGTAAACACGATAAGGCACTTGAGTACATCATTCCAGAGCGGAAAATACGAAAATTGAATTTATGGTAGGGATTTGGAGGCTAATCGATAAAGTAACTTTAGACGATAATGTTCTAATCTCTTCATTCCCACGTGTATAACGCCCTTCAAATGATAAGAATTAACAATATTGCCACGGAATAGTGGTATAAAATAGGGAATGGATCAATTTTTTAAAAAATAACCTCAAATCACAGAAAATTGAGTATTGAGGTCATAGAACGGAGTGTTAGCATTAGCTTTAATTTGTATGATCGTATTCGGTTTTTTGATGTCACTTGACGAGTGTGTATTGGGTCCTCTTCTCTATTTGACCTAATCTGCTGATCTGCCAAGAGTAGAAACAAACACTATCGCTACTTTTGCCGATGACACCGCAATCCTTAAAATACAAAGATGGACTACACAATGGAGGATCAGAATGAATAAGTCCAAGTCGGTCGGTACACGTGGACTTCACAAATCGGAAGTGTGGATATATCCACCGGTATGTATACATACCGACCTTTCTCAATGACAAAATCATCCTATAATATGGGATTATTGTGCCAATGAGGCAAAGTACGTGGGAATGACGCTAGATGCCAAATTACAGTGGAAGGCACATGCCAAGAAAATTAGCGAGGAATTACGTCTCAAATACAGGAAATTATGGTGGCTTATGGGACTTCACTCAGTTTTGCTAGTTGAGAGCAAACTTATGGACTATAAACAAGTCATCAAGCCTGTAGGTGCCAGCTCTGGGGCTGTGCAGCCTAAAGTAACTTCGAAATTATACAAAAATGCCAGAACAAAGTGCTCAGGAACGTCGACAATGCTCCCTGGAACATCCGCAATGACAACTTCCACCGAGATCATGGAGTGGAAATGGTTCAAACCGAAATGAGACGATTTGCAACAGCCCATCAGCAGAGGAACATCAATGAAGAGGCCGTCCGTCTACTCGACGATTATCACCTGGATAGATGATTGAAAAGGATCAAGCCATATGACTAAGTGTAGTAAAAAATTGTGATCAGTGTCCAGTGATGAAGGGATGAAGAATGAAGATACTCAGCGTGGGTATCTAGCGGATTTATTCTCTCGTTTCCGTCCTCAGTCCGCCGACAGAACGAGATCTGCTTTAGTGGTTCACCTCTGATGTGTGACGCCGGAGTGAGTCGACTATCCTTATTGATTTTGTGGCGAAACAAGACGGACATTTCGAGCTAAAAATCGGCGTACCGGTTTCGTGGGTAAATAAGTGCGAGTCGTGAGTATTTTAATAAATTGTGGAAAAACTCAACTGTCAGCGGAACAAATGCAGTGTTATACAAAGTCGAATAGATTTTATTTTAGATAATTTTCAAGACCACTCGGATGTTGGACCATCCGTTCGTCCACAGTAAAGATACGAAGTGAAACCAAAAATAAATTATCAACATGAGTGTGAATCAAACGGGAAAAATTTAACCCAATTTCTCATCCTCAGGAAGAGATACTTTCCAACAAGCATACTTAGTTCCAAAATATTGTTCGTAAAACGCCTATACCGAGGAACCTCTCAAAAGCCCCACGTTAAGGTGTACGGACCAATCGGGATTGGGGGATTGTTCGGCTTAACCGAGGCATTCGTGTATGGGTACAGTTTGTATCCATGCAAGTAGTCGGTATTTTCTCGCTCTTTAGTTCAAGAAGTTTTACTGTGAACGTCATGAACTAAAGAGTTGAATCTGAAAAAGTTATACCTACAGTATCGCAAGTAGATGACAATACGCAAGATGGAGAAATTAGATCAAAAATATATTCAAACGCCGCCAACCGCATGTTTCTATCTCATTCCGTTCCACAGATATATCTAAGAAGATTGAGGTTTCAATAAAAAAATAAAAAAAATTAAAAAAAAAAAAAAAACACAGTTTTCTCGAAATAACCCTTTCTTATAATATAATGTTATGCCCTTTCAAAGGTTATTTCGAGAAAACCGTGTTTTTTGTTTGTTTTTGTTTTTTTATTGGAAAACCTCAATTTTCTCTGCCTTCCCGCATTTAATTACCTTCCCAACGTTATACTCAAAACTGCAGTTATCCCTCAATTTCGGAATGCAATTGGAATGGGAAGGGAGATGTAGTGAATGGTTTGCTGAGTTTTCCCTGTAACCCGGGGAGGTTAGGCAATTACTCCCGACCCAGAGGGATTTCCTGGTCTGCTTTCACAGAGCAGGTACCCTGGAATAAAAAACACGGGAACCATGAAGCAATCAGCAAACCATTAGGTACATGGACAAAAACTGATGTCATGCTTATTTTGTTGGATCTCATCTCCAATAAATTTAATTTATTTTTATGTTTATCTACTAGGGAGGTGATTTGAATTTAAAGAACGTGAGGTACGTCTGGCATGATGAAAGTTTTTGTTTACTTCTTATGGACTATGTTCGCATTACTGTTTGTTTACCTTATCTCTCTCATTCTTCGTCTGCCTACTTTGTGTTGTAAATAAAAATAATTGTCAGTATCGTGCAAATCTTCCTTTGATGTATGTATGTTGTTCTGCTGGCTCTCGACACGTCTGTATTGCGGATAGCTACACGTTCCCCACATCGCTAGACCGTAAGTCCAGATGGGACGAATAAGAAATTTGTACAATATGATTTTATTGAACAGTGATTTTATAGGACGAGCAGACGCATTTTGAATGGTCCTTGTGAAAAAGCTATTGATGTCGGCGATCGAACATTTTCATAGCGCCGTCAAAATAGTGGCGACTACGTGATTTGACGTGATAGTTTCAAGTTCGAAGCTGCGGCACCTGTTGATGAAACGCTGCTCTAATTACTCGTCGAACGACTGGCGGCGGATGCGGGATTACGGTGGAGGGAAATGCACTTAACAAACGACTGCAGGCGGAAATGCAACGCGCGACACCGCTCCAATTAACAATTCAAACAATTCACGGATAAACGTCCGAACGATGATCGCAAAACTGCTCTGCCGATTCTATCAGGCTCATGAATGGAAATTCACAATGAATTCTGTCTCGATTAATGTATTCAGTTACATTGAATAGCACGTAATGATTCTACTAGATGTAGCTACTTGCTCATTTGTTGTTCAAATCAATATTCATGTACACGTAGGTATACGTCGCTCAAGGAACGTAAAAATCACAATTTAAGACATTCAAAAATAATTTAAGAAGAAAATGGGGCTTCGGGGGTTTCCATGAGGTAACCCCCGAAGCCCCATAAGAAGAACGCTAACGTTGAACTAGCGTAAAAATTTCAAAAACGTGGGTAACAGTCGGTTCTTTCACATAAAACTCCCAATTTCGTGTTGATGGCTAAAAATCCACAGTCATGCAGAATGACCATCTAATGTCGGCAACAGTTTATTTATTTTGTTGGTGTAATTGTAAAAGAATGCTTCTTTCAATAAACCTTTTTCTTCTTTCTTCTTCTTCTTCAGAATGACCATCTCGACCTTCACACCATGGTTCTCGTTCTGTGTTCGTCCATCAGGACCGTACAGACATGTACTCATGTTTTTGTGCGTCGCGATGCTATTGACTGTCCTCTTCAGCCGCCATACGATGGACCTTTTTCTGTCGTCGATCGAGGGCGTATTCTGCCTTAAGATAGGAGATCGAGAAAAACGTCAGTGCCCATCGACCGGCTGAAGCCATCTTACAAGGTGGTACAATGGACCAGGATCAATCAGAGGAGCAGGAGAGCGAACCCCCCAGCCAGCAACAGTAGGTACCGTAAGATACGGTTCGCCAAGTGACGTCATCGCTGAAGGGGGAGACGTGTGGCGACTCCACACCATTTTTATTTTTTCCAAATTTCATTTCGAACAGATGTTTTTCAAAATTAAAAACAAAAGCCTGTTTACAAAAGTTAGAAAATAAAGTTTATTTAATAAACCAAAATGATCGTTCAAAAAAAGGTTCCGTGTTAAACTTTGTGTTAAAATATTATAAGTCCAGTTCCAGTTTACCTTCATTAAAAAAATTTCCCTTCCGTATTAAAACCTTCACTCACTCCGTTGATTTAATGTCCATTTCACTCACGATCATTGGTTTGAAAACAAAACATGAGAACTGTTATGTTCACAGCTCTGCTATTCGTACAGCTACAGAGTTATGGTGAACAGGAAAATGTTGGTTAATCGAGAACTTTCCAATGAGTGGTGACTGATTTTAGTCCGATCAAAAATTGCGATGATAAATCATCAATAATTTCGTAACGATTTTTCGGGTCGGTTTTTGGCAAATCGATCTTCGTAAAATCGTATTCTACTTCGGAAATATCGGTTATAAAATTTATAAATTAATCAAAATGTATAAATTTATAAAATTTATTTATTATTGTTACATTTTATAAAATTTGTTACGTTTTATTTTAATTTTATAAAATTTGTTTAATATTGTTAGGTACGTTGTATTGAGATGTGAAATGTTCACTCGATGTAACGTTGACAATCACAAATGACATCTTGAAGGGAACACAAACATGAAAATCGTGGTCTAACGAACAGTTTCAGTACCTGAAAAGTAGGGAACTTCACTCAGCATCTCCCCGTCTCACGTCCTGCAAATCGTAGTACCTACTGTGGCACGTACAGTACAGACTGTGGTACTGGATGAATTATTGTGGTACTTCATGAATGTACGATCGTATGTTTGTGGTACTTTATGGCTGTACGGTCGTATGTTTGTGGTACGTTTGACTCTACGAGCGTATAATTGTGGTACATAGACTGGGCCTGTGGTACGACTATATAATTGTGATACTGGATAACTGTACGACAGCACGACTGTATGATTGTGGTACTTTATGAATGTACGACTGTATGATTGTGGTACTTTATGAATGTACGACTGTATGATTGTGGTACTTCATGAATGTACGACTGTATGATTGTGGTACTCTATTACTCTACGACTGCATGCTTGTGGTACCTTATGACTGCACGACTCTATGATTGTGGTACTCTGTTACTCTACGACTGCATGATTGTGGTACCTTCATAACTGTACTTTCTGTCTGATTGTGGTACTTTATGACTGCACGACTGTATTACTGTGCTACTTTATGACTGTACTCTCCGTATGACAGTCGACGACCGGGACCGATACCTTCACAAAGACACCCGGAATCACGACCCGCTCTGTAGACGGTCTCCGTCACAACTAAAGCTCTCCAGAGGGGCCTTACAGCGACGGTATTTTCCCTTATCAGTTTTCTTTCTTTCTTTTTTTTTTTTTTTTGCATTTCAACACTTCTATTGATTACCGGCGTCTCGCCCAAGTTGAATTTTGTCTGATATCATCTCCACAGACGAGTTCCCTCTCCCCCACAGACCACCGACGAGTCCCCGTGCGAAATAAGAAACGAAAAAAGTTTTTTCTTATTTTTTAAATATTTCTTTAAAGAGATAAAACTCATAGCAAGAACTACATCGAGGATACGAGCAAATAGGCGAAACTCAGAGGAGGCTCTGCGCTATGTAATTGTAGATTAAGAAGATCCACAAGGCCTTAAGACAACATTGTTCCTCAACCGTTTTATGAGGGTTTGCTGCACTTGTTATTTTCACAGGTGAATTTGAGTTGAATAAATTGTCACTTCTGCTTCACGGTAGGTACCCACTGCTATCGATCCGAATATCGCGAGGTCGTATCGATACTAAGACATCACCCAAAGAAAAGTGTAGATATATACATTAGAGCTCCACAATATCTTTTGAAATTCAGTATCACGTTCGTGTGCAGCGCTACTCAAATGTGTCACTACAACCACACGAATCTGACATTCAATGCGCAAATGAATACACAACTCACCGAAATTGAAAGTGGGGGAGTAATATTTTGTGAAATTACTCGATTCCTCAATTTATTACCTCAAACCACTCAGAATTCCTCCAAATTCCGTGGCACCAACCGAATTGAAGAAAAGTTGTAAGTTCATGCGGAAAAGTGATGGAATTTGGGGTTTCAAGGTTCAAAAATCATGGTGCGTTCCAAAAAAAAAAAAAAATCGGCTCATTCGGCCATGCTTTTTTTTTTTAAATTTTTGGATGAAGTTTTTGGGGTTTGCGAACTTCCATTGGAGGCTCTCGTGAGTATGTTGTGATTTTCTCAAATGTTTTCCAAAATGTCTTCAACAAACGAGTTGGAGAAGACGAAAAATAGGTAAAAATTGGGTTTTAGCGGGTCAGAATCGATCAAAAATCACAAAAATCGCCGGCGTATTATTTTGCAACTGTGAACGAGTCCTGAGTGCGTTGTTTACATGTAACCTACAATCAGGTGTAACTCACCTCATTTAAAGAAGTCTCCTACGCAGGTTTCTAGTGGTTTGATACGAAAACGAATTAAATATTTCGCCCGACCATGCTCGCTTATTTGGTCCAGTTCTCGAATTTGTATCCAATTACTTACGAAACACTCAGACTTGGAATGCATTTCTGTAGAACCGACCGAATAGAAGGAAAATTGGGACTCCATGCGGACATATGGTGGAATTTCATGTTTCAGGCCACAATGCTGCTTGTTTTTGGTTGGTTAATCTAAAAATTCGCTCAATAGGTCATACTGCACTGAATGTTTTTCTTCAAAACTTACTTATTACAATTGAAGACCTTATAGCAACAAGGTGTCAACTCCAAAATTCAGTCGGCATGTCCTATTTTTTGGATGATTCTACCACCACAAAGTAAGTTGTTCTGTAGAGAATGAGTTCGGATGAGTTTAAACCCAAAATGTTAAAAACTGGTGTTGACTCCTTGTTGATGCAAGTTCTTCAATTTTTGGAGTTTTTGTGACTTTCAAATAGTTGAGCGAATTTTCGAAGAAAATGTAGCTATTTTGATAATGTTTTTCAATACAGAAGATAAGTAATACGGGAAATAATCGGAGGCTTTTTGGGGATGTTTCAATGTTTTCCTTCAAATTGAAGTAACTACGTCACTGCAAACACAAATTTGGCCATATCCAATTTTAAAATGAAACCGCTGATTTTGGAACAAATTTCGTAGATTCGACCGAATTGAAGGAAAGTTGTAACTTCAACGGAAAATTGTTTGAGATTTGGGGTTTTGCAGTTCGCCACGAAATTGAGGGTCATTTCAAGCAGGTGAACCCAAAAATTTATTCATTTGGTTATGCTGCATTTCTTGAATTATCCTCAAATCACTGACTCCCCATCGACACGATATTCCGACTCCTTGGAGAAAAGTAGTTGTTTTCGTCACTAATGTCGTTGTTTATCACTGAAAAGCGCGGCTATTTCGGAAGTCAAAACACGGTCAAATCGGGTCAAAACTCCGTCAAAACTCAAAATCTTCGACATGAGTTGTTATTGTGACGTGAAATCAATTTCATTGGCCGAGACAAACGTCATAAATATTATTGCAGTTCAGTCAATTATTTTGGTGGTTTATTTGGGCTGTTGACGGGTTCGAGTGCGTTGTTTACGTGCAACCAACAATCAGGTGCAATAGTGGATTTTACTCGGAAACAATCAAAAATATCTTTCATCCCGAACATTTTGAGTAGGTACCAACGTTATTTCAAAAACTCGCTCATTTGGTCATAACTCATTTCCCGAATTTGTCTCCTATCGCTCACAAATCGCTAAAAAATTGAATAAATCGACCGAATTGACGAAATATGTTTTGGAATTTCGATTTTTAGGGGTTTATTGGAATTTGAGTTTTCATCTGGAAAACTCCGAAAATTCGCTCATTTGGTCTAAGTTTGCACGACTGAAAATAATTTTTAGTGAAATTGTTCGAGTGACATTTATTTTTTGGCTATTTTTGCAATACTGATATTCAGGTACGTTTTTATTTCGTTCATAAACCAATTTTTGTGAGCCTTGTTCCCATTGCACGATTTCCGACTTCATCGGATTTCCGATTTCCAATCAACAATCAGGTGGAATAGGGGATTTTACTCGGGATCAATCAAGTCTATACCGAATATATCAACTACGTTATTAAAAAATTCGCTCATTTGGTCATGACGCATTTCACAACTTCGTCTCTAATTGCTTACAAACCGCTAAAAAATTGAATAAATTGCGTAGAATCGACCTAATTGACGGAAAATGTTTTGGAGTTTCGATTTTTATGGTTCACGAATCGCGACGATTTTGAGTGTTCAGCTGGAGAACCCCGTAAGTTCGCTCAATTGGTTGTAATTTGCACCACTGAAATTTATTTTTTGTGAACTTTTTGTGTGGCATTAATTTTTTCGGCTATTTTCTGCAATACGGATATTCACGTACGTTTTTAATGGATATTTCGTTCATAAATCAATTTTCGAGAGGCTTGTTCCAATAGGCATAACTAAGGAAATAACTTTGTATACGTAAACTTTTTTTGTATTATTTCGAGTGACAAAAACAGCAAAAATTGTGTTTTGAGTCAAAACCACTTGCAAGAATCGCCGAATTCTCTGACGTATGTTTGATTTAGATTCGTCCAATATGAATGAATTATTGTCGTGGTATTTTGTGGTGGTTTATTAGGGTTGTTGTCGGGTTCGAGTGCGTTGTTTACATGCAATCAACAATCAGTTTGAACTCACCTCTCATTTATAGGAGTCTTCTACGCAGGTTTTCGACGATTCGATATTGATATGACTAGCGTACAAAAATAATCGGTTTTTTTTGTGTAATTTGATCGATTTTTTTTTCTTCAACTTAATCGTAAGATCACAGCATTTTCTTTGTTGGCCATTTTCTTGGTTTCGGATGAATTTTCACTTTCGGTTGTTGTCGTCATGCGCGGGAGTTCACTTTCACCTTCAAAGGTCGAAACCGTGCCCGGGAGTCGGTTGTTGTTGAAGTGCACGAGGTTGGGAGTGGTTTTCGGTGGAATTTGTTTAATTTTTAGCGGGATGTTGCGAAGGTGATTTAAATTAATTTACTCGGTGGTTGTGTTGTTGGGGCGGTGCGGTTGTTGTCGTCGATGGGGGGGGGGGGGGGAGCGGTGTCGGTGACGGTGAGAAATAGAAAACGGGGAACAAACAAAACGGTTGTCGGCGGTGTCCGTATGGCGGGTTGTTGTTGCCGAAAGGAAAAACACGGACGGGGGCCCCCGTTCGCGTTGAGATGGAACCGTAGGGCTGCACTCGTCAACGTCGTCGTCGTCGTCGTAGTTGTTGTTGTCTTTCTCCCCCTTCCGATGATACGCCCCCACTGAAAGGGCCTTTGAATGGAGGAGCCCTACGAAGCCCTTACCCCTGCCTTACCGCCCGGGACATGCGAAGAACGTTACTACGTTACCGCCTCCTCGCCCCAAACTCGACTGAAGAAAACCCGCCCGTCGCTGCCCCCCGTCAACCCCGAACCCCGTAAAAACCCTTCGCACAACGGCGGAAACAAAAAATCAAAAATTTTTCTCTTTTTTTTTCAACACACTTTGTCGTCAATTACAAAAAACATCGTGCGCGACAAAAACCCTTATACCGAAGGGTTGTCAATTTTTACCGAAAAGTGCCAAAAGTACAAATTTTTTGGATCACAACCACCGAATTTTTTTGTTTTTCCACCACGTCAC
The DNA here is from genome assembly GCA_963920205.1 of Stenodema calcarata. Classification (NCBI taxonomy): domain Eukaryota; kingdom Metazoa; phylum Arthropoda; class Insecta; order Hemiptera; family Miridae; genus Stenodema; species Stenodema calcarata. The sequence goes on along the minus strand of OY986053.1, from coordinate 30,973,250 downwards.
CCCGTCGGCGTCTAGCAATAAACTATATGGAAGGGAGAGTAAAATTGCATATTCGTACACTTTAATGAGACTGATTTCCACCCCTCGATTCTGGTAGGCAATACCGCCCCCCACTACGCGTTCCCGTTCCGCCCGCCCCCTTTTCACAAAAGAGAGAGGGAAGGAGGGAAAAAAATCATTAAATTCGTCCTCTGCCCCGCAAACTCTCCCGCCCGCGCATGCTCGGGGTTGAAAAATTTAATTCGGTTCAGAAAAGGGGGGAGGAGGAGGAGGGTGGAGGACATCCCCCTCCCTCCCCCCTACATCAGCCCCTCCCTCCACCCTCGCAACTCTCACTACAGTAAATAGTGAACAGTGTTATTCATCCCTCCCCCCTCCCGCAACCCCCCAACAACTCTCACTCACCCCTTCACCGCCCCACAACCCCCTCTTTTTTTCTCTACTGAAAAATCCCACCCCTCCTCGCGGGGTTTTACCCCCACTTTTCAACCGAAAACTCTCTCACCGTCACCCCCCTTTTTTTATTCCACTTCCTCCTACACTTTTCCGAGGGTAATTTGCAAGTTAAAATCAATACTGTTGAAATGAAAGGCGTGCAAGGGAAAAACAGGGCAGATTATGTGGACCCCCTTCCCCCTCCGCCCACCCCACCCCTCCTCAACAAACCCATATATATTATATATATACATATTCTCTTTCTCTTCACCTATCGGTAGGGCGGGGGGGGGGATGAGATGAGGGGTTTAATGGGGGGGGGGGGGATAATTCTGATCTTGGGGTCCCCCAATCCTTCACCTCCGTTCGCTAACCTCGACGATCCTTCGAATGCCCGAGTCCGCCATTTTAATCGTTTTTTTTTCTCCCCACTTTGCCCCGTTTTTCTTCCTCTTTTCTCCTTTTTCTCGCTTTTCTCTTCTCTTTATTTTCTCTTTCCGCTCAACTCTCTCTTAGTTTTTATTGGGGGTTTCCCCGATCGAAAGTGAAAGTTCTTCCGCGTTGAAAATCGAAACTCCCATTCACTTTTGATTCCGACGAGGGTTTTTCGACTTTCTGCACACATTCATCTTATACCCAATGAATAACAATGAACTATAATTATAAAAATTGCAATATTATTGTTATTATTAATTATAATAGTTTAACGAACCAAAATATTCCTTTTCTGGTATTTTTTCAACATTAATTTCAGTCGCTACAAAACAATTAAAAGCACATCAGGATTTGAGCCAATTTGGCCAAAATGGTGATAATTTTTGTGTGATGAATTTAGGATTTTTTATGAGTTAAGATAGCTTTTTATTGCTTGTACCGTACAGAGATGTAATTATATCTATTCAGTAGGGACATTATTTACGTACGTAGAACTTCCTGTCCATACTGAGTACATATAATCACATCTCTGTACAATACAAGCAATGAAAAGCTATCATAAATCATAAAGTTGGAGGTTGTGATCGTTATAAAGTTGAATTGAAAAATAGTTTTTAAAACACCTTTATTGAACTTCCACATGCAACATCAGGGTTCAATCCAGTCCTTCTGTAGGCATGGCTAATACGATTATTTATTGGTAATAGGTTATCGAGTAACAGCGACCGTCTGGTAATGGGTTGAGGTATTAGGTTATTCTGGTAATAGGTTACCGGCGATTCGAGAACCTTTCCATAGCCCAACGCAGACTGGGTTTCCCGAACGTTCACGAATCGCCGATTCTCTATGACCCAAATAACCTAATACCTTAACCTATTACCAGACGGTCGCTGTTACTCGAAACTAACTCAATACTCATTCAAATAACTTGTCCACAGTTATGATCGCACACCTTTCACGCATTCGTTTTCCGTAACCTATTACCTGGTGTTACCAGTAATAGTCCCAGCCAACCTATTATCACGGAATCCCGAATGGCCGGCGACAAAGGCCTTTCCCAAAAGTTCTCAAAGCAGTCACTCGAGTAACTGGGTTTTTCTTGTTATAGGGTTTTTGTGGTAATAGATTACTGGACAGTATTGAGTTATTTGAAGCGGTTACGTTAAATATTCCCCACCCCAACTGTACCACACGCAGTGATAAACTGCAGCAGATCAACCTTCGTGTTCATACACCTGATAATCACAGAGTTTCCCTTTTTTTTAAATCCATCTCACTCTCATCTTGCATTAAGGAAATGTTTCTCTTGCCAAGAACCTATTTTAGTGCCTAGTAATAATTACTTGAACTAAATTAATTGAACTAATTAATTTAACTACCTAATTAATTTGAATGGTTAGTCATAATTATTCCGTACAATTACTGAAGTAGCATAATTTTCGTGGAAAAATTGAATAAGAACAAATAAAAACGATTGAATTGTTATTTTTCATTGCAGCAAGTCTCTTGAGTTAAACATTTTCTTAAAAATTTGGAATGTCCTAAACGTACAGTCGAGCTGAAGACCGCAATGAAAATTATGATCCCGAAGGTGAATTTGACGATGCACTCAATTCTCTCAACTATTCAAATAATTGACTAAATGAATATAACAAAACATCACTATCGCAATCCATCAAAACCCAAACTTCCCCAAGTTCATGTACTTGTGAACTCGTTAACTTCCGAGTTGTTTGTTTTATAAAACCTTCAGACCTTCATCCGGTCACCTTCTCGAATAGTTCGCCTCTTCACTCAACTAAGTTACTGGACTCACACAGAACTGTGATCTAAACAGAATTTGATTGAACCTTCGAGAATGAGCGAAATTTCGATTCTTCGCCATCATGTGACATGAGTTCAGACTCCCTTGAACCAAATCAGTGGAAATTATTGAGCATACCTATCTATCGAAATAAAAATAAGTTATTTCTCCAATTCCCCTCATGGTAAGTTCAGGATGTGCCACACTTCCTTTGGCTCAATATTCAGCTCAATCCCTCACATTGAAAGCGTTCGCCCCCACTGAACTGGGTATGGAACGTATGTAGGGATACTAGGTTTTTGTTATACTTGGTTATACCTACTAGGTTTTTGTTATGTTACCCTACACCGAATGGGTCAGAACTACCTACACTTCACGCCACAAGGTTACTTTAAGTTGTATTGGAGGGGAGGGAAAAATTATTTTGACTTTATATTGAGATTCTATTAGGATTGTTACATTATACACAAAATAACAAATTTTTTGAAAAATTTTCAATGAAAATGGTGTTTTTCAAAAACGATGGATTGTCATTGGAATAGTTAATTTGAGACAATACGCGTTCACTAGAGAATGACCAGTTGCTACAGCGACTCACCTGGATTGTCCCATATGTGTTGGTAGAGCTTGAACGTAGAAAGCTGCATATCCAGGGCTGACAAATCACCACCGAACTCTCACTGCGTTCGTCTATTTTCCGATAGATCCGTCACGACTAGATCCGAACACTTAACAGTAGACGAAAGAGCGCAAGACTGAAGGAAACGGCGGCCCTTCGTGGACCAAGAAGATGTTTCGAGGGTGAACCAAAGTGAAATTAGGATTGAAAAAAAAAACGGAACAGGTACCTCGTACAATGAGAAAACTAGACTTCCCGATCAGTGCACCGGACCAGGGGCGTCGCTACAGTCCCATAGCGCCCTCGTGGTCATTGTGTGATTATTGTTCGTACGAAGTTTTAATACAGCGAAAAAAAGAGACTCGTCATGGTCTCGTCTGAAGGGAGGGGAGGGCGGTTTTTTTTTCGGGCGATTTAAATAAACCGTTGCAACGCGGATCAACATTTTTCGCCCATTGAATCGGCCCATCCGAAAACCAGAACCCCTTTCCGAGGTCCTAGTTGCCGATCTAATGCAAAATAGGGGTACGGTTTTTCGTATGAGACGACAACCCCCGAAAAAAAGTAGTTTTTTGTCTCTTTGGAGTCTTGAAAAAGTTTTTTGTCGACGTGCGAAAAGAGAGGGTGGGACCGGTTTGGCGCCCCTTGGGCCAAAATGTACGGCCCAAAACTGGGGGCAGGTTGGTTTATCAATGCATATTGAAGAACGAGTGGATGAAGAGAAGAAACCGGTACACAATACAAGAGGATTGTCCGAGGTCCGATGGGATATTGTGGTACCTGTTAAGGCGTTGGGGTGGTCCGTGGAGGAAGTAGCGTCTCCCGCTACCGGAACCGGAAATGTTCCAAATTACCGGGGATTGTTCCCCTCCAAAGGGTATTTTCACGTCGGATTCATTTCGATATTTTTGTTTCATTGTTTTTTCGAGGGTGTTTTTTTCGGTTGATGAGTTGGCGTGAGTGGCATGAGAACGTTTCCTGATTTTCATTACCGTTTGTTATAAAATTTTGATTCAACGTCTTTCTTAAGAGTTCATTTAACCCTAGGAGTGCATACATATTTATTTGCTACGTGGACGTCACCCTAGGGTCAATAGTGACCCTACGAATTGAAATATCCATGATTCCTTACAAATTCAAAAATACATCATTTTTATACTCTTGAAAAATTCAATGATAGCTCAATAGTTGATTAATTACAAATATAAGGTCATCTGAGACCCAAAGTTATTTGTCAAGTTGAGTCAAATAAATCCGTTTCAGACCATCCTGAATCCAATACCAAAAGACACAAAAAATTATATATATTATAGGTATATAGACGATAACTCTCGACAGAATTGAGATAAAAAGTTCAAATTTGCACAAGAAATCTGTCTTGGCAATCGAAAGGCTAAGTTCGTAGATGGGCAGAATCGGGCCACTCTAAGGGAGGTTTGGGGGGTTTTAGGGGGGATAAGTCCTCATGAATTCCAATAATGAAACATTCCGACAAGTGACACCTCATTTAAAAGGTTTTCTTAAATGCTGAACACGATGGTGAAATCAGAATTGCGATATCTCATTTCGTTCTCCAACTTGAGTACCTACTTTGAAAATGAAGAATACGTTCTTCATGGTTAGTCTGCTCTAATCTGATGACGGAATGAGATATCGTAATTCTGACTTCACCGTCGTGTTCAGCGTTGAAATGTCCAAAAGCTGACGGAGGGTTTGGGGAGTTTTTGGGTGTGGGGGGAGGTTAACCCATAAATTCCAAAAATGAAACGGTCAGACAAGTGACACCTCATTTTAAAGGTTTTACACGCTGAATAAGATGGAAAGGCATGATTGCTATAATATAGCAAAATAAGATATTAATAAGATATTATTAATATAAGATATCATCTTATTCTGTTCTCAAACTGGAGCACTTTGAAGATGAAGAAACGTGGTTGACATTTTACATAAAACCAATTATTTCTTCAAAAATTCGCTCTTATAGCCACACTGCATGACTGTGAATTTTCTCTATATAATTGGCCACATCGGGTCTAGGTGCTAGGACCGGAAGATCTTGGCTGCTGATATCCTCTACTGCTCTTTTTGCTGCGAGATCCGCCTCAGGTCGACTGATCTCAGCAGGACCGTCTCCGGATAGAGAAAAACTCTCGAGAAAACTCGCGATGCCGTAGTTTCCTCCGGGTGGAATCCTACTGCGAAAAGAGAAGGCCGAGAAGGAACGGTTAAGAGTTATGGCGCTATAAACGCCCTTCCCCTATTATTTTTGGTATTGATCCGATATGTACATCACTAAGAGAGAGCTCTCTGAAGGGAGAGAGTAGTTTCTAGTGAGCAAGTGCAAGAGGGTGCTCCTGCCTGCCCTTCCTTCGCCCTCAGGGGGTGTGAGGGAGAGGAGGGGGGCGATGGTAGGCTGAGAAGGGGGGCGGTAGTGGCGGGCAGGGGGGCGGTAGTGGTGGGCAGGGGGGCGGTAGTGGCGGGCAGGGGGAAGGCGGTAGTGGTAGCAGGGGGTGAGGGAGGCGGTAGTGGTAGTTGGAAGGGGCTGCACAAAAGGCCTCCTCAGCCTCGACTCACAGAAACCCTCTTTTTCGAGCCACTAATATTTTCCACCGCATTTCGCTATTCCTTCAACTTAATTTCATCTCCGACCAAAGACTTATTCGTTCTTGAAGATTCTCATTACGTTTTTTATTATATTTTTCATCGAATTCCTCGAGTAATTACTCAATACGCTACTCGACTCCACTCACTATTGGTTGACTGCAATCTCAAGTGGGCGTAACAAGTATCAGCTGTATGTTGTAATGTGTTCAAGGGTTTATATCAATCCAGACGACACGCTCACGATTTTCCTCTCGATGTTCAAAAACAGCTGGTTCAATCTCTGCTTCTCCCACTCATGGATTACCCCAGTTTGGCATACGTCGAGGGTTTCACGGCAACTTCCCACATTGTCATTTCGGCAACTTTTCAGCAGAGCCAAAAAACCATCTGCCAATGACTATGTTTACTGAGTAATTCAGTAAAACAAATCGTGAGATTTAGTGTTAACCAACTTAGATACCTAACTTATACTTAGTTAGGTCGATCACCGGGAGGAGACGCTTCGAATGGTATGCATAACTCATTTTGGCCAAAAATGACGATGTGGGAAGTTGCCGTGAGACCCTCGATTTGTGAATATTATGTGAATATACAAATTCGTAGGTTTAGACGAATTTCAGAAAAATTAAGTTTATGAAACATTGTTAACAGACCAATTGTTACCAGTTAAAATAGTTTGTTTTAAATTGTCAACAGTTAAACAGTCAAAATCCGTTAATCCTTCGAATGGTATGCATAACTCATTTTGGCCAAAAATGACGACGTGGGAAGTTGCCGTGAGACCCTCGACATCGACATGTCAGGCGAAAAGATGGAATGCCTTCACCGTGCACAGAATGCCAGTATTCGTTTTATATTTAGAATCCACAAGTGGGATCACGTAACCGCATATTACAAAAGAATAGGATGGTTGAAGATCAAAGAGTGGCGTTTGTATAGATTGGGGGTTGCCCTATTCAAGATTTTGATGTCTGAAAATCCATTGTACCTAAGAGAAGCAATTGTTTACAATAATTATTAAGATGTCAATGAACGTGAGACGAGGGAAACCTGTCTTAATATTCCACATCATAAGACGAAATTTTATGGAATTTTTAGACGAATTTTTCCATATACAGGCTGTACGTCTGTACAACGACTACAGGAACATGTTCAATCGTTTAAAACAGAACTAAGTATTGAAAATGGGTGTACTAAAGTAGAGTTTCTTTTTTTTTTTTGTTTTTGTGACGCATGATAATTGACATGATAATTTAATTTTAGTTTATGGCAAGCTCACACAGATTGGTGTAATTTATTTGTATTTTTTTTTTTTTTTTTTTTTTTTCCTCACTAATTTGAGAAGAAGGATGAGTTTTTAAATTAATTCGTTATTTTGTTTTCTGCCATCATGGAAGAGAGGGCCAAAAGGCCCTAATGTATGCGCAGATGAATAAATGAACAGTCAAACTCACCGGACAGTTCTCAAAGGCCAATCGAAATCAAGTGTAAATAAATTGCAATGCCCCACAGCCTCCAGTATCAGAGTAAAACAATACGCAGGGTTCCCCGCAATATCACCTTCCATTCATACGTTCTCCTCCTTATTACGACGGTTTTATAGGCTCTATAAGTTCTACAAGTGAGCTCTTCATGATTTGAGAACTTTTGAAGGAAAAGTGGTATTCCCAAATCAATAAAAATCAATAATAAATGAATATTTGAAACATTTTTCGTTTAAAGTACGTTTCAGAGTCATGTCTACGGAGTCACACAGGCGCACCCGAATAGTGAACCAATACGAGGATTTTAAAGTGCTTTCTCCAAGAATGACGTACGTTTATAGATTGGCTTTATATGAGCACAAGTCCCTCGGCGTATTCAAGAACAGAAGTGATGTGAGACCTAAACGGTTGTATCTGTATTCAAAAAGCTAATATTTCATCAACACTTGATGAATCAAATAAATCCAAAATCCGTCATCCTTCAATTTAAATTTTGAAACAATTGACCCTCCAAACCGCGATACGCAGGTTGCTGAATCTTAGCATCAGAGCTAACTTTTTTAGTACTTTTAGCAAAGAGGTTTTGATTGGGGCAGCTAAGATTTAGCTACAAATCCATTAAATTGGCGGTTCTTGCTAATCTTTCCGTGCTAAGGGGAATTAGCAAAATCAGCTACTTTATTTTTCTCCGTGCAGTCTCCAAGTCATTCCAACAGGAAATAAACCTAAAATTCAAAAAAAAAAGTAAATAGGGACTTTCAAAAATTCAAAAACAGGCACGTTGACTGTGTGCGCAATTGACACCGATTTGGTTTATAAAAGGTTAATAAGACAGCAGACGGGGATGGTGAGACTTTGGTGGGACAAGTAGGATTTTTTTAACGTGGAAAATCACTGAAGACTGCAGATAAGTCAAACCTAATTCGTCCTTATTGGATCTGTTGAGATCAGACAGGACTTTTCTTGTATTACCCTCGTTAGGTCTTTAGTTAGATATATTTATTACCGTTTGTTTGGGTAATAGAGTTGCAATATGGTAGTCATTTTGGTTTCGAGTATCTAATAATCAACTTATCGTCGTTCAGGGTTTCATAGTCGAACGGTTTTTCATGGACCCCTAAGATAGCGGAGCTCAGATCGATGGTCTCGAGGGAGTTTAGAATATTAGCTATCAATCTGGCGAACTACAAGGGCGGCTCCGAGGGACCATACGAGGGTCGTGAAATGAAGGGTGAAAATTGACAGTAGGGTTAGGGATGAGACGATTTCTAGCCGAAAACTATAAGTCAATGCCTCATCAGCCGAAAAACGGATCTCTCGGGCGGTTTAAGCCTCCGGTTAAATGGCCGGATCCGACGGCCCGGAAACGCGGAGACCTACGAAGCCGAAGATAATTTTATTTAGTAATTTCAACAGAAAACGACCTGCTCGCAGTCACTTGAAAACTAACACCGCTCATATTAACGTTATTTAGATGTGGAATGTTAAAAACACGGTCGTGAATCGCCGTCAAGTTGAACTGTTTTTGAGCAAAATCTGATTTATCAGGGTTTTTATTGAACATCCGCGCTTATACTTAAGAGGACGCTTAAGAGCACTCTAAGGGAGCAGGGGTAGTTGGGAGGGGGGGGGGGGGTACCCATAAATTCCAAAAATCAAAACGGTCTGAAAAGTGACACATAATTTTAAAGGTTTTTGAACGCTGAATACGATGGTGAAGTCAGAATTGCGTTCTCAAACTGAACACCATGTACCTCAATCGGAAAATTTGACATAAAACAGTTATTTCTTCGAAAATTCTCTCTTATAGCCATCCTGCATGACTGTGGATTTTCCCATTGTAGCTGACCCTCAATGATCCAATGTTTTCGTTAAATCGGTCAATGCCGCTCGTGAAACGGTTGTATTGCTGACTAAAATTTGGGTAACCGACTGTAATTTTTTTTTTTTTTTTTCAACAAAACTGATTCTTTCGACTGTACTAATAATAAGCACTAGCTGTCGGTCCCGTCGCTGACGGGCAGAACTCGGGGTGTGTCCATCTACCCCTGTTACATGTCCCGGACGGGGATAACTCGGGATGGATCCATCTGCCACTCTCACCTGTCTAATTAGGGATTATATCTCTTACATGTCCCTTTACAAACCCTTATAATGTTAAATACCAAAAATAATATTCATCTGTCTCACGGGAAGGAAGAATTCAAGATTTTTATATTTCGGCTTCCCTATAAACCCCCACCCCTATGCATCGGATCTGGAAGTGAACCCCCCTATGTCCTTCCCTGGTCACAGAAACATTTAAATACGGGAGAAAAGTTCGATCCATTGAGCCGTTTCTGCGAGATTGAAGGACAGACAAACAGACAGACAGACACCAAATTCTAAATCGGCATGGTTCGACTCCATTTCACGCGAAACGAATACCTGTTGTGAAATTTTCCGTAAATACCCAAGGAACACGAAAATCGTCTTTAAATTTAGTTATATAGATGAGTTTCTCAGACCCGACCCTCATCTGCAATAATTGAGGTCCATTGCAGCACTTCTGCAATGAAAACTCCTCATCAAAATCCAGCGACGCCCTGCACCGAGTCATAGAAGCTGTTTTAAAGCATATGCGGCCCCGTCAGTTGTTCAGTTCTTCGGCTCTGATAAGCGGACCGGAGATTGCATTTTTCAATCCTTTCCACCACCTGCACTGCCTCCTTAAAAGCGATAAAAAGGAAGAGAGAGAGAAGACGAAGAAAAAACAGTCCCCTCCCACAGATGTCATCTTGAAAAGTAACCCTGAGGTCACTGCACTCCCGAAACACCAGACGGTCAAATGCATCTTTTCTTTTTCAACCTTCGAGGGTTCAAGGCCCTGGTGCAACTTGCAGCCGTGCAAAAGGAACCTCCACGAACGCCAAACAAAACAAAAAACCAAAAACCAAAAAAAACCTTGTTTACACGACTATAACTCCTACGTGGACCTTTCCCAAAAAGCTTTTTCTAAAGGACCAACCAATAAAATGCGCTTCTCCGGCGAACCTAACCAATTAGAAGTGCCTTTGCTCGGGGCAAGTAGTCTTTTTTCGGTTTTAAACCTTCAGTCCTAAAACCCTTTGGGCCCCCTCTTGCGTCTCTACCCGAAAATAGCCATTGTCATTAAACTTATATTTTTCGGGGGTTTCGACTGGGGGCTATTGTCTGGGGCGAGTTTCGTACAAAACGAAGAGTTTCAACAGGCTCCGGTGCCTCGTCACGCACCCCACAGCCACATGTTGCTTGTGGACTTCAATAATAATTTCGAAAAGGTCTTTTTAACAACTACTTTTCGAGAAGAAAAGAAAATGAAACCTTTTTAGTGGAAGACGAATCCCGTAGTGCGGTTCTGCGCGCGGCATACGTTTTCAATTTACTTCTTCATCCTTCAATTCGCCTTTTTACGACGTAATTATCTTCCTATTGACCGGAGAGAAAAGAACGGTGTCCTTTTTGATGAAATTCGCCCCTGTAATTTGACTTGAATCGCATTCTCAATACTTCCACCTGTCCGCGGAGTTTGGCGAGGCCTGCTTATGACGTGTACTGCAATCAACGCGTCATAATATGATATTATGCCCCTTGCATTTCTTCCCAAGGGAACCTCCGTTTTTAGACCCACCAAATTAGACCTGATGTCTCACTGCCCCTTCCCGTAAATTTCTCCTAAAAATTGACTTCCGAATGGTTCGAGAAGGAAGATAGTCATGTTTTGTAACACATTTTGTCTCCTTCTTCGCTGAGTAACACCTAAATTGATAGATTTTTCAACGCTGAACACGATAGTGAAGTCAGAATTGATAAACGGAAGGAATCGAGGGGAGCCTACAAACACGAAAACGTCTCCTGCAAGCAAAGAAGATGCAACAAATGCCACAAGAACTCGTCGAGATTCTTGTCTACAGACAGGGTTGGAATACACATACACTGCTGAGATCAGCACCATATTTCAATTTAATTTCCGTTTTCGCGAATTCTCGAAGAAATTGTAGCTATTGTTCTCGGTCCAAAATGTTTAAAATGTTTCCGAAAAATTTTCATACCAAAATCCGTTTCAGACCACCCTGAATCCACAGCCGAAAGACACTAAAAAATTATATGTATATATATACAGGGTGTGACCCTTAAGGTCGTACCACCGGCCAGGGATCGATTCTACAACTAATTCCTGATGAAAAGTGTCCTATAAAATTTTATTTTCACACCGGTTGAAATCCGCTTTTTTATCACTTCTAAGATTTTTTTTCGTGTTTTCGACCTAAAGTCACTAAAATGGCCATAAGTCCATCATTTTTCAGTCAAAATTCAATATATAATATTATGTATAATATAAATTATATGTATATAATTTATATTATGTATATAATAATATATTACTCGTATATATTTATGTATGTGTCACTCCTCAGGATAACTCTCGATAGAATTTAGATAAAAAGTTCACATTTGCACAAAACATCTGCCTTGGCAATCGAAAGCTAAGTTCGTAGATGGGCAGAATCGGACCACTCTAAGGGGGAGTTTTAGTGGAAAAAAATTCCTCATAAATTCCAAAAATGAAACGGTCTGACAAGTGACATATATGTCTTTAGCGTTCAAAAACCTTCATAATGATATATCATTATGAAGGTTTTTGAACGCTAAACACGACGGTGAAGTCAGTATTGCGATATCATATTCCGTACTCGAACTGGAGCACTTTGAAGGTAAAGAAACGTGGTGGATCCTTGATAATATCATATTATGTTCTTCATAGAAATCATGTTCTTTAATGGAGACATTTTACATAAAACCAATTATTCCTTCGAAAATTCGCTCTTATATCCATGCCCTTATATCCATGCCCTTATATCCATGACTGTGGACTTTTTGTAATCATTTCAGTTTTCAATTTGAATAAAGAGTTTTTCAATTGCTGTGGTATCAGGTACTCAATTCCTGTAGTAGAGCCATCTTAGTTGTGTGACATAAAAAATGTGAATATTTTTTCCCATAGCGGAGTTGTTAACCCGCTCGAGGGTTAACCTGTGTATGTATATATATATAATTTTTGTTTTTTTTGTAGCTTCGAAATAGAAGAGGAAAAATACCGTTCCTTTCCCCATCCAAGAACATCGTGTAATAATAAAGAAATTTTTTTCATTACTATCACATTTTCCCCGTGCCGATCTCCAAGAACGCAACTGAAGCGTTCCTCGATTCTACCTCGGCTAACGAGTCCTTCGCACTTTAATGAATATCTTAATAAAAAAAAGTCCTCATTTTTCCTTCTTCTTCTCCGCTCAGAAATCCAAAAATGCGGATCTCTACGAAGAAAATGAATGAATCGTTTATGAAATAGAGAGGTACGAGTTTATTCGGTGAAAAGTGAAGATTTTCACTCCTCGGAGCGGATTGAAGAAAAAGAGAGAAAAGAAAAAATAACGGACCATCAAATAGAGAACCTCGTTATTATAATACTTCTTGTCGGCAATGTTCCACGGATTCCGTCCGTTTTCTAAGGTATAGGCGCCTAACTACATCTCCCCCGTTCCTTTTCTAACGTTTTCTTTTTATTCCCCCATTTTCTCCCACCACCTTTTTTTTAATTAAAGTGAACATAAAGGGAGTGAAGGGGGGAGGGGGGATTGAAACCGCGAGCTCGACCGTGGAAACCCGTTTTGAATGTAATTTGGAAAGTGAAATGAAATACTTACTCCTCAAAATAAATAATACGCCGTCTTCTGGAATGTTTGAGATGAAAAGCGTACTATTGCGAGGGGCTGTGAGTTGATTAAAAAATGGTGAAGGTAAATGTAAAGGTAAGATGAAGGAGGGCGGCAATCGTAATTTACCTACGGAACTGTTCATTATTTTGTTATTGTTTCGCGAATGTCGGTATTTTCGTTCTTCGTTGTTGGTGGGTGCGATGGACCTGTTCACTGCACAATAAGACGTCATTCAGGAATAATATAATAAATGCAAGACTTTATCATATTTATGGTTTATTATTTTCAGGTTTAATATTTTAATATTAACAACACAGGAGGACAAAAATAAAAATAAACTGGTAACCCACACAGCACAGTTACATTTGGGGAACCTTTTAAAAATATTCCTCCTAAAACATGTAATGTTTCAAAAACACTGTGTTACTTGAGTCTACTATTTTCAAGACGTTTTCAAAACGTGTAGATGTCTTCGAGATGTTTCACGCAAAATGTGATAGAGACAAAAAATGTGGCACAGGACTGAAAACTGGACAGGACTGAAATCTACTCATGAAGAAAGTCAACTGAAACCACTTTTGCGGCTCAGAAATGTTGAAAAACATTTTCAATATAATGTTTCAAGGTTGCTAAATATTAAGCATTTTCAAAATGTTAGCTCAAAATGTTCTGAGCAAAATATTTTAAAGGCATCACAAAAGTAATGTTGCCACGCTGATCTTGAGAAATGTTTTTGAGACATCACAGAAATGTGTTACGTCTCAGAAATTTTAAGAAACATCTATACAGGGTGTCCCACGAGTTGTCCCCCCCCCTCCTAAAATCGTCCAATTAAGAAAGTTAGTGTCACTTGCGCATGGTTGCGCAGTTGCGCGGGGTGCGCAAATATGATATTAGAGATCCTTATATGAAAAATATGAAGATTCGAAAAAAACATTTTTTGTTTATTCCCATTTGGACGATTTTAGGAGGGGGTTGGGGGACAACTCATGGGACACGCTGTATAATGAGTTGCATTGGCTACATCTGATGCATTTTTAAATGTTTGTTGCAAAATGTTTAGCAAAATATTTTTGAAACATGTCAACAACATCTCCCACGATATGTAACATGAAACCAATTGGGATGTTTTAGAAATGTTATGTCCGATTAAGCCGAAGATGATCCTCCGAACCCTAATCCAGTAAGAAGTGGTGCACAATAGGTTTGAAAATCAGCTTTTCGAGTTCAAAAGCCGTTCATTTCGTTCCGAAACTAATCTGGAGAAATGCGGAAATCTGATAGCTGGTAGAGGAGCAAGTATTTGATCTAAAATCCCAATAAAAACGAAGGGTCTGCAAAAAAATACAACAAATTTGATGTTGAATAGAATAACTTACTTATATCCTATTTAAACGTGGAATTTTTTTCTAAATTCTTTATTTATTAAAGAGTAAGATAACAACTGAACCATACAGCCCATCTAGCTACTTCACTTCCATACATAAATCACATGTGTAATGTATGGTTTGCTGAGTCACCCCTGTTCTCGGGGGGTTAGGCAATATGTCCACCCAGAGGGTTATACCGTCTGCATTCACAGAGCGGTCGAAACTCGAGAACAGGAGAATCAGCAAACCATCACACATTTTAATGGAATTACAGCTCATCAGCTGACCCAATGGGCCGTTCATTTTCGTCCTCAATTTCGCGAAATACATAAGTCGTGTGGAAATCCATAAACGTGGAAATGACAGGTTTTGGAACTGTATTAAGTTTTAGGACCCTGCGTTCAGACGTGAGAGATGCACCAATGTTTCACTCCTCGTTGCGGTTCATTGTTAGATAACAGTCGGGTAACACAATGCTGAGATTCTGAACGGGTTTCCTATGGGGAAATAACAGAAGAAATATAAACATTAGGAGCTAACTATAACCAGAGCTGTGCGATCGACCGAATGGACAAAAAATTGGATTTCCCAACTGAACATTGGCAATCTGTGCGGTGTGGGGGAGTATACAAAATTAAATAATACAAAATTCAACTAAACTTAATTCATTAATCGAGAAAGGAATTATAAAATGAAATGATAAAGTGATCTTCTATATTTATACACTGCACATAATATCTTTGCTTGTAATCTCCCCGTAGTGAAATGAGCCGAGAAAAAATGTTTTTCTTGTAGTTAAAGCGAGAAAGCTCTACAGGTGATTGGAGGTTACCTATTGGACAAAGCTCGAAGAATTAGGAAAAACTAAAATAAACATGACGAGACGTAGACCAGAAACGGGTGAGTGGGACTGGTATGATAGCATGGGTTCCTCCGGGCGAGTAGCATATCGACGGTCTCACAACAGCACCCCACATCATCATTTTTGACGAAAATGAGTTGTGCATATCGATGGATGCGCCCTCTCGTTACACATTGAACTAACTTTCTTTCATAAGTTCATAAAGATGGGTATTTATGTGGTAGAAGTAACACAATTAAAAAATGTATTGATTATGGGAAGAAAAAAATGATTGGAAGGCGGTTTTCCAGCCCTCCTGAAAAGTTGCGAAAATGATGATATGGGGTGTTGCTGTGTGACCGTCGATATGCTGAATTACGAGGGTGGTTAAAAAAAAAATCAGGGTGCTCATGAAAGAAGCAAAGTGCTGCTTTTAAATATAATTGGTGGATGGTAAAGACCGGAAGCAATTTGAAAAGTTCTTGGGAAGCGAACCGACGAGGTTTCCGGGCTGTCGTTTTCAGAATAGATTTTTGAATTATGGTGATGAGATACAGTGGGACTACAGTGGGAACTACTTTTTGGTTCTGCTGATGACCAGAAGTCACTTAAGGGTTCATCTATCGGTTGAGTTTTGAGTAGTCATTCGGAATTATCGATCCAATTCAGACAGCGAGGGAAAGAGAGGGAAACCAAATTTATTAAATTCTCAGCACTCACGGAGCCCGTTATAAGAGCCAACAAACTTCGTCTGAACATATTTTCGTTCGGGATTAATGCGATCGGTTTCGCTCTAGTTTTGATTATTATCTGACCCGTCGAACGGACAGAAGACCGATTGAACAAAAAGAAAAATCATTGCTAATAGTATTGAAATAAACCCGCCCTCTAACGGTTCGTCAGACTGGTCCGAGATTCCCGAGTTTCGAACTCAAGTCCAAGGCAACCGGTCCGATGGACCATTCCGCAAGGCCTCCTCGTCCAATTAGCGATTTTTTTTCTTCAAAATGGGGATTCAAAGACGTCGTTCTCGGATTGTCGGAGACGGTACAACGGGACTTGCACGACCCGGTACGGTTTTTTCCTACGACGTTTTCACCGAAAAATAACACTTAACGACATTAAG
Organism: Stenodema calcarata; assembly: GCA_963920205.1. NCBI lineage: Eukaryota > Metazoa > Arthropoda > Insecta > Hemiptera > Miridae > Stenodema > Stenodema calcarata. Next base: position 30,956,797 of record OY986053.1, on the reverse strand, counting down.
AACTGGTGAATCAACACAAAAACAACCCCCGAATAGAACGTCGCGTTTCCCGTGAAAATCCAACGGCCAAACGGTATGGAATTGAAGAGTCCAGGGAAGAAAGGGGCTAACTGCATTTTTTGTCGAAATTGAGTTAAGGTTGGGAATATGTAGCTCTTGAGGAGTAGATTCCGGTGAACCACTCAAACAAGGAAGAAACGGGCTCTAAAACAGCCAGAAACGCAATTGAAGTTATCGCATACCGGGAAGAAAGGGGCCATCTCCTTCCAAAAAGTGGAGAAAGGGGCTACAAGACGCTGGCTGCTAGAAAGACGCTAGCCCCTTTCTTCCCTGGACTCTTCAATTGGTCTCGTTTGATTAATTGAAATCATGACCCTCGAGTTGAACGTCCCGAGTTATGCATTTGCAATGTTTTAAAATCTACTGTAGGACCTCGCGGATTCGTGGTAATGGATGATTATGGAGACACGGATAACAGGTTTCACAAAATTCGACCCCGTGTCAATGTTTGAGTCGATATCGTTGTGTACACGGTGAGCATAGACGCGATTTAGGTTTGTCAAAAATGGCGACAAAATCTGGTATAGAGGATTGGTTTGGCATGATTCTCAGAATATAATCGCTTTGGAATTAAAATCGAAACTGCTGCATTTCGAGAAATGACCAAAATAATAATCTCTCAAATGTGTGTAGTATCTGTACAACTTGATCCACTCGTGGATGCTAAAGATACGTGAAAATACATGAAATATTTTGAAGGGGGAGGGGGTAATTTTTTTCTTGGTTTAACCTTTAATTTGGTATGGATTTCAACTTGATCGGCTGAATGGGTCCTACAGTCAATTTCTACGCTATTCATTCTATGAAGCTGTAATTTGATATGTTCCTTCCTTCAGGACTTCAACTTGACGCTGCCCAGGCCCTGGATCAGCTAAGACATTCCTATATCGAACAGGCGTCTAAACCTTCCTAGGAGTTATGAAAACGAATTAGGTCCCTCAGTTCCGAAAACCTGATTTCGAGGAACCGCTCTCTGGTAAGGCCACTCAAAGGCGATTTGAACAATACCAAAAAACGAAACCACAATGGTCTTCCACCTTTGATTCCAGTTACCTCATTGTCATCGCAACACGCAAGAACCGTAAATTCCTCGAACCTACGAATTGGTCTTCACGTTATTGTTGTCAACGCCATTAGCTTCATAAACTGGTGGATTTTGAGATTCCCATGAAATTCTATACGATATTGGCATGATGAGCTTGTGTGTGCATTCAAAAAGGAGATCAGATGGTTATTTCTCGATTTTCAAGGGCTAGGTAAACTTTAAAATTGGTGCCCCGGAAAATTTTAAATATTTGACTTGTCACATTTGGCCATCTTAGCAGAGAAATGAGCCGGATGACGAAAGAAGTTATTGACATTTTATGTCTTTACTCTGGCACATAACTCGAAAAACGTTACATAAAAGCGTTACACCAAATCGTCACGAAAATTTCTGATGATTTTCGCTTACAACCGATTCGTTGCTACGGAACTTTATCTTCGCCAGTTATCATCGTACAAAAATCGTTCACCACTCGTTGGATAGCTCTCGATTTACCTAACCATATTACGTTAACCACTGCGGAGTGCGTGGCCGACAAGCTGCGGTATGAGCGTGATTGTTTAAATAATTGTTTACACACAGGTGATCATTCTCAATAATTTATAATATACAATATTATTGTCTATACGAATGCAAGCTTCATAATTTATGATGAACCCTACAATTAAGTATAACAACTACGCTACTGGGGTAGGTGATGTAGCATTGTTCAAGGTTCTTGAATCACTTCTTTAAAGACATAAAATGTCCCAATGTGTTGCAGACTCGTATGCAAGCATTTAATTCTCGACTGTATCAACAACAGGATGGAGTTGACATTCTTTTGACATTTTCATGTCTTTGCTTTGGCACATAAACTGAAACGGGAAAAATTTGTTTCCTTGATTCACCCTTTCCCTCAGATAACGTCAGAACACAAGCGACAGGCGGGCCACTACGTCAGACGAACCTATGACGCACGAGCGTATGACGTCAGACGGCTGGCAGAAGGCCAAATAGTACGTCAGAGCCTATGACGCACGAGCGTATGACGTCAGACGGCTGGCAGGAGGCCAAATAGTACGTCAGAGCCTATGACGCACAAGCGTATGACGTCATACGGCTGGCAAGAGACCAAATAGTACGTCAGAGCCTATGACGCAAGAGCGTATGACGTCAGACGGCTTGCAAGATGCCAATAGTACGGCAGAGCCTATGACGCACGAGCGTATGACGTCAGACGGCTGGCAGGAGGCCAAATGGTACGTCAAAACCTATGATGCACGAGCGTATGACGTCAGACGGCTGGCAAGAGACCAAATAGTACGTCACAGCCTATGACGCACATGCGTATGACGTCAGACGGCTGGCTGTTGGTCCAAATTTGAACTTTTAATCTCCATTTTATCGAGAGTTGAACACATAAAAAAAAAGCATCACCCTTTTTAGCTTACTTTTCTAACTTGAGAAAGTACAAAGTACAAATCACCAAAAAGAAGTACAATACTTCTAAATAAAGTACGGTTGGCCACCCTAATTACAGATAACTGTACGATATTACGAAGTGGTTTGTTATTTCTGTACGGATCACTTTTCTTCGCTGATTGAAATGAATGAACGAACCTACAAATTGATTTCGGTTTTCCAATGGAGGCTCGTATTACGAGTGTAATTTTAGTATGAAGGTTCATAACGGTAGAGTGTTGAAATGGATCTGGTTCGACGGAGAATTAAAATTTTCATAGGTACAGTTGAGGGATATCGTGATTGTATACAGTGAAAATGTTGATTTTGAATTTTATGACGAGTGGTGCTTAGAAGTTCGTTCAATACCTACCACCATATCCGACATAAGTTGCTTACATAACTGCATTGTGCGAAACGTTTTTCATCGTTGCTACGAGCTAAAACAATTAAAGTGCGCTGATTCAGATTTTTCTAGACGTGATGTCACCCAAATCCGACCGATTGATGTTGATTTGAACTGCCGGGACGAGGTCAATTACTGCAAAACAGGCTCGCAAGGGGGTTTTCAAGACGTCCACTTCGCAAATCGTGTCAATACGACGACTGATGACGTTTTTGCGGTGTATTTGAGCTTTGAAAGTTTGAAGAAACACCGCCGAAATGCGGGCAAGTACAAGAGACGAGGGAGGGGAGGCCGTTGAAACAGATAAAAGATCGCTAACTATTTTGATCACGCACTGGCCGTAATCATAGTCAGCGGCGACTGTACAGACAAGGTTTTTCCATGAGAATCACATTCAAGCGAGTCGCGATCACATTGACGAGGAAATAATGCGTTAATTGATGTCTTTCCGATACGAGCGGGCAATATATAATTCATATAATTAGCGCTTCAGTGTGAGAAAAACATGAACAGAGAAAACGTCACCTTCATGTTTTCTCGAGCGTTTCCAAAAGGGTGATGCAAAATCCAATTATACATTTGGTGTTCACCCTCTAAATTCAAGTCCTTGATGCAACACCGTGCTGTGTCAAAACGAAATTGGTCCAAGAGATAATCGTAGTATTTCTCTAACACGTCACTCAGAGCCCAATATTATGTTGCTGTGACATTGCATCAAGTGAGGCCTTCAGATATCGCCCACCTAACTGCTCCAATATGATTTTGATCAGAGATTATTTTTAAAAGATGGATTTTTTTTCAATCTTGTTTTGATATTATTGGAAACAGTCTACATGAACCACATAGTCTTATATTTGTCCCGGTCAGAGTTGGAATGCGGATCCTGAATTTTCCATAACATAATCCCTCGTCTGAACGTTAAAAAAAATCAATAATACCGTTTTTGACCAATTCTGAAGGCCTCAGTTCTAACGCGATAACGAACCCGCCTTTTCCCTCAACCAAGGAACTAGAACAATTTTTCAGGATTTACTGTACTCAATTGTTAACTCAATTATTTTTAATTGCCAAATTGTTATAGTGTTGTTATACAGCATTTTCTAATTTCATATCAAACTCAAACTTCCCTCACTTCAGCAAGAAAAAGTATAAATTTTAAATCAACTGAATTATGAAGCCCATTACTAGCTACTTGTAGCCATACTGTCATTTTTCCCCCTACTGACGTAGTACAACATTTTGGTTTTTCGTTTCCTAGCAGCCTAAATCTCTAAATACCAAAGGAAGATCCGGCCATATTTTACGCCTAAATCAACAAATGACAAGAAAATTAGGAAATGTTTGAAAGAGAAAAATAACACAGGCCAACAAGAAAATGGTCTGTTCTATTGACGAGACCCAGCTATTTTTATGTTTTTGTCGACGCTGAATCCGAATCTGTATTTAAAAATTGGGGTCCCAGACGACTTCGGTGAGATAACCTAGAAAAACACCAAAAAACCCATTTTTTCATAGTTTTTTGAGGTTAGGGAAGAAACAAACGGTGATCGGATAAATTTGAGTACAGATTTGGTTTCTACGGAAAAAAATACGTCGAAATTGTTAATTCAAACATTTTTTTAGACATAGATGACCCTATGACACCTAATAGCTCGGTAACCGGCGCTGCATCAGAAATATCGTAATTTCGTAATGTCGTAGTGAAACTCCAATCCTATCATCTAAAGATCAACTTTCGGTCCTGGAATTCACCTACCAGGGGTTTTTGGGATCGCTGATCACGAATATAGTGTCAGATTGTAATTTAGTCACTCCAAAGGGCGCTTATCGGCAGCGATGTATCAAATGTACCGGTTGATTTCGTAAATTGCCCAAAGTCGGCTGAGCCGGAATGAACACATCTGAATTCAAATTTATCTTATCACCGTTTGTTTGTTCACTAACCTCAAAAAACTATGAAAAAATGGAATTTTTTGGTGTTTTTGAGATTATTTCGTCAAAATCGACTGAAACCCCATATTTTTGAGTACAGATTCAGATTCAGCGTCGACAAATACATAACGCTAGGTGGGTCTCGTCAAAAGAACAGACCATTTCTTTCCGTGGGCCTGTGCTATCAACCCCTTGGTCTATCTAAACCATGTGACAAAATGAACCTTTGAAATTGTGAAAAATAAAAAGAAATGAGGAGGTATCCTGGAGGAATGTAGTATTTTCGTGCGGTTTTACTGGTACATCACACGTTCATCAGGATTACTGAGTCATTAAAAAGTACATACATTTTGGCTAATATCACGGGTTTTGGCGGTTCCGTCCCACAGAACGCCTTTCAGTCTTGTGTATTCGTGTAACTTACGGCTTAGTCAACGCTCCCTCTGGTGACAGTGCGATACACTCACATGTTACTGCCCATTTCTAGACAAGGTAATACATCCAGTCAAAGTTGGGGGTGAAAGGGAGGGAAAGGGGTGCGTTTCGAATTGAGTGAAAATTGCCTGTGTAATGATCCAGTTGGGATAACAAGGCGACAAAAGCAGCATCTCATTAGAGGAGGAAACCACCACATCGGCACATCTGTCATCGGGTCCGACCGTATGATGAAGAAATAATGCGGTTGAAAAGGTTAGTGTCACTCGTGCGGTGACGGACAAGGCGGAAGTCAAAAATGACTGTATTCCTACCGCCTATCGTCGGAAACGGCTTTTGTCCTTCGATGTTTGTTCAAGAAAGACACTGAAAGTCTGTGTAACGTCATATCAGGGCGTTTCGAAGTATTTTCTACGTTTGATACTAATTGTTACCTCGTAACGATTGATTTGGGCTGAAGATTTAGAGGTACAGTAGGCTGCAGTAGGTTTAGTTGTTGAAGCACACAAATATTTTTCAGGGAACGACGGCTCCCCACGCCCACCACTCATCGCCGAAACAAAAACGTAATCAGTACATAATTATGAACAATAATAATATTATTATCGTGAACTTAATGACAAAAGTCACTACAACTAACATCTGTCAATGCCTCCAACAACAACATGGAGGACCAGTGAATTTCCTTTTCCAATTTGATTTCCAGCCAGAGGCATATTTAATTTCCCCATTCTACCAAAAAGTACAAACCACAAGTGACAATCCCCCATCCTTTATTCTCGGTACCAATATAGGAAATGGACATTTAGATGATCAATTGAGTTACGTGCTTTGAACTAGGAAAAATTGTTCACCAGTATTTAATGAAGGATTTCTTCAAATACTCTTGTTTTTCTTACCATGGGTTTCCACGATTTCGTCGCGAGTGATTTAGCAATACAATAGTACAATAGTATTGTTTTGTTACTGACGATGGTTTAATTGCTGATACCGGTCTAACAGTGTACTCATATTTCAGTGGAAATAGATGATTTTTTCAAATACCTACTCTTGTTTTTCTTAACATCCATGTTATTTTGACTGTGCAAAAGACCATAATATTATGATTTGGTAAAATTAATTTGAATTTTGTTAATTTCATTCTATATCATATCAAATGCCGACTAATTTATTATTAACTCCTCCACGAACACGGAACATAGTTCCAAGGCGTGCATAGTTCCAGTATTCAAGTGCAGATTAATTTATTCTTTCAATTTCCGATTTTGGTTTATTATCTTCGATAATGAACCATTGGAATCGCCCAAAGAAAAAATTTTTTTAACCCCCCCTCAAAATTTGTTGGTTTACGTTTCAAAATACGTAGATTCAGAAAATCGAATAAAAAAAAATCCGTCCGTCCGCCGTACGCCGTACGCCGTCCGCCGTCCGCCGTCCGCCGTACGCCGTCCGCGCCACTTTGCCCAGTTAGCGTTGAGTTAAAATTACGAAATTTTTTTTATGGGTTTCGACCAACCCCACAATGGTCCTCGAAACTTTTCAGAACCCTAGGTCAAGGGGAAGGGGTTCAAAACCAATTTTGAAAATTTGAAAATCTCATATCTCGAAAAATTCATATAGAACGGTATGTTTTTTATTTCATATTTAGATAGAGTTTGTTCCGTAGAATTTTTTAAGACCATCCGCAGCTTTGTAGGACCAGCCGTTCGTTCACAATGACGGCTCAAAGATTATGCCTCACAACACGATCGTGACTCAAACTGTTGAAATACAGGTCCATTTTCATACTAACAAGCTCTTTGGAACATCATATGGCTTAAGTGATGTCGAGTTTGTTGTTCTGAGGTGCGTTTCGTGCTACGGAAATGAAGGTAATTTCGAATGTTTGTTGGTAGGTACTTCTTTTATAGAAAAATTATTACCGACGTAGTATTAAAAACCCCAGAATTATATCGTATTAATTGATCATAATTAATAATAATTATTATTAATAATAAATACGAATTATTAATACCTAACAATAAATTATAATAATTTTCACTAGGTACTTGATAAAATTGTTAATAATTAGTGATAATTGATAATAATAATTAATCTAACATTTAGGATATAGACATTCAGACCTAGTGATCTAGACAGAAGGGTGATCTGTACAAAGAAGATAATGAACCGTTGTGTCAAGAATTTCGTTTATTTCTGTAAATTTTGTATATTTATGGAAATGAAATCCATTCATTCATTCATTCATCCATTTAAATTTAATTTTCCTCTCGATTAGAGTGAACAGTTGGACAGGTCGGACTGGTGAACAGGTTGGAATATGTAATATTATTACAGTTCTGTATAGAATAGAATAGAATAGAATAGAATAGAGTAGAATAGAGTTCTGTATAGAATAGAATAGAATAGAATAGAAATAGAAATATTCAATTTAGATATTGTATTCAATAACGTGTAAGCAAACGTTGCTGTAAATAATATTATAATGCCAAATAAAGTAGGTACTTACTTATTTTAAAAAAATCAATCTCAAAATTTAAATTCCTTGCCCAATTCTCGCCCAAACTCCTTCAGTTCAAATTTTTTTGTACAAAAAATTCAATCTTCATAATCTTCTTTTCACTTACAGAATTCGGAGGGATTCGCACTTGATTTCACTGGGACTTACCTGTAACAAGAAAAAATCAATTTGTAGAGGATTGTTGGATGACACTCGATTAATTGACAGCAGGGAAATAGCATGAGCGAATGTTTGAACAAAAGTCAAATAGTGAGATTGCAATTCGATATCATAGGTACGTCATGAAATGTATACGGATCCTGAACTATATTAATACACAACGAAAATTATAGACAACGAGGCTTGCACGTAAATACTCGTATTTACTGGGATTACTCAAAAATGAATGAAGAACAAGACCGAAGCATTAATAATTCATTGTCAATAGTGAATCCGTAAGGTGTTTGTTTGTTCCAAGTTTGTAGATATTGCTGTTTGAAATTTCAATAAATCACTTTGAAAATTCCCTCATCAAGTTATGCTGCACATTTGGTGATTTTTCCTTTTCTCAAATTATTATTGAAACAGGGAAACACTGGATTGATGAAGTTTTTTGAAAAAGGTACCTGTCATGCAGCATGAAATAATGAGCGAATATTTTGACATTTGAACCGATTTCGACCACAATGTGTGGTCCAATTTCGAACCAAAACATGACAACATGATTTCGTAGTCACAGCAATCCTCCAATCCCTAAAATGAATACCTATTACGTTACATTCTTCCTCCTCGACTAACTTACACTCTTAAGCTGCTCCAGTACTATTTCAAGTTTTACTTTCCTCTTATCCCTCGCTTGCAACTCGGAGAGAGTTTTTATACGAAACAGTGCCCATATTAAATGCCCAAATTTTGGATCCGATACCTACTGCTTATGGATAAATTAAAACATTTAGAAAGTTCTTATTTGATATGAATACTTGACTCATGCAGCATTATACGATTAGTTCCAATAATTGATCCTTGTTGAATTTACATTACAACAAACGTGTAACTTGACTATTACTGTATTATTTGGATATTGACCAAGTATATACATATTTGCTTTTAACAATAAATTATTCTGACTTAAGCAGGTTTAATAGTGGCTAAAAAGAATAAGACGAAGAAGAAAACATGTTCATCAGACTTTGAGTTTAACCAATTATATCAATTAGATAAATTTAAAAGAGATGAATTTAAAATGAAAAAAAAAACTTGATGGGGATGGACGTCTGCAGGGTGGTTTGAGCCACCATTGATTACCTTTTACTATCATTTATTTATTTTATTTTCATTTTTCTCTATACTTCGAGGCTTACTGACTGCACCGCACCACTTGAAGCCAACACTCACTACAGGTTTCACTATATCTTCCCTGCTCAGTTCCCTAGCGCCCAGAAATTGAACCCAATGTTCTGACAGTACTGGGCAATCACCGAAAAACTGATTCCGATCAAATATACTCGCGAATATACTGAGTGGGCGATCCAAATTCTGATCCCGCTGATACTTGGATCTTTCATTAGGACTCGGCTGAGGGATCAAGAAGGTTTTATGATTTACCTATTTATTTTTAATACGTACTGTGTACAACTCGGAACGATTTCTTTAATCAGACATCACTACGATCATTGTGAAGTATGCGACGTTTCACCCAGTAATAATAACAATTTGTACTCTTGAAAGACCCTCCTGAATTTTTCCAGTTTCACGACTAGTACACCACTTTTCATTTTCCAAAAGCACCATTAAAATTTAATTATTTAAAACTAAAAACTTTTTAGCAACGTTTAATGATGCTAAATTTTTTTTAGTTTTCACGAAACTGCCAATTGTTTCCGAGGTTGCCAATCGACCAGATTCGTGAAAGTGCAGAGGAGAAAAACATTCTTCAGCAGATTCGTGGAATAAATTATTCCGAATAATACCTCTTAAATAACCATGTTCTAGTGGGGGTTAGAAAGATGACATTTTTGGAGGTGATACGTGATCAATGTCACTATTTGAAGTTATGCTTACCCCAATTTTCGAATTTGTGAAGTTTCCTGGTTTTGGCAGAGGTATTAGATACCAAATTACAGCTTCATACCTAGTTTGTAAACATAATATGTTTATATGAAACCTTTTACGCACATAGCTCTGCTATTCGTACAGTCACCGAGTTGTGGTGACCAGGAAAGTGGACGGACGTTTTATCCTAAAATGTGATGTCACAAAACCACATTAAAAACCATGTATTTCTCCACTTCAGGTTTAGTTTCATTTACTGTTCGGAGGGGCGGACGGGTTCAGGGGCCTTTGTGCCAATCAGGGATTACTATCATATTCTGCGGTCGCGGATCCCGCAGTGAGCACCGCCTGCCCGAATAGTCTTTTGCATATTGATGACGACCACTATGAAACAGCAAGGGCAGCTCCCAGTTGTGATACTATACCCGTTTTATTAGGACCTTCAACGCCTATCGGAGTCATTTCTCGCGTCGAATTGAACATTTTCCGTACGACTTGTCAACTGCGTAGTGTTTGGGGGAAGTTCGGCGGCGGGAAATGACCGAAAATGTCCCTTTCCCTCAAAAATTCTGACCGTTCCACTCCTCACGCACACATACGCCCCTCTCAACCCGTAATGCACTGTATTAATAAATTGTCTGCTACCGCCCGTTATATTAGTCCGCTCCGAAAGCTTCGGCTTCGAACTCTCATAATGGCCACGTCAACGAGAAAACGTCAAAAACACTGCGTCCCTATACAAGGGACTTGCAATGGAGGGGCAAAAGAGATTGCAAAACTGGTGCCTCGCGGCAAAGGACGAAGGGTGGGGAAGGGCTCCATATTAAATACCACATTATCGAATTAGGGTTTGAATCTCATTTGTCATATTTCATAAAAGCGGTTGGGTCCATCCGGGAAGGGGAGATCCCGCCCGCCACTCCAACCATTCTCCCAGTATCACGAACATTCGCGAATTTCTCAACTAACGTTCGTTACCGGGATATAAACGTCATTTCGAATAAACGCTTGAGCGTAATTATTTTCCGAGCTTTCACATTTCACTACGGGAAAACGCTAATGAGATTTTCCTTGGACTGATATTTCGGACTACAAAATAATGTTTTCATAGAAAGCCGTTCCATGTTATAAACGCGGTATCCGCTCATGACAACTCTTCCCGTCCAAGCAAACTTTATGTAACAAATTAATTAACAAAACGAACACTTCATACGGTCCTAGCTCATCGTGAAATACACATCCAATCGGATATCTCTCGTTAATAAAATATGCTTCGCGGAATGAAAAGCAATCCCTTGTTTGGACGGTGTTTTCTCCGATACGAGATCAAATGAATTATAACGATAAAATCGGACGTATTTGGAAAATTCGCGTATTTTCATAATTAAATGCCTTCATTGCCCATTCAAAAATCAACGAGCAACAAAGTAGGAACTCGCTGTCAATGCCACAAAATAATGTCTGCATTGCTTGTGACATGGGGCTGATATATCAGTTATAACCGCTACCGGGATAAAATACTCGGATCATTCATGTTTTGTGTTTTTCCTTCGAATAATTTGATGTTCAATGTATAATTCTCATCACAAATCGAGGTTTACAATCAACGGCCAAGGATATCACAATTAAAAACGTATCGTTCATTATGACAACCCCAATAACAACTGGAATATTGCATATTTCAACAGTAATTACTTGATTTTTCGACAATGAGGTAAATAACATAAAAACTGAAATCTTTCAGAGCCATGTAGGTAACTCACAAGTTGTCAATACAGCTAATCTTCTGTTCGTGTTGTTATTTATCTGAATTTCAATGCCTCATTTCGCCGAATATCAATATACGATTTGATACATAAAACGCTGATGGTATTGACTTTTATACACACAACGTTTTAATATTTCCGAACAGGATCTGCCAGCTGGAGGAAGTGAACCGCTAAATAACGATTTACTCGGTTTCGGAGCATGAAAACTACCCTGAAAAATCGTCGTATTTCCGATACTATCGGCCGATGAGAATGGAAATGAGTTGCATTCGGTTCGGAGTTCAATTTTCCATTCGGAACCATGACAAATTCAGGCCTCGGATCACCACAATTTCCAATTTCTCATTTTAGTATAACGGCAGTGGTAGGAGCTACGTCGAATAACAACAACATTTTTATACAACCGTTCAAGATTTCATAATTCCATCTTTATACATCAATCTTTGGTTGTACCATGATTGTAGGTCAACTTCGAAGTTTCAAAATCGTACTGATTTGCAACACAACAAACGGATCCAGTAGATTCAAATAGCATCGAAATTGATATCAGATAATATTAATTTATTAACTAAAGTCCCATTAAAAGTAGTGGTGGAAAAGCAGCATAATATGAGAATATTATTCGTCTGTTTGAAACCGAATCAAATGGGAAAACCAAAAAATAATCGGGTCCTGCTGTCAACAGCGTTTTAGACATCTCATAATATGAGATATTATTTTATTATTAAAATATTATTTCGTCTCACATTATCATTATTACTTACCTATTATTTTTTCCGTCTCATATTATATTATGATATTATTATTATTGTTTTTACACTAATCAAAGGAACTTTTGAATATACAGTTGGGTAATGTTTTTAATTCCAAAGACAGGCCTGCCTTGGAATAACAGGGGCAATGAGAACCGCCCCTACTGCAGCACTAGAGGTTTTACTTGACCTCGAACCCCTCCATCTACACATACAGAGGGTGGCCTACCTGGGGGCCATGAGGATGCTGCAAGCAGGAGCAATAAAACATCCTGCCAGGAAAAAGAGCCATGCGTCCATCCTTGACTTTGTTAAGGTAGACCCAGTGGTTTCATCAATCTCTGACAAAATGCCAGAGAGGATGAATTTTGATCTTCCATTCAGAGTAATAATAAAAGATCGTGATTTCTGGAAAGGAGGCATGCCTCAATTAGAGCCAGGATCACTGCTGTGGTTCACAGATGGGTCAGTGATGGATGAAAAAGCAGGCCTGGGGATAAAAGGCCCCAGATTTAGCCTGTCTAAGCCCCTTGGGGCCTTGGCCACCATCTTTCAAGCAGAAACCCATGCAATAGATATTTGTGCCCAGGAGATCGCCAGGAAAAGACTAAAGGGCGCAAAGATCTATATTCTATCAGACAGCCAGGCAGCATTAAAGGCCATCTCGGCCTTTTCCATAAAATCAAAGCTCACCTGGAGCTGCCTAAACTCCCTCAAGATGGCTGCCCATGGCAACAAATTGACGCTGCTGTGGGTGCCGGGTCATGAGGGTATAGAAGGCAACGAAGAGGCGGATCGCCTCGCCAAACAGGCATCCATGTCAAACCCCACTGGACCAGAACCTTTCCTCGGCATTACAGAGAGCTTCATAGCCCGAGAAGTGGGGAAGTGGGTTGACAAGCAGAGAACAAAGCATTGGCAAGGCGCTCCAAAAATGAGACAAGCCAAGCAGTTCGTATGCTTTTCCAGAAGGAGAGCCAGGGCTCTCCTTTCCCTCAGCCGGAAGGACATAAAGGCCGTTACAGGCCTCCTAACTGGCCACTGTCCAGTCAAATACCACCTCAAAAAGATGGGAATATGCAGGACAGATGACTGTCGACTCTGTGACTGCGAGCCAGAGACAGCGGAACACATACTCTGTAACTGTCCAGCGCTTGCATACAAAAGATTTAAGCACCTTGGTAAGGGCATCCTCAGTCCCTCCGAGGTTGCAAAAATCGATGACAACAGCCTGCTCCACTTCATCCGGGAGGAGGCTGTAAACCGTCTCCTCACTACCAATGTTGTAGTGTAGGAACAGGGGCACAATGTCACAATAGACCCACTTCGAGGTCTACGTGACCAAAGGCATAAGCCTATCAAAGCCCCCAAAAAAAAAAAAAAAAAAAAAAAAAAAAAAAAATGTTTTTAATCCGATATTCGGATATTAAGTATTTTGGAAACAATCAACCAAAATTGTCGAATTATACTTTTAGTGGGTCAAAAACGTAGGAAACAGTAGGCGTTGGTGGATATGAAAAATGATCAAAAATTGAGTTTGTACAACTACAAACGAGTCTAAAATGGAGGAAATAACCCGTTATCACCCAAAATAGCAAAAGGTGATGAATATAGGTAAATAATAATGAATATGAAATGAATAAATAATTTTGGGAAAGTACATACCAAATTCCATATAAGTAGTTGTAGTCATGCACCTCAAAATTATGTGAAAATTTATAAGGTGGCGTTTCCACTACCTAATTCTATCCTCCAATTTACTAGAATATCAAATACTGCAAACACCTTTCGCCGTTTTTACGAGCAATTATCGGTTATTAGCTTTCGTTGGCCCAAAGACATCGTTCTCAATTTTAAGCAGCTCTTATGTTAAAAAGCTGAATTAGGATTACTAGTTTTTTAAATAAAAATATTTTGGTTCCTTGACCACTTTTCTATTGTCTATAGTTACTATTCTATAGGTATACCAGTTTCGGTGTGTTTTTTCGCACAATTTTTGATGTTTTTCGACAGTTTTAGACAACTGTAAACCAACAAAAACAGAAATTTGACTCACTTCATGGAGGTATTTCCAAATTGTTTATATTCGAACACACATCTTGGAAAAACTCGGAATTTATAGGTTTGAAAAATTTTGCACATTCATTGCTGGTTTGGCTACCATTGACAATGAACAAGGAACTTTTGAATATCATGATGTTTTATATGAGGTTTTGTACTCTATACCTAGTTGCCATGTTCCATACATATGTAAATAGTGGACACTCGTGCTTGTGTTGTATGGTATCCAAGGCTACACCATCTAGCACCTGTTAATGTTTTAATTTGTTGCTTCGTTCGTCAGTTTTCCGTTACCTATTTGAATTTTCTGCGTTTTCGGATTTCTACGAAGAAGAGACTATAAAAATCGATTTTTTTCAAAGGTATAGTTTTAATACGCTAAGAACAATTTATTATGATTTCAAGCTTTACATTTTACTAAATTAAATGATTTTTTCAAAGGAGAAACATCGGTTTATGGTCACCTACCTAGAATAACAAGATTAAAACACAAGCACGAGTGTCCACTATTTACACATATTCTTTCAAATTCATGTATTCAGATTTCTTAATATACCTATAGATAAAACGTTTGCCTCCTTACTTGCCCAGGAGAAGGTATCATAACTTGGTGGAGGGAGGATAGGGGATGGTGAAAACACATTATATGATCTATTTAGAGCCTAAGTAAATGGAAAAATATAAAAAACTAGAAATTCCTCTGGTGTGTCATCTTTGGGAGCTGGAGGTTTAATAGAAAATTGTCGAGAATGCAGATTACACGATTGAAATAGCGTATTTTGCTCGGAAACGCAGTAGTTCACGGCAGATCAAGAAGGAAATGAGGCAGCGATTGTTTTCTCCGCCTCGTCAAAATTCCGAACAAGGAAACTGCCGCTGAAATTCCAAGAGATTCGCGGCGTCACAGCGGGACTGTCACGTGCAGAGATTTCGCACGGTTTCACTGTCACCGCATTCCCTCCAGAAAGGCCTGTCCCGAGTGGCAGTTGTAGGCTGAACTAGTTTCCGAAGGGCGCTAGTGGTGTGTGAGGCCAAAACGATTTCGATAACAATAATTATTGGAAAGTCAGTATCATATCAGTGAGCGAGTATTGTTGTTGTCTATAGTAGTAAACGTGGAGCGGTAGATTGGAACCGACTGCAAGTTCGATTGCATAGTGATGTAAGCGGGAATTCATCTGATGAAGAAGGAAGTAGTCAATAAAAGATGAAGAGACAAAGAGATTTATTGAACTTTCACAATCTCAATAATCTAGAATGTTAGTCACAGTGTTGCCAAATGTAAATGATATAAACTGATTAAACAACATCAAATGCACGATGAAAGTATTCATCTTCGTGAATACTTCACTTCTTCCTCCCAAGTTTTGATCAAAGTTAAAAAAACTAACTTTTATTCTGAGAACTTGCACTCTGCTACAAATCAGAAAATCATTATTAAATAATGATTTTCTGATTTGTAGCAGAGTGCAAGTTCTCAGAATAAAAGTTAGTTTTTTTCACTTTGATCAAAACTTGGGAGGAAGAAGTGAAGTATTACAAATTTTGTATACTGATACTGAATGCAACCATTTCTTCAAACTTACTGATGTTATAAAATTACAATATTACTGTATCAGACCGATGCTACAAATAATCATTAATGCAAAGCATGAAATCATTAATGCACCGATGTCATTTAAAACTGTTCAGAGAAAAAAACAAGTCTGTGCATGTTGACAAGGTTAAGCACGATGGGCTGGAATACGCTGACCTAGGAAGATTTACCAGATTGATTCTACCTCTTGTTGAAATCAAACTTTCAGAAAGACTTTAGAGTGAAGCATGAAGGCGAATACTCTTGCCTGAAGAAAATTAAGGTGGGTGTTCCTCAAGGAAGTGTTTCCTCAATGGGCGGTTAGTGAAACCGTCGAAGAAACTACTACAAAAATAGACAAAAACGATACTTAGAGCCAACTAAATACTTGAAAATTACACTTTGTGCCAAATTGAAATGGGAAAGCACGTTAAAAAGAGAAAGAAAGAATTCAAGATAAATATTGATTCAAGTAAACTGTATTGATTACTTGGTAGGCATTTTCTAATATTTTCTATAGAATTTTTCTAATAATATAGAAATTTTCTAATATAGAAGAATGTCTTCAAACATGCCTGGACGTATGGTATTCATCTCTGGGGCTGTATGAAGAGGTCTAACAATATTATACGAGATCATCAAGATTATACGAACAAAAATTTGGTCTGTAAATATTTTAAGTCGATTAGGCCTGTTGCCCAGACTGTAGACTTGTCAAGGTGGCCAAAATTAGCCTAAAATTTCTGTTTTTGTTTCTAAATTTTTTTGGGTGGAAATAATGGGTTAAATGTGTTTAAACACACTGTCTGAATGTGAAAAGAAGCTCTGCGCAAAATTTCAAGTCAATCTGTGATATTGGAAAGGCTGTAGCCTTGCCTAACTGAATATGGAGAAGGGGAACACGGTAATGGTGAAGATCAGGGTTTTTGAAGTTCGGCTATACATATCTATCCATGCCAAATTTCAAGTTGATCGCGCAAAAAGGACCCTAGATATGGATACCGCGACAGTGTATTCCATTAGTATGGCAACCTTACAGCCAGTGGTTCATTCACATCAAAGGGGATACTAATACTCAAACACAAATTATACAAGGTTATTTACAAATTTAAATTTTACGTTTGTTACAAATTAAATTGAAGATAATTTCATACGCTTCTTCTCCATCCAAATTAAATGGACTTTGGACTATACCAGTAAGGCTGTCGAGCATACAAGTGACCTACAAGTGTTGTAGCGTGGGCAAAGGAAAATAAGGTGCTCTAAATCCTCTATATCACATATAGAAATGATTGATGAACAGTAGGTATTCTAGGGACCTAATAAGGTGCTGCTCATTCTTGGCCGTACTTTTTTTCTAAAGAAAATACTTTTTTTTCAATAATTTTCCGAAAAGTACTTCTTATCTCCGAATAAAAGTTGGCCCCATCGTCACAGGTGTCGTGACTTATCTGCAATCCAAAGGTTACGAGTCAAATAGGCCCCCCAACACCGAAATTCGAGTCAAGACGAATTATTTAGTTTTTCGAATTCCTTTTATTCCCATTTCCGTGACGTCGATGCCATTGCATTAAAACGCCAAATATACGAGCCGAAGGGCCCTGACGACAATGGGAGGCAAAAGGGTTATGGACGGTAATTGACCGAAAGAGATTCCCCTCCCGAAACTTGGGGCCTTTGTCAGCCGTCGCAAGTATGTGCGGCTTCGAACGCAAACCTTTTCGGTGGATTCGATGCATTGTTAAGCTTCTTTTTTTGAAGATTTAAAAAACAACAAATCCAGTCTGCGTTTTAGAACCTTTTCGACCCCTCTCTACTGCAAAGATGCAGTTTCGGGGGACGTGACGTTCCTCTAGTTCAGGACCCTCAAGTCTACTCTTCATCCTGCCAAAAGGATCCTTTTCGACACCCCCCCCCCTCATCACCTCCCAATACATCCCCGAAAAAACGAGCAAGTCCCACGGGCCCTGCCAGACGCATAAAAAACTTGGACCGTTTCGCGGGGGTATATCGGCCCCTACGCCCGCCTTCCTAGGACTCCTTCACACCGCGAAATCTTTTAAGGACCGGTTTCATGAACCGCAGCCCACGGCGTACAGGCCTCGTGCGGACCCTTCGTTCCTCCGACGGAGCCCTCGAAATGACTTGAATTCGGTGATGGAAATCCACCTGTTGTATTAACTATATTATTGTGGGTTGTGTTTTTAATAAAACCACCTTGTAGCAGCCAATAATTTTAATAGAGGGGTGACGTTTCGGTCTCCAGTGTAGACCCTAATCATACCTAGTGAACAGTAAAATATATATAAACAATCAACTCAGATCGACTAAACTACATGTAGAATTTGCCGTAACTATTAAGTGACAAGATCTAGGCTTACCTTACAAGATAAATTATACTAAGATGATGTATTTACACTAAGATAATTGTAGGTAACTATTTTCACAATGAATGATGAGTTTTATATACCTACACGATGAACAATATGTAAGAGAGAACGATGAGATGAAGACAGTGGTTTACGGATGTGAAGGAATGGGAACCAGCGAAACAGAATTACTGGATGGAGAAGATTTGTTCTACATGGATCTTTTTAAAGTATCCATGTAGTCATAGCCTATGTGTGTGGTGTTGTGGATGAAGATGTAATGAGGGTGAGTGGGCAAAGAATGAAGTGCTGGAGAGTATGGTGAGACTAGAGGTTGTCTAAGGTTTGAGGAAGCCCTGGTAGACAACACTCAGTCCTCTGACGTCTTGTTTGTAATTTACAGTGTTATTATGGTTATTGACAATATGGCACATTTCTTTAAATTTCCTTTTAAACGTGTTTTGGTCCTTGGACAGGATGGACCATTCATCAAAATGCGGGTGGTGGCTGGTCTCAGCAATGTGCTTGGCCATAGCTGTTTTGTATGTGTTCTGTGGTCCACTCTGGTACACGTCTCTTGCGTTTCTAATGTGCTCCTGTATTATTTTTTTAACTATCTGTTTTGTTTCCCCTATATATATTTTATCACATGGAGGCTGGCAGGGTATGGCGTAGACAACATCTGATGTTTCATCCTTAGTTAGTGGTTTTTTTATTGTTGTGAACAGTTTTTTTGTTGTTGTTTGGGTTTTTGTAAGCTATTTTAAGATTGTTATCGTATTGTTTTAATCTAGTACCAATTGATGTTGATAAGGTACCACAATATTTAATAGATGCATAATATGGTCTATTTGTGTTTTGTGTGTTGTTGGTACCTGAAGGGTTTAATGTTGTGGTAGTATGCGTGTGTAGTTGTGGTTGTTGGGGGTTGGCAGTTTAGAGCATAATAGTGGGTGGTGTTGGAGTGGCGTTAAGGTTAGATATTGTAGCAAGAGTGGAGTATTTTAATTTTTTTATCAGTTTATCAGGGAAGTTATTTGCTGCTAGGATAAGGGTGGTGTCTGCAATGATCCTCTTATGAAATTGGGGATGTGCTAGATGAAGTCGCCTATGAAGCAGGTTACGTGCTGTGTTGAGTTTATAGTGTGAAGGTTGGTTAGAGTAATAATTTATGATTCTCCCAGAGTAAGTGTTCTTACAGTAATAATCGGTTATGATAGTGCCATTGCTAAGCTTTTTGAGTTTAAGATCCAGGAATGAGATGCTATTATCAACCTCATGTTCCACCTCAAATTTCATGTGTGGGGAACAAAAGTTGTTGAATTCTTGTAGCAGGGCGTTAATTATAGTTGAGTAATTATAATTATGGTTGGGTTTACTATTAGGAGAGAGTCATCAGCATATTTTTTTGTAAACAAAATGTTATGTTGGAATTTGGGTGTTAACTATAGATATTCAGCGTGTAAAAACCTTGGAAATGAGGTGTCACTTGACAGACCGTTTCATTTTTGAAATTTATGGGTGAACCCCCACCAACCACAAAACAGCTTTTGGACATTTCAACGCTGAACACGACGGAGAAGTCAGAATTGCGACATCGCATTCCGTCATCAGATTAGAGCAGACTAACCATGAAGATCATATCAAGTAACAACCACGTTTCTTCATCTTCAAACTGCTCCAGTTTGAGAACGGAATGAGATATCGCAATTCTAATTTCACCATTGTGTTCAGCATTAATGAATCTTTAAAATATGGTGTCACTTGTCAGAATGTTTCATTTTGGGAATTTATGAGGAATGCCCCCCCCCCCTAAAACTCCCCAAAAAACCCCCCTTAGAGTGGGCCGATTCAGTCCATCTACGAACTTAGCCTGTCGATTGCCAAGACAGATTTTTTGTGCAAATTTGAATTTTTTATCCAAATTCTATCGAGAGTTATCGTCTGGAATGACACATACATAATATATATTATATTATAATATATATACATATAATTTTTGGTGTCTTTTGGCAGTGGATGCAGAATGGTCTAAAACGGATTTTGGTATGAAAACGTCCCTTTTGTTCACTGCAAAACATTCCCGCAACCCAATTTATTGGTAGGACATGGGTTGATGTTCAATTAGATCGATGGGTGTGAAGGATCCATAAAAATTTGATGGGTCCTTCAAAATGTGATGTATAATGTTATTTGATCGTTTTCCGTGTTGATTCACAGCATTTGAGGTGATTCTGGCTGGTTCTTTGAATTTTCTTAAATAAAAACACCTACAATCGAGTTTATAGGAGATGTTTCCCTGATTGAAACTGTACTCCATGATATTATATCTAAGAATATTTCCTTAAGGTTTTTCTGGTTTTCTCAAAACTATGTTGACTTCAAAGATAAGTTGAGGAAAATTATATTCTGCATAGAATAAAAACCAAAAATTGCTAAATTGGTCCATGAATGAGGTTGAAGGGATGACTTTCAAGTTCAAAATTAACAAAATCGAGAAAACGGTAAATGTTTGAAAATATAAAATAAAATGGCTCAATAACTTCATTCAAAATATCTCGAATTATAATTTTAATGAGAAACATTTGCATTCCGGCTCATTTTGTGACGTCATTTTGAAATTAAGTCCCACAATTTCGATCGTGTATCTTGTTTTAAAGCTTTGAAGCAAGATACAGAAAAGGGCTACAAGTAAAGGTCTTCTCAGATGTTTTCTTCAGGTATTTGACTTGAAAAGTACGCCAAAATATCATCCGAATGGGTCCAAATCCACCAGCAAATCGTGTTTGAACAAGTGTACGTATGAGTAAGCATGTGGTTTTTTAAAGAAAGAAAGAAAAAATCACATTTAGGAGCTATTTTAGGGAGAGGAACGTGAAGTAGGTATTTCTGAAATCAGGGCAAAGATACCTATAGCATTGGGGTGTCCAGAAAACCTCTATTTCGTTTGTTTCGTCCGCTTGCTTCAAAGGGCTACAAGAAAAGGTGTTCGCAGATGGTCTCCTTAGGTATTCGACATGGAAAGTAACGCCAAAACATCATCCGAGTTGGTCCAAATCTACGAGCAAATCGTGTTTGAACAAGTGTACGTACGAGTAAAAATGTGGGTTTCGATGTCTGACAAGTTACCAGATACTAGGTAGTACACTCGTACTTCTTCTCAAATTCAAATGTATTTAATTTTGTCCCCCATTTGGTTAATGACGGCTCACGGTTTTAAACCTTTCTTAAAATATATAAATGAAGAAAAACAACATTTTTTCATTGAGTCTACCTTCAACACCGCAAATCAGATTGACCTGAACTTGGCATGTGAACCACAGTTCTTATTGCCATTTTTACGAAAACTCGTCTTGTGAACTACAGTTCACATTTTCTATATACCCTTCAGGAATTATATAAAACTACTATTTCCAAAATTGTAAGTCTGTTACATCATAAGGGGCCTTGGAACATTCCAGAAAATTCGCAGCCAACCATGGGAACCATCTATTTCTACAAATGCAGATTTAAGGGTCGAAAGCTATTCTAGACTGAGGAACGTAGAGTAGGTATTTGAAATCAGGGCAATGATTCCAATAGCATTGACCTGTCCAAAAAACCACCATTTCGTTCACGTCGTCCGCTTGCGACCTGTATCCCGTGGGCCTCGCTCGAGGGCACAAGAGATTTTTCGGAGACTTCTCTCCCTCTCTTGAAACCAAAATAAAACGACTCGGGGTTCCTGTCGCATAGAAACCACCTTTCCCCGATAGAGATTCCAATAAGGTTTTGGAGGTTTGCGCGAAAGGGACAAAAAGACTCAAAGTTCGTCTGGGCGTCCACTCTCCGGAGGGACCTAAAAAGTTGCATTTCGGAGATTAGAAGACCGAAAAAACAACATCCCGCCCTTGTCACAGTTCATTACGGCGTCGCGATTAGGGTAAAACACCGTCTGATTTCGGTATTTTGCACGGCTTATACGTGAGACAAATATACCATTGAAGTATCCACTTTTTATCACTTTCCTATCGCCCAAGTTCGACGTTCGATCAATTTTTCAGTCAATTTGATTTGATTTCAAAACCCCTACGAGCACCGAAATTATTTAAATTAAAAGTGAAAGTCGAATAATACGCCATCGAATGACCACCTGTAATCGATTGCTATGAGAGGTTGTGATTATACAATGAATCGATTATTTCACTGACAATCCTATAACAATGTAATTACTGTCAATTCTCGCCTCTCAATGGGTTCATGATTGTTACAACAAAACCTACTAGAAACTCACTGATACCTACTGACATTAGCTTTTCGTGTCAATACCTTCCTCAGAAAGTCAATATCTTTGCTGTGGCATGAATAACCACGTTTGTGAACAAGGAAAGCCCTCGATAACCAACTACGAGCATTATATGACATAAAGTCCAATCCAAAACGTCCTCACTGAAAAGTCCACGAAAAATAGTTCACAGTCTGGAAAATCCAAACAAATAAAAACTCCACATATGGATCAAGTGGACGGGGTTGCGGAATAAAAACACCCCCAATCAACTAATTAGTACTATATAGATTAGTCGTTAGAGGACAAAGAGTACAAACTGAAAAGTCCAAATAACCTAAATTTGAGTTCAAGCAACCAAAATTTGTCGTACATTTACTTTTTCAACATGGATTTACCAGTGCTAGGCATTATAAATAACATAGGAACCTATACCATATAACAAATAACGTATGCCATATTTTAAATAACCATGTTATTGTATATTATATTATAATATATGATAATATCATATATTATAATATAATATACTATAACAACTATAACAGCATATTATGCTGTTACAACTTAGGTACTTCAGGTACTAAAACCTACTCCAGATATTGCAACATCAGCTATAGGTAGAAAAATGCATAATATCGACAATGAAAGTGAAAAACCGTCTGAATCAAAAATCATAAATTTTTTCAGGAGAAAAAACCCCCTATATTGCGTAATTACTTCCCTACGTAATAAACTTCGCAAACTGCCATAGAGAAGTATTTATTGCTCCTCGAATGATTCTAAAGGATCAAGAAGGTGCGCAAGGCCACATTTCACCAGTTTAGCTCAAAACCTTATTTTCGGCCAAATTTCGACTTGGGCGGTTTTACACCTTCACTGTCTAAAAATTACTATAAACGGAAAATTTCCTTATTTACAGTATGGAAAAGTTTACAGAATGGAAAAAAAAAAGTTATTTTGGACCAAATGGACTGTGGATTTTTTGGTTTAGAACCAACTATTAGCACCAAAATTGAATGAAATTAGAATATTTGGTTTTATTGCATGCTGTAGTGTTTTGAAGGAAGGTGTAGTCTTACAAAGCTCCAAGTGGACTAACAAGTCTTGTAAGACTACTTTTAAAGTCTCTGAATCAAGATCTATTCAAAAATGATCGGATAACTACGACGTTCTGTTGTCTTGGAGTTATGATTAGTTTCCAGAATCATTCTTGAGCTCACAACCCGAATTTCATCATTTCACGGCAATTCTAACGAGGCAAAGACCAGAAGATTTGAATAAGATTTGGAACAGCAACAGTTTGGTAAAGCAACCGAAATCTAACCGAAATAGTACTAAATTTACAGAACCTTCCTTTCATTGAACAGTAACTTTTTAAAACTATTTTGTCAACTTTAAATAAAAGCCCAACAAACGTGTCGTTAAAGTGTCTCTTTCGTAGCGTTTTACTTTTCTTCATTTCCAAATAATCGGTACGAGATCATCGATTACGTGTGTATTGTAGTATCGTTTATTCGATTACAACAATCGATTAAATAAAAAAATCGGTTACTTGATTAATTGAACTCCCGATTCGTACCCCTAGAATACAGTATGCACAGCCTTTTAACGAATTTCCATTCGGAGTACGAAGCTCATTCGGGACCGTTCAACGGCAAATTAAAAGCCAATTAGCGAATACACGCGACGCCCCAAAGTGTTAAATATTAATTATAAATAGTGAAGCGCGGACGGGGGGAGAGACACGAATGCGGTAATTAAATAATCAAAGAAGATGGAAAAATTGCTATTAACGAATAGGTCGCCATTAACTGGGCATCTGTTTTCAAATGGCGCAGATGGCGGAGAGGGCGCCATATTGCGGTGGGGAAAAAAGTGGGTTTGAGAAGAAAAGGGAAGACGAAAACCAAATTAACAATAAATAGGGAGAATTGTGAGTTATGAAACGATGTTAGGGGTTTTTAGACGTGTCACTGCTGGCCTTGAGGTCGTATTGAGTTGAAATACGATCAGGTCAAATATCAGATTTAAAAATTTTGCTTATATATTTTAAATTTGAATACAATTGAATTAAAATTGCATATCCTTTAAATTACCCCATTGATTATTTCGAGTTTTTTGTGTTTTTAATGAAAAATACTCGTAAAAATACACGGCTTCGTGTGGACTCTTGAGTTTTCTCATATAGGGAGTATATCTGGAGATATTTCGAACCTCGCGTTAATTCGTACTAAATACTTGGTCAATTGAGATTCGAATTATTCTCACAGTATTAGTTTCAGAGGCAATACATCTACGTGATCTGACTGTTTCAGGTAAATAAGTAGTTCAATTTGACCATCCACGTCGATTTCAATGTTCTTGATCCCCCGAATTTTTATGAGGGTTGTAGGAATGATTGAAAACCAAATAGTCATAAGAAAAGCTCAATTTCACCATTTCTCATCGCATCAGGATTTAATTTCCCACAATGTTAAATTTCTGAGTGGTTTTTGATTTTTGGGGTTTTCGTTCAAAAACGCAGGACAAAAAAGTTGAAAAAATTGTTTCATTAAGGAGAGTTTCATTAAGGGCTCATGAAATATGATACATATACAAGAGTGATAAGCTTGAAATTGCAGATAAGGCCTCGAAGTTGGATAGCAAAGGTTAGTTAAACCTTGTGTATTCAGTATTCAGTCACTATTTCAACAGGGTTTTTGTCGTTGAAAGTGGTAATAATAACATTGTTCCTAGGGCTCTGTCGGGTTCCATATCGTACAGTGATAATCCATTGTGGAGATAACAGAACGTAACTGCCTCCATTACGTGGTACTAGCCTTGAGGATTAACTAACCAAATATCCTATAAGACCTAAATAGAAGATGATCCATGTGAAAACACAGCAGTGGGATAGGAGCGTTTCGAGTTTTTTTTATTTAATTTTTTACTACCTTTTGGAGTTCAGATAACCATCGGTGTTTTAATTCTTTTATGCCTCGATATTGTGATGGAAACTTTAATCTACGCCTGTCGAGGGGTTTGGTTGTCGAGCCGTAATACCAGCATCATCAGTAGATTACGGAAGGCAGCTCATAGTGTTTTATGGTCGCAACTGTACCTACATAGCACTGCATGTTCATCGACGAAATGACGTATTTTGAGTTCCACCGCTTAACTCAACCTGTTATTTTGAATCCACTCAATAAACCGAAATCACGTGAAATGGGATGAAATCGAAATTGATGTTGATCTGACTCGTACAATTTCGTTTTATAATCCGATATTCCAAGATACCATTGGAATCGACTAAGAAAGCTGTACAGTTTGTTTTGTTACTGAAGATGGTTTAATCACCGAAACTGGTCTAACAGCGTACTCATATAAATATTTCACTGGTAATAGACGATTTTTCAAATACTCTTGTTTTTCTTAACATGGGTTTCCACGATTTCGTCGCGAGTGATTCAGTTCGTATCAAGTTTTATGTACTCGAAATTTGTAATTGCAACTCCTGATCTCCGGGTAATTTCTTTACATTTTGGAGATAAGAAATTGCCTTATCTACATAAATTTGTACAAGAATGATTTTACTTCAAGTATCCAATGCTTTTCTTTATGTACTATGCGTGTTAATAAATAGCTTTATTAATTAGATGTGTACATCGACAGAAAACATTGGAGGGTGCCAAAGCTTATTCAGAAGCTTCTTGTCGCCATTTGTGGCTAATTTCAGTTGTTTTATTTCAAGTTGACAAATGAACTCCGCTTAAAATGTCGCCCTCCAGATCATGTAATAAGGAAACGAATAAAACGTTAATCCTTCCGGGAAGATGACGAAGGGGTAAGGGAAGGGAATTCTTCTCTTATTTTTTGTTATTTTCATCTTTATCGCTTGTTTCTCCCTCTTTTTACCGCTTCCTTGATTAGAGCAAGGGCTCTTAATACTAATTTGGGATAGTCTTCACCCTCTAACCGCCACCCCCGTGCGCTCATCGCCCGAAGCTATCAAAGCCGTAGCCCGAGCTGCGGAAGATCGAGAGGCGGAAGGTTTCCGCAAGTTTTAAGGAGTCTTTCGCTTTACGGGTTGCAGTACCCTCCGGAAACGTTTCGGTAATGGCTCCTTTCCAAGTGGAAAAAAGTTTTTTAGGGTGCATCCGTTTTAAACCCCTTATTTCCCCTCTTTTTCCGTACTCGATGGTTAATTTAGTTGTTTTACGGTTATTGTGTGGCATTTGAAACAAAAGATGTGGTTAGAATGGGGAAAAATTAACAATACCCACGGAAGGAGCACTAAAATGCTTCAAAAGCCACGAGTGCGAGTGGTTCAAGCAGTATGGACGGGAAATAGGCTAGGGGTGAAAAATATAACCTAATACTGTAACCACTTCAAATAACCTAATACTGTCCAGTAACCTAATACCAGATAACCTATTACCAGAAAACCCCTATTACTGGAATAACTGTTTTGAGAACTTGGGGGGAAAGGTGTTTGAGGGCCTCTTCGTCGCCGGCCATTCGGGATTCCGTAGTAATAGGTTGACTGGGACTATTCCAGGTAATAGGTTACGGAAAACGAATGTGTAGGTTGTGGTATTAGGATATTTTGGTAATAGGTTACCGGCGATTATCCAACTGGAAGCCCAGTCCGCGTTGGGCTCTGGAAAGGTTCTCGAATCCCCGGTAACATATTACCAAAATCACCTAATACCACAACCAATTACAAGACGGTCGCTATTACTCGATAACTTATTACCAAGAAATAACCGTATTAGCCATGCCTAAAATAGGCACCCATTTGCGATAATACCACTAAAGATTTTTGTGCGACCAGCCGTTCGTTCACAGTGAGCGCGCAAAGGTTTAGGAATTAACCACTGGCATCGACCAAAGAAAGTTTTCGATAGTTCAATTCAAAGTAAACTCTTGCATACGAGTCTGCAAATTATCAGTTATTAGTTATTAGACATCAAAACGTACCAACCAACTAACAGAAATAATTGACCTTGTTTTTGTTGACACAAGAAACTTAATATCAGGAAACCACGTATAATTTGAATCAGCTGTTGCCCTGAACGAAAATTGGTCAGAAAAACTGGTCTTTACACGTTGACTGCCAATAAGACCCGAAATGGGTCTAGCAAAACTCTAACGTGAGGCCATAAGACCCAATGTGGGTCTAAGATGTTACCTACACCTTTATGGGGGTTTAGCGCTCCTAGCGGCCTTTTCTGAGCACACACGAAATTTGGTACCTATCTCAGTTCGCTGGTATTTATAGCATCCACTGTAACTCTTAGCGTCGAAAAATATGTTGGGAGTTTATTCACAGTCATGGAAGAAGTGGAACCACTTATTGCATGTTCACAGTCCACTTTGAATTACTTGTTGCTCTGTTTACTCCAAGAAACTGGTTTGTTGGTTTATTTGATTATTCTTTTACTGTTTATGACACCGATGATATTAATTCGACTTTCTTGTGATATTAGTTTACTGTAAATAATAATATTATTATAATATAATAATATTATTAGTAGACTGTAGGAGATAATGGATTATCTTGTTAGACGCATTTTGGGTCTTATGGCCCCGAGCCATGAATTCCTTCCCTTGGGCCAATAAGACCCAAAATGGGTCTAACCGAAAAACGGTTTTTTGTTGTAAAACATGGACAAATGTCAAATTTTGACGAATAAATTCAACTTGAAATACCCATTTGAGAGTTTCAGAGGAAACCAAAACTTTGGCTTGAGGGTAAGGTTCCCTTTATTTCAGCTTGGCAGTAAACGTGTTAAAAAAGTCTCAAAATTTCTGAAACTAATTTGTATAAAAAACTATACCGTTTGATTTATGACGTTTCTGTGATACGGCGTTTAATGTCAACCCATATTTTGCACTCCAACGTTGGATACTTCATGACTCGAGGGAGAAGTATCAAAACTCACTTAGAGTATCCAAGTTTGTTATCGAAGACATTGTGTCACAAGTTACAACGCTTTCGGAGAAAATGGAAATTCACGTTCAGAAAGAGCTTTTCAGTGTGACATCGCCATTTAGATGTTGGTTAATATTGGATATTATTAAGAATTGATTCGATATTTTTCCGGTTAATTGGGAGGAGCCGTTTGGATGTTATGATTATTATAGTACTTCTCTACAGAGCCAATTTGACATGGGAAATGATTCGTCGATATAACGTGGAAGATGTGATTGGCTGAGGTACGTCGAATTACGGATCACGTAAACGTCCCAGTGAATACGAATGCGACCCGTTTCACTGTCAGCGAGGGGGACGAATACAATTTCGAGCCAAAAGAAAAACCACATCAAAAATACCTTCATCGGCGTTTCAATGCGTTCAAGCTACTCAACATCCGCGAACCAATCAACCCAACGGTACTTCAGACCGTATTAATTCAACGACCTGATTGACCGCGTGAAAAGCCGAAATCGCCACACCTTGCGTCGTTGCCGGATGCATAGCGCAATCGGTGGCATCTCGGAAGCGATCGTTTGCAATAAATTACTAAGACAAAAAATGAGGCTTTTTGCGCGGTGCACACGGCCGATCTAATTGAGATGCACCTGGATACCACCTGTGGAACGCCACCTGCAGATTGCAGTCAGCTACATCTTGCAATCTTGGTCTCAGTAATCGAAGAGAGATTTCTTTTATGTTTTTTTTTTTTGGGGGGGGGGGAGGCGATCGAATCTCGAAACGAGTTTTTTTTCTACTTCGGAGGACCAAATTTGACGTGGGAGGCTGAGAAGAATAATTGAATGATTGCTCCTTATTCACCACATCTGGCCAATCGAGGTGTCACACCGCAAACAGACGAATAACGTGACACGAACCCACAACATTCAAAATATGACATTTAAAGGAACAGTTCCTCAACATGTTTTGCAGCTTTCTCTCGACTGAATTATTATCTTTCTCGTTATTTGGCTTCAGTTCATCAAATATACAGAGATGCATAACGTTGATCATTCAAATGTAATGAGGCAATATGACGTAAATTGATACTAATTGAATAATTTATGACGTACAGTGTTTGGGTAGCCAAAAGGTGACCGAGCTTGCATCAATTCCAGTGGATGATGTTTCATCATTTCGTCATTTTCATGCTTCGTCGTTTTCGAGGTGGACGTTATCCCAAACGAGTAGGCTCCATTTGAAGACCTTGCAATAACAAGGGCTCAACTCCATTTTTGAAAATTTTGGGAAAAAAAAAAGTTTTAAGAATCGTGTTTTAATGGTAGGGGTTTGAACTTTTCAGGACTCATTCTCTACAGAACAACTTACTTTGTGAAGGTAGAAGCAACTAAAAATTTGGATTAACGACGCTCAGAATCAATTCGAATTTCGGAGTTGACCCCTGTTGTTCTGTAGAGAATGAGTCCTGAAGAGTTCAAATCCCTACCATTAAAACGCAATTTTTAAAACGTTTTTTTTTTCTTATTTCCCAAACTTTTCAAAAATGGAGTTGACCCCTTGTTGCTGCAAGATCTTCATTTGAATCTAAATCAAACATTTTTTCGCGTTTTTTCGACATGTTCGAGTCGAATCTTGGTCTCGTCGAAGGTCCATTTCTCCCCAAATGAGTAAGTAGATCTATTAAAATTAAGGTCGACCTCTTTCGCGTCGTTTGTGAAAACGACACAAAAGATTTGGAAGGTTCCCAACTGTGGAGATGAACCCAAAGGCCTAATAAAAAAATTAAGTAAATAACCAAAAATATAGGAAAATGTAGGATTATGAAAATAGGAAAATGATAACTGAAATATGCTTCTGGTAGGAAGGTATATTAAAATATAATAAAGGAAATCTATTAGACAGGAAAAATAACAAAAATACAGATTTTTTCAGACTAAACGAAAATCAAAATTTTTCAGAATACCTAAACGAAAATATAATTACTATAACGAAAATAAATTTGACTTCAATGTGATAGGTATGGAATTTTGCACTTGATGGGGGTTTTCCATCTCAATCCTGCATTCGGATGTTGTGCTGATGGAGTCAGCTGACGGGGCTCGGCCGAAAACGCGTTTTTCTCACTACTTAGGTAACTTTAACGGCAGAACTTTTGTCATTTTTGAGTTGAATTGTGGTTTTTCCATAGGACCATTGATCCTGAATGAAAAGTTCTCGAGTCGAAGTTCGGTTTTTCCGATGAGCCAATCTAATGAATTTTTAATTTACTCACTCTGTCCAAATGAAAAATCCTATTTTTTCGGGGGTTTTCTCAGATGATTTTGTCGTTGTCGAAGGTTCATTTCATCCAAATCGGTTCCATGGGACACTCCTGCGCTACATCCTATTTCTGAAGACTGTGAAGAGGAACGCGGTACCTTCTCATCACCACTCCATCACATCTATCGCACGCCCCGAACGACAATCAAACATCATAGCATTAGGCTCTGGGCAGTTTGAACACCTCAAAAATTCGCTCATTAATTGATGCAGCACCTCAGGAATTCTTTTATTCGGGCCTTTTCCGCACAAATAAAAATCTGCATTACTAAGCAACCGTTTGCACTAATGAGAGTGCGGCCTTAATTAGGGACAATCATCACGCGAAACATTTTTTGGGTTATGAATATTAACTGTAATAATATGCGAAAATCTGGGGAAAAAAGAAAAATCCCCACACGATAAATATATGCATCCGGCAACACGAGCGGTTATTCAAGGCTCGTTTCTTATCTACGCACCACGAGTACTGGATTTTTTCATGGTTTTAAATAATTAATTACTATTGGGTCGGTAAGATTCACAATAATTCAAGAACAAAAACTCTGAAAATTCTTGACACAGCGGTCTATTATCTTTTTTGTGGAGATCACTCACCTGTCAAGATCAATAAATGATTGAACTATTATTATTATGAATTATCATTAATTATT
This sequence comes from Stenodema calcarata, assembly GCA_963920205.1. Taxonomy (NCBI): domain Eukaryota; kingdom Metazoa; phylum Arthropoda; class Insecta; order Hemiptera; family Miridae; genus Stenodema; species Stenodema calcarata. The sequence goes on along the minus strand of OY986053.1, from coordinate 30,925,241 downwards.
ATCGAGTAGTGTAAATTATTAGTAATTATTCGCATTATCAATTATTTAGGCGCCAAGAGTAGATTTCGATAAGGGGACGGTGCTTGTGAAGTGCTTTGGACTAGGGGTGGGGAATATTTAACGTAACCGCTTCAAATAACCTAATACTGTCCAGTAACCTAATACCAGATAACCTATTACGACAACAACCCTATTACTGGAATAACTGTTTTGAGAACTTGGGGGAAAGGCCTATGAAGGCCTCTTTGTCGCCGGCCATTCGGGATTCCGTGAAAATTGGTTGGCTGGGACTATTCCTCGTAATACCAGGTAATAGGTTACGGAAAACGAATGCGTGAAAGGTGTACGATCATCTGTTGACAAGTTATTTGAGTGAGTATGGGCTCTGGAAAGGTTCTCGAATCGCCGGTAACCTATTACCAAAGTAACCTAATACGACAAAGTATTACCGGACGGTGACGGTTACTCGATAACCTATTACCAAGAAATAACCGTATTAGCCATGCCTAGTTAGGACATCTCTTTAGTTGGAAGGAAGAAGGCGGGCGGGGAATGTGGATATCAGAACGTTTTTCGGCTGCTGCAGAATGATATTTGCGAGGCTTTTTTGCGAGGTTTTTACGATATTTTCACACTGAGTGTTTTTGGGGGGATTTGGTTATGTATTTGTGAGCGCTTGTAACAGTTCAGGTGTCCACTACGAGTCGATCAGCGGTTAGTCTCGTCAACGGCATTTGTCCGGTGAGTTTTGACCGCTAAAACTTCTGTCACATACCGACTCCGTTTCTGCACAGCAGGAAAAGGTCAATTGTCGAAATTCATAAAGATACGACCGCCAGGCGCAAACGTGATGCGGGCGCCGCTGGTTCGCTCCTCTCCCGAAAAAAAGTCCCACTTATCCGTGATGGATGTGTTTCTATTATTTGTCGTCTATTTCTTCGTCGCGACGCCTCATCTGGTTCCGTCTGTTGGGAAGTTGATCAGCTCTGACTCATTATTTGACTGGTTGGTTTAGTTTCACTGTGCGATGTAATCGGGTGCCGTTGAGCGAATCTGGATGATTCGGAAAAAAAAGATTTTGAACAGTTTCTAGCTGATTAAAAAGCAGAGCTGATGTGTACTTTGGTGTGATGGTTACATCTAAAATGCATTAAACACTATGTTCCAAATGGTACTACCTTGCAATAGTAGTTCCCAGTTCATTATCGGAGGTGCCTCTGTCGTCCCGGTGTATATCCCATCTTCCAGTCTACCCTTATTCTCCGCTAAGAGCGACTCTACTCAGGTCATCAAATATCAGTTCTAATACTCTCGGTCATATTTTCCCTCTAGTTCTACCAATAAGTAAGTTCAACAATGAATAGGTCATGGCATTCAGACCAGTACTAGGATCAATTATTAATATTTGTTGAGTGCTGAAGATCTGGCTGTCCACCCCGCTCCGTTCATCTATCAAATCGTCCAATATTCAAGTTGTACGCCATTGTAGCCATCTTGCTTTCAGTCCTGTTATTGCTCTGATCTCGATCCAATCCCCCTCGCTGTTACGTTCTATTATTCATTATTCAATTCAGTCTAATTGTTCAATAAAGTTCACCTTGTCCATCCTTAGTTCTGTGAGTGCTCATTTCACCCCGCAGTTAAACACACTACAAAAGGGCACATGATTTAATTTATTCAAATGATTCAATCATGTGATTTATTCACATGATTTAATTTATATGGCATTGGTTGCCCATACAGCCACAAGGTGAATTTGTGACATTTTTAAAATCATCGATGAATTGATTGGTTCTTCACACAGATATTTCACTTTCGGACAGAAATTTGTATAATACATTAAACACTTTTGCTGATGCTTGGAGTAGATAGGGCATCTCGCAGGGTTGATGCATGCATGAGGCCAGCTCATCATACAAGAGGAGTCTCCTTGCACCTAGTCCAGGATATTCCAAAACTAGATGATGGAGATCTTCTGTCACTACCTGACATTTGCCACACTCAGCTGTAGCAGACAAGTTCATGTTCAGCCTCGTTGCTCCACACATCGCATGACCAGCTCTCAGCCTGCAGATGGTTCTAACCATGTCTTTACAGAACACAGATTGTGCAAACCACGGGGTCCAAGGAATGCGAGGTTGAATCAACTTATAGTAAGAGCCTGCTGGTAGGGATGAGAATCGTTGGTGCCACTTATCCATCATTTTACTTTTACACCTCTGCTTCCGACCATTTTCTCACATTTTGCTTGGATTTGGATTCAGCACCCCAAAATAGTAAGAAATCGACATGCTCCGGATGCAAGACGGACCCGATTTTGTTAACTGCATTATAATCAACGTTTGTCATCGCTTGCTCGTCGCCCGTGAGTTACATCGGATACTGAAATAGTCCGGGGCTACGTGACGCTTTCCAGAGGGCAGGTGACTTCCCGTATCGTGTGTTATCATAGTTGGAGTATTTACCCTGTGACGCACCTTCATCCACTTGACTTCCTAGAACGATCGTCGCCTACATTTGTAGCGGGGGATCGATAAAAACCGGAGTTTGTTGTACAAACTAGGATCCGTGCGATGATATCACGATTGTGAGGACATATTTAAATAAATGAGAACTACATCCGCTGTCGTTCGTTCGCCCAGTTTCATTCTTCGGGTCAATCTTCAGGAGGGACTTGAACCAGGAACGATTGTGGGTTCGCATCCAACTACCCTGAGATCCCAGGAAGCAAGTCCCCAGGTTGCATAAGGTATTGAAGAGAAGGTTTTCCTGCAGTGAAGAGGGTTTTCGTATTGGATCTGCATTCTATCGTGTGAACTAAGACTGGACAGGCAGATGTATCACTCTTAGTTTCCTGTAGGATTTGAGGAATGAATCTAACATTAGAATCTCACCCTTTGTCTTACATTTCAGCACCGCGTTAGAAACTGCCGAGCTACTCAAGATTCTACTCCCAAAATGTTTCAACCGTTGTTCACTAGGCTGGTGGCATTTACTCAGTATGTGTAGGACACTCTCCTGCATTCTTCAAATTTTTAACCTGCTTTCTTAATTTAATACGAACTAATTTGTCTGGTTATATGTAAAAATGTATCGTTGCCAAGTCTGAACTGAGCAATAAGGAGCTTCATCGAAATTCATACATTTTTTGGTTATACTTATGGCCCATGATGAGGACCATACCTAGTTTATTTTCTCCACATACTGGTACTGGTGCTTTAAGCACACAATCATTGGTTCAGATTTCCGAATCTCGGTATGGGTGGGGGCAGTTCCACTCAGGGGCACAAGTTTTCGAATATAGGCCTGTGTGAGCACAATTATATGTATGTATATTATTTTTTATATATTTATGTGTTTATCAATCAGAAATCTTGAGTAGTTTTGAATTAATTGCAGTATGATCGTGCAACTTTTTTTTGAAAGGCCTCCAAAAACCGGAGGAATCGCCGGAAATCACTGATATGATCAAATAATGAGATCTTGCTTAATTATTTTTTTATTTTTTGCCGTATAGGTATTCAATTATTTACTGAAAAAAAAGAGGAAATGTGTAAACAGTGGTGAACGGTTTTCATGAATTCAATAACCAAAGCGGCTTATCTCGCGTCGAGATTTTTTTCTTGTCCGAACGGCAGCTCCCTCGGTTGGCGATCTTACGGGAATCAACGGTTCATGATCACAATTTGCATGATTAATTAGCGTCAATACGCAATAGTTCAACAGGGATCGCCTTGTTATGAAAATATGATTTCCCATCGGACATCAGCTCGTAGCCAGTCGACGGGTCCTTGGGAGCTCCAAGGTCGGTTCCAACAGACACCGGACCAGACGGCGGAAGTTCCGCTGCTTTCAGTTACGTCATTCCGACGGTCGCGACCCAGTCTTCATTTTATTTATTCCATTAATTATGTTATTAATTAATTCGATTTTTTCCCTCAATTTCTCAAATTTGAAATTTTGTAAACCGCTTGAACATGAGTGTCGTTCATTCCAAATGTCTCAACTTTACAGGGCTTAAACAAATTTCGTCTCCTTTTCTGCCGAGTAACACCTCGGTTTATAGATGTGTCAATGCTGAACAGGATGGTGAAGTTAGAATTGCGATATCTCTTTCAGTTCAGCGTAAATAAACCTTTAAAATGACGTTTTTCTGGTCAGACTGTTTCATTTTGGGAATTTATGGTTAATTTTTACCCCTAAAACTCCCCTAAACCCCCCTTAGAGTGGCTCGATTCTGCCCATCCACGAATTTAGCCTTTTGAATTCTGAGAAGATGTTTTGACAATTTTGAAAATTTCATATCTCGAAAAATTCATATGGAACGGTAGGTACTAATAGTTTTTAGTTCACATTTAGATCGAGTTTATTTTTTACAATATTTTAAGATCATCTCTAGATATTCCGATTATAATCTACGGGCTCAAATGAAAGTTGTTGGCGAGGAGATTTGAAAAATTAACCGTGGTGGGGAGGGGGGCGGTACATCGGGTCCAAAAACAATAATTTTTAAAATCTCCTCGTCGACAACTGTTATTTGAGCCCGTTGATTAATTGTAAAATCTACACTCCCCTCCCCCCCCCCCCCCAGGGTTTGGTGGGGAAGGGGGGGGGGGTAGTTACTTTACGACCCATTCTCATACCTACCTAATATACACAAAAAATTGGCGTAGGTACTTTAAATAATGATAATCAATCCACCATTTACTGATCTTGACAGAAGTGTAATCTGCCACTGACGATGATGATACATAAATGCTACTGGTTTATGTATCTCTTCAGATAACTGGTAAATAATTCCGAATTTTGTTGAAATTTCGTTATGAGTCCAAGGTTTATAAAGGCTGCTGTTAAATGTGGAAAACTTACGTTAATAGGTGTCCAATTTGACTTTTTGTGAGCGAGACTTCTGCGTTGTTATTGTCAAATTTGTGTTTAGGGTCGAGAAAAAAGGAGATAATTTGGTTCACGGGTCCAAGTATTGAATTTTGTATAGAAAATACCAAATGGATTATTAACGGCTGAGATTGAGCATGTTGGTCACAAAAATGTATAGAAATCACTTATCCGCTCAATAGTTTTGTTGAAATGTAACGTCGGTGACGGGAACCTAATGGTATTTGATGACAGCGAGGCTGCTAATAGAAATGATTCGTTCTGATTCGGAGAGAGAGAGACAAACGAGTCGGAACTAGTTGGACGATTGCAACTGGGACAGCCGTGGAATTGGATGAGATTGGCATCAACCGTCGGATAGTTTCTGGTCGCAGGGCGCCACTGTAGAAGAATTTGATGCTATTGGCCGAATTAACGATTCTAATTGAGGCTCCGAGACCTAAACTTTGGTTTAGAGCGGAGGGAGGGAGCCTTGGCGAAAGCAAAGTTCAAGGCGAGCTAGATGTGGCAACCTCGGGCTTCAACTACACACTGTCTATTACAGACTAGCTATTAACATAACATAACCCCACACTTCATTACACAGTTGAAATCGCGAGATCAAAAAAACACCCAGAGAAGGCGGTTTTTTCGTTTCTTTTCGTATCCTCGTGTTTTTCGGTCGAGATGAATAAAAAGTCGGTGGAAACATCGACGCATCACCCGCCAGCGATAGGAGCAGTGAGCGGCGCCGCTTATTTTCACACGGAAGCCCGTTCGTAACAGATAAATATGAAACGCGGAGCTCCGTTTTCGTTTTGTATCTTCCAAGACTCAGCTCCAGATTAGCATTTCCATACGACACAAACTCCATCTCAACGGTGCATAGTGCACGCTGTTATGAAGATCGTCCTCGGCCGGGTTCCGAATTTCAAATTTGTAGGTCAATTCTGAATGGGCAAAGTGACGCTGACGGTGGACGAACGGATTTAAATTAGTTGTTCTGACTCTATGTGTCATGAAACGTAAACCACATAGTATGATCAAAATCATTCTAATCCGCTTCAAAATATTATTTTGAAGCGGATTAGAATGATTTTAATTTTAATCAATTCCAATGGTTCATTATTAACCCCCCAGCGCCCAATGTCACCTACAGGTGACACTACTTTGATGACGTATAAATCCATCTGGTAATGGTTTGGTTGCTCGGCTCGCATATTTCTACCTTCTTCAAGTATCCATAAACACAGAAAAGGAAGAAGGAGTCAGTGTTGAAACCCCAGAATCCTGTAATAACCGTCCAAAGTTTGTCTGTCCACCATGTTCGGTTTGTTAGTGAAGTCGTGATTGTTTTCGGCTCATCATGCCCAAAAAACGGTATGTATTCCTACTTCTTCCACATTTTTGTGTAGTTAGATTGTTATGTAAACGAGATCTATCGAAATATTTGTGAAAACTATCTGTGGTATTCGAATAATGTGGCTGAATGTTACAGTGTCACCTGTAGGTGACGTTGGGCACACGCGCACCTCGGAAGTTCCTGTGGCCTGAGACCGCAGCGTTGGCGTTTCACATTCGTGTTTGATGTTTCGGAGTAATGTTTTCAATGTTTAGCTGAGAAAATTGTTATTTTTAGTGAGTTGGCATGCCAAATCGAATGTGTACGTACCGGTTTGCGGAATTCCATGTTTATCTCCCAAATGAACGACCTGACTTTCTGTATTATCATGCAGTTCATAATTCGGTATATTTATAATCAGCCTCTGTCTAATAAATTATGTGCACAAACCTATGTTTATGTAACCGGTACTCACGTGGCTGCTTTACAAGAAAACCACTCAACAAAATAAGGCAATCACCTACTGTGAATACCGGAGAGCAGTAGTTCAGAACTACCTCTTCAATTACGGCACCAAACCTAAAAAGACTCTTTCCGTCATTTCAGCACCTAAAACGTTGAAGAATCCAAAGAACAATAGTGACTCTACTGACTCAGTGCATAATATGGTGTATATTATACGGGAATCATGCAAAGAAGGTGCAAGCAATGCCACAAACAAACTTGTTTCATGTGCAAGAAATGTGGAGTAGGTTTGCAAATTCATTGCTGGTTTGACTACCATCGTAGTCCCAAAGAATAAAGAACTTTTCAATCCCATAAAGGGAAGTTTTATACTATACCTAGGTAATAAATATGTAAATTTATATACCTATATATACATATGTTCTACACATATTCGTCCAATTCATGTTCATGTATTCATATTTGAAAATAAACCTATAGATGAAATATTTGCCTCCTTACTTGCCCAGGTGCCCAATGTCACCTACAGGTGACGGTAGCATAACTTGAGGGGGGGAGGGGTGGGGATGGTGAAAACACATTACATTATCTATTTAGAGCCTAAGTAGATGGAAAAATATAAAAATTTGAAATTCCTCTGGTGGGTCATCTTTGGGCGCTGGAGGGTTAAAAACGATGAACCAAAATAAATATCGTCGGCCTATAAGTATGTGATGTCTCAAATATGTGTGATAAGTGACAAAAATGCGTTGTTGAGTTTCTGAGCCGCTGGATGTAATAAGACCTCTTAACTCCATTTGTCAGGGGTTTCCTTAACCTTCCGATATTCGCGCCTCCAGCTCGCGCGTATGTGTCACATACAAAACATGGATCCACCTCATAAAAACTCCCCGAATCCCACTCAGCTTATAGATTTTTCAGGGGCTCCTACAACTATGAGACATATCCATGATTAGACGCTTTTAAAAGTGTAACAGTATCAAGTATGAAAGTAGAAGGAAAATGGCCAAGACACGGTTGAAGACAAATCGTTGTTGTTATTGTTACTACCTCCATGGGTGATAGATACCTCCTACGTCCATAATTATGCTCTTTCAAAATCCTGATGTGTTCGAAAAACGATTTATCAAAAAACAATAATCGATTAATACAGTAATCGGTAGTGTTCGATATTCTCGGGATTATTCACAAAACAATTGCGTCGGTAAATCGGTAGTTTATTTGGAAATTGTGCTGGTAGGATTTGCCTACTTCATATTATTATTATTATTGTAATGGTTGGTTGCTAGGGGGAAGTATGAATGACGCAACGGAAAAATAAAAGATCATTGTTCAAACTGAATTAATAGAGACTTGATTTCTATAGTTTTTACAGTCATATAATGCCAAAACGAAGGCAAAACAGAAATATAACTGGAAAATATAGGAAATTGGGGAGCACGAAGTTATACTGGTAAAGCGATTAGACTGAATGATGAAACAGGCGTTCGGGGGGAGAAAGATGGCGTCACACGACGCAGTTCTGCTAAGTAATTTATATGTAGGTACTTCATTGCCCTTTTTCTCAGCATGTTACCCCAACTGGCATTTATAATTTGGTAAATAATATTCGGAAATTATTGTGTGTCGGGGAAATCGTGTAATTTTCTTTATTCGGTAAATATTTGCAAGTGAAGGTAAGTTTTATGGAGTCGGTGTGCAGGAATTCGGTATGGAGGAAGTTGTGTGGAGTGAGATGAAGAAACTGGAAAATATAGGAAGAACTCCATGGTAGGTGGAAAGACGCTAGTAGGGGGAATAATGGGAACTAGGGAAGTATGGGGCTGAGGTCTCTGAACTATGGGGCTGAGGTCTCCAGAGCTGAGCTCTGGGGGCCGAACAGGTAGCTATACATCGATTAAAATTTATACATTAATCGGGTTCAAATAATTGATTTTCCCATTATCGATTTGCATCCCTATGCTGGAATAGAGCCAGTAAGTGGTTCTAGTTGAATGAACGGGTTTTGCCTCAATCTGTCTTTCCTCGTAATATTACTGAAGAAAGATTTTTTTCAGGAGATAATATTATCATATCTAGGTAGATGATTCAGCAATTCCACATTGAATTCAATGTTTCCCAAATGGATTTATGATATTTCCCAAATAGAATTAGACATTTTCCAATTAGAATTAGACATTTTCAAAATGGATTTGTTGATAAATTTAGGTACATTATATAGAGGTACATCAGTAGATAGATTTCGAATTCAAATACATTACACAGGATTAACAGGTATAGTATATAGGACAAACATTTTAACAGAATACCTCAACTGACAAACAGAATTCGTAATTGATGAGTTTGTAATGTTTTTTGGATTTTGGGGTGTGATTTTTTTTACGAGTACCTATGTATCAATATTTGCGGAGTGGGCAAATTTGTTTTGTGAATTCCCACTCAATTAGGCAATAAAGTCATAATATAGAGTACTATGGTTGATGAGTACTGTTGTCGGTTTTTCTCTCTGAACCACTTAGGTACTACTGCAGGTACCTAAGGGAGAAAAACAGACAACATTACTCATCAAAACAGACAACAGGAACTGTCCAAATCCAATCGGGAAGTGCCTAATTGTATGAGGAAAATGTCTAATTGTATTTGAAATGAATGGAGTTTCTGGGCTGGAAAGAACAAAAAGAACAGAATTTAATTCAAACCTGAATGTTCTCAACCGCACTCATAGATATGAGAATCTGATGAACAATAATTCACAAAATAATAAATCAGGAAAAAAGTGCCAAAAATACCTTTAAAAGCGTAGGGATTCATGATTGGAGAATTCCGAAAGGTCACGCCAGTTGCGGAACTTACCTGAAAATAAAAGCGACGATGTTAACATAGAAACTACAACATGGTGAAAATCGTGTGGGATGCACAGAAAAATCGAAATGATGTCAATAACGCGGTATTTGCGTGATTATTACTGGACCGCTTCAATCACCTACACAATCACTTTGTGCATTTTGATGTGTTGAGCGCATATTGAGGCAAACTGATGCGATGTATTCAGGGGTATCATTTCCGACTGATTATTGTAATCCTTTGATTCAAATGAAAATCAGACGACACAATAGCGAATTTCGCCTCAAAATACAGCGCTTGACCCATCACATCACTAATAAATCGCTAGTTGCTGTGAATAACACTGTAATTAGTGGCGTGGCGGTATTAATTTTATATTGTTGGTGTGGTAGGTACGTCCAGGCTGATTGCGGTTATCCATTATTGTGGGTTGTGTTTTTTAATAAAACCACCTTGTAGCAGCCAATAATTTTAATAGAGGGGGGTGACGTTTCGGTCTCCAGTGTAGACCCTAACACGTTCAAAAGGAAATTTAAAGAAATGTGCCATATTGTCAACAATCACAATAACACTGTTAACTACAAACAAGACGTCAGAGGACTGAGTGTTGTCTTCCAGGGCCTCCTCAAACCTTAGACAACCTCTAGTCTCACCATACTCTCCAGCACTTCATTCTTTGCCCACTTACCCTCATTATATCTTCATCCACAACACCACACACATAGGCTATGACTACGTGGATACTTTAAAAAGATCCATGTAGAACAAATCTTCTCCATCCAGTAATTCTGTCTCGCTGGTTCCCATTCCTTCACATCCGTAGACCACTTTCTTCATCTCATCGTTCTCTCTTCTCATCGTGTATATAAAAGTCATTATTCATTGTGAAAATACACTCTTAGTGTAAATACATCATCTTAGTATAATTTATCTTGTAAGGTAAGCCTAGATCTTATCACTTAATAGTTACGGCATCTACATGTAGTTTAGTCGATCTGAGTTGATTGTTCTTATATATATTTGACTGTTCAATAGGTATGATTAGGGTCTACACTGGAGACCGAAACGTCACCCCCCTCTATTAAAATTATTGGCTGCTACAAGGTGGTTTTATTAAAAAACACAACCCACAATAATTTTATATTAAAATCTACGGATCATTAAATTTAACTCGATTAATTTTGAGTTACTCTACCAAAAAATAATTGTTCGTGGTCTACTTGATTTCAATAGGGAATGGCAGTGATTTTTCAAAATGTTCTCCCTGAGAAGAACTCACCTTCAGAATAATTAAGACAGTGCTACAACAATTTTTGAAGGAAGTACCGACTAATTTTTCTGGAGTAGTTTGAAGTTGTATTGAGCTGGCAGAGGGAAGCAATGTACGTCATCTACTTCCCAGGCCAATCATAGAGCAGTACTTGGACTGGCTCTGTAAACCGCTCTCTGATTGGCTCCCGCAAGAAAACCACCTCTGCCCGCCACTATCATCCGCTGTATCTACTACAACCCTGTCCGACCACGTTGAGCGGGAAAAGTTCAAATGCGCCATTCTTCAGTTCGATCTGGTAGTTAAACAAAAATGTTCTCGTTTGAAATGACACGTTTTACATGTCTTGTGAGTCACCAATTTTCGATTTTTGACTGTCAAAGAATAATTATTATTCTCTGACACTGTGGCGTTCCTTATTGTTGGTATATCAATTCATAATATGATGACCATGCGGGACTGAGCTTTCTGTTTTCGTTTGAGGGTTTGAAATTATTTGAATTTATTTCATAGGCGCAAGTCTTATCATTTTCAGCAAATGATAAAACGTTCCCAAGCGGTTCCTATCGCTCTCGGGCCGGAGAAAGAGAACAAATAGACGAACTCTTCGGAACAAACGATTAGTTGTGGCAAGTTGTGGCTTCCAAGCATAATTCATCCGTCTCGGACGTTATCTGAATAATTCGCGGCGATAATCAGCAGAGATTTATGAGTTGGCGGGGTGCAAGTACGAAACAAAAGAGGGCAGAGGCCGCGACTCAAGACTCGTATCGTTCAATAGTTTGCTCCAGTTACACCGCTCCAAACTCAAAATAATGAGTCTGACTTTATCGTAGTATCGTAGTTCTGACTCATGTCTTGGATTGCGTTGAATTGACGCCACCACCAAACACAATCAGGCGGTTAGTTTTGGAACCCAACTGTTTTTATTATTTAGCGGAATCCAGAAGGCACTCCTAGGTAATTCACTGTGAAGGTACCTCAGGAGAATCGAAAGGCTAAATGAATCGCTGAGAGAAACGGGACGAGTCCCAATACCCAAATTTTACAGGAGACGCAAAAAACTTTAGGAGGAAAGAATTTAAAAATTTGGTGAATTCCCCACATGATGTAGATTCCCAAGGGATATTTTACATCCTGTCGTCACCATGGTCAGCCATCAGGTATGGCCGTGGCAGTCACTTTTGAGCAAAGGACGTGTCCTTTTCTTCCACTCAACCATGGAAATTGCAATGTTGTGGGCTCTATTTCATTAATTACAATCAGATTGAAAAGAAAATAAGAACATAATGACTCAGATTGTACTGTGGAATAATTTTTATTAACCAAAGAACATTAAAACCGAATTTACAAAAAACGTTTTCACGTGTGTGAGTGACTCCCTGATAGAAAAACGTTCCAGAAGCGATATTTTGCTGAGTCAAGGATGCACTGTTGGAGACGTTTCAACTCATCCATTTTTTTAAATTTATTATTATTTTTAGGGCCCTTGTAGAGTTTGTCTTGGGACAAATCGAGGTTCCGGACATTCGGTTTTCTCAATCGGTACGTGTGGGTGACCGATCCTCCGATGAATGTGAAGTTCTCACCATTCCAGGAAAATCATTGGAGGCTTCAAAGTACCTATTGGTATTACGATATCAAGAATATACTCTGGTCTTTGGCACATTTGTTCGTATTTCGATGGAAGAGGTGATTTTTCGGTAAAACTGAGGGTACCATACTGGAGTCAACAATCGCGAATTTTATTGGAAATCTGCGAACAGCTGACGATTGTATCAATATATTCAACCGAATAATAATATTATATTATAATAAGTAACCTGAGATTATAATAAATTATAATAACTGACCCGGGGGGAGGGGGGGGGGAGAGGTTTCGTTCTGGTCAGCACAACAAACAACGACAGCGCTTTCGGTAGAGTTCATCGGTTGATTTGAAAGAAGAAGACACGTCCTGGACTTGTCCCGCTCTTACACTCAACGCCTATTTCGTTCATCAATGTCTACCGCTAAAGGGTTTTCACACTAAAAAACAGTTTTTAACAGTACTAACTTAGCACATTCAATGTGTCATCCAATTTTTGAATGCTTCTGGAAGTACATGAGAGCTTCCGCTGCTTCTAGTTGATTGAGCGTGAAGGCCAGGACCACGGTGAATAACTCATCGGAAGGGCATCTTCTGGATTGCATGCTATTATTTTTCAATCCGCGTTAAGGACAGCTGGCAGTGGTTTCATGGTAGTTCGTGAGGCCAGAATACTCTTAAGCCAAGGACTTGTACAGGACGATGGGGAACTTGAATTTTATAACTTTTCTCAGCCTATAAAAGAATCGATTGAATCTCATTTCTCGCTTGAACGATGAATATAACAGAACTGGGTAGGTGCATCTCGAACTTCATCGCCTGGCAGGTTTGTGTGTTCACGTATTGACATGAACAGATACTCGCCAATGGCTCAAAACCTGCTGTGTAATGTCGACGCAATGTGCTCCATCCGCGCCACAATGCAATCGATGGTGAAATACCTATTTTGGCCCATGTAAACATTCATATAAGGAATTGGGTATAAGGAATTCGTTGGGAATAAGGTATAAGGCATAAGCTTACGTTTTGGGTATGCCAGCGTTTCCAGAGTGATATGTTATATGTAAGTATCTCATAAAAATCCAAACGACTCTTAATCGGGGGGATAACTCGTGGGTGCATCTTGTATTTCGCTTTTTTATGACCATCGGTTGGAAACAAGAGGAATTTGAAAAAGATCTCTCACGAGGGCAAAAAAATGCAATTAATTCCGAGTTAGTTCGACTTTTCGGTTGCTGTTTTCTGAAAAACCGAAGTCCATTTTGGAAGTGGTAGCCGTGCAAAGAGCTCGTTCACAAATCAAACGAAGCAGATGGCCAAAGGCGATAAAAGCCTACTGTAGTTCGTTGGGGTGACCTCGATTCGGCGGACCCAAATATCAAGCGATCCGCGGATCCCAAAAGGTTAGGAGAGACCGGGGGTCCGGTTTATTTTCTTGTTTTTTTTTTCTTCTGTCGGGGTTTCGCACAACCGTCCGGCTCGACTGGACAATTTTGGTGAATATCTAATGCGGGGTCGGTTCAACGAATCTTCGATACGGAAATGAAAGCGGAGAGAAGTTAGTGGCTGCACCAAGAAACAGCAGCGAATTTCGTGTGTTTTCCACATCAAATGCGGGAAGCGGCCACTTGCGTGCATATTGCAGGTACAAGGTTAAACTTTGAAATGCAATATCACAATCGGCCTAGAAAGAATACAACTAGTGGACTTAGAACTAACTTATACTACAGTTGGACAAATGACAAGTACTACGACTTTAAACATTTACATACTACGAGTATATCAGCAGAGGTTCTGCAAGGTGGTGTTCTAGGTCCGGCATTTTACCTGTTATACACCAGGGCCCACTACGCCACGATGATTGAATTACAGTTAAATTCGCATTTGAAGCATCTTGTCATGAAGGATGACATAGAAACTGCAACCTACGAACTATAGAGTCGTCGACGTAGGAGCTGTCAAACGACATAATAATATGAAGAGTGAACGAATGAACCCAAATCAGTTCATGTTGTCTTGACAAACCGGAAAATCAAAACTCCAGACGTTATCGTTAATCTACTGTTCATTATATACTGACGGAGAAAAGTATTCAGGAAATGGACTTCAAACCAAATTGGAGAAAACATATTGAAAAGAAAAAGGAATGATGTATTCAAGATCGGTTGTTTGACGTCTTAACCGCAGGGTGGACATTTAAACAAAGTACAATAGTCTTTCATGGGTGGAGTGTATTCTGAACAATTTCCCGAATATCATGATTATAAATCTACTCCGAAATGTGCTTTTATCACTACCTACAAGAAGTATGGTTTTGGTGAATAATTGGCAAGGTGACAACCACGTTCCTGATGTGCACCTGCCTCGTTTTATGTAATATACATGAAAAACCAGTTCTTCGTTTGGTCGAGCATGTCCATTTCCTGAATGGTTACCATATGCAAAAAAAAAAAAAAACCTTATTAATTAATAACCACTTATTAGGTATGTATCAGACTAATAAGACTTGTCCTCGTTTCAACATTGTGTAGATTGTCGTTTGTTTCTTTCCAGAAAAAGACTTCGGATCTTCGCGTAATATCTGATAAGTACGTTCAACAAGTTCAACTACGATACCTTCGACCGTGAGATTAAGTTATTGTGAGATCCCGAGACGAGTCGTGACAACAGCTGTTCTCCCTGTCGACGTCTCTTAACCCGTTGAGGCAGAAGAGTTACAAATTTATTCCCGATCACGACAGGTCATTAATGAAGCACGATCTTCATTTATCGAAGAAGACGTCAACTACGAAGGATGTGCCTAGAGGGTATTTCTTAAAAAGATTCGTATAAGAAAGAGAAAGTCAACCCCGACTGTGTTTAATAGTCCAATCAAACGTATAAGTAAAATGTCAACGGAGAGTTATCACAGAAAGCACCTAAATCGTGACAGCAGTAATTCCAAAGAAACACATCTTGTATAGTTCATGTAACCACTAACTATCAGTTGAATGATGCACCGAGGTCCAATCAAGCCTGATATTTGGAAAATTAGGTTCCAAACGTAACAAAGAACGACTGATAAGCGATGGGAGAGATTTACAGGAAAAAACATTACGTCTTGCAGCGTGATAGATCACTCTGTAGATAACTCCACAGAGTATTGCCCCAGTACTTTCCAACTGTATGGTCAGTTAATACAAGGCAATTTTTGAGTAATGTTGAATCATAGGTAAGCTCATTTTACATATTTTTGACGACCAAACGCGCCAGAGAACTGGATTTATAATATGAATCCCGACCACATTTAGGTATCTGGTTCATTATATGAATTCATCAACTATAATATTTATAATAATTTCACCAATTTATACGAGGAAGGAAATCGCCAGACCTCACCATGAATTTTTCATCCGTTTTTTGGACAATCACCTAGAAATACCATTAATTAAAAGCACAGCTCAAGGCGTGATAGTTTTAAATAGTTTTCCTCCTGACCTTCCATCAATTTTAATAAACTCACCGCATAGCAACAGAAAGACCAAAACTGCGCCTGTTTTAACTTGGCAACCAGGGAGAAAACATTAAGAGAGAGAAAAACAATTTTTTTAATGATAAAGATATAACAGAAAATGACGAAAAGGATAGAAAAATCGAATAGGTAAATAATCAAATAATATAATAAGAATATAACACTACACTTAACATATACACTACATATGCTTGTAATACTCATTCCCCGACACGGGTTGGTGCCCATAAGGGGAAATTATATTTCCGTAAAAGTATCATACATTTATTTTAATTTTTTAACCTGAAGTGTATTTTATTATTTTTTGTCTGTATTTTTGTAATTTACATGGAAATCAATGAATTTAAAAAAAAAGTGAGGTTATTTGTTAGCCTTCAAAAACGTGTCCTTCAGATTCGTAGATTAAAGTTGAATCCAGATTCGTATTTTGCGTTTGTAATAAGGCGTTCGAAAAAACTATCAGAAGACCTTCTCACAGTTCAAATGGGGAATGGTCATTATATGAACTGAAAAGTTCCTTCACTCATCCCCACCACTTGAGTTATCTAAATTAACTGGTTAAAGAACTCCCTGGTTGGCAGGAACAGACCTAGGCAGGAACATAACGATGGCGTCACATGATAACCTCGTATCTTGATTTTTGACGATTTTTAGTTTTTTGCATGTATGGGAAGAAAACCTCGTATCTCATCGGCCTGTGGTTCAAATTTGAGCGGAAAATGAATTTTCTGCCCTCTAGAGGACTATATGAGATTGTAACTCCTAATGCCAATTAATGCCACTGCTATCAGTTTTTTGCCTCTCCTGTAAAATTTGTTTTTTTGAGATACGAGGTTATCATGTGACGCCATCGATAACTAAACAACTAAACCTTCTGGGGGCTCAGTAAGACCAGGGTTCTCAACCCGATTGTTAATCCTGATTGTCGCATTCATCATCGAGGCTGTTAAGGGTGAAGAAGACAAGAAAAACAACGCCGGAAGTTACCTGGTGAGAACATTGTGAAGGTCGAGAGCTGCAGGTGACGTCACTACCGGATTTCACACTCGACAAACGTACATTTCTCGTTCAGACAGTCGCAGGTTCCACGTCTGACCTCTTCAAAAACAACATCCTCATTGACCCCGCGGACACCGCCGAGCTGCTCTCACCGGTCACAAGGCAATCGTCAACCGACTGAATACACCTCTATCGCGAAAATAAAAATTTAAGGAAAAAAACTAGTTGCCTTCGTTGTCAGGTTTGGAGAGCTTGATAAATTCCCAAATCCACTGATAAAAGGATGAGTTGTAGATAAAGCGGCCTCTTTCCGAGTACTCGGAGCTATCTATGGATTACTAGTTGAGCGCTGTCATATTTTGATTAATTAATCTTTTTCTCTCTAACCCCCTCCCGGCTCTCGGTATTTATGAGGTCGGGAAATAAACTTACAACGTCAACTGCAAAACTCATTGTTACATGTTCAACAACTACAGTACTTGAAGAGCTACAACACTCGATCTACGCGTATCTAGGGGAGATAAGGAGCCTAAGTAGTGTGATTATCTTTGGGAACGCGGTATTTAGAGCGTTATTTACCTACAATCATTTCCGAGAACCTTTTTATCGATTTTACATGCATCCGAACAAGGACGTACGAAACCAATATTCATAATAATGTTTTCAGAGATGGTGCAAGGATTTCATGAAGGTAGCCCAAATTATGTTTACTTCAGGACAAAACCCCCAATATAAAGATATCTTTAAAAGCTATCTTTATATCGGCGTTCAGTTTCAAAACCTGATAAATCCATTTTTTCAGAAATCGAGTTTTTGAGTGTTCCTGGAGGTTTTGGTAGTGAGGAATCCGATGGTACAGGTACTTTCTGGCAAAAGTAAACAGATCCAATAGGAAAAGAGGATACAAATATGTGTTCAGTTTCAAAACCTGCTAGACCCAAGGCATGTTCCGGATCAAGACCTGCTAGTTGCAAAGTTCGCACCAAAAGCAGATAGATCCTCATATTTCGTTTCAAACATAGGTACCGTTCATAATCAAGTACTTTGTGAAAACACGAATTTCTGGAAAGTATGCCAGAAGGTTTTCCTCGAAGCCCTGGGCTTGCAGAGAACCCGAGTACTTCAAGTTTGCAGAAGACGTCATGAAACTGTAGGAACACCCAAAATGAAGAGGGGAGAGGGACGCCAAGTCAGCTAAGTGTTTGGACAAGAAGAAATCTGTACGGGAGTTCATCAGAAGTCTGAAATCAGTTGAGCTGAAGATGATGACGCCATCCACGAGGACGATGTTGACCATAATATGGGTGTGTAGGCTAATAATTGAACGCATTTTTCTTACAAATTTTTGAAACTTGCTCTGTAATTTTCTATTTTTCAATATTCTAACTTTTTTAAATTTGGATTTCAAAAATATACATCTTTTCCATTTTTAGACGCTTCACTTTATTTTTTGGCAATATCTTTATCCCTCGGAAATGTCTATATTTTACCATTTATGTGAGAGGAGTGAGAATGAGAAATTAGCTCATCTTCTGCATTCCTGTTAGTTGCAAAGGCAGACAAATCCAGGTAGTTTCGCTGCAAAACGTGATACATGCACAGTTTATCAAAACCTGCTAAGTCCGTACTAATAACCACTTTTCCTGCAAAATAAACACACTTCTAAGCCTGGAACAGTTAGAATCTCAACCTAAAAGACCTTTGCTGAGATTAAGATCCATGAAATGCTTCAGACTGAACGAAAATCATGTTCTTTTCGTTTTTGGTCATTTTCTCAAAAACTGAAAAAGTGGACTTATCGGGTTTTGCAACTGAACGCCTCTTTTGAAACTTTAAGATATTGTTTGGGAGGTTCAATTGAATAACATACTTGCAGTTATTACAGTTCCTAAGATTTTGATGCCACGAGATGAGCTCCTACCGACTGACATTGCCCAAATGTCACCAGATCTAAGTTCAAGAAGATTACTTTTGCAAGGTTGATTTCGGCTCAAAATGAGAAATATGCATATTCCTAACAAGTGTTAAGACCCCTATTCATTAACAATTATCATATCTTGACAAAATACATTACACAAAATACATTACAGTATTTTCATTTGTGTTAGTTACATTATTATTGTGAGTGTAATATTTATTATATTCAATACAACACGAATTGAGTTTGTCTCGAGCCTTTAACGACTGAAGATAAAATTAAATCCGATTATGCAGCAGACGTCGAATGTTATTCTCATTATAATTTCGAATACTAATCGGATCCGATTTTCAACAGTGTCTCCGGAACGCGACCGCGTTTCGGCGTTCAGGAGACCGCGAAGGGATTTCTGGGGTTTGACTGTAAAGAGGATCCCATAAATAAAACTGTTATTTCCGCGCAAGAAATTGGCGGTCCCGCTCTCCGGGTCCTAGCGAAGTTTATGCTTCTCCCCAGCCGCCCACTGGAAAGGCCGTTTAGGCCTTTGGAGCGATGTCTGAGATTGTGATCGCTAAATGTCCTCTTTTCTGTGTAGTTTTTCTCTTTCTCTTTTCAAACTAAGGTGCACAAATCAAGTCGAGGGAAACCAGGGAGAAAGCGGTGTGACAGATTAATTGGGTTTGTTTAGAAATTCGCGTATATTTCCCATGAAGCTCTTCGATTGGTTTTTCATTCTCAAAAACTTGGTAATATTCGATTTTGAACGTGAAATGAGTCGACGACAACTCAATATTTGATCGAAACGAGTACCATACCGATGTCTCAAGTATGCAGCATGATGCAACGAGCGAATATCCAGAGCACCGCGCTCAACCCTCCGCCCCCCCCCCCCCCTCATCATAATCTACAACTGTTTATTGATATTCGCACGTTTTAAAATTCCCAAATTGAACAGTATAATCGCCAAACTCTTCCAAATTATAATTATTGTTTAGTATTCAAAATTTGCACACTGAAGCCTCATTATGAACGCTGCATTATGAAGTTTGAAAGCCAATGCTGCTGCCGAAAATAGTAATTCACTGGCGGTTAGTCAAATTTGACCCGCTCATTTCTTTTATAATTACGAATTTTGCGATATAGGGAGGGCGATGGACGTTAAAATCATACTACATTGACTTGATTACCAACGATGGTAATGTTTAGCTAGGCCTACCTAGTCTAAGAAAATTGCCATACAAATCAACAGAAATTAGGACAATTTTCGAAAAGTAAATTGGACAAGATATCAGAAATGGCTTATTCGAGAAATCTTGTGTCTTTGACTCAGCGAGACAAAGATTGCGAACAAGATTGGTGCCTGACTCATTTGATGGCAAAAATGTCGATTTACTTGTCGATTTTTACTGAAAGATCCACGGTTTTTGGCACGGGAACGAGGATTTTACACCGTGGGTCCACTGGAAACCATTTTTTGATCATACCGTTGGAAAGCTGAGCTTTTGCGGTTACAGTATGAAATCAACCAGCAGATTCAGTTGAGCTTACAAACGTTTGAAAAAACTGTACATTCCCGAAATTTTCGAGTCTTTCCTATTCGAGCTCATTTTTCAACATTTGAATCTTCTTCAAGTATCTCTTCTCTCTGCTCTAAGTTTCATTCAGCAACAAAAAGATAGGGAATTTAACGCTCTTTCCAACGGTATAATCACATTTGAATTTTGACTGAGGAATGAGGGACACTCTTCATAGGACACTTTTCATCAGAAATTAGTTGTAAAATTGATCCCTGGCCAGTGGTACGACCTTAACGCTTACATCCTGTATATTCATGATTGCGAGTTAATAAGTTATTAATATCAACTAAATAAATGTTCGTCACATGAAAAACCCTCGCAAATAAGTTAACCGATTAATGTTTAAAAAAAGTTAGATTTCGGATACATTTTGAGCAAGACGCTTAATGTGAGATTTATAGTCTCGTGTTATCTTATGGTGATTCATGAACTCCGTTGCTGATACTGCTGTAGAAGCTTAAATCGTAGAACGGACACCTCAACTTTTGAAACAATCAGATATTGTTCAGGAGGATTTACTAAAATTTAGTATGTTATTATTTTTTTTAGCATTTTATATTTTATGTATTGTAACATTTTTGTTTGACAAAACTTTTGTTAACAAACATTTTGAATTATTAAAGTAATGGTTACGACCTACTTAAAGGGTGTGATAATTAGGGGGATAAAATTGTTGGATCTAAAACATACCAAGCAAGAACTGAGGTGTGTGTACTGCTGGTCCAATCCTGCTGTGATCTCGGACCAGCTGGTCCAATCCTGCTGTGAGCCGGACTCATAGAGGTGGTAGGTGACAACTGAGTAGGGATGGGTCGAGAAACGAGAAACTAGTTTAAAAAACTAGTTTGAAAAAAAATAACCGTTATAACCGTTTCTCAATTTGAAAGAAACTAGTTACAAAACTCTGCAAATTCTTGACACAACGGTTCATTATCTTCTTTGTACAGATCACCCTTCTGTCTAGATCACTAGGTCTGAATGTCTATATCCTAAATGTTAGATTAATTATTATTATCAATTATCACTAATTATTAACAATTTTATCAAGTACCTAGTGAAAATTATTATAATTTATTGTTAGGTATTAATATTTCGTATTTATTATTAATAATAATTATTATTAATTATGATCAATTAATACGATATAATTCTGGGGTTTTTAATACTACGTCGGTAATAATTTTTCTATAAAAGAAGTACCTACCAAAAAACATTCGAAATTACCTTCATTTCCGTAGCACGAAACGCACCTCAGAACAACAAACTCGACATCACTTAAGCCATATGATGTTCCAAAGAGCTTGTTAGTATGAAAATGGACCTGTATTTCAACAGTTTGATACACGATCGTGTTGTGAGGCACAATCTTTGAGCCCTCATTGTGAACGAACGGCTGGTCGTACGAAGCTGCGGATGGTCTTAAAAAATTCTACGGAACAAACTCTATCTAAATATGAAACAAAAAACATACCGTTCTATATGAATTTTTCGAGATATGAGATTTTCAAATTTTCAAAATTTGTTTTGAACCCCTTCCCCTTGACCTAGGGTTCTGAAAAGTTTCGAGGACCATTGTGGGGTTGGTCGAAACCCATAAAAAAAATTTCGTAATTTTAACTCAACGCTAACTGGGCAAAGTGGCGCGGACGGCGTACGGCGGACGGCGGACGGCGGACGGCGTACGGCGTACGGCGTACGGCGTACGGCGGACGGACGGATTTTTTTTTATTCGATTTTCTGAATCTACGTATCTTGAAACGTAAACCAACAAATTTTGAGGGGGGGTTAAAAAAATTTTTTCTTTGGGCGATTCCAATGGTTCATTATCGAAGATAATAAACCAAAAAACTCTGCAAATTCTTGACACAACGGTTCATTATCTTCTTTGTACAGATCACCCTTCTGTCTAGATCACTAGGTCTAAATGTCTAGATCGTAAATGTTAGATTAATTATTATTATTAATTATCACTAATTATTAACAATTTTATCAAGTACCTAGTGAAAATTATTATAATTTATTGTTAGGTATTAATAATTTGTATTTATTATTAATAATAATTATTATTAATTATGATTAATTAATACGATATAATTCTGGGGTTTTTAATACTACGTCGGTAATAATTTTTCTATAAAAGAAGTACCTACCAACAAACATTCGAAATTACCTTCATTTCCGTAGCACGAAACGCACCTCAGAACAACAAACTCGACATCACTTAAGCCATATGATGTTCCAAAGAGCTTGTTAGTATGAAAATGGACCTGTATTTCAACAGTTTGGTTCACGATCCTGTAGTGAGGCACAATCTTTGAGCCGTCATTGTGAACGAACGGCTGGTCGTACAAAGCTGCGGATGGTCTTAAAAAATTCTACGGAACAAACTCTATCTAAATATGAAATAAAAAACATACCGTTCTATATGAATTTTTCGAGATATGAAATTTTCAAAATTTCAAAATTCGTTTTGAACCCCTTCCCCTTGACCTAGGGTTATGAAAAGTTTCGAGGACCATTGTGGGGCTGGTCCAAACCCAGAAACCAAATTTCGTAATTTTAGCTCAACGTTAACTGGGCAAAGTGGCGCGGACGGCGTACGGCGTACGGCGTACGGCGTACGGCGGACGGACGGATTTTTTTTTATTCGATTTTCTGAATCTACGTATCTTGAAACGTAAACCAACAAATTTTGAGGGGGGGTTAAAAAATTTTTTTCTTTGGGCGATTCCAATGGTTCATTATCGAAGATAATAAACCAAAACGGCAAAAGTAGGTAGGTGTTAGTTTTTGAATTGAACTATCGAAAACTTTGTCATCACATTCGTTATTCGTGGTTTGTTCCGAAGCATAAGTAGTTGATTATTAGGTAAATATGACTCGGAACAAACCACGAACAAATGCGCCGACAAAAGTTTTCGTTTTTCCTATTACAGTTGAAAAATACAGTTTTTCGTTTTCTTTGTAACTACTAACAACATATTAGAACACCTGCTGTTTCACCCGTTTTTCATTAAGAAGAAATGAAACTAGTTTTTTCGACAGTTTGTTTTATATAACGAACGTTATTTTACGTTTTTCGAAAGTAACCGTTATTAACGGTTACTTTCGAAAAACGTAAAATAACGGGTCAAGGGACGGGTCAAGAAACAAGAAACTAGTTTTTTTTTGGATGGGAGAAGAAACGAGAAACTAGTTTAAAGTAACTAGTTTGAAAAAAACGTCATAACTGTTTCTTGATTTGAAAAAAACTAGTTGAAAAAACGGCACAGGTTATTTTCGAGAAACGTAAAATTTTTACGTTATTTAATAACGTTCGTTGAAATAACTGTCGATAAAACTAGTTTTTTCGACAGTTATTATAACGAACGTTATTAAATAACTGTCGAAAAAACTAGTTTTTTTGACAGTTATTATAACGAACGTTATTAAATAACTGTTTCACCTGTTGTTCCACCCGTTTTTCAATCAGAAGAAAAAAAAACTAGTTTTTTTGACAGTTGTTTTAATATAACGAACGTTATTTTACGTTTCTCGAAAATAACCGTTATGCCCATCACTACAACTGAGTGACTTTACCGAAGACACTGACTTGAACACGAGAAATGAGAACTGTACAATAGGAGGGGGTTTCCCGGAAAACATGTTAGTACTTGAGAAGGATCCTCGTGGAGCCTTCGTCGCCTCTTGAAGACCTCTTTCCGATTAGACGATTCCAGGGACATCATAATTCAAATGCTTTACAGGAACTTTCTTACCCCTCTCAACAATCGCAGGTCCTAGAAATCCAAAGGACAATGAGAAGAGGAGTTCTTGGTATACTGAAGAAGGCAGGTGAAAAAATAACGGAAGGATACTTGTGCAACTACCTGCTCCATAGATTCACCCATAAAACCACACAAACCTCGCCAAACAAATTTTTCACTTATTGCTCCATCAACATCATTTTCAGCAACTCCAACACTTCAAAAAACTATTTCAGAAACATCTGTCGTGCTCATAGTGATGGCCATTTTTTATGATCGACATCAACAAACCAGTTTATTAGGTTAAAAACCCTGTCACTTAGGGAAGGTAAGGGAAGGTAAGCGCATCCTGTTTGAGAACTCGAGGAGAACGTAAAAGTATTGGATCACCGTCTACGCATTTCACCACTTCCCTTTCATTACTTCTAATGCACTTGACACTCCCGTAACGGCTTTTTACGTCTTTCAGCTCGGAACGAAGATAAAGAAATCCAATCTGTAAGACTGACGCGGATAAAAGTTTGCGCTTTATACATTTCTTCGTCTTATATTCAGTATGAGAAGCCCATTCAATGATGGGTAGAAAGAGAGGAAATACGGAACCTGCACTGAAACATGTACTGAATATGCAATGACGTTCATTTATTTTACACGAGCAGTAAGATTTGGGGGGGGGGGGGGTTGTACTTTTTTCAGTGTTACTGACTGAAAGTGACAGCTCCAGCATCAGACATCAAGGGTTTCGTGCGAAAAGATAATCGTGAGTATTGCTAAATATTATGTATAGCATTTCCAAGTCAAATTCAAGTTTTTCCAATTCCAATTCAAGATTTTTTATACCAAATTCAAGATTTTCCAAACCAAATTCAAGATTCTCTACTGTCAGACCTCAAAGAGTAGTTTCACATGAGCTATCAAAACAAGGAAGACAGCTATAGCTATAGATATATCTCACAGAGAAATCGGTTTGAAAATATCATATACTGGGGAGAAAGGGGCTATGTCGATGGATTGCAGGAGTTCACACCTTTCAATCAGTTCATACTGCCATCAAAACTGTACAAAAAGCTACAGCCAATATCAAACGAGAAGTATAAAGAACTCAATTACCTTAAACAGTTGTGTAGCTCAATGAAGGCAAGGCAGTATTACAAGGGACTACCTCACATGACAAGAAATAAGAAAAACGAGTAAAAACAAATGATAGTAATAAGGAGAAGAAATAACAATCAGCAATATAAACGAAAATGGTCAATAAGTCAAGTTGTCCCATTCATTTGTTAATACCGAGATGGTGTTAGTCAAATAATCAACCCTTTTTTTCCGTGTTTTGATGGACATCGCTCTTTTCTTCCCTGCTAAGTTGGAGTTTTGGTTAAATAAAGGCTTTAATTGATGGTACATATTTTATTTTTAATTCCTGATGAATCATATGCATTAACTACTAGAACTCACTGGATCATTCAGCATAAATGTATGTCTTGCATGTCTGCTGAATGATCAAGTGAGTTCTAGTAGTTAATGCATATGAAATTAGTATGTATACTAATAATTAGTAAACATACAAATTTCATATACATTAACTACTAGAACTCACTGGATCATTAAATTATTTCGCTGACGTTTCAAACTCTCAAATTCATTATTATTATCTCAAAATCAGAAAAGATGGATATCACCCCTTTCTCCCCTGAATTCTTCGTATAATATTGATTTACAGTAGAACGTCAGTAGTCTGGACGTCAAAAATCCGGACCGTCGACAATCTGGATTTACGTCCGAAAAAAAATATAAAGGCCAAATGCAACTACTGCAGTACAACAATCAATTAAAGACTTTTTTAAGAGCCCTGACAATGTATAGAGTTTGTACCTAATACTCTGTACCTAATACTTTGTGCTGTACAGTTTTTTTACTCGTTTTGTGATGTATTGTATTCCGTATTGTTTCAGTTTCAGTGAAGTGCAGTACAACAGCTTTAACTGTATTCAGCTACTGTACTTGTTTACATGCATGGATATTTAAGTGAATTTACAAGGTTTCAGTTATGTTTCTATAATTTCAAATCATAAAAACTGCATATTTCCGAAAATAACCCGGATGAGGTCAGGTCCCAATACGCTCTACTGTATGTGGTATATTATAACACTCACGGTCGTATAAGTTAATAATATCCTGCGCCTGTCCCTCAAACAGGTAGAAAACACTGTGAGAACCCAAGAGAATCTGTACGTGAAGGACGAAACCGTGAAGGACGATAGGCCTGCAATACAACCTGTACGGGATACGTGAATGGGGTGGGTTCAAGAGACGTAACGAGAGTTTGTTTACTATACGATGGTCCTCCAGGCCGGTCAATGGGTTAAACGCGGCGGCTCGCGCTCGTTGGCCGCCGAGGCTCATTAGGAGGCGAGCAAGCGAGGACGACTATTATCACAGCGGCTTGTCCAACCGTACGCTCATTCACCTGAGGGAAGTGCGTTTTGTCCACACGGGGTTTCAACGACGATAAATTATCGTCCGAGGCGAGTAAAGTTGATTGCAACTTCCACACCTACCTACCGCTCGAACAATTATTGACGTACGTTAGGTAATGTGTTCCAAAACGCCCAATGTCCGAAAAACATGCCCTTGTTATTGGGGAGTGACGCCACTGGAAAAGCATCTCGCCCTTTCCGGTTTAGGGTTAATAATAATTATTATTCATTAATAAATTATTATTTAATAATATTTATTAATAATATTAATATATATTAATGATTTATTTATTCATATACCACATCAACGAGATAAAATTTGCCGTTTAACGATCCTTGTTTTGTTCAATTAGGTAACTTGGCTTACTGATGGTCTTCAATATTGCAACTAAATTCCAGGCCGATTTTCAAGGATTTTATTTATAATTTATTTGCATTAAACTTATATTTCTGGTCTACCAAACTCTCTGTCTGAGAAACAGAATTTGAAATTTGCCAGAGCTTCACTGAAATTTCGCAAGACACGGGACGAATGGACTGGAACTGAGCTCGTTCATTCTCACTCAGTTGCTGACGTCAGCGTTAATGTCATCCACTGGCTATTATTCATATTGATGATTTTTTCGGTTCCACCTCATTCTGAACGAACTTCTCCTCGCGTAAGCCTCCAGGTTATATATAATTTTTTATTGTTTGCGTTACAATACCTAACATATAGTTAGTCAAATTCATTGTTATATAAATTTAACTTACGGCTAAATTTATACGGGCATGGAACATGTTTTACCCACATTTAGCTTAGAAGTTAGCTTGAAGAGCCACTCAGCTGATCCTGAGCATAATATTATCCTGAGCATATTGTACTGCTTAAAATTTAAGTCCTAAGGAGGCTACATACCAAATTACACCTTCATACTGAGAATACCATAGAAATTGTTTAAAATAAATTAAATCGTCTTGAATTAAACGAATTTATTGTATTGCTGAATGAAAAACCTAAATGAAGATTTGCAAATTTGCAAGCACCTGAATATCGATCTCTAAATGGACTTGTGCTGAATCAAAACGAGCACCGACTCATGACCCATCAAACGGTCGTTTTGGACTCCTCGACCGAGCAAGTACCTCAGCAGTGCTGAGTCAGCACCGATCGCCTGTTGAAGAAACGAGAAAACCAAATTATGTCGTCTCGCCTCGTCGTTCTGCATTCAGTTTGAGCCGTTGAGAACTTCCATTATTCGAAAAAACTGTTGGAACCACGCGAGCCTCCGCGTTTACCGCTCAAGAGTCGATCAATCCTGATGGCCACGGGGATCGCTGAGTTGTCCGTTGTCGAGAAAGTGACGTCACTATCCGGCGTCGTAGCGTGACTGAGGGAACCGCTCCGGCAACACCGTCTCTGTTGCGCCTGTTCCCTTTTCTCAATCACGAATACTGAATAAACAACGTGAAGCTCATTTGATTTATTTAGGCAGGTTACGAGCCGGTGGGTGGGCAGTCAATAGAGAACTTTCTATTTAACTTGATAGCGGAATCGCGTAAACAGTCAACGGTCAAATCTTCTGTTCATTTTATACCGGTTGTGGTTCACTTCGAGTTCGAGCTGTCACTCAGAGGAATTTGAAAGAAGATGTCGCCTTTTTCGGCAAGAAATTTCAAGTTTAGGGTGATAGAAACTCCAGAGGTGACGTCATTTATGTCTTGCCCTGGCTGGAGGGACCTTAAGATGACGTCATCGTGACATCATAAAACTAAACTGTGGAAATCTAAAACGAACTTGGATGAAATCTACGTGTTTCCTAGGGTCAGGCTTTAGAACTTTGAAGCTAACAAATCCTGTGTCTGTAGACCAAACAGCTGAACCGATTTTGAAGAAATTTAGGAAAATAAAATGGCCAGAGAATTCAACAATATGAAAACGCTCTCATCCTTCTCAATGCAGAATCTCACTGTATCTGCGTTACATCATCACGACGACCTTTTCTTTTCAGCATTCATTTTATACCGGTTGTTGTTCACTTCTGAGTTCGAGCTGTCACTCAGAGTAATTTGAAAGAAGATGTCGCCCTTTTCGGCAAGAAATTTCAAGTTCAGGGTGATAGAAACTCCAGAGGTGTCGTCACTTGTGTCAATCCCTGGCTGGATGAATCTTAAGATGACGTCAGAAAACTATACTGTGGAAATCTAGAAAGAACTTGGATGAAATCTACGTGTTTCCTAGGGTCAGGCTTTAGAACCTTGAGCATACCAAATCCTATATCTGTACAGACGTACACCAAACTTACACCAAACGGCTGAACCGATTTTGAAGACATTTTGAGAAAGAAAAAGACCGTAGAATTCAACAATATGAAAACGTTCTCATCCTTCTCTATGCTGAACTTCAAAGTATCTGTTTCACGACAATCATCAAATCATCATACCAACGAGCTGAGACGATTTTGACGAGATTTTTATAATAAAACCACCGCTATGGACAAATTTACAAATAAACAACTACATCTTGAGCAATAAAAGTTACGAGAGTTCTCTGAAAAGGCCAAATGGCGAGCTTTAATATTTAACGTTCTCTGATACAATTTCGATTCTTAGAAAACCGTATTACTGTCATTCGGATTACGTGGCCTGCGACTCTTAATCGGAATGACAGTAATAACGATTTCCACTAAATTCAATTTAATATAAACATATTATACCAGAAAATTCTGAATGCTCTCGCTATTTGGGATTTTAAGAAACGCAAGTAGCTTTCAATATTCAACATGTGATTATTGATATTTTCAGAACTAAACACAACCATCTGAGAATGCTCGCACCTCTTTGTTGCATGAAAACTGGAAAATAGATGAAAACCCTGGATCCTTATTATGCGGATTTAGTGTAAGACGCGATGTTTGTCAAAAGTTTCAAATTTTTCGAAATGTGTTCAGGCTGAAGCCACTCTGAGAACGTGCCAGACAATTTTTTTCTTAAGCATAATTGGTGAAATCTTCTGATCTACAGTTTTGTACAATCTGCATGTTGATCTAGATGATCACATCACAACCGTAACAACTACACTTCTGAGAATCCTGTTGTCACAGAATCTCGACTGTTCGGTCAAATAAACCCGTTCAAATCATCAATTCCCGATACGAGTTTACATTAAGCGGCTTTCTTAACCGCAGATTTCAATTCCGGTCATATTGAATTATAAGATATCACTCTTAATTGCTCAACCTCGAACTCCGTCTTCGCGACATGCAACTCAACACTCGGCTTTCCGCTTTGTCAGCACACATTCGCGTCCCATAGCCAATTAACGCCGTCATGTAAGCCTTGGTCTCGGTATCTGTAAACTTTCGATTCGTCCATTTCCATTTGAACGGATTCCCTCTGAGTCGTCAGAAATCTCGTTAGATTTTCTTCCTACCTCCTCTTTCCGTTAATTTCACTATCAAGAAATACGAATCTTCGTGTGGATATGTTATTAACAGACAGTTATCATTAACCGAGCTGGCCATTGCTTGTCACGCAGAATTTACGTCTTCTGAACGCGTGTGTGGGCGTTGCTTTCTCGCCTACGACCAACGAGGTGCTGGTCGACTCTCTCCTTACAACACCACTGTGGCTCCTAATTGACGATTCAATCGGTGCACAATCACAATAGAAACCTCCACAGTGACTAGTAACAAAAGTTCTGGTAATACCATAAATTTATGGTATTTCTCGACGCGATATGAATATAGATAGAAATTTACATTGTCCGTACTCATTAACGTGTAAAATCGAAAACGTCGCAATGATTAGGCTCAGTTATAATCTACTATGCCAAACTTGATACATCGCATCAGCTTTGTCAAGTGATATCAAGAGAGAGGAAAATCAAAGCTGTTCTTACCTACGAGGCAAATGAAAAGTTTTTTTTAGTAGTACCTTTTGAAGTTTAGCACATTTAGGTTACACGTTACTAAGTCGTAAACCATCCCAATCATGAATATCCCTATTGATTGAATGGGAACTCACATTGATGACCGAATTGTAATTTTCCCTATATTAATCCAAGAATTAGCACTGGATTCAAATTAGCCATAAAACTCTGCAAATTACTACACATCGGTAAACCTAACGTAAGGTGGGTGTGGCAAAAAAGACAAGTTTCAAAGACGAAATGAACTTTTTCCGTAGAACAGATTGGTTATGGCTGTTACACCATGATCTGTCTTATCATGATCTGTTATACCATGATTCTGTGTTGTACTGATGATGTACAAAACAGCCGAACCGGTCTACAGTGTATTATTCACTTTGGTGGCAATTTGCGTTCATCATTGAACAGAAAGGCATAACTGGTACGAATGCCGTATCTATGGAAAAGATCACTCATGAATAGTGAGTGTCCCTACTTAGTGTGTAATGGCAGCATAACTGCTACTTTATTGCTAGCTGAGTATGAGCGCTGACGAGGGTTGTCTTGGGGCAGAGGCAAGTTTTCGCCCAAACTGTTATTCGAAATTCCCCTTTGCAGGTGTTTCGGGCATTCATACGATTTCCATAGTCCGAAATTTGCTTCTCTAACTCGAAGGATGACGTTATCTTTAGCGTGACCAAACTACTTTTTTTTCTCTCTTTCTCCCGATTTCCTGCCCAAAAATTAAAGTAGAGACCCAGGAGGATGGCCGGGAGCGGGAGGCGGACCGTTATATGCCTAAAATTCCGGCAGATCGGATAACGGCCTAGCCCAAGAACTAGTTGCGAAGAGGTCAGTAACACCCAAGCTCGTTTCGAAAGGTAGGTCCCCCACTCAAGTTCCCACTCCACTGAGTCCCATGTGTGCTCGAACGCTTACCACCGATGAATAGTTGTGATGCCGTAGGCAACGTTTCGAGATAAATAGATATCTGACGGGTATTATGAGGCCTTCAGGATTGCTGGGCTCCGCAAAAGATAAAATCTCCCCAAGATTAGGCTTAAGGGCGAAAATACACATTTTTATCGTCACCCATTCCATTTTATGGCTACTATTGAAACGACTTGGCGAAACTCAACGGAGCTCGGATCCTGCCAGGATTTACGGTTTATGGCGGGATCCGGTTTACTCTGAAATGTGGGAAGAAAGTTTTTTCGTTTTTATTAATCCGTGGAAAGTCTTAAGACGCCATACTTAATTTGATAGGTTTTCCTTATCTCGGAAAACCAAATTTCTGATGGCACGTTGAAGGAATAATAAAGACCGGAGTGAGTCCACAATTTGTTCATGATCCCATCATGACCTCCAAGCTGAATGATTTACATAATTCCATGTTATGTTGGTATCACCAATCTGAACTAATAGAATAATAAAAAGAAATGTTCAGGTAAACGATGCTTTGTGCACTGAACTGTTATCATCTCTTATACAAATTGAAGATCGCTATCCTTCCAGTAGGTACCTTCAGTTCCAAAAAGACTCTCCAATATCGGTTCAGCCATGTGGTCGTGATGGTGACTATAGCAAAGAACGAAGAGGGGAATCAATTCACACCCAGCTCTTTTTCTCATCTCATCGACATCGGTTCAGTCGTTTAGTGATGGCAGTAGAACACTTATACGAGTACCAACTCAGACTCAGCAACAAAGAGATGCGAGCATTCTCAGATGGTTGTATTTAGTTCTGAAAATATCAATAGTCACATGTTGAATATTGAAAGCTACTTGCGTTTCTTAAAATCCCAAATAGCGAGAGCATTCAGAATTTTCTGGTATAATATGTTTATATTAAATTGAATTTAGTGAAAATCGTTATTACTGTCATTCCGATTAAGAGTCGCAGGCTACGTAATCCGAATAGCAGTAATACCGTTTTCTACGAATCGAAATTGTATCAGAGAACGTTAAATATTAAAGCTCGCCATTTGGCCTTTTCAGAGAACACTCGTAACTTTTATTGCTCAAGATGTAGTTGTTTATTTGCAAGTTTATCCATAGCGGTGGTTTTATTATAAAAATCTCGTCGAAATCGTCTCAGCTCATTGGTATGATGATTTGATGATTGTCGTGAAACAGATACTTTGAAATTCAGCATAGAGAAGGATGAGAACGTTTTCATATTGTTGAATTCTACAGTCTTTTTCTTCCTCAAAATGTCTTCAAAATCGGTTCACCCGTTTGGTCTAAGTTTGGAGTACGTCTGTACAGACATAGGATTTGATAGCTTCAAATTTCTGTGGCCTATTTCATCCAAGTTCTCTCTAGATGTCCACACTTTAGTTTTATGATGTCGTGATGACGTCATCTTAAGATCCCTCCAGTAATGGCAAGGCAAAAGTGACGTCACCACTTGAAGATTTGCTTGCTGCTCATAACGAATTTCAAATGTAATTAATAAACTGAATTAACCAGCAAAATGAAATTTATGAATCAACCAACTTCGAAAATATAGGAAAGTATGCCTGAAAATTATAATAATTAC
Source organism: Stenodema calcarata (assembly GCA_963920205.1). Taxonomy (NCBI): domain Eukaryota; kingdom Metazoa; phylum Arthropoda; class Insecta; order Hemiptera; family Miridae; genus Stenodema; species Stenodema calcarata. The sequence continues at coordinate 30,892,199 of OY986053.1, read as the reverse complement.
AACTATAATACATAATTATCAGTTGTAGGTTACGTCCAACTGTAGGTTACATCCGTAGTGTACAGAAACGAGCAATACCGCAATGAGGAGGTTTGCAACGTTTTACGGATGCCTCTATAGAGGGTGAACTAAGTTGATTTCTACAAGTTCACTTAAGAAATATATGTATGCATTCTAGTAGAGTTTCCTGGTAGGATTCGACATGAAATGTTCTTCACATACTTAAATTATCGGAAAATCTGGATTAAGGTAAAGTGGGGGGGAAGGGGGATTTCGTAGTAGTTAATTACGTCAGATTGGGCTCAAGTTCAGGAGCAATGTAACCAAAACGTTGGGTCGTCTTGTCAGTACACATTCACGTTGGGATGACGTAAATTGTGTGAAAAAATCCAAGTTAAAACGGGCCCCTCGGGGGGAATCGAACTCACAGCCTCATGCCAGTCAAGGCGAAATGATAAATTATAGTGATTAAGCGTAATTAACTTAACGTGGAAATAATCACCACCGACTGAGTCGTTGTCCAGGTCCGTCGCGCGGGTCATGCCGAAGGTTTCAAACACAGCGGACTGGATCATATCACGAAGACACTGTTCGAGCCGTATTTCACCGCACTGCCCCATACAACGCCGTGTAGTAATAATAATCCACTGAGTAGTAAAATACGCGAAACTCAAAGACGCAACGTGGTTTCTCTAATTAGTCGACCGAACAATCACAAATACGCAGTTGGGCGTTCTACTGCTCGTGATGAGCACAAGTTCAGGAGTGAAGTTCCCGAGGGATATTGAGCTTCCTACTACTAGCCTAGTCATTAGAGATAGGAGCAGAATGCAAGACCAGTTTGACGGGGCGCAAAGTACATTCATGTTTATTCATGATAATCCCGTTACTATATTTTTTCGCTATCTCGAACCTCTTCTTGGCTTCCACTCCCGAGCGATCAGTGTCTGTTTGAAATAGATCGAAAGCAAATGTAAATCGTTCCGAGTGTGAAATGAGTTCGTCGAACTGGAGTTTCTTATATGGATGACTCGAATCGTATTTGCAAGTATCCCGGATGCAGTTCCGTATTTGGCCGCCGCACAGTGGGGCAAAATAGCACTAATAGCATTAACTACCGCCGATTAATGCTTCTTAAAGGAAATTTTACGCTGAATAAAAAAGGTCCTATAAATAATGGGTCGCAAATCAAGCCTTCCCTGAGTTTTGGCCAATAAACCTATGAAAATATCTAATTTAAAATAAAATTTTCGTTAAGCTTGAGATAGTTTGTAATACATTTAGACGAAAGGTTGAGACTATTTTAATTATGATTTTCTTGGAGTTGATGTGTGAAAAAATGAATAAAACTATAACTTACAAAAACTAGGAATTTCATTCATGATCAAAATGAAAAACGAATGTAATATATTATTTAAAAAAATGAAACAACCAAACTATGAAAAACAAAATATATTAGATATCAATTTCTATTTACATTCTTAAAAAAATTACAGTATTTGTTTCAATATTTCGAATAAGAAAATAATCAAAGTTTCAGCAATAGTTTTGCCTCCTCGCTCAGCGGAACGTTCTCGACCTTTGGCTCGTTTCGAAAATTAGAAATGTATGGGTCGGATGAAATTAAAAATAAATTGAAAACATCATGTTTAGTTGTAGTTTGCCATGATTTTCTACTATTGTGATCTCTGAACAATCTATAATCTTCATTTGGCTCTCTTGAGCTTCCTCCGACAAAACTTTCACTTAAAAATTGTTCGAAAGAATTACTTTTGTCTAATATTATTTCAGCCGAGACAGAATGAGGAATCGAAATTTTGTTCACCACTGTAATGTAATCACGAATTATACCAACTAAATAGCTCTCAAGATGTTTCACATTGGAAAAGGAAAGTCATTAAATAGGTATTAAGAAATCAAGTGAACAAAGTTATATTTACAAGGGGCCAGACCCAACAGCAACAAACCGTTTATTGGCTAGGACGATTGTTTTGACAAAAATGGTCAACTACGGTCGCAGACGATGATGGACGGTGGTGTTCTTTATGAGGAATTTTACCGTATGTTACCTACTAAATAGTCATGACATTGTAAGAGATAGCTTGGAGGCAAGTGGAGCTAGTGTCCAAAACTCTGTCAATAAAAAAAAATGGCATCAGTGTATTGGAACATACCAATATAATTGAAGTACTCAAAGTTCAGAATTTTTTACATGTATGACGTTCAATTTGAGAAGTCCCCTGATGGATAGAAGACATTTTAAAATTTCAAAAAAAATTCCAACTTCAATATACCTAAATATTGGAGATCTCCACAGATCATTTCCATACTGAAAAGCTTGTGTAATCAGAATCTCCGGTTGACACTTCATTTGGAGCCGTTTCTATTGCCTTACGAATTCGTATTTTGAAAAAAGCTTTTACGGGGAGAAACTATGGAATGTAAGCTACATTAAACGTTCAAAATAATAATTTCGAAAAATATTGAAATTTTAGGTTTTTTCCAAGTACCTATTCCCCACTGTGCGCCGTTTTGTATTTCCATTCTTCCAGCTTCGAATCAAATTTTCTACAACTATGATGTAAATCGTACGATCAAAATCTCGTCCATATTCTCTGGTAGAGGACGTTTCAAAGTACTTTTAGCACTGTAAACTCTTTTTTCGCCAACAATTTTAAAGCTTTTATCTTGAGCACTCCAGTTGTTTTTACGAGGCTTTAGCTTCCTCTTCCGCCCTCCGTAAAGTAAAAACAACCACTAAACCGGTCGTACCTGCCCCCTAAATTTCGACTCACCTGCACTGCCTCTCACTGCTATTTTTCCTTGCCTTTTATCCTCAGGAATATTCCAAACGAACTTCGTTCGCCTAATGTGTCACGGCAGCAATATAAAAAGCGAAGTTTTTGCTCTCCTTATTAAAGTTGGGCCCAATTGTTGAGGAGCGAAGGTTTTATTATTATTAGTTTTTTCGCTAATTTTGCTAAGAGCGTCCCACTTGTATACCGGTTTCAGCTGTTACACTATCATCAGTGCAACACACAATGACGATGGAGTGGACATCTGTAATAGATAATCTTTAGATGATATTTATAAATAATTTATGTGCAGTTCAAAAGTGAAAGGTGTCTTCTGCTTGGCTAAGAACAAAGTGAAAGATAGGTAGGTAGTAACTCGCGGGGAGCCTACAGTCCAACAGCAGGGCGATGTGATTGTATGTGTAGATGGTATATAATATATACCATATTATGTAGATCTACTGAAATTCGGATGATCAAATTTGTGTTTCTGTTATCTTCTCTATTTTATGTCAGTAACACGAGTATGAAATTTCACCATTTCCCAGACATTATCACCCAAAGGAGTATTGAGACATCCAAACAACTGAACGCCTTCAGTGTTATCTCTTTTTAAGATAAATTTAAAGCATGTTTTGAACAATTTTATCAAACCTATATTTCCATCTTACAAAACTGCAACACTGCAGGAGGCTTTTTCAACATTGTTAGCTTGTATAAAATGCCAAACGATCTTTTCGCCAAGGCCGCCAAGGGGAAATTTTGAAACAGGTATGTAACTACGGTACTTGCGAAGTGGTATATAGTCCACATACACTATCAGACGTACCTACATTCACATAGGTACATTAGTCATCAGCCCTATGCAACGTCAGGGTTCTGTTAGGCCCGCTGTGACCAGGTTTTTTGTTTATTATCTTCGATAATGAACCTTTAGAATCGCTCATGAAACTCAAATTACCCCCTCAAAATTTGCTGGTTTACGTTTCAAGATACGTAGATTCCAAAAATCGAATAAAAAAAAAATCCGTCCGCTGTCCGCTGCACTTTGCCCAGTTAGAGTTGAACATAAATTATGAAATTTGGTTCACGGGTTCGGACAATTCTCACGATTTTCAAAACCCTAGGTCAAGGAGAAGGGGGTTCAAAATGAATGTTCAAACTTTAAAAACGCAACTTTCGAGAAAAAATTTCAGTTGTACAAGTCCATGGTACTTTGCTCACGTTGAAATTTGGTTTACAGGTTCGTACCACTACCACGATGCTCCTTGAAGATTTTCATAGCCCTAGGTCAATAAGAAGGGGTCCAAAACGAATTTTGAACTTTTAGTTCAAGTTTGAACGACCTTTTTTTTCAACTTCCCGATGAGCTAGAGACTTGAATGTTTGAAACATGAGTCGTTGATCGATGACAATGCAATGTGCTTCTTGTCTGTAAAATTGTTTACACAATACCTATTTGTTGAACTAAATTTGGATGATGAGCTATACATGTAGTTTCGGCTATCATTCTATGTATTAGATTCGGTTGATCTGCTCCAAGAAGATCATCCGAAGATATACGGTTGAGTTAAGAATTTGCAGAGTTTTTCATTTTCATGCCATGGGCCTGTTGGAACTTTTATTCAGCACACCTTGAACTACTTTTGTGTAAGTTCCAAAAAATTTGACCAAATTCAAATTACCACGGATTTGTGCGGGGTCCTTTCGGTGTGGTCGACACGAATGTTCTTGAATACTTTACCAGAACTAGGTACCGACTCAATCTGTTGGTGAATACGAAGAACATACTATTTTACTGTCGCTGGATGTGGCACCTGTTACCAACCACTCGACGCGATTGCGTTACATGTTCGAAAATCCATTCGGCTGTTTAAACGATCAATTTCCACGAAACTCCGCCGGTAGCATCACGCGTACAGTGATTTCCCGCTCAAGACAAATCACGGCTATTTCTCTCTCGGCTTTTCCTTCCCTTTTCCTCTCAAAGTCCCCTTTTTGGGAAAGTTTAACTGAGCTCGCCGAAGGCGATTTCCCGCCACCTCCGGAGGGAAAAGGCCTTTTGCCCCCCGCACTCATCCCTCGCCTTCGCACCATAACAAACCCGGTCAACGTATTAGAGCCCATTGACCGTTGACCTGAAGGCCTTCGTGGGGGGGGGGGGGGAGTGAGATGTCGGTGTGTGGTTCAAGGGGGGAGGGGGGGGGGCAATAGAAAGGAAGCAACAGGTGGAGTGAATCGCCGCGGGAACGACCGGTGCCTTTGCCCCGGGACTTTACTCGGTTAACCCTTGCAAACCCCTCTTGGCCACTCAAGGGGGACCCTAGATACACCCCCCCCCCCCACCAGATTGGACGGTTAAATGTACGACAAAATTTGACCGCCATATTCAATGATACCTCGAGTTACCACTAAGTCGGAGTCAGCGAAAAAAATGTGTTTCACCACTCCGGGTTAGTCGTAATCCTAGGATTACCGAGGACGCTAACTCACAGATTCTGATCCGTACTCATCCTCGCGTTAAGAATTAACACCGAGTGTTACCGTTTTAGTGCATTTTTAAAGAAAAGGATGCTATTATTCCACTTTCAAACACGAATTTCCGGAAATTCGTTATACTAAAATCCGTTTCAGACCACCTTGAATTCACCAAAAACCTATGTATATAAATGTATAGGTATGTGTTTATGTATATGCCATTCCAGACGATAATTCTCAATAGAATTGAGAAGTTCAAATTTGTATAAAAAAAATCCGTCCTGGCAATCTTAAGGGTAAGTTCGTAGATGGGCAGAATTAGGAAACCCTAAGGGGAGTTGGGGGGGGGGGGGTTTCGGGGGGGGGGGAATTACCCATTAATTCCCACAAAGATACATTCTAACAAGTGACACCTCATTTTATTTTATTTTTTTATTTTTTTTTTATTTTTTTATTTTTTTTTTTTTTACGCTGAACACGATGGTAAAATCAGATCTGCGATATCTAATTCACTTTGATGAAGAAAGATGAAGAAATGTGGTTGTTACTCGAGATGTTCTTCATGGTTGAACTGCTCTAATCTGATAACAGAATGACACATCGCAATCCTGAGTGTTTATGAATCTATAAAATTGAGGTATTACTCGGCAAAAAAGGAGACAAAAGTTTTCATAAAACTAGTAAAATGCAGACGTTTTACATAAAATCAGTTATTTCTTCGAAAATTTGCTCTTATAGCCATCTTGCATGACTGTGGTTTTTTTTCTACCTTTGAGCCCTCATATAAAGTGAATGGATGGTCACGGAAGTCAGTAAGTAACTACAATTTCCATAAATATAGTGTAAAAAAAATACTAATATTTTGGCTATGGTGAGAAATGATCAGAGGACATCCCCAATGTCAGAGGAGTAGGTAAAAATTGGTGTGAGGAGTGGATTGTGAAATTTGTCGGTTTGATTCACACTCAAAACCCAAATTGAATACAAACGTCAAATTTTAGACGTTCTCTAGGACTTATTATTATTATTATTATTTATTTTTTATTTTATTTTTTTATTTTTATTCCTATCAGTCGAAGAATCTATCAAAACGCTCACCTGATGCACCTGATGTGGATTATAAATTCATTTTCAAGAGGCCGACATCTTTAGAGAAAAGCGGACATCATGCCAACGATCACGTCAGTAGAAATGATGAGTGCAACCGAACTGTGATGCACTGTTACAGACGAGGTCGAACTGGTTCCGAACACTCAGGAAGTATTCGGGGGAGCGTTGTTCACCGCGAAGGGGGGTCCTTGACACCTAGAAGATTTTTTGGCAGACTTTCTCATCTGACTAGGCGAGGCCTAGATACCTTCGCCATGATGGGTTGGCCAAGTGACCTTCTTCGAACGTTCCCCACGCAAGCCGCTCCTACTTGCCCTATCCGCTATCCTATCGCTTTCACATACTCGCCAAAAAGCGACTTCTGTTTCGGGTTTGGGCAACTCCCCCTCTCAAGCCGAGGCCGACTCCTACAGGCGATTTACTGCAACCTTCTATCTCTTGTGATACCTCCTCATACTTTAGACAGAGGCCGTAAACGGGTCAGTTCCATAAGAAGGCAGATGTTTGATTACGGACGCATACCTTCACATCTCCGGATCAACGACGAGAAAAACCGCACTTTTACTTTGAAGAATCACATTTTCAAAGTTTAGTCGAACGACTTCTTGGTTCGTTCGGAACTGATAACCTTCCTACATTCATAAACTTTCGTTTCAATATACATACATTCTTCGCGTTTCTTCCGTGTTTCCGTTAATATTTATAATATAAATATAATTATATTTTAAAAACTTCTTCGTCTTTCAGTTATTCCGTTCTTCCGATTTTAATTGTTCTTTAATTTTGTTCTCGTTATAAAAACTGCAAGTTTCTTGACTACATCTTCGAGATTTCTGATCGTTATGTCAAACCTATCGGCGACGTCCTGGAAAGACACAGACTGGTGGCATTGAAATACCAAAATTCTATGCTTTGCTCCTGGGCCCTTGCACGCTGGTATAAAGGGCTACCGGTATCACTGGGGGGTGGGGGGGGGCTGATAAAGATGAAAGATCTTGGTTGTGGTCCTCTTCTCAATATAGTGGCTGGTTGCCAATTCCTGGGCTCCATTCGGAAGAGGACTTCTTACCGGGTTTCGGCACCATGCCACAATACTAAGGCTAAGTATATAAGTAACAAATTATTACGTGTCACTTAGGGCATTAAATGCCCCACAAATTTTGTATTATATCTGAAATTACAACTTTTAGAAACATTGGAAAAGAACAAATCATATTGTTGTCACATGTTAATTGTTTCATATTGTATGGTGTACTTTGGTCGACTCGTTAGTGATGCTGATTGTAAGTAGGTAATGTGTCAGTAATGAACGTCTAAACGAACAGCGGACTGTTGATACTGGATAAGTTCTGTAGTTTTCTCTAAAACCAACAGAATCGAGGTTATTAGAAATTCTGTAGGTCAGGTCGTGATATATTTTCAAGAAAATGTGACTTTTTACGCATACCCCAACAAACGCCACGACAGAAATTTGAATTGTTCTTATCGCGTTTCCCAGCATGGTTTGAAATAGGTTGGTTTGAAATACATACCTATATAACTAGACAAGTTGGTGTTGGTTTTGAGGAGGAGAGGGGAGGGGAAACTATAGCTGAATTTAACGAATTTCGTTGTTATTTCAAAGGCTAATAATTATTACAATGTTGTGAAAAATTAGGAAAGTACGAAATTGTTGGAGAAGTTTACTGTTCACTCCTTTTGATATTCACGTACGAAAGTACTCAATGTTGTGCGACATTGTGTAAGGAATCCCACTTCGGATCGGATTAAAAAAATACTAAAACGCATACTACAGTAGTAACTGTGGCTAGTGATAATTCATTTTCTAATTGATTGCCTGCGATTGATCTTGATGTCACATCAAGCGACAAAGCGCGAAATTCCGTCATAGTTCGTATTTTATACTCTATTGTAATAGCAACTTCCTCCCCAACTATTGAAATAACAGCTCGTCGTGTCACCATCGAGGTATATACCCATCGATGGGTATACACATCGATGAGTGTCACCGACATCGAGACGTCCTGCCGATATCCGCAGAGCGATTTGTTAATATAATTCATCACGTCTCGCTCGCCGACTTTCACACGTGCCGCCCGCCTACTGAACGGTTCATGCGGGCTGCCGCTTCGGAGGCTCGTTATCGCTACGAATCCTGATCGTTTCCTCACATACAGAACGGTACGAGTACGACGGATAATCGATATGCCAATCGTACTTATTTACAACGAGGTAAGTTACCGGCAACGTGAGTTATTCAAGCAAAGTCATAACATGCATAATAGCATAAATATTATGTCCGGAGTCTATTCGGAAAAATCCGTTGCATTGGGAAATTTCCTCGCATTAGATCTGTGCTAAAAAGACAAAATAATATGTAATAATATATAAATAAAACAAATAAAATAGTACAAAATAAGATATAGGGATGATATCTGTTTCGTACGTACGCAGTACTTTATACGCACTCGCTAGTGGCTCTTCTCATAGTTGACCTAATACAAAACCTCTCTAGATACCACCAGGCAACTTTATAGTAAGCACACATCCGAGGCCAACCCTTCACGTTTAAGCACCTCAAGTTCCTCCCTAGTGAGCTCAGTCGTCCCAAAGTAAATTCTCCTGTAATGGCCGAGGATTGGGCCGTGGACAATAAAATGTTCTGTCGTTTCGTCAGACCCCGCCACGAAGAGCATCAAGTCCAGTTCTCAATCCGCGGCTTTCAAGTCACATTTACCAATTCCCTTTCGCACTTCATAATAATTACTGGCGCAGTCACTGTATTCAGTCAAGGTCCAGATGATGTTGAAGGAAGTGGTACTAAATGATACGCAACGGTTCATTATTTTCTATCTACATCACTGATCTGTATACAATATCCAAGAGCCCCTATAAATTTACAACACAATTGGAATAATGAAGTGAACATCCGAATTCGTAGACCAAATGATCCAAATTAACTTATTCGATCCAAATGATATTGAAAATAATGAACCACTATAAATTCCATGTACAATACGGAAAAGATAATGTTGATTCGTCGAATGAATACAAATGATTGCTACTTTTCAACTTAGAACTTTACGAATATTGGAGAACATTTGAGCTCTGCTATTATAACATAGTGATATATAACGATAACGACTTCTTTTTCCGTTTTTTCCACTTGGCCCCATTTTACTATAGTTTGAATAGCCTCATTTCATTCACTACAATGATAATTTAAGAATATTTCAACTTAACGTTTCCTTGAATATTTATTTCAACAATCTTGTCAGGACTTAATTTTCTCTTTCCTACGGAATTTTATGATCTATGATCTTTTTTGGAGGTCTCTCGAGCCGACGGGACTGACAGCTAGTCATTATCATAGCGCGTCAGTTTACTATGCCTACAGTATGGTGTGAAGAATTTTCGGATATGTAAGTATATAGTTTGTGATAAGTATTTTGAATTGCTATTTGTGCGTAGTATTTTCAAGTGTTATTTGTGCGTAATATGTAGAAGTGGAGTTCATGAGGGAGGAAGATCTACTGAAGTAGCTCCCCATTGCTAAGTTAGAAGGTGAGGCCAAAAAAACTTGTTGTTTACTACTATAACTAGTGCCACTTGTCGATATCATTCAGTTTTCAACTACTACCTGTGTAATTGCTCCTGCCAAGTTGAGGTTGTCTGCGGCCTCAATTGTCTATAAGTCAGATGATTTGAAGGATTATTTTTAGAAAGAATAAGTGAAATAGCACATTAGGTAACTCAAAACTGTAGTTTTCTAGACTCTAAGATTTTAAGAAGTGATGTAGTATGTAACTTGAAACTGCACTATTTTCCAGACAAAAAGAATTTTTTGAGGTAAAGGTAAAATGTGATAAATGAAACTTTTTCCTCTGTATTTTATATCTTTATTTATATTTGACATTCCTGCATATCCATAGTGAGGAGCCATGCAAGGGCCAGCAGGACTGGGGACCTCGAATAAGGACCCGCCACGGTGCTAGGTGTTGTAGCTACACAAGTAATATCATGAGCAGGTTTGGCTAATAGAATTGGCTGTACGGCTGATATATTTATCGCATGGCAGCACACTACAGCTAACAACCTTCACGTTGATGCGAAGTTCTTACCTGCCTTGCTGAAACATGGTTGCTAATTTTTTGTGTCACCCTTGCAACGACATTAGCTATCCATAAACTGCACATTTTTTTTTAGCAGCAGCAGCTATTTATTTTTCTCAGTGTAGGACCTGGTATTAACAATTCTCCACTAGAAAATAGCGATAGTGGACTCCTACACTCGATGATTGTAAGACACGACCCGCTATTCGGTGGCCTGTTGTCCCTCGACGTCAACACCGAGGGCGGTCTCTCGAGTTTTAAAAGGATGAGATCCCGAAATGTTACTCAACACCCGGTAATTTAGTCAAGGCAAGCAACCCGGATCGGTGTCAGGCTTCGTCCGACGGGTCTCCGGACGACGACGACGAGGGAGGGAATTCGCGAGACTTTCTAATTTTTCGAGCGACTCTCGAGATCGTCTCGAACCACCTGAATCACATGTGGTGACCTCCCTCAGCAGTCACCTGCCGGTTCACGCTCTGTTTCTAAAATATTGGTAACACGTGATCCCGTTTGCGCAACTTATCCCGTCACGGCATATTTATCGCTGTCTTGTAATAATTTATAACTGAGCAGAAATTGTGACAAAAACGGAGTCTCGAGTGAAAAGGCCGTTGGGTTGACTTGGTGAGCAGGTTTGGTCCTCCTGTTTGATGGATCCCACAGTTGTTTTTATGGATATGGCCAACTCATTTGATGTACCAAAGCATAGCAAATTAATAGATCTTCTGCTTTTGGTCCATCATCTTCGCTAATGAACCCTTGGAATGGGCCAAGAGTATTCTGATGATTTTCGCTTACAACCTATCGTTGCTAAGCATTTGTGTTGCTAAAGACATACCTAAAATGTCCCAATGTGTTGCAGATTCGTATGCTAGAGTGATGGTTCTAAATTATCGGGAGTAATTACGTAATATTTGAGATAGGCCATGATCAAACTTAATTTACCAATTTGATATAGGTAAGAAATTTGAGATAAAACGGAATTTTTCATTCATTTATGTAAATAAATCATTGACCATCACTGAGCTGGTTACCGACTCCCCTCCCGTCTCCACTCCTACCATTCATTCAGAAATGACCATCATGTTACTAATTAGACTTATATCTTAGCACATAACTGCAGTTGTTTCGTGTAGTTGTTTGTTCGACTCATACGGACATCACCATACGCATAAATTCACTTAATCGTAGGTAGGTATATGAATCAAATGAAATCAAATGTGAATTGAATATGACGAGCAACTTCATTTATTCAATTTATTCCAATTTGTCAGACTTCAGTTCACCTCTCATTTGAAAACTTCGGATTTTTTATTTTTTTGGAATACAACCCACGCTCGTTCCGCGCGAGAGCGAAGTACGAATAATCTCATTTCGAACTACACATCATCACCGTGAAGTAGATTTCGATAGCCCGGAGGCGCGTTTTCACAGTCGGCCCATTCAATTTTTCTCCGTGGTAGAGAGTCTGCCGATGAAATATGTATGAATGTGAAAGTAAAACCAACACTTACGGTTAGAACCGAATGAAAATTCAGGAACGATTCAATACGTAGTTATTCCGTTACAAAAGCCTGTAATTATTACCAAGGCTGAATGGGATTAGAAGATAGCGGGGCCCCCACGGTTAGTCAGCACAGAAAGAAGAACAAACGATGAACGACTTTCGAAATATCACGAATACAACTTAATTGGCTCGTATTTAATGTAATTGTGGGTACGGCGCCAAAAAACATACAAATAACGCCGCAAGTTTGCCTACGACGGTTTATTATTTTTGTACAGATTGTGCATAATATCTTCGTGAGTCACATAACTACGAAGTAATTGGAGTATTGACCTCGGAAGATAAGGTGATAGGGGAGAATACAGCCCCCCCCCCCCCCCCCGAAAGTCTAAAATTGGCAATATACTCATATACTAGTTGTTTCGGTGTAGCCTTATTGCACAATGGCCACAAACGTTTCGGCAGGATACCTCGATTTCCAAGATAGCGATACCTCTAAAATTTCGAGGGTTTGCTAATTATGACCAAACTATGGACCATTTTCGGTGTGTCGAAAGTGTTTTATCGAACAAAATCCAAAAAGCTAGAAATTGCTAGAAAAAAAATTGATTGGGCCACGTACAAGGAGGAGTTCGGTAGAAATTAGGTTACATTATGAACGTCATGACTCACAAATCGGTATCTGGACCCGCCGCTGCATGGTGACCAGATGGTCCTCCGAGTGGGGGGTAGTCAGTAACTAGATCAGTAGTGGATTCGTCAATTTTTCAACTACATTCTAGGGTGACTGATGCCCACTTTTACCAACTACTTAATGCAGCTTTAACGCCAATGCCGAATTGAAAATGGTGGGTAAAGTAGCATTAGCCCGATTCTCCTTTCACCAACACATAACTAAAGCCTGGCGTTGATGAAACTGGTTAAAGGCGCTCTAACTCGCCTTTTAACTTAGTTGCCCGATCTTCGTCGAATTAACTGCTAAAGTACCTTTAACCTCACTTGAAATGGATATTTCCCTATTTGATATAGATCAAAACCACATAGAGCATGGCTCATTCACCATTACGTTTCCAGATTGCGCTAAATGTTACTATTCACCAAAAATTATCGTTATTTCAAATTACATTGTTTTTGGTTCATTACATTGAATCGCTTCATTCGATATCTATCTACCTACCTATCCATAACTACATTTTCAATATTCAATCTTCTTCAATCAAATATCAAATCTTTCTTGAAATAAGACAGCAAGTCCCCACCTTTACGTTAGTCACCCTTTAGTTAGATTTGGCGAAAGTGGGTATGAGTATCAGACACGGTGTATCAGATAAGGAACGAGCAACTAGTCTACGGATTTTTGAACTAATTTCACGATTTTGATTCCACGTCACTAAAGCGGGCGTAGCTCCCTTAAGTTACACTGTGAATTCAAAATTGATCGGATAATCTTCAGTGCCAAATAAAATTGTTTTAAGAGGATCAGTGAAAATAGAGTCTGAAAATTTCATTTTCTCAAGGCGAGTAAATTGTATGTTCTTCAAATGCATAGTAACCATAATAATTCGGCACAAAATGCACTTCTGTATGCTTAGTCATCACCCTTCTGTGATGATCGCTGTTCTGTATACAATAGGGGTATGCATGGTCCGATACGACCGTCGAGTCGTCGTAAATCGAATCGTTGAATTAGACGGAGCGGATGGGCATTGGCTTCTTTCGAAATTCAAGTTTCGAAGATTCGACTATACCGTTCCGTCTGAAATTGTAAAGAATACCTATTTGCTTGTTTTCAATATTTCAAAATTGATTTCATCATCCTCGGTCCAGTCAAACCCGCATATCGTAGATCAATGTGCTGAAAACGGGAGAATTTAAAAAATGTTCGAGAAAAAAATTCTGAAATGGTTAAAAATGACCTGAAATACATCGGGCGTGCCAAAAACCCCAAAAATGTGATTTTGTGATTTTTGAACCTAATATCGAATTAAGTATTAACCTCAGAGTTGGCAGGAAACTAGCAGATTGGTAAAAGGTGATTGAACGTAGGTCTTCCTGTTTTAACGTTAGTGATATTAATACCATCAAAATGAAATGTTTTTAATGCTTCCTGAACATTTTGATTTTTGATACATAAGTCATATTTTTGTGACAGTGACGTTTCGTTCAGTTTGGTACGTGGATTCTACAAAAACTCACCAACTAAGGGGGTTCAATAATATTTTATCTGTCGATTTCAATGATTCATTACAGTATCAAACCGAATTGATTTATTCGTGGTCCACCCGTGTAGAGTTGGTGATCACTCTATACCACGTATCGTGACGGTTTTGTGGGGAAAAGGTCATAATAAACGTGGACATATACAAAACAGACCTTAGTTTCGAGGGAAAACGAACTAAAACATTTCGTTTGTTTTCGGCGGGAAATCGGTTTTCGCGGTTAAGCCGCAAGCCATTTTGGCCCGAATAAGTTTTTATCGGAATCGTCCGATCGGAGCGAAGCCCAGTTCGTTTTGAGATCATATGAGCCGATACGAGCGTGTTGGAGGTGGGGAAAAGGCTCACGAAGGAAATTAAAACGCCGAGCCAATCGACCCCTAGCGCCATAGAAGTGAACGAGTCAATTTGCATGTTTACATTTTGGCAGGTGATCAGCAGGCGACTCCCAATTGAACGGTTCCGCGTCCTCATTCCCTTGTCTTAATAGTCGATCTAAACCAACCTATTCCATTTTCCCGGTTCGGCAAAATCAATATAATTTTCGAATATTACCGCCTGTCGACTGTCATCGCAGATGTCGTGTGACCGCGTGCGGATGCTTGAAATTCGGTGAAATTCGTTATGTAAATAATAATACCGTTAGCCGAGTCTATAATTTCGAAAAGGCTGTGGAAGATTAAGCGATCTTCAAACATAGAAAAAGTGTAGAAAAGGTGGTCAGGGCGAACCCATCATTAATAAAGACTAATTTATTACAAATACGACGTGGTTCACTTCGAATAGGTGCCCGATCTGATCTCACTCAAAATTCATAAAAATAATTAACAATATTGATTTGATAGCTGAGGTGTAGATCTTTCATGCTATGACCGATGCTTCCCCATCCAACACGTGTTAAACATCTCCCGAAATAACAGTTTGGAAAGCATTTAATGTTTTCGTGTTTTCTAGACGTTTTTAAAATATAATTCAATGGACTTGTTTTCAAAGGAGAATTCAACGTTCCCCTAAAAATATTCCTAAACATTATCCTAATAGAATTTAACATCTCCAAATTACAAATCAATCAGAATCCAATCGAGTAACTGTATGAAAGGAATTCAATGTTTTCCTAATGTTCCAAATTTCAAATTCGACAAACAAATTAGCTGATAGAATTCAAGATTTTTAAAACCATATCGCCATTAAATATTATTCCAATATTCTACCGGAAAGTAGAGGACAAAATGACAAAGACATGGTTGAAGACAAATTGTCGTTGTTACTGTTACTACCTCCATGGATTCCTTATCCTTATGCATACTACTTCCATGCTTATGGTATATCAAAATTCCTGATGTATTCGAAAACCGATTAATCAGTAACGATAATCGATTAATACAAAATAGTCGGCAGCTATTCAGCGATTAGAATTAATCGATTAACAGGGTCAAATAATCGATTATCCGATTAATCGATAATTGATTTGCATCTCATGTTCAGAGCAACCATGAATCGTATAATATACTATTGTATATATTATATACAATCATATATGACAATTTTTGGATATTGTTTTGAACACTGGAATTCGGATGTGACTTCAGTTCTGGGCAATTTCTTGAACTGAGGGCATCAAGTAGCGATCGTTGATAACAATTTAGGGGTCCTTTGGAAACTCCAACTTAACTAATGGCTCTTTCCAATGAATAAATTTTGTCTCTCATAAGGTGTCTACAAATCGAAAAAATATCGTAAGGTATTCGAGTGGTCCAATTTGTACTTAATGTCACTACTTTGTAATGATTTTCCCGAATTCTACATTTCGGAACACACACACATAGGGTAACTTGGATTCCATCTGGATTCCATTTGAAGATGAATGACAAACCTGTGTGAGAAATGTGTATTTTATAATATTTTCAAAATGTAGTTTTTCAACTTGAAACATTAATTTGGTTTGGGACTTTTACTTCTGCTTTGTATCGTGCGTAGTAGATGTACACGGCTAACAAGGTGAATATTTATCAATAAAGAATATTTTCTTTCTTTCTTCTTTCAAGTTGGCGTATCCACTGAATTATGTGATTAGTTACACAATCAAAACACAGTCAATACACCCAGTCAATTGACAGGTAATTGCCCGCAATAAAGTAATAAATAAATAAATTAGTTCGAAATTAGAAGTGCTTATTATTGGTGAACAAATGATTTTTTGTGTGAACCAACGATGAACGATACCAAAAAATCTGTGTAAGATAATTAGGGTACGTCAACTTCACAGACCTCTTCTGAAGTGCTAGATCTTCACAGACCATTTGTAGGTACTTTTGATCAAAACTCCACAAAACCCATTTTCCATTTTAGCGAATTTTCGAAGAAAATGAAGCTATTGTTCTCGGTCCAAAATTTTTAAAACTCGAATTTCCGAAAATGTTTCATACCTAAATCCGTTTCAGACCTTCCTGAATTCACAGGCTGCATTTTAAAAGTTAAGCTTTCTTACCCAAAATATATCTGCCTTTAAAAATGAGGCATTTTTCTAAAACTGGTTAAATTCGTGCTGTGAACTAACATGAACTAACGACCGGCATAAAAAATTTTGATTCATCTTCAAAAAAGTGGGTTGGCTGTTTTTGGGTTCGTGAAGTTTGCGTACCCACTGAATTATGTGATTAGTTCGCTTATCAAATGGTGAACAAACGATTTTCTGTGCGAACTAACGATGAACTAACGACAAAAACTGATAAAAAGTTCGAATTTGCACAAAAAATCCGTCTTGGTAATCGAAAGGGGTAACTGAAAGGGGGGGGGGTGAGTTTTAGGGAGAAAAATTACCCATAAATTCCCAAAATGAAACCGTCTAACAGTGACACCGCATTTTAAATGTTTTTTTTTTTTTTTTTTTTTTAACCTTAATATACCGTTTATACATTTTTACCTCCTCATCTTTTTAATATTAAGATGTTTAACCTTGTGATCTGATAAATGTACGAAATAATTAGAGGAATGAGGTGAAATATTGAAAAATAACTTGATCAATACCGACGTTATGCACACGTGATAGCAAGTTCCCGTAAGCGTTTACCTACAATTAGGGCGAAACGGGGGAGGGTGGAGGAATGCGGAGGGAGCAGGAAGGGGTTGTGAGCATGCAGCAGGGCGGAAGGAGGAGGGAGGAAGGAGTTGGGAGCAAGGAGTTGGGAGCAAGGAGTAGTGAGAAGGAGGAGGGCGGTTGAAAGATGGATGGAGGAAGGAGGAGGGCGGTTGAAATGAGGAGGGAGAAGGAGGAGGGAGATGAGTGGATGAGGAAGAAGCAGGGAGTGAATACAACGGGATATCAAGAGGATGTTGAGCCATCAAGTGAATGACGAGATCTCAAGCCTATAACGAGATGTCAAATCTGGTCAGTTTGGGTGACTAAACGCATTGAGCATAGGAATGTTCCAATATTATCGATCAATGAAGATCGATATTTCCGATAATAT
The DNA here is from genome assembly GCA_963920205.1 of Stenodema calcarata. Taxonomy (NCBI): domain Eukaryota; kingdom Metazoa; phylum Arthropoda; class Insecta; order Hemiptera; family Miridae; genus Stenodema; species Stenodema calcarata. Next base: position 30,874,508 of record OY986053.1, on the reverse strand, counting down.
ATCGATGTCGGAAATGGAATATTATCGTGATATCGAAAGATTATGGTGAATATCGGCTTTCGATATTGTATTTCTACAAGTTGAGTATTTTTACAAAAATACGGTTTTTGATCCCGATAACCACGATATGTTTATGATGCTCTTATGATCTCCTATCTTGATAGGCCCCATCTACATTATATTTCCTAATAAAAATATTGTTTGATTTTATTGTAATTTTTCAGTCAAATGGTAGGTAATTATTAATTTATCTGTATTCCAATATAGGTACTTTATCTTTGAATGAAAATGTTTGTGTTTTAATTATTCCAAAAATCACATTTAGGAATTGCAGTTTAAACATCATTAACAAGAACCATACTGCACAGATGAATATTTCTGTTTTGGTACTGAAAATTCATTGTGTGACTGTTTCTGGTAGCTTAAAATATCGATATAAAAAATTAGTTGACACAAGTTTTTTTTTTTTTTCAAAAGCTCAAGAGTGTATTTTCCAACCAAATTTTACTCCACGCGATGAAAATTAGTATAAACTAGCCGTCGGGCCCGTCGCTGAGAGTGAATGATGAGAAAATTTTGAGTAAAAAAAAATTTCGCAATATATCATTCATATCATTCATATTTCGCAATATATTTCGCAATTTCGCAATATATCATTCATGAATGATATGAATATCATTCATATCATATTGCCGATATCGATATATTGTGGCGATAAAATCGCTGTATCGATATCGACGTTGAATATCGTTATCAATATCAAATATCAGAAGATCCTCGATATCGGACCAACCCTAATTGAGCGAAGATTTAGGATTCGGGGTGATCTCATACAAAATTACGATATTAAGGTAGTTAACTTGTGGATATATGAATTATTTCTTATTTATTACTCGTAGTTGTGATCTTACCGTAACATCATGAACACTTACCTGAAAAAACAAAACAAAACTAAAGTTAGACAATGTTAGACTATGACACTTATGATTTTAACACACGCTATACAACAATTATTATTGTTATCACGAACATCACAAAATTTATTTAATTATTTAATAAAATTAAAATTCTTTAATAATAGGTTGGTTGTCATAACAATGATCATTGTAAATTTCCCTTTGGTACACGACAGGCTCTTCGCTGACCGGTAGTGCAGCGGCATGAGCGCTCCTGGCGACAAACCGTCGCACCTTATCCCTGAGGATTATACTTAACAGTTTATTGCTCCAATTCGGCAGACGATGTTGGATCATTATAATAACTATAATCGTAATTCATTATAACAGCCCCGTCAACTTGCTACGGAACTTTATCTTCGTCTTTCGTGTTCGTTGAAAAATCGTTCACCAGTCGTTGGTAAGCTCTCGACTTATCACGCATTTATTTCGCACTTGTTCCTTGTATTTATGGGAAATCCGGTAGTACGGTGTTAAAAATGGGTAGTAAACGATGGTTGCTTTCTGCTTTCAGCCTACGGCTAAAATTCTAAAACATGGAACATGCTTTCCAGTTTTAGGGGGGGAAAATTCCTCATAAATTCCCAAAACGAATTTTATACAGTCAAAGCATGCAACACTACATTTTGACGTCCGCTGTGAAAAACTCCGTTGATCTTGCATCAGATGGCACTTTCAAATGGGAGGTTACAGCTGACAGCTCGAGTTTTTCTATTCTGAAGTTTTTGATTCAACTCGAAAATAGAAAACAATTGGGCAACCCTCACATGGAAACGTGGTTTATGAAGGGAGGCCCTAGAAATGGCGTCAAAATTTCATTTCACAAATGAGTTTTGCAGACCACAAAAATTACGATAATATGATCGATCATATTCAAGGGAAACGAGTTTTGTGTATGCGACGACGAAAGTGCAGAATAATCTTGATGAATTTATTCACCCAATTCCACGCTGTAGTATGTTTTTACCCCAATTCGGTCTAAACATTTCTTTCCCACCGTGAAAAATGAGAAGCTTGAAATGCACAATGGACAATGAGACTACTCGCAAAATTCGTAGACATGACACGACACTGTGAGCGGCCTTCGAAAAACCAAAAGGTTGGAGCTACCGGAAAAGAACGGCGAGTTGTGCCCTTGCGATCAGCTATTTGAAGCGTAATTTGAAATTTAGCCCAATAACCAGATGTCCTATGAATATTAAAATATTCCTAAAACAATCGTTCACCGCTGATCGTGAGTTCTTGAGGACTGACCTGCCTCAGTGTAGTCCGAATCCATAATTCATGATTTTATTCCGTTGATATTGATTCTCTCGACTGGGGTTAGAGGGTCATTCCTGTTCTTGGACGATGTATCCGCGTAGGCTTTGCTGCTGTCGAATCTTGGTTTATTTGCGACAATCAATCAAGGAAACTTCGTTATTTTACGCCCCACCTATCAAAATTAGGTTGGTTTAAGTTGTAAGACACCGCAGTTTGCCCATTTAGAATAAACTACTGAGAATTGGGAAATTCGGGGTGCAGGCTCAGGCCAGGCCGAGGGTGAACTTTCCATAACCCTGAATCAATACTACACTAAGACTGTCGTATCTACAAAGGATTCGACGGTCATTATTTTTAAGTAACATACATCCAATAAATAACTTGCGTAAAGGTTCATTCCCAATTATTTCTTAAACATTTAATTCCATTTAAAAAAAAAGTTCATAAGGCGTGTAAAATTATTGATGAAAACATTAAATTAATTTATTCTTTCAGGTATTAAGGAAATGTGTTTCTTCTGTATGATAAACCGTGCACAGAGGGAGGAGTTGAAGAAGAAAATAAACACTAGGTACTAAATGAATTAGTACAAAGCCAACTGATTACCAAATAAGCTGTTACTAAACTCAAAAAACATTGTTTTTATTTGGACATTTTCGTCGTTTCTAATAATTACATTCAATCCATGCCGATTCCCAGCATCTAAAGCCACAAAAACGGTTTCGGTACCGTTGGACAAGTCACGAAATTTGTAAAAATACAACTTCAATCTCACCATATTTGCCAGCAACTTTGTAAAACTCCATTTTAATATGATAACGCATCTAAACAAAATAATATTTTGTTTAGATGCGTTATACTCCCGCGAATTTGTGAAAATGACATATTATGTCATTTTCACAAATTCGCGGGAGTATCACATTAACTTACTATAGTCTCTGGACCAACCAAGAACTCTGCCAGCTTTTTGTGTGAATACCCCATCAACATCAGTGTAGTCGTTTGATAATATCATTTTATTGTCAAACAAAATTTACAAGCTACCAGCGCATTTACTCGTAATGACAGTTACGAGTAAATGCGCTGGTAGCTTGTAAATTTTGTTTGACAATAAAATTATACTAGTGCCGGAAATAATACTGAATAGTCTGGTAATACTAGTAGTTTTACAACGAGTCTATTTCGCAATGCTCTCTTGTATAATCAAGCCTCCGTTAATACAAATAAGTCCTTGTAACAATTTTACCAATCTTTGATAAGCTGTAATTTTGTCTTATCCCGAGTTTTTGAACTCTGTTTTTTGGTTGTCCAAGTGAAAAAATACTCGGAGATTGAATCTTTCTAATCGAAGATTAACAAATTTTGTAATTAAATAGGTAACTAGAATAACAATAACCAAATTTTGGTTCCTTTGAGTCTGACGAATACATTCAGGGGAGGGATAATCATTCACGACGAAGAAAAGTGATCTGCTTAAGAGTGAACATATGACTCATTCACACAAAATCGCATTCTTAGTTGATGAAATCGGAACGCTCATTGCACACGGCACTGGAAAAAGTGGTGCTCTCTCTATGCAGCAGCAGTTTTGGGGCTCCATTGGTTGGGAAGTGGAGCCCAGTACCACGTCGTAGCAGATATGCATGGTGTCAGCAAAGCAACCGTATGTCGCAGTGTCAAGAAAGTTGTGGCTCAGTTAACGTCCGGCTATTTAACAGGGTAGTGACTTGACCGGCGGGACCGGTGAAGAGAATTTTTTTGATCAGCCGACTTGTAAATTTTCATCAGCTGGGCAAGTAATTTTTACAACTTCCTGCTGAATGTATTCTTGTAATACTACCCTGAAAAATCTCATTGTGAAACAAAAAAATACAAGAACTCATAACACCACAACTTGTAAGCTTGTAAATTTCACTGATATTACAAGCTTATTGTGAAACAGGCCCCTGGTTGTTATTATACGTTATTGAGGCAATTTTGATATTCGATTGAGGTCCAAACATCAGTAGCGGACATTTTAACGATTGTTTGCCGAAGAATTTCATCTTCAACAGTTTGTGATGGACGCGTGAAATAACGGCAACTCCCAGTTTTTTTTCTCTCTTCCCAAAGCCTCAGAAAGACCGATGGACAGGCCCCCATCGCGTATTTCTCTTCGCTAATGTGTGAATCCTGTTAATTTAATAAGGAGCTCTCATTTTTCAATGCAGAAGATATTTTCACATGCGTCATCACGCACGAAGGAGAGAGAAAAAACTGTGAATGAGATGAAGAAATCGGAGCATCATTCGGCTCAGGCAGCCAACGAAATGAGGTCCTAGAAATTCTGGCTAAAATACGGATTTTACATAATTACATAATAATTAGTGCATCCAACGTCGAGTTATTAACGAAAACGCAGCGAATTATTCAGCTACGGCTAATATTTTCTGTACAGATCCATCACTTGGTTCATAATTGGAGTAATGAGATGAAATATTGTGTTCATTGAACTAGGTAAACAACCATACAGTCCTCTCCGAGTGGGGTAGTTGGTAACTAGCTCAGTGATGGTCTCGTCAAGTTTCTAACTTTATGAACTACCTCCCTACATTTGTACTTATATCATTATTGGGCTGCTCCGGAAATTCGCATGTCAGAACCTCATTTTCAAATGTAAAATCCAAGTTTTGTTTCGAATTCGGACCACCCAACCCGAATTCGTTCACACTCAAAACTGCAATAATTCGAATGTTGGTGTTTTTTAAATTTCTCTCGGAAAAAAGCGAATATCAGACAGGTCTACAAGTGACGACACGAATTTCAGGTCCGGATCTAGAATTCTGGGACTTGAAAACCCAGATCCAAAGCCAAAAATACGTTTTAGGATTGAAACTACAAAATCACAAACTCAACAACCACAATTTCTGAGACCCAACAGACCTCAAGTTGAACCCAAATTTGGGGTTAGTTTGTCCGTTCAAATGAACTGTTGGGACTGGATTCGTATCATTTGACGATCTTTCTTGCGAGCCGGATATTAAACGCAACGACAGCGTAAATTTCGGCTGAGTTGCCCGAACTTGCCGACGCGTGTTGATCGGACGTCGTTAAGATTAAATTTCCCTCCGCTCGGTCCACAGCTTGAACGCGACATGACAGTTTCGAATCGCGCGATTCTCATCTCGTTCGGATGCCGTGAGAAAACCTGAAAGACGCGGAGTTTAAATATCACCAGTGAGGCGTAGGCGGTGTAACAATAATAATATTCTGCCTCAACATCATTATCAGGGACGAAAATGTATGTCTTCAGCTGAAATTGGACCATTAAATCGTGGTAGAACTAAATTTTAGTCTACTGACGATGAATTGCCTAAAAAATGTCATCGTTTTCGTATATCTTTTCAGGCAACATGTTCTAATTTCAGTAACGTTTCAAAGACAATGAGCTAATCTGAAGAATCCAAAATATTTCTCAATTCAAATCCGTTTTAGGACATACCTAAGCGATTTATACGTATTTTCTGCAGAATGAGAACTAATCACGCCATAAGCCCTGTAAATCTATACCGTATAAACCGTAGAGAAAATGCTATACCTATGTATACATCCTATCTACATACAGACGTTCAAGTCAATCAATCTACAAAACATCAATTATTTCATATATGAAATAATATATAATGACTGACCGTGTTAATCATTCTGTACGACGATTATTCAATGAATATTATGACACACAATGTATTATGTTGTGAAAAAGTTATCATTTCTACGACTGGGAATTTCTTTTGGCTCATTCCCAGGAGTGGTCTTTTTAGCAATTGTCGACAGTAATGTGCTGTAAAAAAATTGTTTGGTGCATCTGTTTTTTGGACGCTCACTGACCGACGAAATTGATCGAAGGCCGAACACGTAATTAGAAATTATTGCTTTCACCAGGACGCTCATAATATGATATTATCTACGCTCAATTGTACCACGGTTAAGTTGAAACGGCTTTTACCACGTTTATATTAGCTACGCTTCGTCTCTGTCTGTTCAAGTGGAATTTCTCAGTCGAATTTAAACTAACTTCCCCATGAGCTCGAGACTTGATATTTTGAACATGGGTTAGAACTCGATTATAATACAATATTCACTTGGTTTCTTGTCTGTAAAATTGTATTTTATCAACCCCTAATTCTGCCGTTTCAAGGAAAAACCACTTATCTGCAACAATTTTGGCGTCCAAAAAATGCTTCTAGGTTTTTCAGCTCGACTGTTCATTGCTCGACTCAAGTTTAGAGTTACGAATCCGTATTGCCGCTCGATGTTAACGTTGGGTCCTATCGGTTATGCCGATATCGATTACCTAAATATCGAAAACATCGATTCGCTTCGATTAATCGTAGTAAAGTTGTTCTTCCCCTTCGATAATGTAAACTCCGAGGAGGCAAACCCATTTGAGCTGTTTTGCCAGCAAACACTCGTTTTTTGGAAAAACCACTTGAGCCAAACTTAGTTTTGAGGAGAAAAGGCTCAAGTGGTATTGCTTCCAAACCAGGCTTAAGAAGTTGCATCCAAAAACTGAGGTAAAATAGCCGGATATTAATGTTTTTTTCACGAACCCAGCTCAATTATCTTGATTTGATATAAATGATCTATCTTGATTCATTTATCTATCCTCCTGTTTCTCTCGTTTCTTTCTTATCTTTCCCTTTTCGATACTAATTAATTTATTAATTCATCGGTTCTATTCAAAAACTACCTAATTCAAAACCTTAATAAATAGTGAAACATTATGACAAAAGTGAGTTAGTACTTAAGGTAATGCGTCAGAAGTCGACACTGCACTAATAGTCGACACCCTCTTCAAAAGTGGGCAAAAGCTAAGGATAAAGACATGGTTTGACGTTTTTAGTCATAGGCTCTGACGTACTAGTTGCCTCCTACCAGCCATCTGACGTCATACGCTCATGCGTCACAGGCTCTGACGTACTAGTTAGTCTTCTGCCAGCCGTCTGACGTCATACACTCGTGCGTCATAAGCTCTGACGTACTAGTTAGTCTCCTGCCAGCCGTCTGACGTCATACACTCGTGCGTCATAGGCTCTGACGTACTAGTTAGTCTCCTGCCAGCCGTCTGACGTCATACACTCGTGCGTCATAGGCTCTGACGTAGTGGCCCGCCGGTCGCTTGTGTTCTGACGTGATCTGAGGTAAAGGGTGAATCAAGGGCACACATTTTTCCCGTTTCAGTTTATGTGCCAAAGCAAAGACATGAAAATGTCAAAAACTATGTAAATAGGTACCGAAGCCCAACTGTAATGTCAATTTTCTGACAATGAGTTTTCGACTATAGTTTTCATACCTTTTTACTTGAGTACTTATTGCAATTTGAGACTGATAATGAGCTGTTTGCAAATAAAAAGTCTGATAACAGTTATCAGGTTTCATCATGATAACAGTTATCAGGTTAACAGTTATCGACAGGTTTCGTCATTCCATCGTTTTCACTTTTTTCGACTTCCATCTAAATAAAATACATTCAACTGTCAATCAGTAACTACTTTATTACATCTTATTAATCTATTTTCAAGTTCCGATTGACAGTTGAATGTATTTTATTTAGATGGAAGTCGAAAAAAGTGAAAACGATGGAATGACGAAACCTGTCGACTACTGACTCAAGAGATACTGTCGACTTCTAACACATGTAGGTCGACTACTATAGTGCAAAACCATGTCGACTACTGAAGAAAATGTTGGTCACTGGTGTTGACTACTAGAGCATTGGGATTTTTTACATAACTTGTTTTTCCCTTTTCAAACCATGTTGAATAATATTTCCCGCTGCCAGGTCTTTTAGGGAAGGTTCTTGAGTACACAATGAACAGGTTTGCAATGAGAAAAAACTATTTCCCTACGTGAAAGGTAAGCTCAAAGATCAAACTTCCTTTAACGTGTCGACTTCTGACGCATTACCTTAATTTTAATAGGTTTCATCAAAGACTGACGAGGAAAAAATTTAGATAAATAAGTAACTAACTGTTTAACCTAAGTCAGTTCGTTCCACTTCGCTTTATCGTGTTGTTTAAAATAAAGACTGTTGAAGAAAAGAATTTTAAATAAAGTTATCACGTAACGTTTTTCAATGGCATTTATACTTCATTTCTCCAATTATATCCTGTGGCTCTAGGTACAAGCAGATAGCCCTAGGTTAAAACACTAGTGGCTCCAAGTACATGCAATGCCGAATACCTACTCCAAGTACCTCGAGCCGAATTTCATTTTTTAGAAGAAAATTTCTCATAATTTGATTTTTCGTGCCAAAATAAAAATCTTGTGGCGTTCAGGTCTCACCTTATTCCTTTAACAGAATTTGAAGTGGTTTTGCCGATTGGAGATTGTCTTTAACCCATAAATCATCTTCGAGAAAAAATGGCCCTAGGTACACGGCCTTACTCTACATGATTTTTTTGGCTCAGAGGGCGTACTAAAGCTCAAAACAGGTGCACCAGTTCATTGATTTCATTTCGACGTTTTCGGGAATTGAGCACACTCTTAGGAATAATCTTTTTTTCGTCCAATGGCCGTTTTCCCCTGTTGAGAGCACATGTTCATATAACACCGACAGGAAAGGGGAATAATACTTTAGCCCCTGTCAATTTAAAGTCTGGATAAACAGGACCGTCCGTCTCTAATAGGATCTCGTCCTGGACGTCTCCCAAGTAGAAAGTCTCGTAGGAAGAAAAACCAGTGGGCCGCGAACTGCCCATTCCCCGCCTGTTATAGTTTCATAACTGCCCCTGAAGCCTTCCACAGTCGCGTACTGTTTTTTTTTTTTTTTCGTCTTTTACCAGCCGGAAATTCCTTCGCTCTTTGACATTTAGAACGAATTTGGACCAACGGGCAAATTCGTTCAGATCGCTGAACGGTCTCGTTGTTTTTTCTTCGTTTTATGTCGACTTGTCTCCGCTTCTGAATTAATGTTTCAAAGCTGTTCAGGCGGTCTAGCGAGCTTTCTAGACGCCGCATGATTGCCGTGGGTTAAAACCCTCTCTTATGTGATCGAATATCAATCAGATCTCAACATCAACTCCGGAGAATTGATGAATTACGTACGTAGGGTCACAACTTGGTTGTATGAGAGCACAGCGTTAACCACTTCTGCTCCAATACAATCGTCAAGTAATTCATCTACGGCAACTGAGTGGCTGTAAAAGCTTCTCTGCGTTGAAAACCGAACAGACCCCTTACAGAAATGCATCATTGGCAGTTTAATGATTTAATAAGAAAAAGTTAGTGATTACCACTGATTATGTAGTTATTTCCAGTAATTGCCAGGTGTAACCCCTAGTCTTTTATCCTACAATCACTGGAGTATCCGGTGATGAATCACTAGTGTTAATCACTGCTAATCAATAAATCACTGGACGATCAGTGATGCATCATTGGTAAGAATCACTGCTGAATCACTGAAGTGATTTACATGTATAACTGGTTGATTGCCAATCACTGCACAATCACATGAGTTAGCACGAGACATGTTTAGTGAAATATTGCTGCGAATTTGCTAAAGATTCCCTGCGAAATTGTAGCTTTTCATTTATATTAACAAAGAACAACAAGAACTAGCCTGATCTGCATGGTCAATAATATTGACCATGCAGATCAGGCTAGTTCTTGTTCCTAATAACGCAGAACATTGCAAACCTGCATATTATGCAGGTTTGCAATGTTCTGCGTTATTAGGTTTTAGGTTCACGTTTTACACGTATTTTACAGTATTATCAGTTACAAGTATTACACGTTTTAATTCAATTAAGCTGAACTGTGTTGTATCACTTAATCCAAAAAATTCATTAACGCGAGTGATGCACTAATGATCCAATCACTACATGTTTTAATGATTCCAAGTGATTATTGCGAGTGATTCCCCAACAATGATTCAATCACGGATGTGATCCGCCAAATAATCACTAGTATCACTGCAGTGATTGAACCACTACCTTTTTTTTTAATGATGCCAAGTGATTCATGTCTGTAAGGGATGAAAGAGAGCGAACAAGGTCTTTGTGGTTACATATTTATATTGCAATATTAATTTATGATGGCCACTTAAATGGGATTCATGACACCAATAACATTAAATTTTGTTTCGATTGATACGAAATCATTTAATGTACTCGGCTGTGCGGCGGTTACGTCTGTTCATCGGTTCCGAAACATCTCCATCTCAACGGAGGTTCATCATCGATATCGATGCAAATTTTAGTGTTGATGGCAAATGGGATTCTGGGAATGACGGCGCTGCCTGTGCTATTATAATACGTTAAAGGATTTCACTCCATTTCCATCATCACAAATGTCGAGATCATTTCATGGGAATCAGTATTAATTTCGGGGTGACGAATGAGATTGGATTGATGGACTTGATCATGTCAGTGATGTCATACATTTGACAGCACCTCCGGTCTGAAAATCGTGAATAACATAGATGCAAGTAATCATAATATTTTAAATTATTTTCATACATTTTCATCATCCCAAATATTGCAACTTTTGCTGATGGTACTGCTCTATTAGCGGTTGGTGATTCGGTAGAGGAAGCAACCAGGAAATTACAAGACAATGTAATTGTTAACAATGTCAGTACGTGAGCAAGAAAATGGTGTCTCAAACTCAATGAACGGAAATCTACTCGTGTTAACTTGACGAACAAAAACGTAACAAACCAGTTATGTTGAATGGACGTGAGATCCCCTTACGCCAATACAGCGAAGTATTTGGGAATGACACTTGATGCAAAACTGAGATGGAAGGAGCATGTCATTAAAAAAATGCTGCAACTAAAGTACTTTGGCTCTCACAACCAAAGTACGTTGGCTCTCACAACCAAAGTACGTTGGCTCTCACAACCAAAGTACTTTAGCTCTCACAACCAAAGTACGTTGGCTCTCACAACCAAAGTACGTTGGCTCTCACAACCAAATCCCCTTCTACGAGTTGACGCGGTATCAGAAAACCGAACTAATACATCCGAACGACAGAAAATAGGAGCAAAAACCTAAAACTTGGAAAACCCTGTCGCGAAAATCGATTTTTGGCCATACCTCGAAATGACTACTTGTCTGAGCATGATATGAATTAAGTGGATTTGATGACAACTGAGAAAGACCTGTCGACATGGTTTATCCTGTGATTTAGTGGTGGGAGCAGGTTGAATCCTTGATATATCCTAAGCTCGTATAATAGATCCATCATATTGTTGGTACTTTTAAAAAAAACTGTTGGGAGGAACTATCAAGACGAATGGAGTAAAATAATGATTTACAAGTCGATTTGATTGCTAGTGCTTGTGCCCATATCAACTTACACAATAATTATCACGCATCATCCACTGCTACACTATTTCATGCCTTATTTCTTAACGTTCACTTGTTAACAGCCTTTTGATACCTGTGACTACTCGATGAAAATGGTGCGGCCCACAATAATATTATTCTACACGTGGTATTCGAGATGAATCTCGGGATTTTCAAAACCGTTACCCCGTCAACGAGTGAGTGCCTGTAGAAAAGAACCAGGACGATTCAACTATGCATATTAAAATGGTTACGGACCTGAATTTCTATTCCATGTGAAGTCGAGAGGTCCTAGTTTGAAACTCTTATAATTACCAGCGCCCACGCACCGTTACGACCAACAATTTTTTGTCGACTTCTAATTCTTTTCTAAAGTTAAATTATAACACGAAGGACTCATGAAAATCGGGGATGCCCTGCTAACTTGTCATCATGCTTCGTTGGTTCGACAGCCGATGTTGACTCTGCAAGCCTTGTTAGTTCTGCAAGGCGTAGTGATTGATTTGCATAAATTCTTTACGGGCGTATTTTTAATTGTTTCTCTTCTCGTGGTTTAATTAATATAGTTGAATAAATTATACCTTTCACCTAGAAACATTTCGTTTAACAAGTTAAATTCTTCAGTGTAAAGTAGGTACGTTTTCGCCAATAATGTTGCCCCCAATAGACAATGTATTATTGTCCTATTATAATAAGTCCTCTAAGTATCTGTGCATCCATTTGTCATATGGATGCATAGATACTTAGAGGACTTATAGAACATTTCAAGCTGATTATTACTATAAGGGTCCCTGATGGGTCGTCTGAATGTTGACCCTATGAATTCCAATACCGGTTGAGATTTACAATGAAATGAAACAAGGACATTCAAGTTACTCTCTCGATTCGATTCCGAATCAACTTATTTCGAGTTTTCTGGTCGTTTCGGACTTTCTTGAGGTGAATATTAAAACGACCAGAAAAATTCGGACAAAGTTGATTTTGAATCAAATTGGGATGGTTACTTAAGATGAAATGTACCTTCGAGAACACCTATATTATGAATATTAGTTAGATGGAGATATTATAGATGTTCTCGGAAGGTACATTTCATCCTAAGTAACTGTGTATCTCATACAGTCAACTTTGTCGTCAAATAAATGTTTCATTCATCTTTGCATAAATGGTGGGAGAGCAAAGATATACTGGAAAAACAGGAGATTTCCTGCGAAATGATTGCACTAGTTTTAGTTGTTGGCCAAAAAAGTATTTACCTACGCATTCTCTTGGCGAAAAAAGTCATTGAAATTCCCTACAATTTCAGTGGTAGTAAAACTCCGTATACCCGGTGAAACCCAAGATAAAGCTCTGCAAAACAGGCAATTTTTCCCCAAAAGTGCAAATTTAATGTTACGGTCATTTTTCTTGTTTCGTACCGGCCAAACAACTGTTCTCACACAGAAGGTCATGAGATAATAATTTGATGATAATTTATTACGCTTCAATTCAAGACAAGAATGGTGGTTCCACAACGAAAGGTTTCCTCAAAAACTAACAAAACTAACTGTCGGTCTCATTTGGCTGCAGCTCCAAAACGATTCGTCCGATCCGAAATTTATTTTTTCTCCTAAAAGGTAGGTAAGTCTACATGCAGACCCCATATAATATATGGGGTCTGCATGTAGACTTACCTTTTAAGGAAATCAAGTAACATTTCATATTATGAAATGTTACTTGATTTCCTTAAAATACCCATGCCAGCTCGCTAAAAAAAACCGTACTGTTGTGAAATCCACGTGTTTTTGGCCCACTGTTATTAATGTTATTATGGCCCATAACTCCGATTCAAAATATTTTTTCATCTTAAAGCTGATTGAATTGACAGACCTCTTATATGAAAAGTTCATCAAGTCCCGTAAAATACTCATGCCCTACGCTAAAATCTAAGTATTCAGTAATAGTATTCAGTAGTAGTAGTAAAACTCTGTAGACCATAATATGGGTCCGATAGTGAATATTGTTCAAATAGTGATAGCCAATGACTAGTCATGAGACTAGCAAAATGACCGTAACATAAAATTTCCACTTTTGGGAAAAATGATTATAATATAACCCCCAAGATAGCGCTCTGCAAAACAGGTCATTTTTCCCAAAAGTGGAAATTTTATGTTACGGTCATTTTGCTAGTCTCATGACTAGTCATTGGCTATCACTATTTGAACAATATTCACTATCGGACCCTATTCGAACAATAGGTACTCGTATTTTAGAGCATTTCTCCAGTTGTTTCGTTCAGTTTTTGACTTAAAGGGTATTCAGAACAGTGATCTCGACGGAAGGGCGATTGGTACAGAGGATGAATCGTTGTGGAAGAATGGAACTATTAATTGATGGAACTATTAAGATGATGTTGTGGAACTATTAATTGTTTTGAATGAATATTTCAGTTAAGTTCCAGAATCTTATACCGGAATATGAGATGGAATGAAGGTGATCTAACAACGGTCTCAGCATTAAACATCAGCTCCTTATTTACAATACCGTGGTCAGACCAGTATGGCTCTATGGTGCTGGCCTGCGGTCATCAGGATCCGACTCCCAAATAAATAAAATACATGTCCTGAAATACAGAGCCCTGCGGCTTATCACAGGAGCAGAGTGGTATATCCGTAACGAGGAACTCCCCAAGGACCTCGAGGTTACAACGGTTAAGGATAGCTTAATCGCCCCATATTAGGTACTCCTCGTATCAGAGGGTTTCGTCACATTCTAACCAACTCGTCAACGTTATCCCTCAGCACCGTCCCCCACCCAGGCGTCTGAGGCGACTGAAAAGAAGGCATCATTCTGAATTTGCTGAACAAATCATGTTCGTCGTATGGATCATGTAAAATGTGTATTTTATATTGTATGTGTCCCAGCTATCATATTTAGGGAACGTCATTTAATGCTAGAAGGTTAATGAACTACATCTAGTATATACTCGTACTCGTTCCTCATGTTGTTATCATAATTCGTTTGTTATCTTACTATTAAGTGCTATGCAAAAGAAGAAAAAAAGCTGTTGTACCTACATCATTATTCAAAGAGAAATAGTAAGGAAATTTCGAATAAGCTATGATGCAGCTCATTGCTTTGATGGAGTCTAATGAAAGGCTTAGTCAGTTTTGTTCTATCCACACCGAGATAGAATTGAGCTTAATTCCGTCCCAAAATTCTATGCAGCGGTACATGATTTCCTTGACGTCCCTCTTATTGCGTAATGCGCACGTATGGGCGCCTGTCTAGAGCTTATCATTGCGGTAAATCAAGGAGCAGCGAACCTTGAGACGCCAATTAGACCTCTTCGGCTATCGAAATCTTCTATATATTTAGGGATGGACCTCCTATCAGCTCGTTATAAGGGAAGTTCCTCTTATCACGTCGATGTATTGCTGATGCTACGACGAGATCTTCCGCGCTGCATGACCGCTTCCTCTTCTGAAACCGAGATGATCTCTCTTCACGACTCTATGTTCCATGTCGTAATGTCGATGTTCTAATCCATCTACAACTCTTACGCTAGAACAAGCGAATTCCAACTGGTCATCATAGATCAAAGGTGGTAATTCACTCCCAAGTAATACGAGTATAAGGCTACCTTAAGCATGATGACAGATCCCCAAAACGCCACACCAACTCTTTCCGATTACTATATTCCACGACATGTAATTGGTAAAGTTAAATACAGAGCGCAGAATTCGTGTTCCAATGCCCTCAACTCTTCACTTTGTGGAATGCAGAATTCGAACGTCCCTCCATTAATATCTGAACAAATTTAATTGATAATTGTATCGCAGAGTTCCATCTGTGTCGATTGTCAATTTTACCCTCTAAATAGCTAATTGTCCCGCATTTTTCACATTGTTCGGTTTGACATTTTCAGTACTGCCAGTCGGGGCTTGTACAATGTATATTGACAAGTCATAATATTATGCTTTGGACTATATTAATTAAGTGAATGGAAAGGTCGCCAAAGAATAACACACAGAAAACAATGTTTAATTATCGAAGATAATAAACCAAAACTTGCAGTACTTATTCGAAGTTATTCAAACAATTAGGATGTTCAATCCGGCTCATTATTCACCGAACATCACGCTACTGATGAAAAAACTGCGTGTACAGTAGCTGCACTGGTCGCAGCACAACTGGTGCTGATTGATTAGCTCAGATCGTTTTGAAGTGTTTGAAGCTGCGTATCGGCGAGCTAACTTGCTTTGCAGATCGTCAATTCCAATTCGATAGAGCCTATCGGTACCGTGATTTTTCCAACCAACGTATCCCTTGCGCGACGCCGAGAACCTGGACGATTCTGCCAACCGCGCGGAACCTACAGAAGCTGAATATCGGGATTGACGTTATCGCAGCCGATACGCAGCTTCAAACACTTCAAAACGATCTGAGCTAATCGAGCAGCACCAGTTTGTGCTGCTACCAGTGCAGCTACTGTACATGCAGTTTTTTCATCAAGAGCGTGAAGTTTGGTGAAAAATGAGCCGAATTGAACATCCTAATTTTTTAAATAACTTCGAATAAGTACTGCAAGTTTTAGTTTATTATCTTCGATAATGAACCATTGTTTTCTAAATTTTTAGTTTTTCATCATTTTCTTGTACGCCTGATGTCTAGGGTGTTTTTCGTGTAAGTTTATTCTGGGTTTTAGGTAAAACTCCGTAAGTTGGGAAAAGTGGCATAAGTACGCGAATTCGGTAATTTGTAAGGTAAAAGTGGTTTTTCATCGCTCATTATGCTCATCAGCATGCAACCAAACCAATACAAACCTACGCTAGCTTCATCAAAATGACTTAGGAAGTTTTTTTCGTCTCCTGTAAAATTAGGACTTTTTAACTTACAGGATTTTACTATCGATTTATTATAATATAATAAATCCATATTATGGTTTTTTTTAATTTGTGGGAGTTCGCGTTTATATTCCCTTCAAACACTAAGGGGTTTGGATGGAGGCTGTAAGTTTTGCATTTTCGCGGATGTACACCGATAACTGTCACGAGAAATACGGATCACGTTGTCCGCAGCGCCATGTAATGTTTATATTGAGGTAGGTTATAAATATAAGAGCTCAAGATAGATTGCCGATTATTCTTGAAAGTGACTGGTTCATTATCTGTACCTACACTCTGGACTTATTTACTTATATTATGACACGTAGAACATGAAGTTTGTGAAGATAATGGTGTGCAGGGAAAATGGTGGCAGACGTGCTCGGGATGAGACCTGGGCGTTCAAGGACGAGGTTGTGGATGTCTCGAAGGGGTATAAATATTTGGGAGTTTGGCTGACGGACACCATATCCTTCAGCCAACACTTAAATAACAAGTACTGTGAAGCTAAGGGGGCCATGAATTCCATTTGGAATTCGGTTCTATCTAATAATAATTCGGTTCTATCCTCTAAAATCAAAATTTTCAATGCGGCTGTCAGAACTGTCGTTGGTTATGCATGTCAGACGTGGGCCGCTAGGCCTTATGATGAGGTAAGGTGCAGAGATACTTCATAAAGAGGGTTCTCAAACTCCCCGTAAACACTCCCAACTACGGGCTATTTATGGAGACCAAGTTCGATTCTCTCTTTGATTTCCTCTTTTCCCTGCACGTGGACTATGTCTTGAAGGTCCTCAATTATGGTTCGGAACGATTCCCACAGATAACAGCAAGAATCGTCCTCAAAAAAAGTTATTTTGGGCCAAGGATTGCTATAGGATGGCTTCATCCCTGCATTGTGAACTGACGGAGGGCGCTGACGTCAAGACTCTGTCTAGCCAACTGAAAGGGATAAGGGAGAGATGGATGGACGCATTCAGGCAGGGAAATGAGGAAGGGATTTGGGCGGGTAGGTACCATCCTGTCTATAAATTAGTGGACCACACAATAGTTTACGTAAACGATGACCTCCCTCCAGACGTACTAAGTATTATAATGAGATGTAGGTCAGGTATGTTGTACTTGAACGCACTGCCATGGAGAGAGGTCGAGGTTCAGAGGTGTGCATTATGCAATTTAGGGGAAGAAGAAACATTTTTTCATGTTTTATGCCGTTGCCCTACATTGAATCCCTATCGACCATGTTATTTGGGGGGTAAGACACTTGGCGAAGAAGAAATGTTAGGCTACCTGAATGGGAAAAACTGGATTAAGTTTTATTGGTTTGTGCTGCAAGCATTCAGGTACTGCAAATACCTAACTGATAATTTTAATGATTGAAGATGTAAAATGGAAAGTAAAATAAACTGTTCATTTATTTATTCAATTTTATTTTATTTCTTTGGAAAGACCAACTCTAGGCAGACGGTTAAACCATGCCTTATAAGTGTATTATTATCATGTTGTAAATATTTAAAATGCCGAATAAACACTATTTTCATTCATTCATTCATTCATTCATTCAACATGAAGTTTGTGTCACGCCTGAAAATGAAATAGTTAGCATTCACAGGGCTAGACGCACACTTTCAATATTAGAAATACCTTACAACTGCAGGAGGTCGGAAAAAGAGAGTCATTCCCCTCTCAAAGAGATGTCTCTGTTGTTACCCGTAACAACTATGTTTTCGAACACTCGCCCCAAGAAACGAGGCATACGGAGGTGAGGCCTATTGTGCAATGGCATCATGCACGTTTTCATCGGAACTATAATTTCCACAGGAAGAGGGCGCGTTCCGAGTCAAAGCATCTGTTCCTTTCTGCTTCAAGTAGTCTCTGGTATTATCGAAGAAAATAGTTCTTGTTGAGTGGTCATTGTTGACACCTTCGCCAAAGCAGGTGGACTCGCACGGGATGAAATACCGTCAAACCAACAATATTTCTCCGCAACGGCCGTATTTTATTATGTTCAACTTGAAAACAAAGAGAGGAGCAGGTGCTGGTGACCGCGTACCATATGCCGAGCCCTCGTACTCGGTTTTGACTATTAATATTTTTCAAATGATCCCTTATCGTCCCCCTTACGTAATTCATGCCCATTTTTCAGTTAAACATTCACCGCGGATAATCAAATAGTTGATGGCGTGTTATTTCGTCGTGAGAACCTTTTATACTTGGGATATAGACGTAGGTAGTAGCAACTAAAGTAAATATTGTTGAATAGTAACAATATGGACCAATAATTCATTATAAGCCCGATCCAACTTGAAATATAAGAAATCCCAGTCATGCAGCATGGCTATAAGAGCGAATTTCCTAAGAAATTACTGGTTTAATACAAAACCAATTTTGTCCCCATTTATTCCCGAGTGATTCCCAATTTTATAGATTTTATGCGATATCTCATTCCGTTGATGGATTAGTAGGTTAGTAGTTGATGGATATAGACACGGCTCGTTTGAACGGTACCCAACCCGAAACAAGGCCCTTCCGATTTTATTTTATTTTATTTATTTATTTTATTTTATTTTATTTTTTTTAATCTTTTCTTCGAAGTCTGTGGAGACGGAGAAATGCTTTACACAAATCAAACCACCGGTTATTCAAGTTTACGCGCGAATTTTCAGAAATCAATATATTTATAAATTTATAAATGTGTGTGTTCGCACGCGCGTGACTGATTTTTGTTCAAATGAGTACACAGATACTAAGAAATACAAATAGGCCCATAAAAACACTCGTATACACTAAGTATTTTTAAGTCTTAAAAACACACACGCAAGCACAAAATAATCCTCGCCAGAATGCACGTACGTGCGTGTGTGTGTTTCTTTTACGTGTATGTTTACATGCCAATATACATTTACTTAAGATTGCTTTTCAGAAGTGATATTTTAAATTCTCTACAGTCTATATTCATTAATCATATCAACATTGGAAACCAAACCTTTATGTATTATACGTGATTACTGTTATATTCAATAACAGCTTTCAACAACCTTGTTTCATAATCAGGGTGGAGCTCAGAAACTTATAACTTATATTTATTCCATATTAATTTAAAATCAGAATGTACTTATTCCATAGCTTGTTCGATATAAAATCCAAGACCTCTCTTGGATGATTCACAGGAATCTTCGATATGATAAAATACCTACTGCATATACCTTTGGTGTAACTGGATACACCGGCATAATTAATGAATATAGAATATATTTCTTAACAAATTTATGTGTACCAGACTTTCATTAATGACCTCGTAAGAAAATCCGTTCCATCGGCAGAAACTGGGTGTTCAATTCTTTTTCAACGCATGTCGACAAGTAATGCAACCTTTTTGTACGTTTACAGATTCGTTCTCAAATTCTGATTTTAGAAGTTGTAATTCGAGGGTCTCACGGCAACTTCCCACATTGTCATTTTAGCGACTTTTCAGCAGAGCCAAAAAACCATCTGCCAATGACTATGTTTACTGAGTAATTCAGTAAAATAAATCGTGAGATTTAGTGTTACCTAACTAAGGTACCTAACTTATACTTAGTTAGATCAATCCGCCGGGAGAAGACGCTTCGAATGGTATGCATAACTCATTTTGGCCAAAAGTGACGATATGGGAAGATGCCGTGAGACCCTCGAATTGCTCGGAATTTTAGATCTCTTGCGAACAGAGTCGATCATAAATATCCACCACCCACCACTCTGCAGCGCAACAAGCCCACCCACCCACCACCCACCACTCCACAACTCAACAACTCCAACCACTCTTCAACCACCACTCCACAACCCAACAAGTCCACCCACCCACTCCACAACCCAACAAGTCCACCCACTCACCACCCACAACCCAACCACCCACCACCTGGAGGTATAGAGAATCTCTCATCAGATCGGGTCTGATTGGTTTCTTCTTATTGGCTGGCAACAGGTCCTCAGTCCTTCTTGTTATTTGCACTCCTTTGTGTTATGTTCATGCCTAATTGATTCAAACCCTTGGTTCCCCCGCATATCAATGTTCATATCCATATTTACTCATATTTGTATTTCTATTTAAAATCATGTGCTTATTTGTATTAACCTATATTTTTATTTATTATGTATTTCTTAATTTCTCACATCATGTGCTCTTCTTCTATTATTGATATTTTACGAGTATTTATTGATCTCCTTATCAGTACCTACTATGAGAGAGAACTCCCGTTGATGGTATTGTAGACCAAAGCGTTTCATGTAAGCTTATTACGAAACTACTATTATGTCAATAAACATGTTTTTCATTCATTCATTTATTCTAACCACCCACCACTCCACAACCCAACAAGTCCGTAGGGTGGTTGACTTCATAACCACCTTATGGTTACGAACAAAAACAATTCACAGACGCAGTCAGCTTTTGTCACAGTTTTGCTGTACAAGCTAAAATCATTCCGACTTAAACTGACTGTTGCGTGTGAACTTCCTACCAATTTCAACAGGAAATTAAACCTTGATTGTGTCAAATCGATGGCAGTTTCGAATAGAAAAGTAGGATAACGTTATTGTATTATCCAGTCTTATAGGAGTAACTGAAAACTAGCCAGTTAGTTCTATCTTCCCTCGTTGGAGTCAAGAGCTTCCCTCGTTGGATTCCAACTCCATCTGCACACTATTCAACTACTGTAAGTTCCAAATTATTATTCTACATAATATAATTCTAGCTACTACACTGCATACTGTTAAGCCCAAACTTGCGAATTATTATATTGATTCAGGATATGCTGTAAAAACAAAATTTGTCTGTTAATGATTTTTCTTTGAAATTTTGTTTCTGTTAATTTTTATATTAACTAATTGCTGTAAAACATTATGCTGTAAGTATATAAAAAAGAATTTTTTAATGTCCAAACCTACAAATTCTCAAAATGTTGTAAAAAAAACAAAAACATTTTCCGTTACACCTATAACAATAACTTCTATTAATTTTACATTGTCAAACTGATTTTAGGCCCTAATGATGGATAAATAAATTCTTTCATTTGACCGACCCTCGACATCTCCCCATCATTTTCTTACAGACGGTCAACACATCACACACACCAATATAAGTATTGCCCAGAAATTATACAGCATTATGCTGATCATTATGCTATGATCATTATGCTATGCTGATCATTATGCTATGATAGCTGTCATTTAAACATCAGTATTCTGAAACGTTTTCGTGGGTCATAGCAATTGACATGAATTTCTTCTTATTCTCCAAGGTGTATTGAATACTTACAAATTTTGTCAACTTCCCGCCTTGAACAGTGCGCCAACTTCTCATTTTTAATAAATATTCGAGAACCTCCTTGAACAGTTGATTCAACTCTTCACGTTTATCATGTATCGTTAGGTTTAGTTTCGTTAGGTTAAGGTTCATTCTATTTGAGCAGCTCAACTCCAAGAGTGTTCATTACCAGTATCTCCTCTAGTTCCGTATTGATTTTATGTACCCTATTAAATATATAGTACGAGTATGATGGAAATAAGAAGATACACGATATTTAAACTTCCAATTAAGCCACTAAAGCGAGAACGGATAATTAATAATAAGTAGTAAATTAAGTACAGCCTACCATTCGTTCCATCCCCCACCCCCGTCCGTAAATATCAGAGTGCTACCCACTCCACTATAAGTAATTTCCTTCAATTCTCTTGTTACTCGTTTTGTTTATTAGTCAAGTGTACAAATCACAGTTCCCATGTTCGCCTATGTAACTACACATAAATACACTTTCTTACAAGTCGGTAGGAAGCTAACGGTGCCAGCGCGTGTAATAGGAACGCCGTGCGAGGCAGCTGAGTGGGGACGGTTCTGGAATACTGATGAATCGTCAATGGTCACATTGCTGTCTTAAGGTAGTTAAATATTGGAGGTTCACTTCGCTCAAACACGAGACGAACAACGCGAAAACTTTGGCTCGATGAACAAACTTCTTCGTGACTCTGGCCAAAAGTGGGACCAATAAATCGGATAGGAACGAAACACTCATTTAGCGGAGCTTTAAATAAAATTAAATAAAATTCATTAAATAAAAATAATCAAATGTGTTTTAGACGACGTCAAAATCCACGAAACGCCTGGGATTTATTATGACCATCACACATCCAAAATCCTTCTTTTCTATTTGAGTTGATGACTTATGGTAGCATTCATTGGAAGGATCCGACATGGCGAAATATACTTATGGAAATACAAGGATTTTCCGGCTGCGCAGATGAAAATATCATTTGAGTTTAGATGAATCAGTACGGGGCCACCAAGAGCCGAACGCTTAGCTCATTAGAATTTCATCAAGATTGAAAGAATCGAGCTGCGCGTACGAAACTACTATTTGTTACTCGTATGTTGAAACAAACCATTTGTTTATATTCCTTGCTATTTCCATGAAATTCACATGAGACCATAAACAACATGACCCGTCGATATGAGACATCAACAACGGGAATTGAGCGTTAGAGTATGAAACCAAATTGTTTAAGATATTATGTAGACAAGAGTACAATGGCAAAACATTTATGTGTACGAAGAAAAATTTAACTCCGATGCTCAGAGATGTTTTGACGGACCACGTTTTTGTTTCAAAAATTGTGATTTATTCTCCATAATGAACATTTGTAATTAAATTTTGGACTCTCCGTAACAAGGTAATTTGTTAATGTATAATAGAATATAATAGAATTACAATAAAATAAATTTGTACAAATGGTTCAATCGGGTCATCATGAGTGAGGTATCCCTGGCTAAGAGAGAGCGTAGGGTCGCGGATCAGTGGTCGTAAGTTTGTTATTTCGATTTGGAAAGCATGTGTGAATAGATACGGGAACAAATAACGTACAGCGGACAAAAAGAATCAAAAACTGGTTTTAATTTTCTTTTTGGTCTTCATTTTGAGGCTTTGTGACTACAGAATTGAGTTGTGATTTGTTGTAAATGTTGTAAACTGTTATGTACGGACTCCACACAGACATTGCACTAGATTTAGAAGACAAATCCAAAATCTGTAAGAAACAGTTGGTCATAAAAGTATAAATTCGCACGAATGCAAACGAAAGATGAAAGCGATAGTTCTAGGAAATGTCAGAATCGGGAATAAGTTTTTTATTTTTTTGACTTTTTATTTAATTGGCATTAATGGTACGATACAGCCATAAAATACATCGTTCAAATTAAAATCCCTATTTTGAAACGTTGAGAATTAATTTTGGGAGGGATTGTGAAGAATTGTTGATCGGTCAATTCCAGTCCCATAGGAGTCCAAATTCCAGTCAGATGAATCCAGTCGTTTTATAAATAATAAAGGTTAGGAGAGCGGAGGTGTTTACAGCGACTGGTTATTGTCTGTATACGAGTAAATCTGATTGTGTTTGGCGTCAAACACTACAGTTACCACCCTTTCCGTACGGTCAAGTGTACATTTTAGAGTGATAAACATTCGGAACTCGTCGGTTACATTGAAAATTCGCCCAAGTTCAGGATGCACCACTGAAACGTCTCGAAGGTCGACTGCTTGCCGTGTCAGACGAACGGGGAGTGGAAGCCCGAGAACCGAAAGAACTGCAGATGTCGGTTATCGCTGAGGTGCTGGAGCTGCGATTTGTCGGATTGCCACCGTCAGCTGAACACCGTTCGGTTGTCGTTAGAAGGTTCCAAAATCCCTCCATCGTCACACGGTTCGGCAGAGCTGACACGAAATAAATAAAAATCGCCGCAAATCGGAACACAACGGTTCATTTCGTTTTGTTTACATCACTTTTATATATTCAATACCCTTTGAGTCCCAAAACTGTATGAAACAATTGGAGTCATGAGCTAAAATATAATGTACCCCTTCAATGTTCCAGGCCATCCCAATAATAATTTATTTACATGAATTATGAATTATTTACCTGTATCTACCAAGAAATATTCTAAATAACGTTATTTTGATATGTATCAAAAAAGCACTTCATTTGTGGTTTAAATCAGTTGTTCCTTAGTATGAAAATTTGCCTAAAACTCCACCATTTGATCACGCTCATGTTGACTAACTTTTCTAAAAATCTCTTTTTCGTACAACGCTCCGGATGATCTTAAAAAACTTTCTGAATCACAATCTGTTAACTGTGTGCAATAACAGCCGTTCCATTTGAAGTTTACAAAATACAAAATTTTGAACATGTTCAAATCCCTACTTCGAGTTATCACAATTTCATTTTAAATGAGGTTAGGTGCAATAAAGGTAAGGCCGACAGCCAAGAATCAATTTTGTGGTTTCAAAAATTGGTTTTTCTCGGTTCTTTCGGATGTTTTTCTTGTAGAAAATTATTAACTAAAATTGCTTCACTTCATTTTAATCTTTCGTTCACAACTCGTGGAAAACTAAAATTGACTGGAGCCTTTGTGGTTGGCTTGTTGTTGAAGGGAGGATTCGTTCGATTTTCGACGTCAGTATGGCAGTTTGCTGATGTTCGAGGTCACAGCGATGCCAATATTAGATTTAAACAATTGTCGTGCAACAACCTCATTATCCTTCTGTAAGTCTTCTCGTTCCACTATAAAAATTGACAGCGTCAAACCGAAGTAGACGCAACAAACGATCGATATGTACTTCATCTATTATATACCTACATTCACATATTTTGTACACCTGGTGAATCATATGGCCCTATGAATATGCACAACGAAATAGTCATGTTCCCGCTAGTTTTCCTTCTCCCGTCAACTCGATCACCAGGTGAGGAACAGAACGCCAATTTCACCCTTCAACATGAGACCCCATTATCCTAAATCATACTTCGCCTTAATCCCTTCTTGCGATTGTTTTTTGACATCAATTTTTTAACGAAAAAACGCCAAGAAAACAACGGAACAAACAAAAAACACCCCGTCAACCGCGGAAACGCATACATTAAGCAACGTCGACGGGCGTTAGTACGTCTCCTATTTTTCCACTAGGCAAACGGCTCTTCGTGAATAGTTGATAACCGACACATCCGCCATTGCCGGGATCCTGCCTTTATAATCTATGAAAAACGGCACCATTTTTAAATAGTATATGATTGTTAAGCGGTGGATGGGGCCGATGAAACTAGTGAGACAGATGCCCGTAAATAAAATAATAGCCGTGTATCGCGCTCATGCCCTATAATTCCACCATCTAGCGCCCGCCATTATCCTTCCACCATTTTTACGTAGACCGTTTTGTTTTTTGTCTGTGTTTAAGGTTTTCTCTTTTGTTTCGTTTTCTTTCTGGTAGTAGTTATGTACACGATGTCGTCGTTCTATTCGGCATTTACGATGGGACATATCGCTAACAAGAAGAATAATTAACTCGAAACACAAAACTTTTTTGATGTGTGACTTCCACCTTCATCCACCCAGCACACAACTGTTCGGCGCATCGATTTTTAACTTATTCCCTTCGAAATTGGAAACTTATTAAAGTGGAAATTATATCATTTATAAGGCTATTTATAATTTTTTGAGTTCAGTTGCTATATACATATAAACTGTCTAGGTACGTGAAAATATGAATTTTAAATGGTAAACTTGAAGAAAAACGTGCCCGTTCATTCGATATAAATTTAGACACTCTGAAATACATGTGGGCTCTGATACAGACGATAACCTAAAGTCAGATAGGAAAACTACCAATTAGCAGAAGAAATTTACAAAACACCGTGTATAATTTTAAAAGCTTTTTTCAATCAAATTTCGTCTCACACAAATTTGGTTTTCCCACAATAAAATTTAAGATATTTAGGAGCCGTTTTCAAAATCTTGTAAAATCGTCTAATTCGCGAAGCTCAAACTGAAGTTCAGTTTCTGGAGATAACAAACCCAGTCAATTTTATTATAACGCACAGGTTCGGCATGTTGTTAACGATATGTGGTGGGCATCATGGTGGCCTTGTTAACGATATGTGGTGGGCATCATGGTGGCCACTAACTGAAAAATTATGGTACAGGATCTACTTTGAATTTGAATGAGGAAATAATCCTTAATCTAACCGGGGAAGGCTATTACGAGTATAATAGTGTTTCATCTACTCAGTACTGAACTGTAACAGTGTATTTATTTACTTTGGCTCCTTAACTGCATTTCCCCCACCAATCTGAACGTCAAAGTGCATCCATAGTATTACGTCCCCTCCCGATCAGATCTCCTTCGGGGTTTAATTAGTTATCGTACAATTTTCAATAGATTTTGACGATCCGGTGTGTTGAACAACCAGCCATTCATTCATATGAAACATGAGCGTGAATCAATTCGGCACACAATGTAAATTGATCCATGCGAGGGAGATCGTTGATTTATTTTTAAATTCCTTGAGCGTTTTAGTACTAAAGTTTAGACTTTTAGTCCTAGTAGCGTTTTAGTAGTACGTTGTAGTACTTGTGCATTGAATTTCTAGTTTTTTCGCTTTTGAAATGTCCACCGATTTACACCTTCGGTGTGTGTAGATGACACCTACCAAAACTTCACGATTCCTTGTATAACTTACTTTCTTTCAAGTTCGCTTAAACCTCACAGAGAGTAAAACAAGAATTGGAAGAAACAAAAATGCATTATCTAAAAATGTCGATCCCATTGTTCACAATTTTACAGGAAAACGGAAGTACTCGTACAAACATCGGGCAGTTTCTACAACATTGTTACCACTACTGTTGAATACTTAGTTGTTTCGTAAAAATGTACGAATAAACGCTTGTACCTTGTTCAATTGTGCATGTTAAATTTCTACAATTTACATTACCGAATAATTTTAGAACATGTACGACAAAATCGACTTGTAACGTGTTCCTGTTGTTTTATGAAGTAGGTTTGGAAATAGGATATCATCGGCCTAGATGTGATACCTCATGAGTGAAAAAACCTCACTTTTTATAAGAAGCAAAAAACTCAACTGCGGATCGAATATCGAAAGTTTTTCGGTATCCTTATCTATAAGAACTTAGTTCGCACGTTGAGGATCACTAGGTGGTGCTTGATATCAAATTTTTGTTTTTGATCGAAAACCACAGTTTGGTAAATTGTAATTTTTTCTCCTACTTACGTTTTATCAGTTCTATTGCGCAGTTTTATATAAATTGCAATTTACCAATACAATTTATAGAATCTATCAACCAAGTTGTTCTTATTATTGATAATATTTCAGATTTCAGGATTTCGAAATAGAACCAAGCATTATAAGTGGGACTTCAATGTATCTATCAGAGAGACGAAAAACCTCTACAAGAGCAAATCCTCCCGGGTAATGGCGCGAAAAAATTGAAAATTTGGCAGGAGTAAGTTTCTAACGTTCATTTAGCATGTTGAGAGGGCCACTCTTGATGCATCTTGAACCCAAAATTGACACTGAAAATTGACTTGTAGTTTTGGTTTCAACTTATCACCAGGTCATTTTGTTATAATCTGATTACCAATATTCTTCAGGACACATTGTTCGTTCGCTTAGGTACGACGAAATATTGTTCGCTCCCAGTAGGTACGAGTTAACACTAGGCGTACCTGATGTTGAAAAATAAGTGGCCATTTTTTGAGACAAATAAACTTATGCCATTTGTGCCATTTTTGGGCCGAAATAAGTGACATAAGCCCCATATTGTGAAGGGCTCTGGTCACCACATACGTGGTAGAGCTACAAAACGTTTTAAAGGTTCTTCAAAGCCTTTATAGCTTTTAAAAGAATTCGTTAACAGTTACGAGGTCTCATCAGATCGACGCGGCCAGTTTTTCAGAATCGGTTTCCGATTCTGCTATCTAGGAACTTAGCTTTTTGAATGCCAGAAGGAATTTTTTGTGCAAATTTGAACTTTTTATCTCAATTCTATCGAGAGTTATCGTCTGGAATGACATATACCTACCTACATACTCGTATATAAATATGTATACATATGATTTTTGGTTTCCTGTGGCATTGAATTCAGAATGATCTGTAACGGAAATATATGAAAAGTTAGTGTAAAACGTTTTCGGAGATTCGAGTTTTAAAATTTTATTCGAAAATTCGCTAAATTACTTAATTTGTATTTAATAAGGATGAAGATCCTTACACTCTTTTATGCCAAATTCTTTTAATAGGTATTATTTAATTTACATACTTATTGAGAAGGTAGGTAACAATAGCTTTTGACGAGGAACAATTGTGGTGGGGGTTTGTTCTAAGAATACCAATTGGCGTCACCGACAGCAAACGAAGATATTTACCGCTTTGTATCAGACTTTGCACGGATGCGGTATGAGACTTTCGATATTTCGTATAGTTGTGAGACTTCCAAGGATATTGTGTATAGAACAGCGATCGAGACAGACGGTTGATGTGTTGAATGAACCGTTGCAGTGGACTTATATTTGTACCGTTTGGTTTATCCTCACCATTTTTCTTCTTCACTCGAACGAAAAAAATATCATTGAACAGGGAGTGAGTCAAGGTCGAGGTGAACGAATCCAATTAACCCTCGAAGGGTACTGCCGTACGGGAGGGGCAGGAATACCACGGAGTGCATTATCCTCGAGGTCGGTGCACTTTTATGTGCCAACCCCCCGGATGCACTTTGACGTTCAAGTTGGTGGGGGGCAATGCAGTTAAGGAGTGAAAGACTGAGAGGGGGACTGGGGGCAATGCACAAGCTCTCCTTCCTTCAGGGCTTCTCTGGGGGACCCCACCTCGCGTTCCGGGTTAAGTTCAGAATGCATTCCGTTGCATCTTCGGTGGGGACTTGACGGGATAGTGGGAACTAGTCAAGTCAGTTTTGTCTAGTTTTCTCCAGTCAGGCAGTTCGAGTGGTCGTGTTAACCCGCGTCCTCCCAGTGCGTTTGTGAGTCCGACTCGCGTCATCTCGAAACCTCGCGCGTTTCAGAAATGTGAAAAAAAAGACGGAAATAAAATAACCAATTTTTTTAAATTCTGTGTGTTATTCAGAAAAAAAACAAGCAGTTCGGAAATGTGCAGAAACAAACAAATCGTATAGAAAATCCAAGTTGTGAAAATTCTGCGTTTCGTTCAAGAAAAACAAGTTGTTCCAGTGTTATAACAAAATATGAAGGAAATTTTGGTTAAAGTGTGTTGTTTTGTCTCCATCAGCCCAACCTTCAATGATCATTATATTGCTATCGATCAGGTGCGTAGTTGATAGTTCCGAGTTACATTCATTATGAATAATTTTCGAATAGAGCTGCAACATACAAAATTGGACACCTAGTCAACATTTCACGGGTTTTCTTCGTGAATGCGCTATAGTTATTACAAAAACGTCAAACAACAACTAACTAAATCATTTATGGACATTTTTTTTTTCGAATCCATGCCAAAGCTTTGATAACGAAAATTAGTTAAAATTTTTGTTGTCAATTCTTTCTTAATTATTGAAATAGTTCATTTGCGGTTTTGTGTGTGTGTTTGTGTTTTTAAAAAAAATGGAAATCAGTTAATTTTTGGGGTTTATGGTTCGAAAATCGTGCAATGTTGGAATCTTAGGTAATCAGAGGTGAATGGTGTTTTTTCTGGAAAAAAGAGCAGGTACACCTGTAAAATACCTGTACAACTTAATACTTAATAATATTATGTACCCATATTTTATTTCCAATAATAAAATACCAAATCATGTATATAACTCAGACTCCAGCGAATTTTAATATAGATTTTGATTTGAAAATGGAAAACCAATTGAACAAGAACAAAAAATGTCATTAATGAAGTAACTTATTTCCATCAATATTCCCTTAAATCATGTCGATTAACTACACATTTTCATAGAGATTTCAATAATTCGTGGACGTTTGGTGGCATGTCCCCGCAGAACTTTATTTCTGTCGACCATTCGTGGACTTGACAATACGAGTATTTTTCATATCATTGGAAAACCACCATATTTTTCATATCATTATGATATAATTGAATATGGAAAGAGCATTCTTCAGCATTTATGTGTGTAATCTGCAGTAGGATTTAAAAAATTTTGAAGTTTTTAGGGCAATTGGTCGATAACGAATTAATTTAATGTTCAACGTACCTATACCACTTTCCAAACTCTCTGATACTCTACTGAAAACCTTAACTAGTTAATTATCATTAAAATAACAATAACCATAGTGTGATATCGAGCGTAATTCGTCGAAATCGCGACGCAACAATAATTATTATTATACAAGTAATCAAGACGAGTGTAATTGGCCGGGTGAAGGGCGTAAACAGTAGGTTACACAGTTATTTGAATCTACAGACCAAATCACCATTTCACACTGGAAATTTTGATGGAAATATTTAGTCAAAATACTGCAATATTATCCCTCGCGGTAGTCAATTATAAAACTATTTTGTAATAATTCATACGGTAGTAATATAGTAATAACGAGAAAATATGCGAACCGGGTGTAACATAAGGTATGAATTTATGATTTGGTTAGAAAGCTCGTAGAAAACCACTAACCAGAACCCCACCGCTGTCTATTGGAGTAAAATTTAGCGATTGTTAATACGATCGGATTTGATATTGGGCGGCAGTAGAATCACGTTGACGGGAGAATTGAAAATTGTTACTTCACCCGAACAAATGAATTGAAAACGGATAACAGCTGAATAAAATGAAACTCGGATAAAGTTTTGATGAATGTATTGGGTAGTTTGGATTAATTAAATATTAACTTCATATTTCTCGGATTTGGAACTCCATCAATCACAGGCTCATCCCACAAGTTTTCACTATAACTTCACGAGAATGATGTGGAGGTGTTCAAATATTTTATTATTAGGTTCTAATATCAGTCATTAGTACCTACGTTAATATCAATTTGAATTTGGGTACCTTAGAGATGGGCGGAGGACGATAGACCGACGAATTCTGGCCACTAAACGGATTCTCGGGCTCTAATATCAGGAAGGGAATTCGTAATTATCGTATGAATAGCTAAATAGCTGAGCGGATAGAAGGCTACCGTTAGAATTTCAAATCAAAATGGCTCAAGGCCAAAAAGACAATTTTCCGTAGAATTCATAAGGAGTGAACTGTAACGTTGTTTCTTCAGATTATCTTGATACCTCCAAACCCGACTTGGCTTCACTATTGTCCCTCCCAGTTGTACCATTATTACGCTTTTTAATAAGCTCAGGGAGGGAGAGAAAAAGAAGCTGTTCGACTGATTTATTTATAAATGTAATACAATAAGAACCTTAAGGTTTTTCTTACATCGTGTCACAATGATTCATATTTGAAAAATACACAATAATTGTCATCTACGATGATTATTATCGTCAGGCTCTTACATCGTTTATTAAAATTAAATATTTGTTAATAGCGTGGATAAGTGCCGAAAGTGGGTAAAGTTCTACTTCATTTGGGCTTCAATGTAATAAATTTAAATACGTTAGACGTCTTTTAACTTCTCGTAATTCGATGTTGGAAAAATACATAAATTAATACAGAAATAATTTTACAACATGGTTGATTATAGTAGATCCTGCGATTGAGCTTCAAATTTGATTTAAATTACGAATTATTGAGAGGGGGTGGGGATTGATTGATTTATTCACGAGGAATGTGGTAGAGAGTCAAAGCCTCAACGTTGAGGCACAACTTGATAACAGTACGAAATTTGGTCATACCACTGGTGCAACAAATAGACATCACTAAAAAGTGAACAAAATACGAGTAACATTATCACTTCCTTAAAATCAAATAAAGTCTCAGTTTTCTGTTCTAAATTAAACTTTTCTTCGTTTTCATCGTAAATGTTAGCACCTCAAACCATAATGATCTACTGTTCAAAATGGTATGCTCCCTACATACAGGAATCTGGATCAGATTGTATTTATTTGTTGTATGTATTGCGATATCCACGTAAATTCCTTATACAGATGATGTGGTCGCTTGAATTCCAAAGTCTTAAACATCATTAAGTACAGCAATTTAAAGCTTCTTTATTTAGGCAACTTCGAGCCATGTAATAAAATGTCATGGTGTTGTGGCGACTCGACATCATTCTTCAGTTTCAGGTCACATTGCACTACTGGGGCGAGTATTTCTTAGGACTAGGTACCCAGAGAGTTGTACTGAGGGTGAATCAAACGGTAGAACTACTTGTAACAGCTGGTTCAAACAACACTTGGTTTTGTTCATTTCGGGGCTTGTTCAGATATATTGTTTGGGTCTACGCAATGACGGAGACATGACGGAGATTCGAAATATTAAATATATTTCGTTCCTGTATAAATTATTATGGAGGTAATTATTGTTACGTCAGCCCAGGAGTTAGTAGGAAAAAGAGCTAGGAACGACTCCACCTCATCTGAAGTCCACCATCTGGTCACCTTCTCACACAATAATTGGAGCACTCGAAAATAGTGATTATTTTGTTTAGTTATGGGACTCACCTGGACATTGTACACAGATCAATTATTTAGACAGAAGGGTGATCAACCATTTTGGAACATCTGACAGCGTTTCTATTTTTTTCGAATGAACCGAAAACCGGTGAAAATAATCAAACAAAACGTGATCATACATGTCATGTATTTAGGTTCATGATCTGGTGGGGATTCGAGAGAGTTTCAATGTTGTCAGTTGGATATTTGACTACGTTCAGTACGCTGAGTATTTGGGTATTCGAGATGAGGAGTTTTCGAATGCTGGCGACGACCCGAGGGTTTTAGTCAAGACCCGTGTAGGAAGAACAAGCTCCTAGACAGGTCGACTAGCTCAACTCCAAACTGGTCGTACCGTTAGAAGCCCGTTCTTAGATCCACTTTCACTTTCCTGACCATTCCCAGGGACCTTTGAGTTGTCTAGGCATCTACTCGTGAGGCCCGGGGACACGCCTCGAACCGGCTGTTGGAAGTCTTCGCCGATATTTCCGACGGGCGACTCTTTTGCATTTTTTTTGGGGGGCCAGTTCGACAGAAATGGGTAACCTTGTGGTTGGTAGCCCTGCAGAATCGATTAAAAAGTGATATCGTGTTCCTGGACGGGTCACAGGACCTTAAGCTCAGAAATCCACCCAAATATTTGTAACTATCATTATGTATTTAGACTGTAAAAAATTTTGTTATACACATTGTGTACTGTTTTCTTGAATAAATATTGCCTCTACAGGTTATATCCAGCTTAAAACCTTCGATCGACTACACATGATCCCCAATCTGCATCAGCAAATCCTGTAATTGGTTGACCTCTTTTGTATATCAAGGTCGCCTTATAAGAAATCGTCATATTTTCATGTGTACCTACTTGAAAAGGTCTGTGAATATCCGCTCATTTTGGTTTCTTATCTTCAATACAGTACCATTGAAATCGACGGGGAAAAACAAAATGCAGCAAATATTTCCACAACGGCCACAATTGTCCTTCCATACGTATTGTTCCGAGTTCATAGCTGTACGAAAACATTGGATTAACGAGGTGAAATGAGGGGTACATGTAGCACAGAACACAAAGGGTATAAGTGACGTTTTTGAGTAAATTGAGTTAAAGGTAGAAATGAACAACTGATGTACCTATTTGAAAGTGTATTATGAACCTAATTATACGGAATAAAGTTATAACATGGCCAAATCATGAAACATTACAATCGAATTGCCATGGTTGTCGAACTTTGACATCGATTTTCTAGATTTGGTAAAAACGTCACTTATATCTACCCATTGTGTATCAGTTAGTATAGTGTTCGTTCGAGGCGGTCCCCACATGGTGTGAGCGGTAGCCCGTAACTTGCTCAGTGAGTTTTCAATCTAAATTTCGAGCCGACCTAATAATAATTTAATTACATTAATTACTGCCGCATTTACTTCTTGCTATAACTTATTGCCGACGTGGTTAGGTACTTGTATGAACCCGTGAATTATATGAATACAAATGAATTCCCTGTACATGATTCATCAATTACGAAATGATTTCTATTCATAATTAATTAAATTAATTATGAGGTCGCTCCCGTAATTCAGTTGGAAAATGAAAACTGAAGAGAACCCCGAGGAGCTAGTTAGCGACTAACCATCTACCTCGAGCGATCAATATTTTTCACCTCGTTTCACCAATTATTTCGGACAGTTATCACGAGGATATTGTATGCAGAACCGTGATCTACAAAGAAGATCGATGTGTAGAAAGATAGATGTGTGTTGTGGACGGTTCTAAATATTTTTCCCTCCACAATACACACTGTATAATAACCGGATTTGTTCCCTACCCTTCTACAGCCATCAGTTTATCATCATTGAACACAAAAACCACTATGTCTATTCGTTTTTTTTCTCGGTTTCAATAGTTGCTAATATTATCGGGAGCTTCTAAACATAAACTGGATCCGTTGTATCGGCAATCGCCGCGAGGCACCAGCGGAAATGTAGAATATCATCAGCAGAATATCTCCGCTTAAATTGAATATTAAACAAACCGCTGTTTTACACACCAGTAGATCTTGGTTGACTGTTAAACATTTTGAATAAAACTTATATTTTACTCGATTTCACTACACGGTTTTACTCTCAAAACAGCGTAGAATTTCGAATTTTGACTCTTTTTAGGCTCTGTTTCAGCCAAGAAATGTTGTGAGAGACTCACAGTTCATAAGTTATGAATTATAAGTTATTATAATTCATAAGTTATAGGAGTGGGAAATATTTAACATAATCGCTTCAAATAACCTAATACCAAATCACCTTTAACCATAAAACCCCTATCACTGGCATAACTGTTTTGAGAACTTGAGGGAAAGGCCTGAGGGCCTCTTTGTCAGGATTCCGTGATTATAGGTAATACCAGGTAATAGGTTACGGATAACGAATACGTGAAAGGTGTGCGATCATAACTGTCGACAAGAATTTGAGTGAGTATTGAGTAAGTTCCGAGTAAGAGCAACCGTCTGGTAATACGTTATGGTTTTAGGTTATTTTGGTAATAGGTTGCGGGTGATTCGAGAACCTTTCCAGCGCCCAACGCGGAAAGGTCCAGTCCGCGTTAGGCGCTAGAAAGGTTCCCTATTACCAAAATAACCTAATACCACAACCTATTACCAGACGGTTGCTACGGTTTTGCAGCGGGTTTTTTTTTACTGTTGAATCTATGTCTCACTCGTTTGTTTGGGACGCAAAACACAAGGCGTTCCAATTTTCTTGAGGAAGTTACAAACCAAAACCGAATTTGCATCTGTCAGATAGGTAGAGAGATAGATGAAGCGTTTATTAATACAAAAAAACATTGTCATACAATGGAATATACATATTTCGAACACGCTTATACTGCGTAATCTTTTGATTGTCGCAGGAAGTTTGCTCGGTTAAATACCAACACTTACTATACTTTATTATTATTATTATTAATATTCAATTTACAAGATTAATACCGTTATACATTCAGAACACATATTCCAATAAATAAATAAAAACAACTCCTATAACATCTCGTGATTAGGAACTTACAAAACTGGTACCCCATCCTTATATCATCTTACACATACGCGCATGCGCACGTAGTGAACATTAAACAACAGCAGAAATAACCATTCAGTAGACATAAACCATTCAATAAACATTTCCATTTGCGTTCTATTCTTCTTAAATTACTTAATACTCGTATTACTTAAATTGCATTAAATTTTTTTGCATCTGTCAGTCTGGCCCCGACGAGAACGAGTCGAATTTCAAAACTCTACATCCGCATCGAAGGAAATTTCAAAAATTGGACGTTCGTTCACGCCTAAAATCCTTCAACATTTGAGGGCGCTGGTCATAAAAATCCTCAACCGTGAGAAGAAAACCTACAAATTGAAGTTTTCAAGACCTTAACGCTGATACCTAACATCTCTCGTCCTTCATCGAGTATACATTCATGGTGTAAGCAAATAAATATTTTCGCTTCAGCCCCACGAAACACAATGAATTTAATCGAGTCGTGTTGAATGGAATTCACTTCGTGCCAAAGAAAACTGTGTGATATTTGTCATTACTCGCTCGGCATTTCATTAGGCGTCGTTCTTGGAAAGCAACAGCTCTGAAAATTTGTTTGGCGAAACCAAAACGGGACAATGGGGGAGAATCCTGACTGAATG
The DNA here is from genome assembly GCA_963920205.1 of Stenodema calcarata. Classification (NCBI taxonomy): domain Eukaryota; kingdom Metazoa; phylum Arthropoda; class Insecta; order Hemiptera; family Miridae; genus Stenodema; species Stenodema calcarata. The sequence goes on along the minus strand of OY986053.1, from coordinate 30,838,014 downwards.
GGATGTGTTTTTCGACTCGAGCAAAACATTCTCTTGTTCGAAAAGAAACAAAACTCGAGAAAAAAAATCTTTATTTTTCTCGTCGGAAGAGAAAAGTGTAGTCAGCAATGATGAGGCCAAAGCTGAAAACACACGAAGCTCTCACAACCTCGAAAACCCCTAAATATTTGTCGATAGGCACCCAGTTCTCCTTCAATACATTACTGATACAACTTTTTCAGGTGTCACTCATTAGTAAGAGTTTTCTATGTTTCAAAAACAGTAAATTTCACGAAAAATTCCAATTTTGCCAAGTTACAGGAGGCCGATTGCAGCTGAAACTCCATTGTAGTAAATTCACTTATTTACCAAAATTTATGAATACAATCTATGAATTCATTTAAATTAATCTCATTTATCAATACCTATTGGTCACCTAAAATCCAAATTTCGCCAAGTTACAGGAGGCTGATTGTAGCTGAAACTCCATTGTAGTAAATTCACTTATTTATCAAAATTTATGAATACAATTTATGAATTCATTTAAATTAATCTCATTTATCAATATTGATCACCTAAAATTGAGTTTTATGGGTATCAAACATTTGCCTCGCTTTTGGCTCTACGGCCCTTTCTTGGACGTCGAATCCTTTACTAAACCCTACAGTCCTTTACGGACTACAGGGTCCCTTTCCTGGACATCAACGTCCCTTTTCTGGGTCTATAGTCCCACAAGACTACAGACCCCTTTTCGTGACCAACCGATCCCAATAAGGACCATTAAATGGACCAAATTTTGGTCTAACGGCCTCCAACCTCCCCTACAGACGTTCCCAGTCCTCTCAACTACCATACAAGTACATATTGTTATTTTACCGTGTTTTCACGGATTTTCTTTCCTTTCACCGTGTTTCCATGGTCTTTCATTGACATTCGCTGTGTTTCCACAGTCTTTAATACAAGTACAAGTTATCAATCCATAAATACATTGAATTCAATTCTATATACGTCTTATAGTGTTACGAGTAGAATACCTTTTTGAGTAGTTACCACATACATGAGTCCTGTTCTTTCGTCGGCTGAGATAACGAAAGTCTATTTTCATTAGACTATTTTCTACAATTTAGAAAAAATCACAAAACAAATTTTCTCTTTTTTTTTCAATGGGCCGACCACGCCCTCGTTACTCGTTAACATCAGCTGTACTGGAGATAATTTGTAGGTAGCTACTTTTCTATGCTCCTGTAACTTACTAACCTAGGCAACGGCTTTCGTGTCATTTTGTATTTTCACAGTACTTTGCCATTTGGCAACAAACATAGAGGCGGTTTGCGGGCTCTGGATGGTCAAATCCGTGGATTACTCAACCCGATGTTTTAAGAATTCCAGTTTGAAGGCTTTCCCGAGTGGTATTAATTCATACTTTCACGTGTGGTAGTTAATGATAATGTGAGGAGTGGGGATGAGTTCGTTGGCGGTGGGGGGAGGGACACGAGTTTACTCTAACAGAAGAGCGAGAACAGGCAGTGGTGGAGGGGGGGGGGGGGTAATTATAAACAAACAAAAAACGAAAACAATACGTAAACTACCTGACGCGGCTCAGGAAACAGGGAGAAATGCAGAGGAACTTGAGTCCCCTCGGCTAAAAACACCGTTTTCATAAATTATTTTATCCTCATTCCTCCCGTGCGTTTCAGCGTTTCCGCGCACTCACACGGCAACACGCGCTCGGTCCCTCGTGCCGTTGGGTCCGAAACCCTTTTTGCGTTCATTATAATCAGAGCGAGGGAGAAAAATTTACTAATGCGTGCATTGAAATGCATCGGAGGGTGTTTTTCCCGACGTGATGGCGGAGTTGAAGGGGGGGGGGGTGCAGTGCAAATGTTTTTAATGGAAAATGGCGGTCATTCTATCAAATAACCCCCCCCCCCCTCCCACTCATCGAATCACCCTTTTTTTTCAAACGACAGACAGACTGCGTTTTGGGCAAATCTCCAGGGAGAGAGGACCGCCCTGTTTTTCCCTGTTTGTCGCAATGGATATTTCACCCCCTTTCCGCCACGAACTGCATGGGGCCAATTCGTGTGTTCACCTTGTTATTGATTAATTTGTTTAAAACGGGGAATTTCCAAACGGAAATCATGAGGGTGAAACCCCTTTCTTGCCTCCGCGACAAACCCTCGCTATTTGATTATTATGGTTTTTTCCACGGCATAAAAAAGACCTTCCATGTGGGTGGGCAGTGCAGGGCGTCGTCCCATGACTTCATATCATAACCATGTAATCATAATTTTTTGTTTGATGCATTTATTTCAGAGAAATTTACAATCATATAGTGTAACACTAATTTAGAACAGTTCTATATCATTTAGTTCTAAATAAACTTTAAGCAAAAGACTAGCGGTTAAAACTGCTGCGGCTGAGGGGTTTTATCTTTGTAACTCAATTATTGATGTTGCTAAATACTACAGTTCCCTTTAAGAACATCTTGTGATGGGATCCGGATTTACCTTGTAGGTAAGTTAAACCAAATAATAAGCTCTCTGTAGTTTTTAGGAACATAACTTCGAAGTGACATTATGATAAACAAATTCAGGAACTCACGTAGTTATTACTAAGGATAGATGGTCAATGTTTAGCGTAAAGTTTATTTGTTTCTCCCATAAACCTTCAAGTGTTCCTTCAATGGTAAGAATAGTGTGTCACACATCCGGTAACTGCACAGAATGTAACTGCTCTTCCATTTTCAAATTCCATTTGTAAAATATTTAGGAGTAAATGTAGATCAAACATTGTCCTGGGATAAACACACCAAAATGCTGAATACTACCTAACTAAAGAAAACTAAAAACTATTTGTTTGGAAGTTAGAAATTTTATGAATTTAAAATTAAAAAGACTATCCTATAATGCTTTAGTGCAGTCGTTGCTGGTGTACGGCGTAGTAGCCTGGGGTTCTACGTTCGAATCCAAGTTGAACCTTCTAAAGCCCCGTTTCCATTACAACAAAACTCTCTGCAACTTGTGCCGGGCAAGTTGCAGAATGGAAACGGTCTGGCACACGTCGCGTCACAAGTGCCCTTGACAAAAATGTTGCAGCCGACTGCGCGACAAAACATGTGCCCGCGACTTGTGCCCGGAGAATGGAAACGGCCTCCGACTTGTGCCCGGGACTTGCGAATGCGCAGACCACTGTTTACATCCTTCTGACCATGGAGCTAGGAAGGGAGTGGAGGGAGCGATAGTTGATTTTCTTGAAGCCAATTTCAACTGAACTCCAGGACGTACATGGCCGACCCTCTTATCAATGTAAACAAAGTAACCGCTATTAACCGTGGAGGTATAAAATAATAGTATAAAATCCATATTTAATTTCTTACTTGGCTTTATCTGTTTGTTTCTTTATCAAATATTCTTCAAATCGATATCCGTCTCAGTTAATTTAATAGCATGGTTTAATAGTAATATATTAATGAAATATTGGGATAATTTGAACGTTTGAACTGAGCACCTGCTCAGCACAGTGTCGAACAGGGACTGAGTATTTTTATTTTTACCCAACATCTCAGGGACATGTCTCAAGGGAATGGAAACAGTAAAACAAAACCGTGCTACATGTGCCGGGGACATGTGCCCGGCACAAGTCCCCGCGACTTGTAGGAATGGAAACGTAGCTTAAGACGTACGCGAAAATGCCTAATCAAAATTTTGCTGAAAAAACCACTTAGATTCCCTTCTTGCTCTTCAAAGAATTCGAAGTACTTGGTATCAGCAAAATTGCCGAAAAAATTACTTTGATTCACACATATAGAGAGTTCTGTTCTGGTAGGAGTAATATGAATGCTACCAGGGCTGCAGACAAGATCACTCTGCTCTCTACAAAGATGAATACGGTGTTAGGTAAGTGACTCTAGTCTGTTTTGGGGGGTGTCTCGGTGGAATGCTCTCCCAGTCACTCTCACGGGAAAGCAGGTTCCTATATTAGTTTTCAAAAACAATTTAAAAAAATATTTTATTTCTCATATTTAAAAAGAGTTTTTGTCATTTTTTCTTTTCTGTGCAATTTCTCTCATATCATCTAAATTACTATTATTATTATTATCTTTTTGTATGTATGGCAGGTAAGTTTCTTCTTTTCATTGCAAGTCTTGTTCTTTTAGACTACATTATAATTTAGCCATGTAATTGTAGGCTTTCATTAATATCTGTCAAATGCAATACCAATCATGTAATATAAATGAGTACATGTGTAAATGTTTACGAACTTGTGAGCACTCCTACCCCCAGCAGAAGTGATCTTATAGGGGGTCGTAGCATTGCCGTTCAAAATTATGTAAAATTATAATATACCAAATAAAGTGCGTTAAAAAAAAATCTATCTCAATTAGATAGAAGTGTCACATAAATTTAGGCCTTCTGAACGCCCATCAGTAATGGAGCCAAAACTGAAGTTGAGGTAGAGTTTAGTTACCACGCGAGACCTTCGCTTATTTCACCGGAAACGGGTACGACCCTGACACTGAACGTTTATGGTGTGACATACAAGTATGTATGTCCGTAGGAACCTGCATTATCGGCTCGAAGGGGAAGGTCAACTGATGTCTGGTTGTTTGTTACCCAGAGTCAGGTTATGTATGTCAGGTTACTTATATGAACCTGAACTACAAACGAACGCAGTCTTCTTCTCTGTCCGTTTGATTTCGAAAGGTTATTGCACATTGTGTAGTTGTCATTCGTTAGCACAACGGCAGAGTTCGCACTTCGGCAATTTCACGTCTGGAACGCCCTCAACACTCGACGATGAAGTTATAAAACAGATCCCGCAAGGACATGTCGGTAGAAATAATATTTGGCAATGATACTCATAACGAATTAATTAGAGAAATGAGTGGAAATAAAATCACGAATACGACGAAAAACTGACGGGATGGTTAGAACTTACAACATAAACAACTTACAACACATAACCAGACAGGGTCCTGGAAATGGTTTATCGTTATTAATTCAAAAGGATGAGTTCAAATAATAACTATTTTGGAATGCGGTAAGATAGCCAAATTTGAGTTTCAAAACTACCCAAGATTTTAGTATTTTTGGTTCTACTCGTTTTGCTGCTTTCCTTCTGGCAGCGCCAGGACGCGTCGTTATAGCGACTTTCATCAAAATCATTGGGGAAAGACGTAGTTTTGTGCTATAAACAATTATTTCATTACCAGAAAGGACAGAAAATTGTTGTATTTTGTTACTCCCAATGTTAAATACAGTCGACTATGCCATTGATTCGTGGAGAATGATTAGGACTTGCCCTTGGATTTGGTTGGTTGAGTTCATTCGTAAATCGTTATTCGTGTTGCTGATTGATGATGAAGATTGAATCAGTTTGACGAAGTGACAAAAATTAATATTTACTCGGGTTCTACGGTTACTCGGACCAACGGTGACGTCATTTTCCTCCGAAATCGTGGTTTCTCTATAAATATCACGTGGACAAGGTGAATATCTCAGAATAAGAAAATAGATTTTACATGGCTCGAATTAGCTCCCCAGTATGAAAGTGAGTCCGAACTTCCACGGTTTGATTCACGCTCATGTTGACGACTTTTTGTCCCCAGTAAACTTTTGAGCCGTCATTGTGAACAAACGGCTGGTCGTACGAAGCTCCGGGTGATCTTAAATAATTTTTCAAATCAGAATCTATGAAAGTTTTACAACAAACAACTGTACCGTTAGATCTAAAACCTCCATGTTCGAACAATTCAGCCCCTGTTTTTCACGACCTCTTATTTATTCTGGGTGGAAAACCGTGGAGGTCTGTACATCTCTGTACATTGTTCAGAAAAATCGATTTTTTTTACATTTGATTTTTGGATTCTACATGCCTTGAAACTTGAATATACCCAATTTCGAGGGGGTCAAAAAATTCGTTTTTGTCGGCCTAATTCAGTGGTTAGTCATTGCTTGCTTATTTGGTTTCAACCAGTGCAAAGTCATGTTACTATTATTATTATTCCTGTCATTCGGGCGATAATGCTTCAATCTTCTGCTTGTAATTCTTGACCGTACATCAGGCGGAAAAAGCGATTAATCAAATTCACGCAGAAACTTCAACATCAATCATCGTAATGGACCCAATAAAATTATATCATTCTGGGATTCTCGCTTCAGCTCAGAAGTGTCTTTTCCCTCCTTCGCTAATTATAATTTTCGGAATGGCCTCCGTTAGCTAAGAAAATACCCGGAGAATCTCTGGATATGGACTTACTGAAATTCGAGAATTTGTTATTATCGAGAGTGCGGACCTCGAAAAACATTCATTACCCTGATGAGGGTTTCTCGCTACTCGCGTTTTGTCGACTTTCAAAATCTTCGGTAAGAGGATACGTTCTACCGGGAAATCGGATATTCGTGAAAACAACTGATTTCCCCGACAGGCGGACGGGTCATCTTCGTGATATTCCGTTACTTTTATGTTCCGGAGATGAAGAGAGAGAGAAAAAAGGGTATTTTCTCGAGAAAAGGTTAATACCGGTGTGACAGGAATTGCGTTCTTTTGTGTGTCCGTATTATTAAACGGGCTGAGATGATTATTAATTATATCGTACGAGGAGGGAGAATTTACATTTGGACGGAACGAGGGGGTTTTTCGAGGAAAAACACGTGAGAGCCCGTGTGTCTTAATTAGTTTATTTCGGAAACATTCTACGAAACGTATTGTTAATAAACTGCCGAAAGGGGAGATGGAGGACGGAGATGGAATTTCAAACTCCGTATCTGCCCTTCTTTTTTGGCCCTTTGACGACCAAAGGTAGAAAGAGAAAAGTCTTGTATTACTTCAAATACCATTAAAAATGTTGCCCTCCCAAATAATTCTTGGTCGATTACAATGGTTCGTTATCGAAGACAATAAACCGAAATTGGTTTTGATTGTATCTCATCCTAATCCGTGTAACCGCCATATCTCAATTAGTAAATAAGTCACTGATTTCCAAAATCGAAAAAAATTGAGTTCTGGGTTGGATTCAGAGTGGCCTCAGGTTTTTTGGTTTATTATCTTCGATAATGAACCATTGGAATCGCCCAAAGAAAAAAAAATTTTAACCCCCCCTCAAAATTTGTTGGTTTACGTTTCAAGATACGTAGATTCAGAAAATCGAATAAAAAAAAAATCCGTCCGTCCGCCGTACGCCGTACGCCGTCCGCCGTCCGCCGTCCGCGCCACTTTGCCCAGTTAGCGTTGAGTTAAAATTACGAAATTTTTTTTATGGGTTTCGACCAACCCCACAATGGTCCTCGAAACTTTTCATAACCCTAGGTCAAGGGGAAGGGGTTCAAAACGAATTTTGAAATTTTGAAAATTTCATATCTCGAAAAATTTATATAGAACGGTATGTTTTTTATTTCATATTTAGATAGAGTTTGTTCCGTAGAATTTTTTAAGACCATCCGCAGCTTTGTACGACCAGCCGTTCGTTCACAATGACGGCTCAAAGATTGTGCCTCACAACACGATCTTGACTAAAACTGTTGAAATACAGGTCCATTTTCATACTAACAAGCTCTTTGGAACATCATATGGCTTAAGTGATGTCGAGTTTGTTGTTCTGAGGTGCGTTTCGTGCTACGGAAATGAAGGTAATTTCGAATGTTTGTTGGTAGGTACTTCTTTTATAGAAAAATTATTACCGACGTAGTATTAAAAACCCCAGAATTATATCGTATTAATTAATCATAATTAATAATAATTATTATTAATAATAAATACAAATTATTAATACCTAACAATAAATTATAATAATTTTCACTAGGTAAAATTGATAAAATTGACTTGATAAAATTGTTAATAATTAGTGATAATTGATAATAATAATTAATCTAACATTTAGGATCTAGACATTTAGACCTAGTGATCTAGACAGAAGGGTGATCTGTACAAAGAAGATAATGAACCGTTGTGTCAAGAATTTGCAGAGTTTTTCTACGTGTTTTGACCAAATCTGGTTGTGAGAGAAATGTGTCAGCACTGAAAATTTTGAGAGTACGAGCCATGAGCTCGCTCTTGATCCATGTATTATCTCTTGTATTACAATAATTGTAATACAAAATTATTTCTGAATGGTGTTCTGTTACGGATATTTTGAAACCAGTAATGACATTGTTGAGAAAAGTACCTAGGGAGCGGTAAAGAGTACCATTATTATGGCATATGTAATTACCACTCTAAAACACATTTATATTTGCGCATGTGTAGATACTGGTATTAGTCACATCAGTAATATAAGAAACCCTTCAATGACACAAACCACTACCCCAGCGGATTTCTTCAAAATGGTCAAATTCTACCGAAGATATTGACGGGAGCTACTGGATACATTATTACAATTGGATATTTTGTTTTTGTATAATAACTAAAAACAACCATTTGAAGAGCATATCACCAAAAATCCTTTGCAACAGGAGGAACTCAATATTTTGACGGGTTTGAAACCACTTCAACCTTTCTTTCCCGATTTTTATTGTTTTTCATCAGGTGTAGGGTAGTAAAGATGTATCAGAAAAAAATAAGTTCTTAAGAACATTGCATTCTCAAGTTTCCACCTGCCACGTTAAGAACATTGAACATAGATCAGGAATTTCTCAACTGGTCCACAGCAAAAAGTAGACAGTATTGCTTTCTTGGTCAGTTTTGCGCGTTTAGTGGCAGATTTTCGACATTCTGACTACGCCACGCTACCTGGCGTGAAATTTTTATGGTTTCTTAACTTCAGTTTGTCAAAATTGTGGGTTCGGCTGCGTTGCTTCTTAAGCGAAGATTTGTAATGCTACATTGAAATAAAGAAATGAAATAAATTTTATTTGGTTTCATTTGAACATTTTGGTCCCTCATGGTTCTTCAATAATTTAAATTTTGATTTCGTCTGCGCACGCAAGAAACACGAGTGGCTCTTGTAACTCCTATATTCTAGTTTGAAGTGATCGGATACAACCGAACGAGTTGGATCTTCTCGTCGAAAAATTCCAATTTTCTCGTCCCGTTTTACGAGGAGGCAGGATAGCGTATTGTGCTCTGATGTTCGTATTTCAAGTCAAGTTACGGTTAAACTAATTATAATATTTGTTTTGTTCTTCTTCGTCCCCAAAATCCTATTATTGATGCTGATCTTCATAGTATGAATATATTATTTTACTAACTTTTAATGCTCATTCTGTTCGATGTTAACGGAAATTCAACGGCAGTTCTAATCATGGAGATGGTGAAATACTGAAGAAACTCAAATCTCGACTAAGTTGTATTCGATCTCACAGGAAGAAAAGTCTCGTATGATATCACGAAGGATTCAAATGGAATGTGGGCATTTTCAACGAATAGCTGAATGTAGAGTAGTTTGGTGTAAATTCATTTGTTGATCCTGGGGGTTGTTCAACGGTATAAACTGTTCAATAATAACGAGTGCTTGTATAATTGATTTGGCTTCTTTCGCACCAAAACTACACCAATAAAATTATTAATTAAACGTGGTTATTATCAACTGACTAAGTACATGAAAAACATCTAAAAACCAAGCGAAGTACATCCAGATCTACTTGTACTTACCCCAGGAAACATACGTACCAATCGAATACAGTCACAAGAAAGAAACCCGTTCAAACGAAAAACCACCGCGCGTTTCAACACCTTTCACACATAAAATGACTGAACTGACCAACTCATAGAGCCTCCCCCATTTGAACCATTGTGCTCAATTCACCCAATTATAATCTAGGACGCCCTATAACGAAAAAATAATAATAAACCGCATTACGAACAGTTGGCAGGGGGGCAGGGACAGTAAAACAGTAGGTACAATGCAGCGCGAATAATAAAATAATAGAAATCCGTCGTTATATCCCCTTCAACTTTTACTAGCTACGAAAGTAGTTAATAAACCTCAAACATCGGTAGTTATTTTCTAGTATTGGTTATTATATTTAAAATGAAACAGTATTAATAATAAAATCTCGCAAAATTAGCGAAGATATAAATATTAGAGGTGGCAACATTTATATACTTTATACTAGAAATCCCTTCAGTTAAATCTTTAGTAGAAAATGGAGAAAAGAAATTGGGATTTGGTTTCAGGTGACGAGCGTTGGACAAAAAAAAAAAAAAAAAAAAAACAGTTTTAGTGGATCACAAACTACAGTTATTTTTGGTAGTTGATAAAAGTTTCGAATTTCACTATTTCAAACGGCGAGATAACTTGTGTTCAATTAGTTTAAGTTTTAAGTAAAGAGCGAATTTACTTGGTCGGATGAAATAGATGATTGTTTGTGGGGTCCTATGCTTTAACGTCGGGTTTAATGTTTGTGGATGTGGAATTTATAGTTGGACGGTATTATGCAATAATCATCCAAGTGCCAATAAGCTGCATTTCGGGAAACACATATTTACGAGCTCTACTTTTAAAGCCGTACGCCATCCGCTGCACTTTGCCCAGTTAGCGTTGTGCTGAAATTATGACATTTGGTTTACGGGTTCGAACCAACCCCACAGTGAACTTCGAAGCTTTTCTTAACCCTACGCCAAAGGAGAGGGGTTCAAAACGAATTTTGAAAATTTCCAAGACACACCCCGAGTTCTGCCCGTCAGCGATTTTTCCTGAAATCAGCTTTTCGGCCCTTAAATGGTTTTTCCATGACACCGTCCAGTTAAGAATCAGCGCAGGTTTTGCCCGTCAGCAATCCGGCCGTTACAGCTGGTTGTATAGTAGTCGGTAGTATGTACTATATTGTCGGTTCCTTGACAATACATTTTTAATTATCTCTTCTTCCAAACTCTATAATTCGTACTCTTGAAGATAAACAACGGACAACAGGGGATTCATCCCCGTAAAAGCGAAAGGTGCGATTATTGCCTCTTAGGAAGTGGCGATTCATCCCCGTAAGCAGAGGGTTGTGTCATCAATTCGTCCCGGTAACCGGGACGGGTTGATGACACGACCCTCTGCTCACTAGATGCCAAATTCTTCTTATCACTTGTCCTTCCACCTGACTTCTCATTGTTTACATACGTATATTTTAAAAAGTATACGTTATAAGGTTTCACACGGGGTTACGGAATAAAACCATCCCCCAAACAACTGATTAGTACTTGTATATAGATCAGTTGGACATATACCTAGATCAAGTGGACGGGGTTGCGGAATAAAAACATCCCCCAAACAACAAATCACAGACATGTAGTTGATTAGTTTGACATTCGCGTTCTATCGAACATTACCGTGGGGATGAGTTGAGGACAAGAGAGTTCTCTACGGGGATGAATTGACGAAAGTTACGAATTTACGAAAGTTAACGGTCATATTTCGCCGGCGGGGATGAACCGCCGGTCGCCCTAAACAACCAAGTATTCAACTAGGAATTGGAGCCAATTGTACAGGGTTATAATTAAAAAGAATCTAGTGTGTGTTGTATAGGAAGTCGTTACCTTAGTGAAGAGCGGAAGAATTAACGAAGTCGCGCGCCCGTTGAAACACTTTGAAACTCCGCTTGATAAATTTTGTGGGGGAAAAAAACTAAAATCAAACTCGCGGTTTTTCAAGCCTTCGGCCAAAGAATCGTCTGAGTGGACGAATCGGTACGCAGGAGCCGCCGGCCGAAAACTTCTGGTTGGCACGAGAGGAGCGTTCAACTACAACTATTGTTTCGACTAGACAATCGAACGTGGGAGAAGCGTTGGCCCAGATAACGGTAGAATTAGCGCTGATGTGGCCCAAAATGTGTAAAGGTGGGTTCTTTGTGCCTGACACGTTAGTTATCGCAAGTTAGTCGTAGTTGGGTGCACCAACTTTCCGACAGGTTCGTTTGTAGTGAGTTCGATTCAATATTCGCCTCCCCTCGCTCCGCTTTGAGGATTTTTATTTAGTTTTCAGTAGCGGGCTTTTGGGAGGGGAGTCGGTTTGGGCGACTCTGAAACGGCGAGATTTCCACAGGCCGAGGAGGGACACTTTTAGGGCCGATTTCACCAACATTTTAAATCACGTTTAGACGATCCGAATCGCGATTTACGTTCGTTAATCATGATCCGAAGTGCTATTGGATTTCACCACATTCAGTTAAGCACTAACCAGCCAAACTCGGCCGATTAGCGTCCTTAATCATGATTACACTTTCTTTGTTTACCAACATCAAAGTTTCTTACACAGAGCGTTTACATACGTCAGTGCCGTTTCTTATTTATTTTCCTACTTTCAACGAACTTTGAGTGTTTCTGTTGGAATGATATTCACAAATAGGTCCACACGTAATTCCTTTCTGTTAGTCTGGATGCTTCAATGTGGAAAACAGGTTTGAGTATGTAGAAACTTTTAAGAAAAAAAATACGTACTAACAATATTGACTTAATGCAGTCGGCAGCTGATTGCCTGAATGATGGAGATTGCACCCATGAGGTAACCTTTTCATCTTTCTTCTAAGGTTTGACATGTCCTTGAGGAAGTGTCAAATGAGATACGAAACGCCAGAGACATTAAACAACACACCTTCCCCCTGTCAAGCCAATAACTTCGTACCCTGTTCGGGATGATAAAAAAACCCAGTTGCATGGAGCGTGTTTATCTGGCTTAGAATAATTCACACAAACACAGCATTATAATGTATATTGATAAATATAAATTATTTAACTCACTACGTTCTGTGCAATAGTAGATACTCACCTGAAACAAAACCAAAGGTTAGACGTTAGCAAACATGAAAATCGCCTGACATTAAAATTTAGCACACATGTGTGGTTATCATGTAAGAATCAGATGAGTCGATCTGATCCTGATACTTAGAAAGTAAGTAGGTAGTTGTTAAGATGACTCAGATCTGATTTCAGTCACCTATACCTAAACAAATGAAACAACGATGAACAAAGAAAAAACGTGAGCGTAATCGATTTTAATGTCTGATAATCATGTCACTAGACTATCAGCAACAACGATTAATCATAAAAATTAAGACAACCCACCTCAATTTTGAACAAATTACCTACTCATTCGAAATTAGCGCAAGAAATCTCAAAATTTATCATTATCAATTAAACTATCAAAAGTTGTAGGTATGTATTTCCTTTGAAGAAGACGATAGTGTTTAAATTAATTTGCTAAATTATTGTTGATTTATTATTAAATACGTAAATTTTATGTATGAATGTGTGTGAAACCATAAACCGAGTGCAAAAATACCAAAAAGTACTTCTTCGTGGCTACGGCTACTGGCTAATGCCTGTAGGTACCTACTTGTAACCGATCGGATTTATAAGTACAGGTACCGACATAATATGTAATTATATTATAGTAAAATTAGAGGTATATCAGGTTTTAATCGTTGCCTTTATTATAAATCTAGCGATCATTGGCTTTACATCTGCTAATTTTGTATACCAAATTACAGCTTCATAGTTTGTGAACAAAATGAAAACAGTTATGCCCATAGCTCTGCTATTCGTACAGTCACAGGTTATGGCAAAAAGGAAATGTTTCGTAAAATCAAGAGCTTTGCGACGGGTGTTATACGATTTTTGTACGATCATTTTTCTAGCAACGGTTTGATTGTAAGCGGAAATCTTTGTCTGTAATTCTTGATGTAGGAGGGTGGTGGGAGGATGGTGGAGGTGAAGGGAGGAGGTGGTAGCCCCCCTCCCTCGATATTATTACATTATATGATTACATTAAATATGATACGTTATTACTACCACCTTCCTACATGGCCGCCATCATCTCCTTGTGATTTTGAGCTCTCGTTATGGGCTTGAGCTCTCGTTATGGGCTTGAGCTCTCGTTATCCTCTTGATACCAAGTTGTCCTCCCTTCTCCTCCTCCCTCTACCGTCCCCCCTTCACCCTTCCCCTCCTTCCACCACCATTGAGGTAAAGTAGGTAAAGTTCCTAACAAGGCCCTGAAATAATGAAATTACATACTGAAACGTGGAATAGGTTTGTGAGTAAGTATAGGTATTTCGGGGAGAATGGAAAAAACATCGATGTGTGATAAATATCGATGTTTAAAGAAAAACGCCGAATGTTTTAAAACATCGAGTATTCGATACCCATCCTCAGTTTCCTGGGATGTGGTTTCCAAAAAAACTTTCACTCGACCAATTGCCGTCGTCTTTCACTCCAACCTGATCAATTAAGACACCCCTATTTCAGGCGATCAAGTCTACTACAGCGACATGGACGTATAGTTGGAGGCGTACCAAGAAGTTTGACCTACATCTCTCGGCCAGGTGAGTTTATATGATCAAGAAATCACGTCCCTACAGCCACAACTAGCATTAAACAGTGAATGACTGCCCACAATGCAGATCATACGCAGGTAATCGTGACTTGATTATGAACCACAGTTACAGGCGATTGTGTCCACACATCATTCAGTTGAGACAATGAAGAGTCGGTTATGCGAGTCAATCTGCGGTGGACACAATGGCCTTCTATTCGCGAATGTTCAAGTGTTTCGAGGGATTCACAATACGGAAATGTGCAAGCGTGCAGTTGCTCCAATTTCGTTTACTCCGCCGGACTGTCAAGAGGGTTATTGTGCTCGGAGCGGTGCCCCGGAATATCGCCTTTTCCCCGAGAGGTCGTTTTTCAAGGATTTGTAAGTTTTTGGCCTAAAAACTGTCGTAACTTCAGTGGAAATGCAATTAATTAGAACTGAGTTTGTGTATGTCAACTTCAATGACGGAATCTGCCGCTAACTTATGGTATATGAGACAGTAACAAATCACATACATAACATTCAACATACATTTAACCCTCTACGGCCAGGTGGTCTACGCGTCACACATGGGCCATATCGGCGTTCACTGTACGTCACCCTCTTTTTGCGTCCCCAACTGTTGAATTTCGAACTTTAATGCATTCTCCATCCTTATTCACTTTCATAGAAGATTCCCGGATGTTTTTCTCTCCGCAAGAGCTCAATCAGATGTGGTAAAAATTATTACCGTGGAGAGGGGGGGGGGCAATTTCAATAAATTTGAACAACCGTTAATTTGTAAGAAAAAAATCGAAAATCACAAAAATATCTCGCAGTCATGAAATGTGTATGAGTCAGTCACGTAAGAATTAGTGTTTAAAATTGGGTTTAGCACCATAGAAGTGCAACTTATTCGTCATCGTCGTTCCCCGCCGGATCATATTGTCAACGACCTGTGGAAGAATGTGTTCATCACCATCAATTTCTGAATCGGGTTAATCAGGAGGTACTGAATTTGTGTATTTCAACTTCAATGACGGAATCTGCCGTTAGCATACGGTAGATGAGGCCCTCGACAACGCCGAAACAGTAATTTAAATTCTAAATACATCACATCCGACTCAAGCAGCATTACACCTCATCAATCCCACAAGTAAATTCTGTAATAAATCTAAATGATCTATTTACCAGCTCATGACGCATTGGCAACCAAACAGAAGCGCTGGACTTCCGAATGGCTTCCTCAGCGGTAGACCGCATTCGTCTGGACGTGAATACTTGAATACAACCTACACGAAACATCATCGAAATTTTAGTTTCATTAGAAAATAGACAACCTCATTGGTAGAAACACTCGCCGATGACAAACGTACAAACTCCCTTTGCATTTTTGAACTATGGCGTGAAGAAATAGAAACATGAAATATTACAGGCTGTCTACAGTGCGGTCTGTTTTATTATGATTTAGTGAGAATACAGAATTGTTTGTATTCAATGCGACCTGTCTCGGTGGTTAAGAGAACGTTCGGTTGTTCGTGTAGGAAGGTTCGACTTCATCATATTTTGAATACTTCCTTTCGCGTAAATATTTCAGGTACAGGATAGTCGTGGCTTGTTTTCTGGATTATTGAACGTAACTATTCAAAATATAGTCAACAACCACTCGAGATGATCCGTGACATTAAAACCACCACAGTTCATAGAGAAACCAAGAAACATCAAACAATCCACTAATGTACAGGGTGTGCTATTTTGTCCCAATTCATATGGAGTATCAATGGGTGGAAGTTTCAAATTCGGGAAATTTGAGCATTCATAATGCAAAATCTTTATTATAAAAGGCGCTTTTTTTGGTGGATCGACATGGACAATTGAATTCTGATTGAAGAGACCCTCTTAAACTCTCTACGGCCAATAGTTTTGGAGGTAGTACGGTTTTTATAGGGTAATGTCGATGAAAAGAATATGATCCAGTATCCAGCGAAGAATAGAGATTTGGGCAGAAACAGCATTCTGCTCGGAAATAATTTAACCTTTTGTGTCGTGATTTTCAGTTAATTTTCTAAAAGCAATAATATAACTCATTCCATATCAACTCGTTGCAGACATACAGAAATCACTAGTATAGTAAAAGGTAGATTTTATACTTCATGAAATTGCCGCGAGGAGTAATTAGTATTACATGTAATGAAAAATACCTAATCGAAATTCACTAGTAGTCTGCCTGCAGAGCTCCTTTCCGGTAAAACTCGTTAAAAATGGAGTGTCGCCATTTGATTTGGCTCCTAATTTCATTTATGCGTGTCAACCGAACCATTGAATACGGCCGAAAATTTGAGCTCGTAGGTACAAAAACATGAAACGGAGATACAGAAATAGCGCTCGTAACAGAAACTTCCTGGTACACTTCGAATAGTTGATGCAGTATTCGGAGGATCGGATTGTTAATGAATACTGCGTTCCGAATAATTCAATTAAATCGGGTCATGATTGCGTCGATTAGTGATATTGGACCAATAATAAAATCTACGATTAAAAAGAATATTCAGCAGCGTTTCTCGCGCGAACAATGAAGAGTCAGGATTCACAGAGGTTTTGGAAGTGAGAAATTAGAGAACCGACGACATGGCACAGTGGATAGTGGAACTCGTTAATAAGAAAATAGCAAATCATTATTGAAACTACTGTCGGGCAAGACCAATTTATGACAGTTTTTCACCGCGGCCCCTGGTGATTGTAACACCATACCTATCCGCCAGCAGGATAATTAAACAACCTGCACCGAGGGGTCATAATAAAATTAATGAACGTTTCGTTTTGTTTTAATAACCGAATTAATACTTGCCGGGCGAAGGGGAAGTGGGAAAATAATGAGATGGTAAAAAGACCCGCGAGTACAGGCTGTGTTGACATTACGGTTCGAGGTTGATTGGAAATGATAAGGCCGAGGAAGGTGAACATTTTGATTTCTAATACAGCAAAAAGACCTCAAATTGATGCGATCACTTAGTTTTCGTAGTACGTAATGTAACGGTATCATAACTTTCACTGAATATTCTTTTTTCTAGTCTTTATATGGTCATTTTTGACTCTTTCGTTATTCAAAAAGGCACTTGATTTCCATTAATTAAAATCAGCTTAACATTATCAACCATTCTGTTGGAATACTACACCTAGTATGAAAAATTTAGGGAATGTATATGTACCTATACAAAAACTAAAAATAGCAGAATGCTACTGGTTATAAATACCTACTTCTGAATACCGTGTAACTCAAGATAGTCATGATTTCTAAGGCAAGCTGTAAATGCTACACTTTGTCAGTTTCTTGAGTATAGAGTAGGAGTTTTCATTTCTGTGGGATGGAGTTGCATACAGCTTCTAGAGGTTCGGGCAAGTGAGATTTTAGGGTTTAGTACGTCCTTGTTTAGAAGAAATCGGGTAGGAAATGTGTGTTGAGAGTCGTTTGTGCACAGGAACGGTAATTTGGAGAAGTACATCAACAGAATTTTCACCAAAAGCTGACCAAGAAGAAAAAGTGTTGCATCTTGCATGTACGATCACAGGGGTAACTCTTCGGCTTAGTAATCATGATCTTAATAATTAAGATCATGATTACTAAGACGAAGAGATACCCCATAATTATACATAATTATTATGTACTTTTGAAGCGTGACTAACGTCTTAGGAGTAGTCGGGAAGATCCCCCCCCCCCCCCCACCAACCGCAATTACTAGAATGTGCTTCTGCAGAGCTGATTGAACCTGCGACGTGTATACCGCCTACAACAAATCCCATAAAATCGTTTCATATTCGACGATGAGTAGTCAACGAATGCATGCCAAGTCAACTTATCATCTAACACTGTAGTTGTACTTAGAAACTCGCTCAATAGATGGACATGAGCAGGTAAGATTACTCTGACAGGAATGGACAGTCAACTTCTGGCCTGGATGCAAATTCTTAGTATTGCCGAAAAGAAGGTAGTTTTTGAAAAATTTCGTAAATTTAGTATGCTCGATGAAAGCCAGTCACAAGCCGAGTTCAATTATTGAAAGAGCTATTATAGCTCTTGCATTTAACCAAACAACTCGTCCCACTCATCACGCTCATCAACCAAAACCCCGGTATCATAGGCGCATTGATAAAATTTACCCAGAGAGGAGAGGGCAGGTTGCAAATTCGCATAAATCAGAAATAACGAAGGGCCCAAAGTGCTGCCTGTATTACTTCATATTCCACTCTGCAGCTGGCACCCATACAATCATCTATTGATACAAACTGGTGCCCATCACATAAATAGGAAGTAAACCAGTTCAGGCTAGACCCTCTAATACCAATCTCCTCAAGTCTATACAAAAGTACGTCCCTAGCGATGGAATCATAACACTTTGACTGATCCAGAGAAATTTTTTTTTTTTTTTTTTCTAATATATATTTTATTATTGCTCCAAGATATAGATCTCATTAACAATATTCGTCTGACCTAATTATATTACAATACTTGGCATTTAGGGCTAACGATACATAACTTAGTCCTTTGTCTTTATGATTTATTGCACACACTCACTCCCTACACAAGCTCATGTGGTTTAGTGCGCTTGAGGCGCCGCGTCAACTCATGTACTTCGAGAAGCTGGACAACTTCTTCATTGACATGGTTTTTAAGTCTCTCAAGATGAGCGTTAGCGCGCTGCTTTATCACTTGGTCAATGCTTTCCATCTCAAGGTCGCGATGTAGAGCGTCGTTGCGGATATACCACGGCGCATTGGTTATGCATCGTAGTACGGTATTCTGAAAGCGTTGTATCATCTGCCTGTTTGATAGAGCCGTACAGCCCCACAGTTGTGCTCCGTAGACCCACGAAGGCCTAAGTACTTGAGTGTACAGAAGCAGTTTATTTTGAAGTGACATTTTTGATCGCCGGCCGATGAGCCAGTACATTTTCCTGAATTTTAAGACAAGTTCTGTCTTTTTCTTTTTGACGTGTTCTTTCCACCGGAGCTTGGCGTCTAGCGTCATGCCCAGGTATTTGGCGTGATTCGAGTAGGGAATCACCACATTGTTGAGAAAAGCCGGGATGTAGTTGATCTTACGGTTGGTGAAATCAATGTGCACCGACTTTGTCTCGTTCAGTTTGATTCTCCACTTAGCGGTCCAGCGAGTGATTTTGGAGATTGATCTGTTCAGTTTGCTGATAGATTCATTGTTGTTCTCCCCAACCGAGAGAACCGCAGTGTCGTCTGCAAAAGTTGCTGTTGTGTTGCATTCTAGGTCCGGTAGGTCGCTCGTGTACAGTATGTATAGGGATCCAGAGAAATGTAAAAATGTTTGAAAAACTCCTGAAGAACGCTTTTAAGAACGGTCCCACAAGGGCTAACTAATTTTTTTGGTAAAATGATTTAGCAACGGATACGTATGCTTATCCCTCAGTCCGTCTTTCTAGCTCATTGGTTTGACCTTTACTTAATGCAATTGCCGTTTTTGGTCTCCCCTGAAAGGTTGGGAAAACTGAGTTAGACCTTGTGCGTTCTTAAGGGAGTTTCGTTATTTCTTACTAAAATAGGTACCTAATCATTTATTTTCGTTTTGCATTTCTGGTTGTGAGCATCTTCTGTTTTTTCAGTCGTATCTGCCGGAACATATTGCCAACGAACCCCAGTGAACTTGAACTTGAACCGAAGCCTCGATTCATGACCGGATGTTTCGAAGAGGGGAGTCGCGGTTTGAGAGGAAAACGTGGAAAGCAGGGAAGTGAAGGAGACGAAGTGACTGCATGCACCAACCTGTTGATTTCCCAACCCCACTCCGTGTTTTTCCTCCCTAAACGAAACTCTCCCTTGAATCACCAGCAATTTTTATGAGACCTTCACTTTCGAAAAAAACAAAAATCGTCCCAGCTTTTTTTCCTCTTGTTTTTTCACTTCTAATGAAAAGCTGCCAACATCAAGGGTTCGACACCAAACTGAATGAGGAAAAAAGAGACGAAACACAACACAAGTGGAGGAAAAAATAACGGAACGAAAAGTGACATCGAGGCGGAAAATTGTTTGCGTGTTGTTCAAAAGGTGGTTCATTTACAGTCGTAATCAGTCTATTTATACAGGTGAAGGGAGGTCTATCTATTATACTTAAAATCGGCTTATTAACGGTTAGGCGAGTCTTGGCCCGGTTTGGTAATCTATGAAAACGGACGGATTCAAGTTAAAATATTACACTAATTACTGGTGGAGTTCAAGGTGGGCGGGTTTATCAATGCGAGGTTTTCAAGCCGGCAATACCGGAATATTCTATGAACGTTCGAGCTGAAGGCTGAATGAAGACAGTATTGTCATGTTTGTATTATCCGATGTGATAGCTCTTCACGGAGAACCTGTAGTTTTCAGGTCTATTTCTAATAATCAGCAGGTACCATGTCTGTTACCATCAACTGAAATCACAGAATAACAGAAACCTTATCCCTAACATCACCAAAAATCTTCGTTAGCCCAGGGAAGTTAGAGCAGAAATTGGCTTTAGCTTGCAACAATAATTATTGCTGCAATAATTATTGCTGCAATAATTATTGCTCCTGAGCTTGAAATCGTTCGACATCAGAAATCAGGACTCTTGTTGGTCCTAAATAACGGGTAATATACATATTAGTATGTGGCGGTTTCTAGGTTGTGCTTGAGATTTGAGATCCTGATATCCGTGAAATGTTTACAATTTTCAAGGTTTTTCGCGTATAACACGAACATTTAAAGAGAACGAAAGTGACCTGAAAGTTGCCGGCCTCATTCTATCATGGATGGGGGTTCCCGAGGGTACTGAATCCGTATCCGTTGTCCGTTTTTTTCAATTTGGCGATTTTTTTCGATTTTTCGACGTTTTTTATGATTTTTCACTACAACTTTACAGTGTATTTTCCTGGTCATCACGAACTTCGTCGTACTCATTCTGAAGACAAATTCACAGAGACTGGAGATCCCATTCAATTAAAATTCCGATTATAAAATTCAAAAATTAAAAAAGTTCCCATTAATTAAATTGAAATAAAATTAATTGAATTAAAATCCCCATTCAATTACAATTTTGAGGCCATTTCACCATCTTTCGCTAAAATCAATTCCATTTGTCAAGCGTTAAAAATTGTAACGTCACTAATCACAACTTTTGAGAGTTCCGGTTGGTCTAATTCGACGCAAGAGAGTGTACACTTTTGAATGGTTGCCTTCGATTTTTTTTGTCAGGTCCATTGGAGTCAACGAAAATGTAAGTAAAAAATATGCAAAAAACAAACTCTATTTTGACCGTTTTTCTGTAGGTTTTTTGGGGGATTTGGGGGGTTTGGATCAATGTGAAAAAGAAACTGGGGTCATATTTGAATTTAGCATGAAATTTCCTACAAATCCAGCCCCACTATAATTTTTGGACGAAGTTCTTGATGACCAGGAAAATACACTGTAATGTCGTAGTAAAAAACCATAAAAATGTCGAAAAATCGAAAAAATTGCACAATCGAAAAAAAACGGATTCGGATTCAGCACCCTCGAAGTACCCCCTCCATGTTAAAATGAAGCTGGCAACTTTCAGGTCACTTTTGTTTTGTAGAGCAATGTTATCCACGTAATGAATTAACGTCAATAGGGATTCGATATTGCATATTTCTTTTATCGATATCCATAAGTATCGATACGTCACTAAATAGTTGTACACTTACAGTGAACGGTATTGAAGTGGCTGTAGTGTCCGAGTAGTGTCCCTTACCGGCCACCTCCAACATTATCCGCACTATACACACGTCTCATTCCCCATTCGTCTTGTTTTTCGCTTGATCTAAACCTCCGCAGCAGAGAGCGATTTTCTTTTCCTTATTTTTATTTGTTCAAAACGAACTAGGCCCCGCCCACTAGAGCCCGAATTCGGATCCCGAGTGAAGCCCCTTTGCGAAAAAAAAACCGGTCTATTTGCAAATACCCGGAGAGCTCGGATAGTTGTGAAACTGGACCCTGCCTCCTTGATAATGGCTGATGCGACCTTGGGTTTTTGCAACACCTCCGCCAACTATCCTTCCAGACTCTCTGAACCGTTTCGGGTCCCCCATCTTGGATCGACTAGTCCGATCCTTCCTCAGTCCACATACCTAACCAATATACTATGTGAAATTGAAATTTGAATATTGAATATTGAAATTTCAAGAGTCGATTCAATATAATCATCAAGGAACGCGGTAGAGGCGTAGTAATAAAAACGTCTCGTCATGGCGCCAAAGGGAGTTTTCGTAACGGGTACGGTGCTTATCAAGTGGTTAGGACATCTCTTTAGTTGTAAGGAAAAGGGAGGGCATAACTTTGTCCGGCCGCTGTAGGATGATATTTTTTGTTGTTGAAGTGGAAAAGACCTGTAGAGGCAATATGCAATAATAGATTGAGCAAATTAATAAAATTATAAATTAATTAAGCAAGAATAAAGGAGAGGGTGTAGCTTTGCCTAGCCGAAAGAAGAAGAACATGGTAAGTGTGAAGAACCGGTTTTTGATGTTATATAACTCGACTCCCATTAGATCTACCAACTTGAAACTTTCAGGGCTTTTTTCTATTATCCAATCCATGTAGATCCACACCAAATTTCAAGTTGATCGGCTGTGGCCCCGTCAATGTCGCCAAAATTAGCCTGAATTTCACTCCTTTGTTCCTAAAATTTTCTTGGGTTGGGATACCTAATGGGTTAAATCTTTCAAATGGCACCGGGTCATGTTACAAATAAGGTTTGTGCCAAATCTCAAGTCCATTGGTTGTGTTACGCAGGCTGTAGGCTCGTCAAAGTGAAAATAGTGACCCTTTCAGCCTAAAATTTCTGTTTTTTTTTTTTTTTTTTTGTTTCGAAAATTTTTTGGGTTGATACCTACTCGTTTAATGGGTTAAATCTTATGAAAGGCACTGTCTGAAGCTGTACAAAGCTCTTTGCAAAATGTCGAGACAATCGGTGAAGGTGGAGAGGCTGTTGTCTTGAGCGCCTGAATAAGAACAACAAGGTAAGTGCGAAATACAAGGTTTTTGAAGTTATATAACACGGTTCCCTTTAGACCTAGCAGCTTGAAACTTCCAGGGCTTTCTAGAATTTACACCAAGAACATCCACACCAAATTTCAAATTGATCGGTCAGATAGGAGCCGTGATATGGATAGCTGGAAAAAGCATTTCGTGACGTCCGGTAAACATACACTTGGTAGGTACCGTTTGGTTTTCAACTTGTTTTTTTTTACACGGAGTGTTGTTATGGGGGGTAGATTAATGGGCATTTGTATGAGCACGGGAAGGTTTGAAGAGGATAGATTGCAAATTATGTACAACATACCTGTATGTTGTATATTGTACCTAACAATTGGACCTACATTTCCCAACTGCCATAATTGATGTGCTCTCATCGGCTTCGTAAGAATTAATTTATCAGGTTGGTATTGATTTTAATACTAAAGGTGCTAACGTTTCTACTAAGGACCGACTTCACCCAAGTGTTTCACCAACATTCACTGATTAAACCAAAGATCTCTGGTCTTCAACATAGATATTGGGTTTCGCCAACCTCGTTTTAAGATAAGTCAAAAAGAGACCAATTCAACGATCTTAACTAACCAGCTGAATTCCATTATTTACCTCTCCTACTATTATTTACATACGGATATCCCCAATAACGAGTAGGGGCTTTGACCGAGTAGGGTTTAGCACATTTTGTTTGGTGTTGGAGGATGAAGATGAAGATTTCACAATTCGACGTTCTCGAAGGACGAGTGATAACGAATGATTTTGAGAACGGAATCGGTTATGTGACGAAATACTGACTTCCGAATTAACAGTTTTGTTCTCCCTCGTACGAATCGAACATCCGATTGAGGATACAAGTGACAGCTAAGTGCAGAAGTCGTTATAATCACACGAATTCCAAATATGAGAGTATATTCCAAATATACAACTAATGGGAGAGCGAAACAACTTCACCTATCAAGAAAAAAATCCCAGTTGCTCATGCAGTTTGCTGACATGATGGGGTTTTCGGAAGTCAGCGTTCTTCTGGTAATTTCACTTTTGACCAGAAAAAATCCAATTTTAGTGCGTTCAATTCATATTATCTGTTCAATTTTTGCTAGGGCGATTCCAAGATTTTTTATTTTTCAACCATTTTCCAGCATTATTTTGGTTTATTATCTTCGATAATGAACCATTGGAATCGCCCAAAGAAAAAAAAATTTTAACCCCCCCTCAAAATTTGTTGGTTTACGTTTCAAGATACGTAGATTCAGAAAATCGAATAAAAAAAAATCCGTCCGTCCGCCGTACGCCGTACGCCGTCCGCCGTCCGCCGTCCGCCGTCCGAGGCACTTTGCCCAGTTAGCGTTGAGTTAAAATTACGAAATTTGGTTTCTGGGTTTGGACCAGCCCCACAATGATCCACGAAACTTTTCATAACCCTAGGTCAAGGGGAAGGGGTTCAAAACGAATTTTGAAATTTTGAAAATTCCATATCTCGAAAAATTCCCATCAAACGGTATGTTTTTTATTTCATATTTAGATAGAGTTTGTTCCGTAGAATTTTTTAAGACCATCCGCAGCTTTGTACGACCAGCCGTTCGTTCACAATGACGGCTCAAAGATTGTGCCTCACAACCCGATCGTGAATCAAACTGTTGAAATACAGGTCCATTTTCATACTAACAAGCTCTTTGGAACATCATATGGCTTAAGTGATGTCGAGTTTGTTGTTCTGAGGTGCGTTTCGTGCTACGGAAATGAAGGTAATTTCGAATGTTTGTTAGTAGGTACTTCTTTTATAGAAAAATTATTACCGACGTAGTATTAAAAACCCCAGAATTATATCGTATTAATTAATCATAATTAATAATAATTATTATTAATAATAAATACGAATTATCAATACCTAACAATAAATTATAATAGGTACTTGATAAAATTGTTAATAATTAGTGATAATTGACAATAATAATTAATCTAACATTTAGGATCTAGACATTTAGACCTAGTGATCTAGACAGAAGGGTGATCTGTACAAAGAAGATAATGAACCGTTGTGTCAAGAATTTGCAGAGTTTTTTATTCAGCGGAGCCGCCTCATCACTGATACTTTGCTTTTCCGCAATCGTAGGCAGTTGAGCATATTCATACGAAATGAAGTGTTTTATCATACAACAACCACACCATCAATCGTCATGCCCAATATCTCCTACTGTTTAACCAACGTTTAAACGTTAAATAGACATTCCATGAAAACATGATCTCTGATTTGACTCGTGACACCCGTTCGACTTCTATCGGCCCTAAACATTGATTTTGAACGATGAACAAATCAATATCAAAATTATGAAGTTTTATTTTCTTCAATCGGCTCCCAATGAATCCAACAGGCGAGAAAATGCTTGCTCGGGGCCTTCGAGGAAACGATTGCTCAATTTACCGCTTCGTGCACGGTAAGTGAATAATCGGTTAGTAGACTGCCCTACATTGTTAGTTCACACGGAAATCCTACCGGCGCCTTCTCCACCAGTACGAGGTGCCCCTTCTCACTCATTTACCGGACCTCATTATCCATCAGAGTTCTCCAACGATTATTTCGTTATAATTTATTATGCTCCGTTATTTATACAAATGACGGAGTAGGTACATTGATTTCTCGTGTAATCTCAATATTGTAGAAGGTCATCTGGAAACTTCGTTGCATAATAGAACTTGAATCTAAGTACCTTCCCAATTTAATATCTACCAACTCGATCGATAGCTATCATCTTAATTTGGTTCAACCTAATACAGATATAGAAACCAGCAACTAATCGTACCTCAAAATAATCGCAACTCCAGTCCAAATTGATATCCCTTTACCGCACAATTTCGTTCAAAAACAAACCGATGAAAGTTCTCAATTTGCTATACAGGGTGGTTCTTAATGAACGTACCACCCTTTTTATTTCGATACAAAGAGTGATAGCAAAAAACACATCGAAGTAACGTCCCCTCAATTTCTTACGAAGAATTCAGAACTTTTGTGCGCCGCGCGTGCGCGGAAATGCAGGTTACGCATGTCAACTTTTTTTTCTTACGAGAACCCCCCTTTTTCATTGCAAATTTGGATTCTACGTCAAATTTCATGAACTTTTTACTTTGACAACCTTTTTTTTTGGGCGCACCTAGGAGCGTCCAGAAGCGCCCAAAATTGGATTATCCTCGTTTGTTCTAATTTCGATAAGACGGAAAAATTTAAGAAAAATGACCTTATCTAAACTCTTGAACAGTAAACTCTTGAACAGTAAACAGTAAACTCTTGAACAGTTTACTTTTGGTTAGACTTGTTTTTAGGCAGGTGAGCAGGTATCTAAAGTATCTTGTTAAGGCCTTGTGATTCAATTTCCCTTGCCCTTTCGCAACCCGAGCTTGAGACAATATTAATTCATGTTCAAATGTGTGAGTAGCTTGGGACTTCTCTTCTGACTCACAAGTTGTGAGGCGCCACATCCTTCTATTGTTGTCTCACAATAATGTTTTTCTGTATAAGTAAATCCTTTTGTAAATAGTAGAATGTACAACATACTAAATAAATAAAGAAATGAAAAATATATTTTGGATAAATATATTGTTACGAAAATTGGATACGCCATATTGGATCGGGTGTAGATGAACAGTAGGTAATTAACAAGTAAGCACTAGGTAAGTAACGTACCCACTTAAACTGCCCTCAAATGTAAACAATCATAAATTATTTTAAACCTTCAAAAAAACAGTAATTAATTGCACAACAGGGTGATCTCATGAATGCAGTGAACCCCAGAATGAAACCTGAACCTCAGTATTTGGCTTATCTAGCACATAGCTGTTCTTATCACTTGGGTCTCCGTAAGAGGTTGGTAGTGAATTATTCACTACCAACCTCTTACGGAGACCCAAGTGATAAGAACCGCTCCGTCTATGAAAAGCAAATATTTACATGGCTTATAAGTTTGGGACCACCCAATGAAGAAATATTTTTAGACATTATTTTCCGTTATTACCTGAAGTCGGATCGTTATAGTTTCAAATGTATTATTTTTATTTTAACAGAGGGTGACTACAGAAATTATAGGACAAACTCAAGGAATCAATTTTACAGCTAATTCGCAACAAAAAGTGCCTCCTAGAATTTTTTCATTACTCCATTGAAAACCCGACTTTTTTCACTTTTAAGACGTTTTTTGGGTTTTCTACCATGTCTCAGTAAAACGGTTTGTCTAACTCCCTTAAATTAATATGTAATACAAAAGTTGAGGATACCGTTAGAAGAAGCGTTAAATTTTCTATCTCTAAATGGCCAAAGTCCAAAATTTCAAGATTTCTTAAAAATTAAAGTTTTTTTCTTTCGTACTTTGCGCTATCAGTAGGTACTGAGCCACCACGTAAGTTGAAAACGAGTAATGAAAGTTGTTTGATGCCTCTCATCTGATATTTAATAGGTACTCAGACACTACTGACTAGGCTGAGTTATTAGGAACTTCATCACAATAATCGATCCTAATATTCTGATATTTTGTAACCATTACAGGTATCGACTTTCCCGTAGCGTAAGTGCTATGAATGCTATGAATACTCGAGGAGTATATTATAGAAGATGAGTGTCGATAACATACTGTCCATCTGATATCGCCCTCGCCGTTTACGTATATGATAAATGCCGGACTTTTTCAAACTATTAGACAAGAGCACGCTATTGGAATAGACGCATGCGATATTGACTCGTAATAAAATTGGTCTCTCAGCTAGCGTCGCGTCGTCTAAATGAGGTCTAAACATGCAACGTCCTCTTCTGCGAGGGATGGAAGCGGTTGAGGGGCTCCAACGAGTTCATCAATGCCGTCAAACAATTATATTCAACTACCCCATTTCATTAAAAACTCTCAAATTGAATATACCTCTTCATAAATTTCCGCGGAGTGACAACAGTGTTGGATGGTATTTCCGATCGCTCGTTGACGTGCATGGAGTGCACTGGCACTGACGGAGATGACCTCGGTCTCATTCAACGCAGAAATTACACTAAGTGGTCATCGATTTGAGCGATTCCTCAGGTGTTCTCGGGACCAAATCACTCGCAAACAAGCTGTTGTTATTCAATCAGCAGCCCGTGGTAATTTGGTACCTACCCACACCGCATGGAAAGGCAATAGTCTAAATAATTTTATTTGGTTACAATGAAACGTGAGTGATGGTGGCTGTCCTTTACCAGTCCCTCTCAATATTAGTGCTCTATAATTGTTAAAGTAGTACATAATCCAAAGTTTTAAGGGAGATACCCAGCTCAAAGCTTACGATCTCCCCCCCAGTGCAAGCAGCTGGGGAGGCCCTCCGGAGAGGGGACTGATACCTTAGTCAGAGGCCTCGGACAGCCGCCAAGTACCTGTGCTTCCTACAGGTGGAGTCGAGTGTTCTAGCTCACTCTACCAACTATGCAGGTTGGTACCCGAGTTCACGGTCACCCACAGAACTCACATGCCGGGGCCTACTGGTATGGGCCCGCAGACCATCCCAGAGGGCCCCTTCCCACTCCAACTGGACTATTCCTGTTGTCTGGGTAGAAACAAAGTAGTTAAAGTAGTACAAAATTTAGGTGAGTAGTAGTTCCTCAAGAACCACAGGGACCACAGGATCTATTTTGCTGAGTTTCTGTTGATCTGCGTTTTGCTCGCCAGCCCTCGGATGAAGGAATCGTCCTGCTAGGTTGGACGTACCATGGTTCTGTACTAGAATACAGCTATTTTTCAACATCCATTATTAATCGCCAATAACGTTACCATGATATTGGATTACATGGTTTCCCTTTCTTTCCCTACGTACCCCCAAAATGATCTTATAAGTGCTATAGCTAGAGTCATTCTAGATGACATTAAATGTAATCTAGCTGAGGCTCTTTTTCATTTTTAGGGTGATAAGAGTTAGGAAGTGTGTGGTGAGGGGGGGAGTTATTGGTATTGAATTGCATGCGGTACCTCCATGTCCAGAGCCACGCTACGCTCCTGTTAACGGCCCTGAATGGAGGACTTCATCACTGTGCTGAAGAGTACACCGAAAATCATGACTGAGCGATACGTTCGTAGGGTAGGTAATACAGTCATCTAAAAGCCAAACAAAAATTGAAGTAGGTAGTTGACAATGTACCGGTGTAACATTGCGAGACGAATAAATATTGAAGTGCTGTGGGAGATGCACCATCTCACACACTAACTGCATATTTCAACGCGTTATACGACGTGCAACTCGCCCTGCGAGTTTGCGGATTTGTTGACTCCGCCGAAATCGCGAATAACCGGTTGAATTTCCGCGGTGGCCGTCATCTATCAAAATCGTGTCAACATTGGTAATTGCCATTTCGTTCAATTAGCAAATTTTCTTTATTCTTCTCCACAATCGGTAATGAATCGGCCCACGGATCGTTTTCTCTGCGATAGTAGGTCGTCGATGTTATTCAACTTGGCGTCCACTCGAATCGCATCGGTTCACAGTTTCCCGTTCTATGACCACTTCGTTGATATGTCAACAAAAACTCGCTCGGGACAGTTGAAATATTTTGCAATTCACAAACCAGCTCACATCAAAGAGAAGTTACATACGTGGGTACAGTTATTACACTGGGACTTTTGTTTAAAAATGGATATGAGACCATTTGTCCGAACAATGACACTAAAATAGTCTTTTTGTGGCTTCAATACTCACTACTCAACGTTACCTAGTTCAAAAACTCTGCAAATTCTAGACACAACGGTTTATTATCTTCTTCAAGGCAGATCACCCTTCTGTGTAGATCACTAAATGATAGATTACTTATTATTGTAATTATTATTACCTCGATATCTGAAAACCATGACATTGTGCTGCTCGAATGAAATGGGCCATTATGAACATCACCACCACGCTGGACCAGCGCCTCACGATTCACCATCATGTTGACGACTTTACATCATCAAAATCTATATTTGCCATTAAGAGAGGTCATTTGGTTCGGATTGGATTGGTAAAGTCGATAGCATCAAATTGTCCACAATCGATTGAAGGGTTGCCCTCCAAAGACATTTGATTAGTCAAATTATGAATAATGTTTTTTTAAATAACAGGTAAGTTTTAATAAATCATTTTGATGCTCTTCTTAAAATTCACCAAATTAGACAGGTAGGTGCTCTCGTTAAAGATAAAAATAAATATTCTGCCACGCCATTCACATTCTCAATTTTCCATTGATTTAACGTAAATCTCACGTTTTTGGCACTAAAACGTAATTTTCTCCTTTAAGCTCAGTTGCTAATTTATTTGGAATATACGGTTGAGATATAAAAGTTGAGATTTCCAGCAAGTTTTTCTATAGACGACCCACTGAAAGAAAAATTAGTAGAAGCGGGACAACCGATCTATAGAACTCATTAAACCCGCTCAAAAAATGTTGATTTTGCATCGAGGAGATGGCATATTAACGCTCTTTCCAACGACATAATTACATTTGAATTTATTCGACAGATAAAGGACGTTATGGCCATTTTAATGACATGAGGTCGAAACCACGAAAACAACCTTGAAAGTGGGAAAATAGGCATTAAGAGTGGATTATGAAAAAAAGTCTAACACACACTTTTTGTGGTAAATTAGTTTTAGAATTGATCCCTGAAGTTCTTCAGATGTTGAGACACCTTCCATTACGCACCTACCTACGATTTTTGGTAACTTGGCAGTGAATTCAGGATTTTGATAAGCAAATTTTTCGGAAATTCGAGTTTTAAGTATTTTGGGCCGAGTACAATCCTTCGAAAATTCGATTAAAAAAAGAAAAAGGTTCGTCATGCAGCATGACCTAAAGAGCAAATCCAAAGTGATCTACTCCAACACCCATCCACCGACCATTATTTATTGGAATTGGACTACATAATTGAAACATGTCCCCAAAATTGAACTCGTTCGTTTTTCATGTTAATAAAATCACGAAAATACTACATTACGGTTGATTTTAGGTAATTTTTGTTCCATCCTTTGGGTGATATAAACGTAATGGTTACGACCTTCTTTAAGGTTATGATAATTAGGAGGATAAAATAGGTGGATGTACTTAACAAAATAGGTGGATAACATACATGTAAGAAGAACTGAGTTTGGTGTTGTGCTGGTCCAATCTTGTAAGCAGCGCCCATGGTGCGAACTCGTACGTCACACCTGAGCGAATATACCAAAGACACTGACGTAGCGACTCGTTGGCTGAGCAGGAGAAATGAGAGATGTACAATAGGAAAGGGATTCCCGGAAAACATGTTAGTACTTGAGAAGGCCGGACAGTGGGATCCACGTGGAGCCCTCTTCGCCTCTTCCGATTGGACGATCTCTGCGACGTCATAAGTTGACTTCGACGCATTAACAAAAGGCTTTGCTTTGCAGGAACTATCATGTCCCTTTGCCGCTCTCAAGAATCACAGGTCCAAGAAATCCAAGGGACACTATGAAAGGGAGTTCCGGGTAGTAGATAAATAACAAGAGGCTACTTGTGAAACTACCTGCTCCAGAGGTTCGAACTCGAAAAACCACACCAACCTCGCTGAAAAGCAACTCCAACATGTCAAAATAATTATTTCAGAACGATCCGACACGAAAAATTACTCTACTCTGCTTCTATTACCAGTATCCTGTTGTTTTATACTGGCGAATACCTTCACATGTCGTTCAGTGGCAGTAGGTTTTTTTCTTCTTCAGCAATTTCACAGAAGACCGTTGATCCGACTTGCCACCGTCTGATACGCTCTCGTTGTTGACGGCTCAACCTTTGAGGCATCACTGTAAAGTTGAGCCGTCAACAACGAGTGTAAACGAACGACTTGTACAAAGCTCAGGATGGTCTTTAAGAAAACTATATTTAAATGTTTACAAATACTTGCACCGTTTAAATTTAAAAATTTCGAGATATGACGTAAATGATAAAAGTAAACCACCCAGTAAATAGTACAAGTAAACAACCCGGATGAACTCACAGCTAATTGGAGTCTATTGGAAATTTATCTGAAGGTATTAAAATCTATGTACAGATCACCCTCCTTTCTTGATTCATTATTAATTATTATGAATTAGGTATAATTAATTATTACCTAATAATTATTATTAGGTACTGTAAATTATTATTGTAAGTTGATAATAATTTTTATTACTTGTTATGAATCATGATGTTGAGGGATGATGTTGTAGGGATGTCGAGGTTCGGTTAAATGACCGTTCATTTGACCGACCCTCGACATCCCTCAACATCATTCTTACTGACGGTCAAACTAAATCACACACACTCATTATTATTAATCATGATTAAGCATTATTGTTAATTATGATTAATTAACTCGATGTCTGAAACCATTTGCTGTTCGAATCAGCTGGGTCAGTACGAACATTTAGCCGACCGGCGGCCTCACGTTTCACCGTCATGTTGTTCACCATTACAGCTATACCGTTCTATCTAAATTTTTCGAGTTATGAAATTTTCAAAATTTCAAAATTCGTTTTGAACCCCTTCCTCTTGACCTAGGATTATAAACACTTTCGAGGAACATTGTGGGGTTGGTCCGAACCCGTAAATCAAATAGATTTATTAACCAGGTATGTACTTCGTATACATACAGAATGGGTTATGTCACCTGATATCTTAAGGTGAGTTGGCGAAAAGTTAAAAACTAGAGATGTCAAGTACTGATCGAATTTGAAGACATTTGGTTCTGCCCATTCCTCTTGTACCGATCCTAATAAATCGATGCGTTTATTTAAATTCCGTGTTTAAATGAGATGTTTTAGGTGGTTCTGTTGAAGATACGGTGTCATTCACGCGCATTCTCAATATCGCCACAACAGATTCACCATTGTCCGCCCTGAAAGCGCATTTTCAACCCCCTTTTTTGCGCATTCGAAGGACGGTCTCACCCCCCAGTGCGCGTACCACGTATCTGTTTCATGCCGACATCCTCGTGCGAAGGGTCGCCCAAAATCAGGTTTTCCTCTGAGCAAACCCTTCATTCACCACGAAACCCGTTCGTGAGGAAGAAGGGAACGTGGACTTCGTTTGTAGGAGCATACGTTTGCTGTTTCAGGATCAACAACAAATAAACACCGCAGCCTGCAGCTGTCTCGTAAACAGTAGGTAGCATCACAGTAGTTATCAGCGTGTAGAAATTAAATCAATTCAGCAGCCATGATTGAAACCTAATTCTGAATGTTGATTGACTTTATGATACTTCGGTTTAGCAATAGAAGTTCGAATACAGGCTACAGCGAATTGAGGAGTCTAGTCTTTCAATGGATTTCGCCTAGAAATTCAGGTCTCACTGAAGAACCCAACGACAAAATCCACAAGCATGCAGCATGACTATAAGAGCGAATTTTCGAGAAAAAAAAAACTGGTTGTATGTAAATTGTCTCTATTTTGTCCTCTCACATAGGAAATCTATTGAAATATTCCCTATCAAATTTCAAGACTGGCGTCATAAAATGGCATTCAGTCATCATTAATGGTATACATAATAGTATTATATTAATATTATAGGTGTGTGTGATGAGTTGACCGTCAGTAAGAATAGCAATACAATGTGCTAACGTTTCGAAGAATTTATTTCTCCATCATCAGGGCCTAACATCAATTTCACAATGTAGAATTAACAGAAGTTATTGTTGTATGTGTATCGGAAAATTGACAGCATTTCTTGAATATAATAATAAGCCTACTAGTAAAATACTATCAAGTCCAAACCTACAAATTATTATATTCAAGAAATGCTGTAAATTTTCCGAAACCCCTACAACAACTTCTGTTAATTCTACATTGTGAAACAGATGTAGGGCCTGATGATGGAGAAATAAGTTCTTCGAAACGTTGGCACATAAAACATCTCTCATTTGACCGACCCTCGACATCTACCCATCATTAATAATATTATAATAATAATATAATATATCATGTTATATTTGTATTGTTTGTTGAATCTAAAGCTCTTACATTTCGAATAGTGTGATGTTTTTTCTAGAATGCACTGTTTGAAAGTTGATCAACAAAATCAACAAAATTCAAAAATGCCCAATATTTCCCACTTTTTAGCAACCAAGGGGGCTTTGTGAAGAAACTAATTAACCGTTCTTGAAGTATTTTTAGCGTGTTATTCTTTAAATCCCGATTCAACTTTATTTTTGTTTCTCTCTGTGCGCAGTAGTTACGAAGAAGCTCCTTCGTTTAGTGTCTTAAAAATCAATTTTAAATTTCCCAGGTAAAATTGGTTTATATCTACCTACGAACAATCAGAAGCCGCCCAGAACACGAATACATATCGCTATTCACGTTGAATAACGTTTATTGTCCCGAAGTTTCCTTCCTCCTCATAAAAGGACCTCTTTCTCACATAAAAGCGCGAAAAGAGGACATTGAAAGTATCTTCCTTTCTTTGAAAAAGCTGCTGGGCCGTGCCGTGGGATGATAAAAAAAAAAGAAAAAAAGATCCCCGTGACACGCCATCCAGAAGGAAAAAAGACGGGAAAACACGAAGGAAACGGCGAAAACTGAGGGATGGAGGTGTCCTGAAAGAGGGAGCGGGGGCTGAAGGATCTTGAAAGGACCTGTTGATTTTTCAACCACCGAGAAGAAGCTGGTTTGACCCTTTAGCGCCCCCGCGCTTTTCCTGTTGTTCTCCTTTTGTTTCGTCGTCCTCTACAATAATCTTCCTCGATGCAAACGACTCGAAAGATTTTTATTTTTACTCTGCCCTTCGAGAGACAAGAAAAAGAGAGGAGAAAAAGTTCCAGCCACGCTGCGTGACCCAATGACCGAATTTTCGAAGTTACCTACGAATCGATACTGGCCGATCGATAACGTACATTGATTACTATGAAATGACTACATGACCGCACATACAAATTGAGGGTCTCAGTCCCAAATATGCGTTTTTTGACACCAGCCAATTTCCCTGTGAAAACTCGGTGTTCCCGCCTCGTAAGCAAATTATAAAAAAAATGGAACATGCATGGGTTTGTCACTCACTGTCGTGTTGAGTTCTTATTTCCAACAGTGATCATAATATTGTATATGTTGGAGTTCACAGGATGATCGTATACGATCGTCTAGCGGAGCACCCTGTGCATAGAGGAGGAAGAAGGAAGTAATAGGAGAAGTCCTTTACTTCACGTGTCCATTCTCGTGTGTCTGCAGTTGGTCGATAGGAGCCGACCAGGCACCAGGGAGTTTCGCCGTCCTGTGGTTATTAGCGTTCAGTTATTATTTGAATGCGTCTCACAGTTATCATAATTATCAATAGGTACCTACAGTTCTTTCCGTAATCAGTGCGTTTTAATTAGGTATGCATCAAGACCTCAAAGACGGTGAAGTGAAAGACCGGTACTAGAAAACGGAAGTTATTGTTTTCTTTCTCCCACATATACATATATAATATAGTATGTAATTTATATAGAATATATAGAACAATAGCATATACTATTATATATACTAAAACATTATAATAGTAATCAAACATCATATCGTAGGTGGTAAAAGTGATCAAGTGCACTTTTTTCACAACATTAGGTTTTTGCATATCAAGACACTGCAGTATAATATACTTACATAAGGTATACACAAGTACTTTATAGTATATATTATATACTATAAAGTACTTATGTATACCTTATGTATTGGAGTGTTATGAATCGGAGAGCTAGTAAGTGATGAACAATGTATGGTCAGCGATTCATCACTTCTACAGTTGACAAACGGTTTTTTCGATTATTATTACGTTTGATTCATTTTATTATTATTCAATTATCGTCTTTCAACTATCACCCGAGGGTTGATCAGGACGTTTCGGTTGGCGTTGGACGACATTGCCATTACAATTCTTCGTTTTCTACGAGAACCAACGAATGATTTTGATCTGCATAACGTCGATTTCATCAAAAACGACCGACTGTCAGAATCAACCGTATCCAGAGCCACCAAACCCTCCTTCTCACTAACCTCGCACTGAGGTTTCGGGCATGCATTCTGAACATAAGTGAGGAAATATGTTAGTATAGTGAGTATAGTTGAACCGAATTGTACCTCGAGCTAAATTCCATTGGACGAACCCCAATCAAAACATTCCGTTGAATAGTGCATGCATAAATCACAACGTAATGTATTAGTGTGTAGTTTTGGTTCACAAAGAATTTCAGAAATCCGTA
Organism: Stenodema calcarata; assembly: GCA_963920205.1. NCBI lineage: Eukaryota > Metazoa > Arthropoda > Insecta > Hemiptera > Miridae > Stenodema > Stenodema calcarata. The sequence goes on along the minus strand of OY986053.1, from coordinate 30,801,593 downwards.
GTGTAAAACCGAAAATTAACGTACGGAACGAGATTTTGACGCCAGTTTAACACCAAATATATCCCATCCAAATCTTAAGGTTCAGGATGGGGTGTATTTTCTCTTCGCCTCATTATTTGTGTGTAGTTTTGCGGTCCAAAGACTCCAGAAAGATTTTCAAGACCCAAAATTAACTGACGCCTGAATTGACGTTTAGTCCATCAACTGAAGATGTTCTGTCAACAAAATTTGATTTAGGATGGTTTAGAGGGGATTTTGATCGCTGCTTGTGTTTTCGCCTTCTGACATCGTTCGAAATCATAAGGACGTGTCGTCTGAGGGACGTCTTGGTGTAGGACTGTAGGTTATGGCGAGGACGAGACCGCGAACAAAAAAAGAATACTAAAGGGCTTAACTGGGTCTCGGCGAGGTTCCGCCAGAAGACGACAAAAGGAGAGTCTGGAGAACGAACGGGCCTAAAACAATGAATGAGAGATCGAGTGGTTGTAAAGTGAAGAGAACGGGGATGGAGTTGGTGCGAAAACAGCTGCCGGCGGACGTCCGCCCTTCCCCTGGCGGAATTCACCACCGGATCTCACTTTGAGTATTCGTTTATAAGGTATTATCTGCAAGCAGTCATCTGAATGGCCAAACACGGGCCACGCCTTCATCCAACTGCCTTATAATGGACACAGGGGAACCCGGCGACCCCTTCGGAACCGTCTTCGATCCGACATCCTATGCTGGACACGAACTGAAATAACCGAATATATCCAGCGTACCGTACCGAGTGAGCAGACCAATTTCAATTTGTACAAGCGCAGCGGGCGTGATGGTGTAGCTGTACCGTTCGTACGATGATGTTATCGGATCGACGAGAACAATTTTATTAAAATTACAGTCCCTAGTCCGTAATTCGGTAATTCGGCAGATATGGGACAAGAGCACTGCCGGATTATAGAAAATGCCGGAATACTGGAAAATCCTCACTAGGTTTGAAATTATCCTTCTTTTGTAATTTTTTGGTAAAAATCCGTAGCGTTTCGTTTAAGGATTTCACCAGAAACTACTAGGTATGTTGTTGTAAAAACCAAGCATAGAAATTACAACTTAAGTAGAAGTAGAAATAACAAGTCAGTGTATTTTACATATAGATCTTGTCGAAGTTGAGTTTAATATGCAGTGTCATTCCCCACTATATTGCTGTTTTTTGCACAGGTGTGGGGTTAACTACTAGACATGTACCTAAACGCTATAATTGGGCTAAGCCCTTGCCCTCTATTTTTTGGTCCATTTATGAATCTGTATACAGAGCTCTGTAGATTAGCTGTGGCTTGCTCGGTAGATCTGCCTTCTGACAGAATCTCTGTACCGTCTGCGAATGTTCTTTGATATCTCTTCTAGGATACATTATATTCTTCTGGAATACGCAAATCCTAGGATTTTTGTGAAAAGGGGACGTATTACTAGCCCATAGACACTTCCTAGAATTCCTGCTCGTATGGTCTTTAACTTGTGGTAGTTTTTGTAGTTTTACTCTGAAATGTCTTTCTGATCAATGTGATTCAAATATTTGGTGAAATTGTGCAAGAAGGTCCGTGTGTAGCTTGGTTTGGGGCTGAAGTAATAAGTGAAGAAAAGCTTTTGATTTTACTGCCGACCATAATATGGCATTTCAAACTGATCAGTCTTGAGGGGAATATTTCAGTTTTATAAGAAGTTACTTATAATAAAAACTCCTTCAAGTATCGTCCATAGTTCGGTTTATACGTCCAACCCTCCTGCTTCACTCAAGTTCTTCAAACAAGTTTCCTTCAAGTACTTCAAAACTCCGACTCGAACCTTCATATTGCCATTTTCCTCGACATCAGTTGGGTCCATCTGTTTCTACGCCAAAGTGTATTGTGTCAAGTACCGCCTACTTATTTCGTAAAACCGAGGAAGACAGAGGAAGAAAAAGAAGTGCCGCTTGAGGCCCCTGAACGGAGGTGGTTATTAAGCTCAAGGCGCATTCCGTTGGTTGGAAGACGGCATGTGCCCGAAGAAAATACTTCCGGCCGTAAACATTGTGTTCAACAAACAAAATGAAGAGTGAAAAAGGGGGCTTTTGAGTCGACATGACGACACATGTAGTCGCCTTTTACGTGAAGTGAAACCTCTCGAGAGGAGTTCGCTCGGGTTTTACTGTAGAGTTACTCGTTACAATACGCCTAAGTAGGTAAGTGCCTTAGAATATTTTCAATAATTTTGTACAACCCGACTACAATAATATCGAATTGGTAAAAAACTAGATGTCCAACCTAAAAAGGTCAGTACCGTCGAACGGGGTAAGAGTGTGACAGATTTCATTGGTTTTCATGATTCTCGAGAATAGAGAATTTACCGATGTTGCTGAAATCTTCACCATACAAACTAGACTGTATGACCATACAAGACCATACAAACTTACGTACAAGACCATACAAACTTACGTACAAGACCATACAAACCCTACAAGATCATACTAGACCATACAAACTTCCCTCAAAATTGGAAAGCCGCACCACTTGTCGTTCGCTCACAATAAATTGTCAAAGTTGTACCCCGTTCACTCCGTCAAGTGGGGTAACTATGTAAAAGTTAACTACTCGTATGTATTTACCTTCGAGAAAACTCACATAACTGGAATCGTGAAAAGTGTTATTAGTGGCCTGGTGAAAGCGGGAAAAAACATTTTTTTCATGTGAATGTGTTCGGTTTGGTCCAAGAATGAAGAACCACACTCCACGTTTATCCCTTACGTTCAAACGTTTAAACGCAAGCGATAAACGTGGAGTGTGGTTCTTCATAATTATGATAATTATCATACCTATGTAGGTAGCTAAGTGAAGGAACACGGAATTTCACACTCTTACCCCACCTTTTTATTGTTACCCCGTTCTACAGCATACAGGGTGTCCCAGAATAAATGATTCTACAACTAATTTGCAACAACTTTTGTCCCATAACATTTTTTTTCAACTCCACCGAAAATCCGACTTTTTTTACTTCTAAGTTGAATTTTCCACCTTAACTCACTAAAATTACCATAACTGCCCTAATTTACTGTGTAAAATAAAAATTGAGGATACCGTTGGAAAGAGCGTTAAATTTGCTTTCTTCTCGATACATAATCAAAATTTTATGAACGAGGTTGGTAAGTGAAAAAACGCGCCAAAGTGAAAATGTTGTCATTCACAACTTGTGCATCATATGCAAAACATCTTAAAGGAAACGCATCATATGGAAACGCACCTTAAAGGAAACGAACCTTAAAAGTTTTTTACCTTAGAAGTAAAAAATGTCGGATATTTAGTGGAGTTGAAAAAAATGTTCTGGGACAGAAGTGGTTGCAAATTAGTTGTAGAATCGATCCCTGAAGTTTGGACCATTAACTCTGGGACACCCTTATAATTTCGACCATATTATGGTATTTCGACTTATATATAAGTCGAAATACCATAATATGGTCGAAATGAGTCAAAATACATACATATTATGTATCTCACACAAACAATTTGCTTTTCAACACTGCTTGGGTATTTATTTATTATTCCTTCAAGAATATAATAGGTACAGATAAGCATATATTTTAACTAAAAATTAACTTTATATCTGAATTTCATCAACACCACAATAAATGAATGTTATGAGCGTATCTCGAATGACAATTAACAATACCAAAACATCACCTTAGAGGCAATCGAATAGGAATCGAGAACCGTGATTGTTTTGGATGAACTAATCGCAATATTTACACGAGTAATTAGCGATAAAAACAAAATAAACTCTGACAATAATTTTTTTCAATTGTTCAAATTTGACGTTTTTATGGTACGAAAACCGTGACAAGTTCAGATAAATAAGGATGAATAACGAGGGTGTAGGGAGTGTGAGGTTCACGTCGATAATTCGCTCTTCAGATCATAAATGATTTGTATATTTTCATATTCGACAGCGTACATATCGAATAATGTCCCATTCATTACAGCCCTAAAGGAAATAGCTCATAATATTGTATGAGGTCTCCAATGGCAGTGTGTTCGCGTCATTTCTATAATTAGTCGACTATCACGAATATTAGTGAGCATAATAATAATAATGAGGAGACAATCACAATAACAACATTCAAAACTGTATATCAATTCAGTTATAAATATTTAGCTGCAGAAAATTTGTTCAAAATCACGTTTTTAATTAATCGCAGAAGAATTATGCTATGTTCTGATTTGAGGAGTAGGTTTCAATTGAATTTTTGGCGTAACGTACCTGAACTGCCCTCACTTTACGTACGTTTCTAACATGAACTCGTGCACAATTATTCATTTTGCAAATTTCCTCACGAGGCCATGCACTACGGAAACGTCGTCGAATTACATTTCAAATTATTGGCTGTTTAATTTAAACTTACAGTTACCTACATTAAATGTTGTACATACTGCAATATGGCTCTCACTGCCGTCAATATGGACATTAAATATAAGTGGCATTTGACTTCAACTCAAGACGTTAATTCACAAATACAAATTAGCTACTTTTCTGTATTTTTGAAACAAAAAATAATATTATTCAAATAATATTCGACTTGTTCCGTACGTATAAAAATTAACATTTTTGGATGCAGCCATGGCCATTTATTGTACCTATACAATTTCATCGAAATGCTGGGATGTATTCAGAATGCTCTGAAGCGAATTTGTGTTTAAAGAAAATTTCTTTAATATTTAATATACTGTAGCCTAAGTAATAGCGTATTTCTTTGTAAACTTGTTTAAAGTTGCAGTCATGCAGCATGAACGGGCGAGCGAATTTTTGAAGTAACGAACAATGTAGTGGGTCGGCCCTGCTCATAGTAAGTTTATATAATATCTTATATATTAATATAATAAAATATGAATGCTACCTGTATTATTATTTAAACCTATAGTTACACTTATATTTTGCATGTACCGTTTTTGTTGTAATTACAGACTAGTTCTGTGTTATGTGTTTGTCGGTGGCTGCACAAAGTCTCATATAGCTCTGAGAGTGAACTATGTAAATAGTCATCACTAACTACGAGTACATTCAGTATGAACGTTACGAGAACATAAGTGACATATGGAATCTATTCACTACGTCAATTTACTACAACACAATCGCATGTACAAGTTGACTATTTTGGGTATTTTTGGAATACAACTAATATGACCCACTCCATGTCTCCCTAAATTAAACAGCTTCGAACTTTACTCTTTCGTATATACCAACATATTGGTCGAATTTGTATCGAAAACATGGGCCAAAATTGATCGTGGAAACATGTTGCAGCCTTAGCTTGAGCGTATTTTCATTCATACTTGGCTATAAGTTAGTCTTGCACCATAACCTGATAGGAATTTTGAAGTAGCCTATTAACAATGGGGAATTCCATCAAGCCACAGCGAGACTATTATAGTATAATAATATAATGATAATACGAGTATGAGTGAATATTGGTGAAATATGAATGTTTTTGACTGTATAATTTCAACTTATAGTTACAGTTATATTCTGAATCTACCGTTTTTGTTGTATTTACAGACTAGTATTATGTAGGTACTTATTTATCTCTGGGACTAAACTACCTAAGTGAATATTCACTACTAACCAGTCAGTACGAACGTTACGTGAACATAAGTGGCATATGGATTCTATTCACGACGTCAATTTACTACAAAACAAACACAAATTCAAATTTACGGTTTTGGGGTATTTTTAGAACATAACAACACAAAACCACTCCAACACCAACCAGCTGCAAATTTGAATCTTTCGCATATACCAACATTTTTGTATCGAAACCCTGAGCGAAAATTCTTCGTGGTAACACATTTAAGTTTCATTACTGCTTTAATTCATAACACAGGCCCAAAAAAAAAAACAATTGGTCTGTTCTTTTGACGAGACCCACCTAGTCTTATGTATTTGTCGACGCTGAATCCGAATCTGTATTCAAAATATGGGGTCCAAGTCAATTTTGGCGAGATAATCTCGAAGAACACCAAAAAATCCCATTTTTTCGTAGTTTTTTGAGGTTAAGAGAAAACATACGGCGATAGGATAAATTTGACTTCAGTTTTGGATTCTAAGGAAAACAATACGTCGAAATTGATATTTCAAACATTTTTTCAGACATAGATTAACCTATGATATAGCTCGAAAACTCGTAATGAAACTCCAATCCTATCATATAAATTAGAATAGATCTATTTCACATCTATGTGAATAGGTGTGGATTAGATAGACTGGCTACTCGGTCAGCTGCAGAAGTGCCATGGCCTATAATGCCTATAGATAATGTTTTTCCAGTGTCATTTGCAAAATTTTATTTCCTTAATTAATAAACATTTATTCTATTCTATTATATTCCGTTCTACATATATACTTTCTAAAATCCCTCGATTACATGGTATCACTCGGCTTCACTCGGGTATTATGGTACCGATCCCTTATCCCAAGTGTAATTTTTATCTAAGGCAATTAAGTGTTCTATTTAGGTCTTAGACTTTTTCATTAAAACCTCCTAACATTAAGTTTATCAAAAGATTTAACCAATTTGAAAACAAAGTGTTTATGACTTTCCGATGCAGTCAGTAGTATTTAAATTTCTTCATTCATTTTCCGTTACTGCACTTTTTTGCATTGATATGTTTTATTTGATTTTGGTTACTTTATGAATCCTTTTCTCTAGGACTTGATTTGTTTTTTTGATCATTAATGTACTATTAATTTGTAATTGCAACTCCTGATCTCCGGACAATTTCTTTAAATTTTGGAGATCAGAATTTGCCAAATGTTTTTGTTTTACCTACATAAATTTGTACTTACTCGAATAATTTTACCTCAAGTAGCCAATACCTTTCTTTATGTACTATGCGTATTATGTTAATAAATGGCTTTATTGAATATGATTGAGTGTTAATGAACTAGTGAATGTTATTCGCTGAATGTTATTCAACTTATAATAATTATAAGTTGAATAACATTCAGCATAATTATTCAGCAATAACATTCAGCAGTTGAACAACATAATTATTACACTTATATTTTGTACGGATAGTCGAAGAGTTTTTTTGGTGGGTACTCACTGCGATATGGCTGTGGGGGCTGATGCTTAGCCCAAAGCCCGAGAGCTGCTGCGGTGTAATCCAGGATGAGGTTTCTTGGTCCACCCACGACGACAAATTTTCAACTACTTTGAACCCCAAATTTTAAAAGTCGATTAAAAAAAACTTGACAAAAAAATCAAAAAACTGTTCGAGTTTTTGGTGTCAATTTGACGTTCGCGGTTTTGAAAAATGGTATCAAAGCAAATCGGCCGACAGGCGGCGGGGGAACTCGGTTGAAACTGTTGTCATTCGTATCGGAAACTGATAACGGGCGGTCGTGTCGTACACTTGCGGCGTTTCCCCGTCGGCGGGAGGGAAACGGAAATACGGCGTTTTCCAAAAGATGAAAAACGGCGAATTTTTCTCGGGTGGGGAAAAACGGTTTCGTGTTTGGTTTTTTTTTGTTTTTTTGTTGTTTACGTTTTTCGTATTGTTTTGTTTTTTTCCGGGTTTCCGAGTTCGCTCGATGCGTTTTGGGGAAGCAATGCACGGGCGGCTCCTCGGGAGTTGGACCGGTCCTTCCCCACTCTGTCCGCTTCGCCGAAAATTCGCAAGGTGTAGTCACTGAACCCTCCCCCTCTTCGTCGGACCGTTTTTTTCGTCAGTGAGTGCGAGCGAGATGGAAAGAAGGTCCCAAATCCCCACTACCGGTTCCACAGCCTTCCACCGCCTTCCTCAGGCCCTCAACCGAACCCCCTCCCGTCACCGTCGTCCTCTCGTCTATTCCGTTTCTCGTCGTTTTTTTTTCTTTTCTTTTGTTTTTTTCTTGTTTTTTTCTTGTATTTTTTCTTGTTCGTACGCGCTGTAAGTTTCGGCAAGTCGGCGGAGTGGGGGCACCCGAAAAGTCCACTCGAGTGGGAGCGTCCGTCGTCGATACGGACGACCAAGTTTTTCCGACGTATTGGAACGAAGGAAACGTCTGTATACGTCGGTGATCGAGGTGACTAAGTCCATATCAAGGTCAACACTCGGTGTCTAGGTCTTCGTTTCAAGGTCGACTTCGCCGCCGACTTTTGCTTTTATTCACAGACTTGCACTCGGATGTTTCTCGCCCAACCGTCTGCGCACTTACCTACTTCGCCACAATTTCCCTCGATTATTAAAAATAATAAACCAGAAATCGTAACTCAAAACCTGCAAATTCTTGACAAAACAGTTTATTATCTCCTCTGTAAAGAAATATCTGTGTATGTGTATATACAAGTTTTGATCTGCTTAAACTTGCAAGATTTAACCTAGCAATATACCAAGAGAGCGAACAATATTATGTCAAGTAATATGTCATATGTGTAGTAATATGTCAAGTGCATAATATTTACTGTTTGACAACAACTCTTGTCTCGTCACATCGGGCCAAAACATTTTTTTAACCCCCCCTTTGTTGGTTTACGTTTCAAGATACGTAGATTCAGAAAATCGAATTAAAAAAAATCCGTCCGTCCGCCGTACACCGCCCGCGTTTACATGAATTTGATTCAAATGTATAGTAAAAAGGAAAAAAAGTTAATGTAAGTTATCCATAAATGGCAAAACCTTTTACAAAATTCACAAAAAATGTGAATAACGGAAAATTCAATGTGAATTTTCGTAGATTTTCTGTAGAAAACCTGAATTTTACAAAATTCATTGTACAATAGGAAAATTTGAGTAACATTTAAAAAAATACATGAAATATTAGACAAATTCACAAACAAATTGTGAATTTCGGGTTATTTGTATTCATATTCATATGGATGCGTTGAATGACCAAATACTAGTCGTTTATTTGAAGGTTTTTATTCCACGACGTTTCTGCCCAGGAACCGGGCCCTATTCATGCGGATATCTACAAGAGGAAGTAGAATTCATATTCATATCTGTATTCGTATCATATTCATATTTTTGATTTATGAATTTGAATTCACCCATCTCTGCATGTATCTAAATGGAGAGTAGATGTATCTACTCTCCATAAATTGTGTTAACGACTGGTAGATGATCTACCGACATATAATGCAGATGTAGATCACGTCTACTTAATCAAGTCGGTTCTTCCCCCTCCAGTGGTCCTCCCCGATCCCTGATCACGAATAGGCCTGGTAGTGGCTGTTTTCCCGGTGGAGGTTGTCACGTTACTTCAGCCACATCAGCCACTATGACTGCCAGATTCTAATCTGATAGAATGATAGACGCCGTCTAGACGTCGAAAGACGCGGTCAGGACGTCGAAAGACGCGGTCTGGACGTCGATAGACGCGGTCTGGACGTCGATAGACGCGGTCTGGACGTCGATAGACGCCCTTTACACTTCGATAGACGCCGTCAGACGTGGATAGACGCCGTCAGACGTGGATAGACGCCGTCAGACGTGGATAGACGCCGTCACACGTGGATAGACGCCGTCACACGTGGATAGACGCCGTCTAGACGTAAATAGACGTTGCATGTTCATCTACGCCTGTAGATATGTCTACATATTTAGATGAATAGACGTCTGTTTGACCGACCAAAAGTAACCATTTAAACGTCAAGTAGATCGTCTACCACGTGGTTACGTCTACCAATAGATGCCTATTAGACGTCTATTTTCTGTGTGGGAGGTTGGAAAATAATCGATAACTGATCCTAAAAATTGTTTTTTCTGTTGTTGTTGAGGAAAATTGATTATCGATTGCCATCCCTACAACATAGGTACTAAATAGCGGGTGGTCCCTGCTCACCACTAAACTTCGTAAACTTCGTATTGATTAGATTGTTTTTATAATACTAGATCATTATTCACACAGACTGCTCGCCTACATGCTATGGCATCAGAAGTTATTACAACAATACAAAGACAATGATTACTATTAATAACAAACATAAACATTAATTGCCTAATATCGCAGTTTCTTGTAGGTACAGAACAGATGGGTGGTACCTCGAGTTCTTCTCTCGGCCGCTGAAACCCAAAATCTTAAAGATGATTTGAATATTTGCACAGTGTGAAATTGGGAATTTCCGGATACAGCCGCGGACATTTCACATACATATTATGAAAAGTTAGTTGAAATGCAATGATGTATTTAGAACGCTCTGAAACCTGGTGAGCGAGTTTTCGAAGGAACCTTCAAACTGATGGGTCAGCCGACCGGAACACTATAATGATATAGTTTTCAAGGGTTTACTAGCTGATCCATTAGGATGGTTCGATTCCAGTTGAAAACGAACGTATTTACTGTTTTTGACGTAATGGTCGGATACTTGCCTTTCAAGTTTGGCGGAGTGGATGGTACAAAATCTGCTTAGATTAAATATTAAAGAAAAAAAAAACATATTAACTGGTTTAACGTATTAATCACAGCAAGATCCAGCCAGATTCCGAATCCACACTTGCATATATGAGAGTGCCCTGTATCCATATCGAGAAAGTACATGAGCATAAGCATCGATGAAGAACTTTCATGGAAAGGCCATATTGAAGAAATGCATACGTATATTTTATAAAATTCGTTCGGTGCTGTTCCCCAGAAATATCAAAATGTTGTATGTGAGTCTCGTACAGTCCATAATTCGGCTAAGAATTATATCAAGCAACATATCAAGCAACATCCACACCACTCACTGCATTGCAGAAATGTATACTGGAAGTTAGCTTAAATGAGCCAAAAACATTCAGTTCAGTGGAACTATTTAATTTAAGCAGAAATTTCTCAATTAGGCAGTTGTTTGTTAAAAACCTGTTAGGTACCATGTGAAGTCGACTTTTTTCATTGTTCTCGATGTATTTGAGTTGACAACTGCTCTTCTTGACGCTCCATTCGATCTCAATCAAGCACCTCGATTCGATGTGAAGTCGACTTTTTTCATTGCTCTCGATGTATTTGAGTTGGCAATTGCTCTTCTTACGCTCCATTTGATCTCAATCAACCACCTCGATTCGATGTGAAGTCGACTTTTTTCATTATTCTCGATGTATTTGAGTTGACAACTGCTCTTCTTGACGCTCCATTCGATCTCAATCAACCACCTCGATTCGATGTGAAGTCGACTTTTTTCGTTATTCTCGATGTATTTGAGTTGACAATTGCTCTTCTTGACGCTCCATTCGATCTCAATCAAACACCTCGATTCGATGTGAAGTCGACTTTTTTCGTTATTCTCAATGTATTTGAGTTGACAATAGCTCTTCTTGACGCTCCATTCGATCTCAATCAAACACCTCGATTCGATATGAATTCGACGTTTTTTATTGTTCTCGATGTATTTGAGTTGACAATTGCTCTTCTTTAAGCTCCATTCGATCTCAATCAACCACTTCGAGTCGATGTGAATTCGACTTTTTTCATTGTTGTCGATGTATTTGAGTTGAAAATACCTCTTCATGAAGCTCCATTCGATCTCAATCAAACACCTCGATTCGATATGAAGTCGACGTTTTTCATTGTTCTCGATGTATTTGAGTTGACAATTGCTCTTCTTAAAGCTCCATTTGATCTCAATGGACCACCTCGATTCTATGTGAAGTCGACTTTTTTCATTATTCTCGATGTATTTGAGTTGACAATAGCTCTTCTTGACGCTCCATTCGATCTCAATCAACCACCTCGATTCGATGTGAAGTCGACTTTTTTCATTGTTCTCGATGTATTTGAGTTGATAACTGCTCTTCTTGACGCTCCATTCGATCTCAATCAACCACCTAGATTCGATGTGAAGTCGACTTTTTTCGTTATTCTCGATGTATTTGAGTTGACAATTGCTCTTCTTGAAGCTCCATTCGATCTCAATCAAGCACCTCGATTCGGTGTGAAGTCGACTTTTTTCATTATTCTCGATGTATTTGAGTTGACAATAGCTCTTCTTGACGCTCCATTTGATCTCAATCAAGCACCTCGATTCGATGTGAAGTCGACGTTTTTCATTGTTCTCGATGTATTTGAGTTGACAATTGCTCTTCTTGACGCTCCATTCGATCTCAATCAAACACCTCGATTCGATATGAAGTCGACGTTTTTTATTGTTCTCGATGTATTTGAGTTGACAATTGCTCTTCTTTAAGCTCCATTCGATCTCAATCAACCACCTCGATTCGATGTGAAGTCGACTTTTTTCATTATTCTCGATGTATTTGAGTTGACAATAGCTCTTCTTGACGCTCCATTCGATCTCAATCAACCACCTCGATTCGATGTGAAGTCGACTTTTTTCATTGTTCTCGATGTATTTGAGATGACAATAGCTCTTCTTGACGCTCCATTTGATCTCAATCAAGCACCTCGATTCGATGTGAAGTCGACTTTTATCATTATTCTCGATGTATTTGAGTTGACAATTGCTCTTCTTGACGCTCCATTCGATCTCAATCAAACACCTCGATTCGATATGAAGTCGACGTTTTTCATTGTTCTCGATGTATTTGAGTTGACAATTGCTCTTCTTGACGCTCCATTCGATCTCAATCAACCACCTCGATTCGATGTGAAGTCGACTTTTTTCGTTATTCTCGATGTATTTGAGTTGACAAAAAAAACAACATATTAACTGGTTTAACGTATTAATCACAGCAAGATCCAGCCAGATTCCGAATCCACACTTGCATATATGAGAGTGCCCTGTATCCATATCGAGAAAGTACATGAGCATAAGCAACGATGAAGAACTTTCATGGAAAGGCCATATTGAAGAAATGCATACGTATATTTTATAAAATTCGTTCGGTGCTGTTCCCCAGAAATATCAAAATGTTGTATGTGAGTCTCGTACAGTCCATAATTCGGCTAAGAATTATATCAAGCAACATATCCACACCACTCACTGCATTGCAGAAATGTATACTGGAAGTTAGCTTAAATGAGCCAAAAACATTCAGTTCAGTGGAACTATTTAATTTAAGCAGAAATTTCTCAATTAGGCAGTTGTTTGTTAAAAACCTGTTAGGTACCATGTGAAGTCGACTTTTTTCATTGTTCTCGATGTATTTGAGTTGACAACTGCTCTTCTTGACGCTCCATTCGATCTCAATCAAGCACCTCGATTCGATGTGAAGTCGACTTTTTTCATTGCTCTCGATGTATTTGAGTTGGCAATTGCTCTTCTTACGCTCCATTTGATCTCAATCAACCACCTCGATTCGATGTGAAGTCGACTTTTTCCATTATTCTCATGTATTTGAGTTGACAATAGCTCTTCTTGAAGCTCCATTCGATCTCAATCAACCACCTCGATTCGATGTGAAGTCGACTTTTTTCATTGTTCTCGATGTATTTGAGTTGACAACTGCTCTTCTTGACGCTCCATTCGATCTCAATCAACCACCTCGATTCGATGTGAAGTCGACTTTTTTCGTTATACTCAATGTATATGAGATGACAATAGCTCTTCTTGACGCTCCATTTGATCTCAATGAAGCACCTCGATTCGATGTGAAGTCGCCTTTTTTCGTTATTCTCGATGTATTTGAGTTGACAAAAAAAACAACATATTAACTGGTTTAACGTATTAATCACAGCAAGATCCAGCCAGATTCCGAATCCACACTTGCATATATGAGAGTGCCCTGTATCCATATCGAGAAAGTACATGAGCATAAGCAACGATGAAGAACTTTCATGGAAAGGCCATATTGAAGAAATGCATACGTATATTTTATAAAATTCGTTCGGTGCTGTTCCCCAGAAATATCAAAATGTTGTATGTGAGTCTCGTACAGTCCATAATTCGGCTAAGAATTATATCAAGCAACATATCCACACCACTCACTGCATTGCAGAAATGTATACTGGAAGTTAGCTTAAATGAGCCAAAAACATTCAGTTCAGTGGAACTATTTAATTTAAGCAGAAATTTCTCAATTAGGCAGTTGTTTGTTAAAAACCTGTTAGGTACCATGTGAAGTCGACTTTTTTCATTGTTCTCGATGTATTTGAGTTGACAACTGCTCTTCTTGACGCTCCATTCGATCTCAATCAAGCACCTCGATTCGATGTGAAGTCGACTTTTTTCATTGCTCTCGATGTATTTGAGTTGGCAATTGCTCTTCTTACGCTCCATATGATCTCAATCAACCACCTCGATTCGATGTGAAGTCGACTTTTTCCATTATTCTCATGTATTTGAGTTGACAATAGCTCTTCTTGAAGCTCCATTCGATCTCAATCAACCACCTCGATTCGATGTGAAGTCGACTTTTTTCATTGTTCTCGATGTATTTGAGTTGACAACTGCTCTTCTTGACGCTCCATTCGATCTCAATCAACCACCTCGATTCGATGTGAAGTCGACTTTTTTCGTTATACTCAATGTATATGAGATGACAATAGCTCTTCTTGACGCTCCATTTGATCTCAATGAAGCACCTCGATTCGATGTGAAGTCGCCTTTTTTCGTTATTCTCGATGTATTTGAGTTGACAATTGCTCTTCTTGACGCTCCATTCGATCTCAATCAAACACCTCGATTCGATGTAAAGTCGACTTTTTTCGTTATTCTCAATGTATTTGAGTTGACAATAGCTCTTCTTGACGCTCCATTCGATCTCAATCAAACACCTCGATTCGATATGAATTCGACGTTTTTTATTGTTCTCGATGTATTTGAGTTGACAATTGCTCTTCTTTAAGCTCCATTCGATCTCAATCAACCACTTCGAGTCGATGTGAATTCGACTTTTTTCATTGTTGTCGATGTATTTGAGTTGAAAATACCTCTTCATGAAGCTCCATTCGATCTCAATCAAACACCTCGATTCGATATGAAGTCGACGTTTTTCATTGTTCTCGATGTATTTGAGTTGACAATTGCTCTTCTTAAAGCTCCATTTGATCTCAATGGACCACCTCGATTCTATGTGAAGTCGACTTTTTTCATTATTCTCGATGTATTTGAGTTGACAATAGCTCTTCTTGACGCTCCATTCGATCTCAATCAACCACCTCGATTCGATGTGAAGTCGACTTTTTTCATTGTTCTCGATGTATTTGAGTTGATAACTGCTCTTCTTGACGCTCCATTCGATCTCAATCAACCACCTAGATTCGATGTGAAGTCGACTTTTTTCGTTATTCTCGATGTATTTGAGTTGACAATTGCTCTTCTTGAAGCTCCATTCGATCTCAATCAAGCACCTCGATTCGGTGTGAAGTCGACTTTTTTCATTATTCTCGATGTATTTGAGTTGACAATAGCTCTTCTTGACGCTCCATTTGATCTCAATCAAGCACCTCGATTCGATGTGAAGTCGACGTTTTTCATTGTTCTCGATGTATTTGAGTTGACAATTGCTCTTCATGACGCTCCATTCGATCTCAATCAAACACCTCGATTCGATATGAAGTCGACAATTTTTATTGTTCTCGATGTATTTGAGTTGACAATTGCTCTTCTTTAAGCTCCATTCGATCTCAATCAACCACCTCGATTCGATGTGAAGTCGACTTTTTTCATTATTCTCGATGTATTTGAGTTGACAATAGCTCTTCTTGACGCTCCATTCGATCTCAATCAACCACCTCGATTCGATGTGAAGTCGACTTTTTTCATTGTTCTCGATGTATTTGAGATGACAATAGCTCTTCTTGACGCTCCATTTGAACTCAATCAAGCACCTCGATTCGATGTGAAGTTGACTTTTATCATTATTCTCGATGTATTTGAGTTGACAATTGCTCTTCTTGACGCTCCATTCGATCTCAATCAAACACCTCGATTCGGTATGAAGTCGACGTTTTTCATTGTTCTCGATGTATTTGAGTTGACAATTGCTCTTCTTGACGCTCCATTCGATCTCAATCAAACACCTCGATTCGATATGAAGTCGACGTTTTTCATTGTTCTCGATGTATTTGAGTTGACAATTGCTCTTCTTGACGCTCCATTCGATCTCAATCAACCACCTCGATTCGATGTGAAGTCGACTTTTTTCGTTATTCTCAGTGTATTTGAGTTGACAATAGCTCTTCTTGACGCTCCATTTGATCTCAATGAAGCACCTCGATTCGATGTGAAGTCGCCTTTTTTCGTTATTCTCGATGTATTTGAGTTGACAATTGCTCTTCTTGACGCTCCATTCGATCTCAATCAAACACCTCTATTCGATGTGAAGTCGACTTTTTTCATTGTTCTCGATGTATTTGAGTTGACAACTGCTCTTCTTGAAGCTCCATTTGATCTCAATGAAGCACCTCGATTCGATGTGAAGTCGCCTTTTTTCGTTATTCTCGATGTATTTGAGTTGAAAATTGCTCTTCTTGACACTCCATTCGAACTCAATCAAACACCTCGATTCGATGTGAAGTCGACTTTTTTCATTGCTCTCGATGTATTTGAGTTGACAATTGCTCTTCTTGACGCTCCATTTGCTCTCAATCAGCCACCTCTATTCGATGTGAAGTCGACTTTTTTCATTGTTCTCGATGTATTTGAGTTGACGATTGCTCTTCTTGACGCTCCATTTGATCTCAATGGACCACCTCGATTCTATGTGAAGTCGACTTTTTTCATTATTCTCGATGTATTTGAGTTGACAATAGCTCTTCTTGACGCTCCATTCGATCTCAATCAACCACCTCGATTCGATGTGAAGTCGACTTTTTTCGTTATTCTCGATGTATTTGAGTTGACAATTGCTCTTCTTGACGCTCCATTCGATCTCAATGGACCACCTCGATTCTATGTGAAGTCGACTTTTTTCATTATTCTCGATGTATTTGAGTTGACAATAGCTCTTCTTGACGCTCCATTCGATCTCAATCAACCACCTCGATTCGATGTGAAGTCGACTTTTTTCGTTATTCTCGATGTATTTGAGTTGACAATTGCTCTTCTTGAAGCTCCATTCGATCTCAATCAAGCACCTCGATTCGGTGTGAAGTCGACTTTTTTCATTATTCTCGATGTATTTGAGTTGACAATAGCTCTTCTTGACGCTCCATTTGATCTCAATCAAGCACCTCGATTCGATGTGAAGTCGAATTTTTTCATTATTCTCGATGTATTTGAGTTGACAATTGCTCTTCTTGAAGCTCCATACGATCTCAATCAAGCACCTCGATTCGATGTGAAGTCGACTTTTTTCATTGTTCTCGATGTATTTGAGTTGACAATAGCTCTTCTTGACGCTCCATTCGATCTCAATCAACCACCTCGATTCGATGTGAAGTCGACTTTTTTCATTGTTCTCGATGTATTTGAGTTGACAACTGCTCTTCTTGACGCTCCTTTCGATCTCAATCAAGCACCTCGATTCGATGTGAAGTCGACTTTTTTCATTGTTCTCGATGTATTTGAGTTGATAACTGCTCTTCTTGACGCTCCATTCGATCTCAATCAACCACCTCGATTCGATGTGAAGTCGACTTTTTTCGTTATTCTCGATGTATTTGAGTTGACAATTGCTCTTCTTGAAGCTCCATTCGATCTCAATCAAGCACCTCGATTCGGTGTGAAGTCGACTTTTTTCATTATTCTCGATGTATTTGAGTTGACAATTGCTCTTCTTGAAGCTCCATACGATCTCAATCAAGCACCTCGATTCGATGTGAAGTCGACTTTTTTCATTGTTCTCGATGTATTTGAGTTGACGATTGCTCTTCTTGACGCTCCATTTGATCTCAATCAACCACCTCGATTCGATGTGAAGTCGACTTTTTTCATTATTCTCGATGTATTTGAGTTGACAATAGCTCTTCTTGACGCTCCATTCGATCTCAATCAAACACCTCGATTCGATATGAAGTCGACGTTTTTCATTGTTCTCGATGTATTTGAGTTGACAATTGCTCTTCTTAAAGCTCCATTTGATCTCAATGGACCACCTCGATTCTATGTGAAGTCGACTTTTTTCATTATTCTCGATGTATTTGAGTTGACAATAGCTCTTCTTGACGCTCCATTCGATCTCAATCAACCACCTCGATTCGATGTGAAGTCGACTTTTTTCATTGTTCTCGATGTATTTGAGTTGATAACTGCTCTTCTTGACGCTC
The DNA here is from genome assembly GCA_963920205.1 of Stenodema calcarata. Lineage (NCBI taxonomy): Eukaryota > Metazoa > Arthropoda > Insecta > Hemiptera > Miridae > Stenodema > Stenodema calcarata. The sequence goes on along the minus strand of OY986053.1, from coordinate 30,783,524 downwards.
CATTCGATCTCAATCAACCACCTAGATTCGATGTGAAGTCGACTTTTTTCGTTATTCTCGATGTATTTGAGTTGACAATTGCTCTTCTTGAAGCTCCATTCGATCTCAATCAAGCACCTCGATTCGGTGTGAAGTCGACTTTTTTCATTATTCTCGATGTATTTGAGTTGACAATAGCTCTTCTTGACGCTCCATTTGATCTCAATCAAGCACCTCGATTCGATGTGAAGTCGACGTTTTTCATTGTTCTTGATGTATTTGAGTTGACAATTGCTCTTCTTGACGCTCCATTCGATCTCAATCAAACACCTCGATTCGATATGAAGTCGACGTTTTTTATTGTTCTCGATGTATTTGAGTTGACAATTGCTCTTCTTTAAGCTCCATTCGATCTCAATCAACCACCTCTATTCGATGTGAAGTCGGCTTTTTTCATTATTCTCGATGTATTTGAGTTGACAATAGCTCTTCTTGACGCTCCATTCGATCTCAATCAACCACCTCGATTCGATGTGAAGTCGACTTTTTTCATTGTTCTCGATGTATTTGAGATGACAATAGCTCTTCTTGACGCTCCATTTGATCTCAATCAAGCACCTCGATTCGATGTGAAGTCGACTTTTATCATTATTCTCGATGTATTTGAGTTGACAATTGCTCTTCTTGACGCTCCATTCGATCTCAATCAAACACCTCGATTCGATATGAAGTCGACGTTTTTCATTGTTCTCGATGTATTTGAGTTGACAATTGCTCTTCTTGACGCTCCATTCGATCTCAATCAACCACCTCGATTCGATGTGAAGTCGACTTTTTTCGTTATTCTCGATGTATTTGAGTTGACAAAAAAAACAACATATTAACTGGTTTAACGTATTAATCACAGCAAGATCCAGCCAGATTCCGAATCCACACTTGCATATATGAGAGTGCCCTGTATCCATATCGAGAAAGTACATGAGCATAAGCAACGATGAAGAACTTTCATGGAAAGGCCATATTGAAGAAATGCATACGTATATTTTATAAAATTCGTTCGGTGCTGTTCCCCAGAAATATCAAAATGTTGTATGTGAGTCTCGTACAGTCCATAATTCGGCTAAGAATTATATCAAGCAACATATCCACACCACTCACTGCATTGCAGAAATGTATACTGGAAGTTAGCTTAAATGAGCCAAAAACATTCAGTTCAGTGGAACTATTTAATTTAAGCAGAAATATCTCAATTAGGCAGTTGTTTGTTAAAAACCTGTTAGGTACCATGTGAAGTCGACTTTTTTCATTGTTCTCGATGTATTTGAGTTGACAACTGCTCTTCTTGACGCTCCATTCGATCTCAATCAAGCACCTCGATTCGATGTGAAGTCGACTTTTTTCATTGCTCTCGATGTATTTGAGTTGGCAATTGCTCTTCTTACGCTCCATTTGATCTCAATCAACCACCTCGATTCGATGTGAAGTCGACTTTTTCCATTATTCTCATGTATTTGAGTTGACAATAGCTCTTCTTGAAGCTCCATTCGATCTCAATCAACCACCTCGATTCGATGTGAAGTCGACTTTTTTCATTGTTCTCGATGTATTTGAGTTGACAACTGCTCTTCTTGACGCTCCATTCGATCTCAATCAACCACCTCGATTCGATGTGAAGTCGACTTTTTTCGTTATACTCAATGTATATGAGATGACAATAGCTCTTCTTGACGCTCCATTTGATCTCAATGAAGCACCTCGATTCGATGTGAAGTCGCCTTTTTTCGTTATTCTCGATGTATTTGAGTTGACAAAAAAAACAACATATTAACTGGTTTAACGTATTAATCACAGCAAGATCCAGCCAGATTCCGAATCCACACTTGCATATATGAGAGTGCCCTGTATCCATATCGAGAAAGTACATGAGCATAAGCAACGATGAAGAACTTTCATGGAAAGGCCATATTGAAGAAATGCATACGTATATTTTATAAAATTCGTTCGGTGCTGTTCCCCAGAAATATCAAAATGTTGTATGTGAGTCTCGTACAGTCCATAATTCGGCTAAGAATTATATCAAGCAACATATCCACACCACTCACTGCATTGCAGAAATGTATACTGGAAGTTAGCTTAAATGAGCCAAAAACATTCAGTTCAGTGGAACTATTTAATTTAAGCAGAAATTTCTCAATTAGGCAGTTGTTTGTTAAAAACCTGTTAGGTACCATGTGAAGTCGACTTTTTTCATTGTTCTCGATGTATTTGAGTTGACAACTGCTCTTCTTGACGCTCCATTCGATCTCAATCAAGCACCTCGATTCGATGTGAAGTCGACTTTTTTCATTGCTCTCGATGTATTTGAGTTGGCAATTGCTCTTCTTACGCTCCATATGATCTCAATCAACCACCTCGATTCGATGTGAAGTCGACTTTTTCCATTATTCTCATGTATTTGAGTTGACAATTGCTCTTCTTGAAGCTCCATTCGATCTCAATCAAGCACCTCGATTCGGTGTGAAGTCGACTTTTTTCATTATTCTCGATGTATTTGAGTTGACAATAGCTCTTCTTGACGCTCCATTTGATCTCAATCAAGCACCTCGATTCGATGTGAAGTCGAATTTTTTCATTATTCTCGATGTATTTGAGTTGACAATTGCTCTTCTTGAAGCTCCATACGATCTCAATCAAGCACCTCGTTTCGATGTGAAGTCGACTTTTTTCATTGTTCTCGATGTATTTGAGTTGACAATAGCTCTTCTTGACGCTCCATTCGATCTCAATCAACCACCTCGATTCGATGTGAAGTCGACTTTTTTCATTGTTCTCGATGTATTTGAGTTGACAACTGCTCTTCTTGACGCTCCTTTCGATCTCAATCAAGCACCTCGATTCGATGTGAAGTCGACTTTTTTCATTGTTCTCGATGTATTTGAGTTGATAACTGCTCTTCTTGACGCTCCATTCGATCTCAATCAACCACCTCGATTCGATGTGAAGTCGACTTTTTTCGTTATTCTCAGTGTATGTGAGTTGACAATAGCTCTTCTTGACGCTCCATTTGATCTCAATGAAGCACCTCGATTCGATGTGAAGTCGCCTTTTTTCGTTATTCTCGATGTATTTGAGTTGACAATTGCTCTTCTTGACGCTCCATTCGATCTCAATCAAACACCTCGATTCGATGTGAAGTCGACTTTTTTCGTTATTTTCAATGTATTTGAGTTGACAATAGCTCTTCTTGAAGCTCCATTTGATCTCAATTAACCACCTCGATTCGATGTGAAGTCGCCTTTTTTCGTTATTCTCGATGTATTTGAGTTGACAATTGCTCTTCTTAAAGTTCCATTCGATCTTAATCAAACAGCTCGATTCGATGTGAAGTCAACTGCATGGTCTCGCCCGTTTCCGGTAATAATTTGACAATAAAACTATAATCGTGTTGTCACCGTCATAATTTCGAGAAATGCAGTGGGTTGCTTTATTTTTCCTGCTATGTCAATTAAAGATTATTGTCGATGTACCTTCTAGAACACCATATTTTAGCTCAACACCCTATTTATTTCGTACAGACTGACAAGGAAGTATGTTGATCTAGACAGAAGGACGATCTACAGCGAACATAGTAAACAATCGTGGAAAATGTGCAAGGGTTTTCTATGTAAATTCATGTCCTAGAAGTGGACTAATCTTTGTTGACTGTTTTTTTGACTTTCTTTGAAAATTCGCTATAATTACGTGTGTTTTCTCGTTTTCTTGGATATTTCAAAGCGAATGGAATGGCGGACGGCATTGGTCCGTTTTCGAAATGTCCCTCATACGGCAATGAAATCGACTTTTGAACGTTTAACTCACCGAGAACCATCGCGGCAGAATGTCCGGAATCCAGCCAGAAGGTGAGATTTCGACCATAAGAAATTAATCGAGATTCATCGAAGTGTTAAGTGTCGTCGTTCACAGGACACACGCGAGATTTACACCGAGATCGACCAAACTGACGTGTTATTATGATCGCGTCGAGTTTCTCTTCGTCTCCCACTCGATCCGAGAAAACGATTTTATAACTCGGTGTTATCAACTGGTGAAAACGTAACAAGAAAACCTTCTCATCGGCGATTGCGGGAACTGCGACCGATTGTTTTAGGGTACTTCAAGAATCAGACGCCACGACATCGACACGCGAACGCTCCACAGCGTACTATGCGACTGACGCGGAAGTCGGATCTGAAGTTATTCGATTTCAATCACGTTTGATCACTTTTATCTAGTAGTAACTGTTTTTAGTCATATTTATAGGGCGGATACTTATGCACTAAAAAATTCGTTTTATGTTATAAAATATGCGGTAAAAACATCCAGAATATGTGGCTAAATATGCACTAACAAAATCAGAACTCGCCTCTTCTTCACCCAAGTTTGTTATCGAATATTAAATATTAAGCACACATTTCAGATGTTCTTACTGCATATTTTATGACATAAAACAGGGGTTTTTAGTGTAGTAGAATCTGCCTCTCTAATGATAACCAATTGGAAATAAACTTGACGCTTTTTTTTTTTTTTTACTTGAGACACGAAACACATATTTTACAAGGAGAAAGTGAGACACATCTAAGGACCAATGTATCTGCATGTAGTGAAGAGACTCAACATCAGTTTTCGGAATCTAATGTCATTTCTAGTATTCAAAGCAATCACTTGGCTCTCAGCGCAACTGGTCAGCCCTCAGCAGAAACAATAAGAGTCCTATTACCTATTCACGTAGTTGTTACAGTTAATATCCGAAACGGAGGCACTAACGCCTTAACCGAGCTCGGTCCTCGCTCTTGCAAATCAGACTCGAAGGGGTCCACCTAGTCGTAGACGAGGGACGCTCAGGAGTCCACACGGTAATTTATCCGGATCATCAGAACAGCCCGAGGGATAATATTTAATATCCGGCCGAGTGCCAGATGCGACTGCAAGCGTGTGAAAATGTTTATTGGGCTTATGCGATAGGGTTAGAGTTGGTGTCAGCTGGAACTAATCAGTGATTTACTTGTGAAATCATTTTCTCAGAAACGAGGTTGCCCCCATTCACTACTGCGGCTTTGGAATATGAACGTTGCTGTATCGGATGATAGGAAATCTTGGATCACAGACCACGCAACTACACCGGCCATCACCCACGTAATAAATTCAACTCCTTTAAATTGCCTCAGGATTTCCTTTAGACTGAGGCTTATCCAATTTTTTAGCCATTGCACTTCTCGTGGTATCCTTCACCGACACCTCCCATCATTCAGGATAAGGTTGCAACTCGATTATCGAAAAATCGGATAATCGATTATTTGAACCTGATAAATCGATTCATTATAATCTATGTATAGCCACCGATTATTTGTATTAATAGATTATTGTTTTTTGATTAATCGTTTTTCGAATTCATCGCGAGTTTGAGAGAGCCTAAGGTATCCTTCATCCATAGAGGTAGTAGCAATAACAACGACGATTTGTCTTCAACCATGTCTTTGTCATTTGTCTTCTACTTTCATCCATTTATCAAAGTAGAAGACAAATGGCTAATAAAATCAATTAATCCGATTATTCCATACCGATTAATTGGTCACATCGATTATTAGCTTACGATTAATCATTTGATGTTGTAATCGATTTTTTGGTTCCAATGTTGCATCCCTGCGATGAAAGTATCATGTATGATGTTACTCTCTGACACACTGGCGTTCCCTATTGGAACTTCACTCCTCAATCCGATTTCTTCTCACAAACGACGGAAACTCCAAAACGACGTCGGGCCGAAGCGCGTGAGGCGGTGGTTTTCTCCGCGCTGACTGTTTAATTAATAATAATTAATAATTGTGTTCCGTGAATACGAAATCGGATCTATTTCCTTACGTGACATAATCGAACGGCGAAGTAACCGGTTTACCGAGTGCGTCGAGAAACGTGTGAGCTTCTTCAATAGATCGTCAGCGAGCCGTGTGAACATAGTCGAAAAAAACCGCCGCTACGCTCTGTTTTATACTGTAATTACTATAATAATCACTACAGTTCATCGTCCTTCGTTGTCTATGAATAGACAAAAAAAAAAACCCAAAACTATGCTTGCGAACGGTGCGAATCCCTCCGCTTTGGTTTATTATTCACGAGTAGGTAGATATACGAACAAAACGTCAGGTTGTGGTTCCGTATCAACCTTCCTTTTCCGATTTTTGTAGTTATCAACAGGCGTGGACTCGTGAACCGTGGCAGAATCAAAGCTGAACCCTACAATAAACCACATCTCAATTTTTTTCAAAAATCGGAATTGATGGCTTCTGGAAATCAGCAATGGGATATGCGCATGAAGAATGAAAATTGAAAAACCCCGATTATTTATGTTATTGACATTTTATGTCTTTACTCTGGCACATAACTCGAAAAACGTTACACAAAAGCGTTACACGAAATCGTCACGAAAATTTCTGATGATTTTCGCTTACAACCGATTCATTGGTACGGAACTTTATCTTCGCCAGTTATCATCGTACAAAAATCGTTCACCACTCGTTGGATAGCTCTCGATTTACCTAACCATATTACGTTAACCACTGCGGAGTGCGTGGCCGACAAGCTGCGGTATGAGCGTGATTGTGTAAATAATTGTTTACACACAGGTGATCATCCTCAATAATTTATAATATAATATTATATAATATAATATATTATAATATTATTATAATATTATATTATTGTCTATACAATATTATTGTCTATACGAATGCAAGCTTCATAATTTATGATGCTTACATTCTACAATTAAGTATAACAACTACGCTACTGGGGTAGGTGATGTAGCAGTGTTCGACGGTTCTTGAATCACTTCTTTAAAGACATAAAATGTCCCAATGTGTTGCAGACTCGTATGAAAGCATTTAATTCTCGACTGTATCAACAACAGGATGGAGTTGACATTCTTTTGACATTTTCATGTCTTTGCTTTAGCACATAAACTGAAACGGGAAAAATTTGTTTCCTTGCTTCACCCTTTCCCTCAGATAACGTCAGAACACAAGCGACAGGCGGGCCACTACGTCAGACGCACCTGAGGCCAACTATTACGTCAAAGCCTATGCCGTAAGAGCCTATGACGTCAGGCGGCTGGCCGGATGCCAACTAGTACGTCAGAGCCTATTACGCACGAGCGTATGACGTCAGATGGCTGGCCGGAGGCCAACTAGTACGCCAGAGCCTATGACGCACGAGCCTATGACGTCAGAGGGCTGGCTGGCTAGGTGATCGGGTTTTAATAAGCCTCTGGAATTCCGCGCCTTCATTTTGCATTCATTTAGGTACATCTTCACGTTGAAAAATCCTTCATCTTTTCGCTAATTTTATTGGAGTGGCTATTGCACGTCAACAAAAACGTCACAGAGATCGATTATCACAACTGAAATGATATTGAGTCTGATGTTCTAACTTGTCATAATTTATTCTACAAAGAAAATATTTTATCCCCCTCCTATAAAAACATCGATGTATCAAAACATCAATGTTTTTTCTCCGATGTTTTTTGGACATCGATGTATTTGGAAGAAAAAACATTGATGTCGAAACATCGATGTTTTGTTCATTGATACCCATCCCTACTGAAATCTGATTTGAAAATCGGATGTAAAATGGCGCGCGTTTGTGACATCACCCACGACCATCTCGCAAGTTTCAGGAAGTTTCTACCGCTTTTTTTGTGACGGTGGCAGCATTGATTTACCGACCAATCAGATGCATCAGCGGATTTGACGTCATTGCGCACTTTTTATGAACATGATCATGTTTCTATATCCATAAAAATTAAGAGTAACCTAATTTCGACGAATGGTTCCCATTTTCACGTTTTTGAAGCGATTCTGCATCAATAAAAATTCTAAACAAAAATCATGCGCAGACCCCGTTTGAAGACGTTGCATTTTCTCCCACGAGGGTTCGTTTTTTTCTGTCCAGGTCACCGCTCTGAATGCAATATCTTCGTGAATTTCGTAGCTAAACAGCAGTGAAATATGACAATAAGAGACGCCCAATGAGACGAAATAGAACTGTCTTCTGAATAAGTTTCTCATTACACCAGGTTTCCTTGTCCCAAGTCTTAACTTCAGCTACGTAATTCATGAATGTTCTTATTTCACTTCATCGCGTATCACATTTCGCAGGATAAACATTTATACAATCGACCTACCTACTTCCTCCTACTTACGTCAAATGATTAATTAACAAGGCAAAATAATAAAAATCCCCCAAAAGCAGTGGCTCAATAGCAATGAATTTTGGTCTAATTTCACGCAGAATTTGATTTCCTACAACGTTTATTTCTAAGTATTTTATGATTGAATGCAGTTTTCCATGTTCTACCGAATTCGAATTTCCGAAAACTTTTAGGGAAAGAAAAATTAACCATAAATTAAAAAACTCTGCATATTCTTGACACAACGGTTTATTATCTTTTTTTGCAGATCACCCTTCTAATACTATGAATCATCATTAATTATTAATAGTAAATATCATGCAGTGTAAATTATTATTGATACTTGATAATTATTATTGGTTAGGTATTAATAAAGATTATTAATTATAATTAATAATTGTGAGAATAAATTGCGCAACTCGGGAACTTAGTGAAAATTTTGGAGCGCTGTATCTCAAAACGTGGTTTTGGCAGATGCACTCTTTTTGCAGCTTCCGCCTTAATTAGAAATAATAATAATTAGGAAGAGGAGGGAAGGTCAATCCGTTACGCACCCCTCAATTCTGCCCCCCCCCCCCCAATAGCACTCCCATCAGTACTCAATACTGCCTCCCTTCCCCCGCAACGATTCCCTCAGCACTCATTACTGCCCCCTTCCACAGTAACGATTTCCTTAGTACTCAATACTGCCCCCCTCCCTCCTAATACTCCCCTGAGTACTCATTACTGCCCCCCTCCCTCGTAACGATTTCCTTAGTACTCAATACTGCCCCCCTCCCTCCTAATACTCCCCTGAGTACTCATTACTGCCCCCCTCCCTCGTAACGATTTTCTTAGTACTCAATACTGCCCCCCTCCCTCCTAACACTCCTCTCAGTACTCAATACTGCCCCCCCCCCTCTCCATCGTAATACTCCCCTCAGCACTCAATAGAGAGTTCCTGAGACGTCAGTTGCTTACAGTGACCGTTAACAGGCAACGACATTACGCTTCCGCCTAGGGCGACCAAATTCAATAGCTAACTCGTCAGGAACGTTAACTGGCTAACAACGATGGACTTGGCGTTTCACGGCCATGCTAAAAGTAACACTTCACCGTTAACAATTCTATTCTGCCATGCGTGTTTTCACTGTTCTCCGTTTGTCAAATTCCCGTTCCTATCAAATCTGCTATAAAAATCTATCGTTGTAATCTTCTATGATGGAACTGTGAGGTTAACTTTAAATCGATTTCGCCGTAAAGAGTGAGGGATTGTGGTTAAAAGAAGTGCCAGGACCCATGCAAGTTTTGTCGGCAACCTAAACCCGGTCTTTGTAGCGTTTTAGCGAATTTTGAACAAAAGGAAGCTAGTCTCGTCGCAAAATGTTTAAAACTCGAAATATCGAAAAATTGTTATACCAACATCCGTTTCAGACCATCCTGAATCCACTGACAAAAGACACAATAAATTATATGTAGGTATTTGTCATTCCAGACGATAACTCAAGATAGAATTGAGATTAAAAGTTCAAATTTGCACAAAAAATCTGTATTGGCAATCGGAAGGCTAAGTTCGTAGATGGGCGGAATCGGGCCACTCTACGAGGGGGTTTTGGGGAGTTTTAGGGGGGAAATTACCCATAAACTCCCAAAAGGAAATATACTGACGAGTGACCCGTCATTTTGGAGGGTATTTCACGCTGAACTCGATGGTGAAATCGGAATTGCGATATCTTATTCCGTTCTCAAACTGAAGCCCTTTGAAGATGGAGAAACGGGGTTGCTTGAAACGGAGATGCTCTTCACTGTTCATCTGCTCTGATCTGATAGCGGACTGAGACATCGCAATTCTGACTTCACCATCGTGTTCAGCGTTGAAAAAATCTATAAACTGAGGTGTTACTTGGCGAAAGAAGGAGGCAAAAGTTTTTATAAATACAGTAAAATGCAGGCATTTTACATAAAACCATTTTTCCAAAAATTGCCTCTTAAAGCTGCATGACATTGGATTTTAAGGGAGTAGAATGTAGTTCACCGTCGTGTTCAGCGTTGAAAAATCGATAGGCTGAGGGCCTCAACCTGAGGTGTTAAACGGCCAAACTACGTGACAACATTCATCATAAAACTAGTAAAATGGAGACAATTTACATAAAACCAGTTGTTTCTTCAACAATTCGCTCTTATAGCCATGTTGCGTGACTATATTTTTCTTCTTGTTTGGTTCCCGTAGGACGAAAAAAAATCTAGTCGCTCAGTGTGAACTATTTGAAGTACATCACATTACATCACCATTGTTTGAAAATGACCTACACAAAACATATAAGTAAGGAAAAATACTGCCAAATCACTAAGAAGATGTATAAAATTGTCCAGAGAAACGCATGACAATACCAATTGAAGACTACAATAATTATTATTAACATTCAATACATGGAAGAATGATTCCTTCTTCCATGCATTCAATACAAGGTGCCGGAGAAAAACAACCACAGCGGAGAAATTGGTAAAACTGTTACTATCATGTAAGGTTAGCCTGCTCTTACGTCGAGGCTGTTATTCCATCGCCGTTAGCACTGATCGCCGAAGGTAACCGTCTGCGTACGGTCATCGTTAGCTCATCGCCGTTAGTTACTGCCTATGCGTCAGCTTCGCCGTAAGGTAAAAACGTCTTTAGGAACTCTCTAATACTGCCCCCTCCCCCGTAACTCTCCTCAGTACTCAATACTGTCCTCTCCCCCACACCCCTAACGTTCCCGCCGTTACTTTTCTTCACGTAAGGGGGATGATGAGGAAGTGGAGGAGGGGTGGACGATCTCCCATCCGTAACGCTACCCTCAATATCCCCTCATTAATACCCCCCTCAATACTGCCCCCACCACCACCCCCAAAATAACACTCCCTTCCGTACTCAATATTTCCTCCCCCCTCCACGTAACGCTCCCGCCGCACAATGGGACGAAGCGACCGCAATGAGCGACATTGGGAAATTGTATAAATTTCTATTTTAACTCGCAAAACTGCATGAACTTGCTCTATGTGTGTCGTTTCAAAATTATTTCCTGTCACACAGCTCTTGTACCTACAGGTTTCTTCATAGAAATTCCATTTTTGTTTAGGAGGACATGAAAGTACGGCCTCTAAATTTTTTTTTTTTTTTTTTTTTTTCGTGATTTATTTATTGCAACTGAAACATAGTACAATTCATCTAGCAATATTTCATTTCATGATAAGCTCACTAGGGGGGGTGGAGGTTTACAGCAAAACCTGGCCCATACTTGTATCAAGAACAGTTAAAAACACTGGATTACACTTGCACTATTTGCACAGCACAATTAGGTCCAGAGGTTTATTTCTCTTGAGTCGCCGAAGCTCTCCTTCGTTGTTTAAAACGTTGAGCATCTCCAGGTTCTCGTGTTTTTGGAGGCGATGTTCGTGCTTCCTTGCATATTTGGCGATAATTTCGGTGACCGTTTCTACCCTCAAGTCTCGATGAATATCATCATTCCGCATGAACCAGGGGGCCCGTACTATACTTCTCAATATTATATTTTGTCGGGTTTGGATTGTTTTAATATTTGATTTTTTCGCACAACCCCAGAGCTGTATCCCATAGGTCCAGATGGGGCGCAGTATCTGTTTATATATGAGTAATTTATTGTGTAGTGAGAGATGGGAGTTCCTTCCCATCATCCAGTACATCTTTCTGAACTTGATTTTTAGTTCCTGATTCTTTTTTTCAATGTGGTATTTCCAGTTAAGTTTGGAATCAAGGTGCATCCCTAAGTATTTTACAGTGTCAGAGTATGGAATTTTATTTGAATTGATCTCAACTTCTGGGGCTGAGATTTTTCTATTAGTAAAGTTGATGTGCACTGACTTTGTTTCATTCAGTTTCATTCTCCACATCTTGGTCCAATTGACAACCTTGTTAGTGGACGTCTGTAGATTGCGAGTTGCAGTTTCAGCGTCACCTCCAACAGAGAGGATGGCAGTATCATCAGCAAAAGTAGCTACAGTTGTATTTTCCTGTTGCGGAAGATCTCGTGTGTACAGCAGGTAGAGTACTGGGCCTAGGACACTGCCTTGTGGTACCCCTGCTTTTATAGGCTTCAAGACAGAGTATTGGTCACCCTGCTTTACCCTGAAATGTCTGTTCGCTAGGTAGGATTTTAGGAGTAAGTAGAACTGTTTTGGGAGATCCCTGTGCAGTTTATACTCAAGTCCCTTGTGCCAGACCTTGTCAAATGCCTGGGCCACGTCCAGAAAGATACTGGCACATATTTTTTTACCTTCTAAAGCCTTTTCTATTATGTTAGTGATTCTATGAACTTGATCTAGCGTAGAGTGGCGTTGCCTGAAACCGAATTGGTGGTCTGGTATCAATTTTCTGACTTCAATAATTGGTTTAAGCCGTTTGAGCAACAATTTTTCGAACAGTTTTGATAAGACAGGGAGGAGGGATATGGGTCGGTACCCCGCCTTTTCATTTGGTGATTTTCCTGGTTTGGAGATCATTATGACTTCCGCTACTTTCCACTGGGAAGGTACATAACGTAACCTGAACGTGGCGTTGATGATATGAAGTAGTTTAGTTATAGCCTTTTCAGGGAGCTCTTTCACAATTCGACCGGTTATCAAGTCATAGCCAGGGGTCTTTTTAGGATTAATGTTGCCTTTAATTTCATCTTTGAGTTCTTTTAACGTAACGGGCCGAATATCGAGCTCATCCGTTTTTTCTATCAGTGTTGCATTTTCTTCCGGTGTCTGTACTGGAAGAGGTTGAAAGGTTTCATAGAGATGATCTGCAAAAAGTTGAGCTTTCTCTAGGTTACTTCTGGCCCATGTCCCGTCATCCTTTTTGATTGGAGGAGAATGAACTTTAGGTCTATTTATACTTTTGGTTACCTTGTAGAGGGAGTATTCGGTGTCTTTCTCTGCAGTTAGGTTACTCAAAAAATGTTCAACTGATTGGTTATCCATTGATCTAATAAGATATTTAAGTTTGTTACCGAGTCTATTGAGAATAGTTTTGTTTTCAGGGGTTCTGTTATTCTTCCATTTCCTTCTAGCTTTACGTTTGGCGCACAGGAGATCCCTTACTTCTAGCGGATATGATTTCGAATTAGTGTCATAGTTGCTGTTTTGGTTTATTGGGGTACATAACCAGGCTGCTCGTTGTATGTTATTGATAAATAAGTCAAGTTCGTCTTCCAGTTGTTTAGGGGTTTTCAGAGGAACTTTAAGGTCGATCGATGTTTCCAATTGCTGCCGAAAACAGGACCAGCAAGTATTTCTATTGAATAAACTCGGAGAATTTTCACTAATGATTACTTTTTCGCTGATTGTTATTATAACAGGCGAGTGGTCAGAGGGTAGGTCGTCGCTGTCCTCTAGATTTATGTAACCACTTGAGATACCTCTGCTTATAAAGAAGTCTATAAGGTCTGGGGTTTTGTTAGCATCCGTGGGCCAGTATGTAGGCCTTCCAGTTGAGAGAAAGTCGCACTTAAAAGAAGCTGCTGCTTCATACAACTCTTTACCTTTAGCCGTGGTTAATCGCGAACCCCAGAAGGTATTTTTGGCATTGTAGTCACCTCCAATTATAAAGTTGTTACCAAGCGATTTAAGAAGGACCGTATAATCATCTTTTTTTAGGTTAAACCTGGGGGGGCAGTATATTGCGGCTATACTAAAGCTTTTATTTTTGAGTTGTACCTTGACCGAAGTTACCTGCATTTTTTCCTCTTCGATTTTTGGTTCTTCATGGTGAGCGATGTTAGCTTTAATGAGAATTGCCGAACCTCCTCTAGCTTTATTGCTTGGGTGTAGCGTATGATAACACGTGAATCCTCTTATTTTGATGTATGACGTCCGAGTGAAATGGGTCTCAGAAATAAGTAAGATGTCTATCTTGTTGGAGTGGAGAAATAATTCGACTTCCTTGATGTGATTTAGCAATCCGTTTGAATTCCATGTTGCTATTCTTAAAGTCGGTCCCATTAAATTAGTCCAGAGCTTGTAAGTCCCTTCTCTAGCTTAGTTATTCTTTCAAAAAACTGTTTATTGGTATGTTTTTGTTCATCCAGTCTTTCCAGTATCTGTGCCAGCATTTTTTCTGTGTTCGACACATTAACCTCTTTTTTAACAGCGGCAGCATATGAAACCTTTGGAGTAGTTGCTCCTGTCATGGTTGTAGTAAGCGATTTCCGCCTATTAAAATTACTCTCAACTGAAGCATCGCGCTTGGTCTGTTCTTTCAGTTGGGGTTTAGTAATTTTGTTTCTCATTCTTTGTAGCTCCTTAGCTACCTCGCATCCTCGATAATTCGCTGGATGATTCCCTTTGCAGTTGACACATTTGGGGGCATCTGCTTTGTTCAGGGCACATTCAGAAGTTTTATGCTGTCCAGCACATTTCACACATGCAGACTCCTTCCCGCAGTAGGATTGGGTATGCAGATATGACTGGCAATTCTTACATTGGGGAATGAGTCTGGAAGTTTTTTTCACCGGCTCAATCCTCACAATTATGTTGAGAATGGCCTTAATACTATGGATTTTGTTTACATCCTCATTTTTGTCAAAGGTTAACATAAAGAGAGGAAGGGGTTTATGGATGTTTACAATTTCACCACTATCATTTTTCCTTTTCTCTTTCCTGAGAATGTTGGTAACATCCAAGATGGCAAGATTTTGCTCTTTAAGGTCACCAATAATATCAGTTTTCTCACATGTTTCATGTAAGCCTCTAGCCATGACCTTAATAGGTCTGTCTGCTTTATCTTGGTACGTGTACCACTGTTTTTTCTCTGTACGCAGTTTATCTGTGATCAGTTTCCAATTAGTTCTTGAATCTACGTTTATTTTCCAAACGTTATTATTGAGAGCAGTAACCTTGAATTGCTCTCTAGGGATATTCTGTAACATATCTTTGAGGGCCGCATAGCTCTTTAGCCCTACAACATTTATGGGTGGTGGAGGAGGGTCCTTTTTAGGCTTAATAATTTCTACCTTGGTTACATCTTTGTCAATCTTAGGCTTGTTGGTAGGCCATTCAACCTCCGGAGAAGACCCAGCCTTACGCTTCTTGCGGGCCCTTTTTAGGATCCAGTCAGTTTCTCTCGACAATTCATCTTCGTCCGTACTGTAGGATGTAGGGACGTTGGGTTGAGTCAATTTCGATGCCCTTTGTTCGTCCTTTTGATTTGCATTTAATTTAACAATATGATCGTTGGCTTGACTGAGGGAATCACATAAGGAAGCTATAATAGAATATAAATGATTGAAAGCATCACTTACGTGGGGGTCTGCAATCGGTAGGGCACTTGTTATTATGCGGTGTTGCAATAACTCTCGCTTTGTTTGTTCAACAATTTCCTTGATCGTCTGCCCGCCAACGGCGCCATCGGGGTCGCCTTTGTCGGTCATGCCACTATGTAAACATTCCCAAATGCGATTTAGCGAAACACCAGAATAAACCTTTATCGCGGGAGGTCGCTCCGATGTTGACTCGACGAGCTCTCGCACAAGACTGGCCTCTAAATGAACCAACTAATTTGAGGTCAAAAAGGTTAAAAGTTTCAGAAAGAGTTCAAAGCTAAGCTTTTGAAAATATACTCGAAACCATAAATTGATTTTTGTAAGATTATATATTATTTTGATGCATAGATCACAAGGCGTTTATTTTCATTATTTTATTTGCATAATATGTACAAATATTTTTCTTTTTGCACTTTCCACACTTCTAAAAACCTTTAGCATCATTTATAATTTTGAAGTCTGACACTAGTATATATTTGATAGTGTAGCATATTGTGATAAAATTCTTGTTTCCCGCCCTTGGAAACATAATGGGGACGAATATTGTGACTTTCGTCCCACTGTGCGGTAGGAGGTGGTTGGTGGAGGAGGTGGGGTGGACGATCTCCTATCCGTAAAGCTCCACTCAATATCCCCTCAATACTGCCCCCCTCCACCTCAAACACTCACCCCTAAGTACTCAATATCCCCCCCCCCCCCCGTAACGCTCACGCCGTTACTTTTCTCCGCGTATTGAGTATGGTGAGAAGGAGGGGGCGGGATGGACGATCTCTCATCCGTAACGCTACCCTCAATTTCCCCTCATTAATACTCCCCTCAATACTGCCCCCCTCCTAAAACACCAATAACACTCCTCTCAGTACTCAATATTGCCCTCCCCCCCTCCCTCGTAATGCTCCCGCCGTTACTTTTCTCCACGTAAGGTGGATGAGAAAGAGGAGGTGGGATGGAGGATCTCCCATCCGTAACGCTCCCCTCAATATCCCCATCTAGACAGAAATTAATAAATCTTTGTGAAAATATCACACTGGTCAAAATTTGATGATATCCTTCAAGGTATGTTCATTTAATGAAGATATCGATGTATCGAAGTGAGATGGTCAGATAGCTCGTTTCGATCCTCGGCAGATAAACTTATTGGTTGCTTTTCGTCTGTTGTCCGTTGCCCTCGCAATTTCACTCTCATCTTCATATTTTCAACCTTTTGTTCAACTGTTGCTCAGCGGAAATAGAGTCAGGCACGTGGAGTCAGAGTATAATACGTGGCTCCTCCCTCTTCGTCTGTTCGCCGCTCTGCGATTCATTTTGTTTTGTTTTTTTCGTTCATTTCACAAACATTTCAACTTTTTTTCCCAATTGATTCGGAAGCCGATTTATCGGAAAGTTTGTTAATCATAAACAATGACAGTTGGGGCGAGAATGAGGGAGAGAGAGAGTGAGAGAGATGAAATGGAATCAATCGGATCTGAGGGTCGCGTAGGGTTTATTTACTGTGACACGAACGGAATTTTTCAATTTAGTACGACATGAAAATATCATTAGATCATAACGCGTAGGAACTCGTGTTTGTATAAATAACCGAAATCAATTCATCAAAAACTGTTGAGACATCGGAATCACATAGTGACGGAACCGTGAAGAAAGAACGACGCCTCAACTCTACCTATCGTAACATTACAGAAATTTGTTTTAAACTTGTAGAGGGAAATAGTGAAACGCGAAGGGCAGTCCCAGAAAATATGGCAGGAGAGAGAGAGTCTCCAGTCTCAAGAAAATAAGACAGGTGTCCCCCAAGGGAGCGTATTTGTGCCTTTATTATACAACGAGAACACGACTATTGCAACATTTGCTGACTCAATAGAGTCAGCAAGGAAATTACAGCATTCTGTTGATGATGTGAGCGCTTGGTACAAAAAATGGCGAATGTTCCGAATTAACAGTACATAAAAATTGCTCATCTACAAGAAAATCTGCCCATCGGTCGTTCACTTGAGAAATTATATCGATATTTCTCACTTTGGTACCCCAGTTCCGTGTCTGCTACTTGTTTTGTTTGCCATGCTCATCAAAATGTGATACGAAGTATTTTTTACGTGGGAATGAGAGTCACAACTCCGAACCGAGTCGATTTTTCATGAGAATGAGCCTATGGATGATATTTTATGGAGTTCTATTAGTATCTCTGATCCAATCCAACCAAAATTTGACGCTTCCAGCGTGTCAGCCGAGCGATGAGCACATTGACAGCTGTGTCTTCGGGTGTTGAAGATAAAATCCTGTCACAATAATTGTTAATAATTATTATGACGTTCGATTTCGGTGGGTAGTTGGTGGCGAGGTTGGTGGTTGGTTCTCAGATTCTTGTGTAAGCTTCATTACATTCGTGGTAGCTGTTATTTTGTGTACTCACCAGGAGTTCACGTACCACGCTGTTCCAGCGGACATTCCGCCCTGTGCACTGCATGGGCCACAAGTCTTCGACCCCCATGTTTACCCAACTTTCTTCGTCAACAGTCGAAATGATAGTTCACGAAGGAAAACACCCATTGCTGGCATTTGAAATAGGACCGAGCGGGTGATATTTAACTGAGAGGTTGAAGGAGGATTAATGAGACGGTACAAGAGCCCGATTATACTCGAAGGATGCCCTGAGAACGGGGAAAGGAAGAGGATATCTGATTCTGGAAAGGACCCCTTCAATCCGACTTTCCTGATTCCGTTCACGATCACTTTAACCCCCGAACCGGTGGCTTCCTTGATCCGACTTTTCTAATGTCGGTTCTCTTTGAGGGGGTATTGAAATTAGAGCCATTGAGATTACCTGCCAAACGCTGTACAATTTTTGCTACTGAGCAGTGAAGTTCAAATGCCAAAACGCCCTCACAGTTCATATTTAACCAAATCCAGGAGTAGGTTTGGTCTTAGCATTATTAAAAAGAAGACTAAATATATGCATTACCATGGTAATGCCTACAAGTGACAATCGGAGGATTACTGGCCCCCTGAATATCTGTGTAGGAGATACTGATTTTGAGTTCGAATGTGTTCCCTGTTTTACCTACCTTGGTTTATCTCTGCAAGCGAATACTGGCTGGCAAATACAGCTTACTACGCAAACCCCAAGCTCTTTACCTCAAGACCTCTAACAAGGGGTACCAAGATGAAGCTCTACAAGACCCTCATGAGGCCTGTGGTGTGTTATGGTTCGGAAACATGGTGCCTAACTGTCAAGTTCTGCAAGAATGGAGGGTGTACGAGAAGAAGAGGACAAGCAAGGAGCCATTGGGGCGATGAGGTGGTCCACGTGACGCACGCCGATTATGAGTGAGAAACTGGAGGAGCGCAGCTTAAGATCGTCGTCGATGGAGGGATGTGATTCGTCAACCCAAGGGCCAGGGTAAGCCAGTTGTATGTAGAATCTGTACGACTTTGGAATAATTCCTTTGGAAAATGTGCAGGTTCTGCTTCTTATAGGCCCCAACTCGCAAGATTCAGTTGTACTGAAAACCCTTTTGAAGTCTCCAAAGTCCTTTTTACCCACTCTCAGGTTATTCCTACTGTGTTGGGACCATTGATGTGGTCCCGGGATCAAACGTCCACAAAATCGTTTATTTCGAGAATCGCTGACCACATCCAGGATCAGTACTGCGAATCTTAACCGCCACATGAGAGACTTTGATAAGCTGGAGCTGTTCGAGCAAGCAATACGAATTACAATGGAAGGAATCAACATAGATCATGGATTCCATTCATATTATAAGTTTAATGACAATTCTGCAACGGATAACTTCAGCAGCACAATCGATTCATACATCACATTGTCGTGATTTATTCTGAGTGGTGAACGCCAACCTTCACTGGAGTAATTATTCCTGGCGAATGGAGATTATCAGGAAGATGCAAACTCTTGCCAGGTCAGTGACAGAGTCATTTGATCTTTTGTGATCTTGTCTCCAAAATTAGTTGGAAGTTCAGAGTCGTTCGCGATTGAGGAAATCGTTCTGTTGGGATATTGCAAAGTTCCCTTGGAGTTTATTCCATAGAAACATGGAGAAATTCAACGAGGCATATTGAGGCAGTAGAATAGGAGAGGCCCCAAAATGCTACCTTGAGGTAATAATCGATAATCGATTTTCCAATTATTTTTATTATTACTTCCAATAGGGAAATTTTGCTGCCTTTTAGGCCTGATAGAACACCTCAATTCATTCCTCCAGATTCCATACCTCACTGGAAGTTTCATTTGTTCCAGGGCTCCTATTGGTACCCACCGTTTTTCAAGTGAAAAGGCATAACTACGGTATTGGACCAAAAACATTTTTTTTTTTTCTCAAAATCGATCCACCCTACCGTATAGTTCATAATCATCAACGTAGTGGTCCTTTGTAAACCACTTCTAACAACCCATCAACAAAGTGAAGATTTCGAAAATGGACAAGGTATTTATAGTGAATTTCGACTTGAAACTTTACGAAGTTCCGTGTCCTTGCCTTATCTCTTCAGAGCGTTTACCTGGCTTTACTGTGTCAGCATGTCAGGTAACCTCCGTAGAGCTGACACACCTAGGGAACTTATATACTTAGTAGGGGATACTGTTCGTGTTACTAATTAGCAGATCTATAATCACATTTACCTAGTTATATCTACTCTTCCATGTGTGTGTGGTTTATTTGTACAAAACTCTTGATTAGTTAATGATGTGTTGGATTATAAAATAAACATTCTGAGTGAGAATCTGAAAATATGAGTCGTAGAACGTCGAAAATACATTTGAATACATTTACGAATACATTTGAAAACACTCAGAAATATTGACTTGTAAGTTGACTGAAACGAGTTGTTGACTGATGCATTTACCCACGGATATCTCTTGCCTTACTCCGGACTGAAGTTTCGTTTCAGAAGTAACAAGAAGAGTTTCGCCGGTCACATGTAGGGCGTTTGCAAGTGAGGTGCATAATGCATTTCAAATGCAGTCCTTGGCACTAGACGGCGCTCTATATTCGTCAATTGGTTTCCTTTGTGCTTATAGCGAATGCAACTCGTTGCAGTCAAGTAGGTCAACGTGATTTTGAGTCAGGCGTCATTCCCTGACCTACGCTTCGGACTTTCAAATCTATCTACTACAACCAGTAGAAAATGCAACTCTTGAACCTATTTTATTCCTTTAAATTGACGTTTTCAGGGAAAACTCGAAGTTTTTCAATCGCGTTAATTAAGATTTGATGGCGTCCTATCTCCACTTGAACTGGTTTGAATTTCCTTCTCAGAACTCCTTTCCAGCTTACTGTTATGATTTATTCACCTTCTCCATAAATATTCTGTTACCCTTAAAATGGTAAGACATTTTTCGTTCCCCATCTCTGATTATTTTCAGTGCCAGGTGCTTACTTATCTTGAAATTGAACAAGTAATTGTGAGAGGAATTTCGTCATTCGTTGTGAGAGACCACTTGAGCCAGTGTTCACCCGACGAGGAAGATATTATAGGAAGTATTACTACAACTTGTAATACTATGGGCAGGCTAAGACAAGAGAATTGTAACAACTTTTAATTTAAAAACAATTAAAACAATGAATTAAGGCATCGAAAGGTGACAATATATTAGCACGCCTTCCTCAGTACCCATTTCTGCGACCTTCTAAAGTTAATTGGAAACTTCTTCATAACTGAAAAATGCAACAAAATCCAGTGTATGATGTACGTATATAAATTGGGAGTGCATTTATTACATAAATTATGAATTATTTATTTGCATTCTTATACATTTATGAGTGCATAATTGTAAGGTCTGGCAGTTTGATGGGTATCCGCTAAACAGCGCTCAGAATCTGATACCTACCTTCATTTCGCTCTCAGGCCTGCATTTGAGTACCCCGACTGAGAGGCAAATCCGATGTCTCGACCTGAGTTGACGGCTCAGCAACGGACTTTTGATATATGAGCCAAATATTTTCACTTATTTCATACTCGTGTCCTTCATATTGTATCTGGCTCCAAACAGATGTAGATCATAAATCGATGACCTACTTTTCCATCCGAAACTACCCTCGGTTTGACACAATCAAGGTTTAATTTACTGTCGAAATTGGTGGAAAGTTCAGTACAACAGTCAGGTTTATGCTTTTATGGAGCTCTCGATTTAACGAACATTTTCCTGTTCACCATAACTCTGTGAATGTACGAATAGATGAGCTATAGGCATAACAGTTCTCATATTTTTTTTACGAACTGATGATCGTGAGTGCAGAAGCTTCTTCCACTGTAACGATATAACGTAACAACGTATTATACCTCACCCACCACAAACCTAACTCCATGTCTGTACCCTCCAACATCCCTCATTTTGTTAAACTTTTAGGGACGTGAGGCTCTGTTTGAGGCTTATACGATTTACATTTTATTTCTGTCAATAAAATTATTCTTGATTCTTGACGTATTATACGTTCCTCAGTGTTTAGTCTTCAGGCTCCAGGGGATGGCAAAGGTGGGTCCTGAGTTCCAACCCCGGTGAGGAACGGAGTGCCGAGTTTCTAATTTTTTTTAAACGATATACGGGGCTGCTTCCAAACACTAATTGCAGGCCTTATACGTCCGCGTAGTATGTCAACAATAATTCCACTTAAATGACAAACTACGTACGTTTTCCCTTCAACAGTCTCGTTTAAGGTAACAACAGGTGTTTGCAGTTATTCGAAATTAAACAAATTGAAGAATTTATTCATCTTTTATGGTATTTCTGGAAAATCCTTGATGTCGACTGACCATGGATTTCCTTGCAGCACACATGATCTTTCAAGCTTCCTACGTACATAATAATATTATATTATGCAGAGAATGTGTATCTAATCCTGATCTCTTCGCGGATACGATCTCTGGCCATCAGTCACATGAAATCGTTGTAGGTACGCCATCAACTGTCCATGTCCACTCATCAGGACGGTAACCCTCCAGGAAAGTGGGAACCGACTATTGAAGACGCTCCTTGTGCGGGTCCCATCGGATGCATCCGAACAACATGTTGATTTGTCACAGTTGTTCCCATTGCCCAATAGTGATCTCAAGCTGCTTCAACTTACCACAGTGCAGTTGTAATGACAATGGTCTAAATCATGAAATTCCTACTAATATCCAAAATTACCTCAATTCCAATATGGCGGTATAAACAGTATAAATTTGGGCTGTTCTACTCTTTACCTCACGCTCATGTTAATGATGTTTTTTCCTGAACGATTGGCTCGTCGTACAGCACTTCTCCAGAACAAGATCTATTTAAATTTATACAAGCAACTGTACAGTATTACCTAGAGTTTTCGAGTTGAGACGTTTTGAAATTTGCAACCCTTGTTTTTCACCCCGTCGCACAGTGTTTCAATTGTACAAGCTAGGTGGACAAAAGTCATGTTCAGAATTCGAAAATTTGGTATTGGAATGATGTAAACAATACTCCAAAGCATTGCACTGTAGTCTTGGTTTACGTCTGAATCAGTCCACCTCGTGAGTAATAACGTCCAAAGGTACGTATCCGTATCGAAATTGAATAAATCAGTTGAATTCCAGACATCATTTCTAACACACAAATCGAAGTGTTCCTAATTCTATATGAATCAATTGTTGAAGAATCTGATGAATTTTATTAATGGCGTTAA
The DNA here is from genome assembly GCA_963920205.1 of Stenodema calcarata. NCBI lineage: Eukaryota > Metazoa > Arthropoda > Insecta > Hemiptera > Miridae > Stenodema > Stenodema calcarata. The sequence continues at coordinate 30,760,377 of OY986053.1, read as the reverse complement.
GAGCTAATTTATGCCAATCAGTCATTCTGACTGATAATCTAACAATATTTTAAAACAGTTTTCAAGATGAACGGATGATTTTTCCCTTGTTTTATAACTTTGAAGAGACAGTAATGACTTGTACCCTTTTGTACCCAAGCTAATTTTGGTTTATTATCTTCGATAATGAACCATTGGAATCGCCCAAAGAAAAAATAATTTTAACCCCCCCTCAAAATTTGTTGGTTTACGTTTCAAGATACGTAGATTCAGAAAATCGAATAAAAAAAAATCCGTCCGTCCGCCGTACGCCGTCCGCCGTCCGCCGTACGCCGTCCGCCGTCCGCGCCACTTTGCCCAGTTAGCGTTGAGTTAAAATTACGAAATTTTTTTTATGGGTTTCGACCAACCCCACAATGGTCCTCGAAACTTTTCATAACCCTAGGTCAAGGGGAAGGGGTTCAAAACGAATTTTGAAAATTTGAAAATCTCATATCTCGAAAAATTCATATAGAACGGTATGTTTTTTATTTCATATTTAGATAGAGTTTGTTCCGTAGAATTTTTTAAGACCATCCGCAGCTTTGTACGACCAGCCGTTCGTTCACAATGAGGGCTCAAAGATTGTGCCTCACAACACGATCGTGTATATAACTGTTGAAATACAGGTCCATTTTCATACTAACAAGCTCTTTGGAACATCATATGGCTTAAGTGATGTCGAGTTTGTTGTTCTGAGGTGCGTTTCGTGCTACGGAAATGAAGGTAATTTCGAATGTTTGTTGGTAGGTACTTCTTTTGTAGAAAAATTATTACCGACGTAGTATTAAAAACCCCAGAATTATATCGTATTAATTAATCATAATTAATAATAATTATTATTAATAGTAAATACGAATTATTAATACCTAACAATAAATTATAATAATTTTCACTAGGTACTTGATAAAATTGTTAATAATTAGTGATAATTGATAATAATAATTAATCTAACATTTAGGATCTAGACATTTAGACCTAGTGATCTAGACAGAAGGGTGATCTGTACAAAGAAGATAATGAACCGTTGTGTCAAGAATTTGCAGAGTTTTTCTATATTTAATAGCTGCACCTTTCTCATTGATAATGAGACGTTTGATAGCCACCACACTCGCGTACCTACAACATTTTTTTTTTGTTTTTCGTGGAGGGGCTTTTTTGAAGAGTGGTTGAAGCACCTAAATGAAGATAAAAACTCTTTTCTCTCTAAGTTCCTTCCGTCTAAATTTAATTTGAAAACCTTACCGGTGACTCTGAAAGGAAAATCAAAATGAAGTTGGCTAACTATGCCTCCAAAATTCGTGATAAATGGGCTGCTGCGGGAAAATCAAAGCAACTAGGTAACGAGATTTATATGAGTGAATAAATTTTATTCAGAAACTCCTGTAAATTCACTATCGTGTTACCTCATCGAACATTAGATTAATGCGTAACACGATAGTGAATATACGAGATTTTCTGAATAAAATTCATATGAATGAATAAAGAAGATTAGGCCTTTGTTTTCAAGTTTTCCACTTATTCTCTTTCATTAAATTTTTAATCAATGAAATCGTTTCATTCTATAATTACATGTCGTAATTGGTCGATACAGTTGTAAAATGACGTAAAATAACTTTGTCCAGCTAGATTCGTGAAACGTGGCACTGTGCGTCGTGCTAATAGAAAAATCCGTAATCATCCACAAGTGCGTCACGGGGTCAATCGGCCCCGTGTTCTTATAACATATAGCCATATAACATATAGCCATATAACATATAGCCATATAGCCATATTAGTTTCAACCCTTTGAAAAAATCAAAAGCTGAAACAGGCTCGAGCATTTTTAAAAGTTCACCTCTTACAGGCTCAGCACTAGTGGAAAGTTCCACACGGGGTCAATTGACCCCGCAACGCACGGAACATGTTAATGAAAACTTTCAAGGAACAATTTTTTGTTTCCGTGGTCGATCCCAACGGTTCATCATTGAACATAAACCAAAAGCGTCACACTTTTTCTAGTAAAGCGCTCTTCAACTGACATGAAGCGCTTCCGCGTCCAAATTATAATCAGACGTCACATTAATTCCGAATCCTACGATTTATCCCCCGCACTGAGGGTCACTAGCCTTTTGTTATTCGACCAGTGCCAACTGCCATTTTTTCCTTCACCGATCCCCATATCCTAAGGACCTGTTAGAGCTTTAACGCCCGACCCCATCTTCCTCTTTTGTAAATCGGTTTTTCTGCGTCTAGGCGTTTCAGTTCCTGAAATATTCCGCCTGGGGGAGGCACGTCGTTCTACAAAGCAACAAGATTTTTTTTCTTTCTTCTTTCTCTTCAAACTTCTTTCATTCGAACGTCGGTACCTTCTCATTTGCGATTCCTTTTTCAACGGCTGCTCGCTCGCTTTTCACATCCAAAATAGAAGCCGCGCCATTGTTAAGGTCCATCAGATGATAGATGTCGCCTTTGTGGTTAATATCAGAATGTGTTAATTTCGGAATTTCACTCGACAGTCCCATTGAAATAACTCGACGCTCAGTTTTATTAGTTGCTTTTGAAAGTAAAGTAACTAACTTGTATAAAATAATGGTACCTACATAGATGTGTGGTAATAAAAACGCCTCGCTATGGCGCCAAGGGAAGATTTCGAAACGGGCACGGTGCTTGTGAAGTTCTTAGGACATTTTTTAAAGAATCAGCAGTTTAATAAAAATGAGAGGCCAAAAAACGAGGTTCTTCCTTATCAGGGAAGTGTCACCATTCGATTCAGCGTCAAAAATGCCTAAATTGCGATACCGAACTCGTTTCCATGAAGCAAGTTGGCTTTTGGTGAAAAATTTGATTTTCACCCAAAAACTCTCGTTTTTCAGTACACAGCGTCATTTTCTCCACCAAATTTCACTGTGAAACCATTTTTTTTATACCATTGGAAAGCTGAGATACTGGGCAAGTTTTCCCGTGGAGTGTACACCGAAACAACGCCGTACTGATAGCACAAAATACGAAAGAAAACACGGTGAGTTTTAAGAAATCTTCAAATTATGGACTTGGCAATTTTTTAATCAATTAGGAGTCAAATTTTATTTTACATATTAATTTAACGGAGTTAGAGCCGTTTTACTGAGACAAGGCCAAAAACACGAAACACATCTTAAAAGTGAAAAAAGTCGGTTTTTAGTTGAATAATGAAAAAACTCTAATAGACACTTTTTGTTGCAAATTAGCTGTAAAATTGATTCCTTGAGTTTGTCCCATAATTTCTGCAGACACTATGTATATAATATATACAATATAATTATTATATTATAATATTATACGATTTTTGGTGAATTCAGGATAGCCTAAAATGGTATTACATATTGGACTAGGATATCCTACAAGGATACCTTTTAGCAAATTTTCGAGAAAAGCAAGCTATTTTTCTAAGTAAAAAACTTTTAAAACTCGGATTTCCGAAAACATTTTAAAGCAAATTTTGGTATAAAATGTTTTCGGAAATCCGAGTTTTAAAAGTTTTTGACCTAGAACAATAGCTTGCTTTTCTTCAAAAATTCGCTAGAGGTATCCTTGTAGTCCAATAGGTTCCAGACGGGAGCTTGCGAGGATGTTAACCGAAGTTCGTGCCACGTCCCAACGTTTCTTATCACCATCGGATGTGTCAAATGGCTACGTGTTCGAATTCCGACCCGCATACCCTCACCCGGAACAACCTGTCCGGCCAACCTGCATGTCTAGGCGGCCCATAGCCGAAAATCGCCCTTTCAACGACGCTCTATTCACTCTTCCCCTATCCCTAGGCCCCTAGACCACTTTGATAACCGTGTGACACTGAAAAAAAAAAAACCTGACGGTACAACTTGTTCTCTAAAGAAGCGTCGGTGGAGATTTTTTATCGTTGCAACAAACAGGTTGATGTACCAACTACCGTCCCGTAGATCAATAGTCGTCCGGGAGGATCCATTTGCAAAACTAGAGGACCCTCCGAATTCGTAACGTCTATTTAAATGGACACAGGTCCGTTATGAGTGCATTAACATTTTCCGTTGAAAAATCTGTATTGCGATCTTCTTGGAGCTTCCTTGTCCGGTGAGGAGGTTTAGCTGTTGCTTTACTAGGACGAATATTTAATAACATCATTGACAGCAACTTCCGCTCCTTTATAGGCCGGCAAATGTCTAACGGAATATTGTACAAGAATAACTGGACGAATGAGTTTTAGAGGCACGCCATTTTATGGTCCAATCATAGGGTTTTATTTGGAAAATTTCCGATAGTTTTCGGAAAACTATAGTTTTGCACACAAGTTTGAATCGAATTTAAAAATATTCCCGAAAACCTTCACAAAAAGAAAATAATACACTATCGTTACTACTAAGCCAAAAGCACCAATCTGCTTTTTTGGTCATTTTCGTATGTTGGCTCTGGCGTGGTGTGCTCAGTAGTACCCTACTCAGGGTTCAAAGTTCACCAACACTTGGCAGTTTTGTCGTGGTGGTGACGATATGTAATATTTCCTAACTATCAATTCAGAGTTGCTACTGGATGTTCGTGTGTCGAGAATATGAGTTCGACGCTTTTGATTGAAGACCCGCCCTCGCCAAAACATCGTTATGATCATTATAATATCATTTATTTTCGAAGCGAATCTCTTACCTTCGACTTTGGAAAGTGCGGAAATAACGAATGCGAAAGATCCACCTTTCGCAAGTAATATAGAAAGGTAGATCTTTCGCATTCGTTATTTCCGCACTTTCCAAAGCCGAAGGTAAGAGATTCGCTTCGAAAATAAATCGACGGAAATGAGGACAAACCATCTTTCAATACGAAAAAATCCGTCGGAGGGTTGACGGCTATTCGGGAGGCGAAAATCCCCTGTGAGGTTTTTCGAACGTTACGAACACAATAAACCAAAAGAGTGTAAGGGAAGTCCTTGTACCGGGGACGTAGCTTATATCTGTATGATTTGCTTAGAACGGTTCATTATTGATGTCTAGATCGCTGTTCTGTATACAATATCCTTCTGAGTCCCACAACAATACTAATTAAAAGGATTAATGAGGTGAAATATTGTGTCCCCATTTGGGAAGTTGAGAGAGGGGAGTCGGTAACTAGCTCGGTGATGGTCTCTTCAGTTTTCTATGTTGGATTTGAGGCCGACCTGGATTAATAAATCCAACATTAACTCCAACAAAATTTGTTTAATATTCCTTTTCAGCTAATTTTCGAAGAAAAGGAAGCTATTGTTCTCGGACCATACCTAATTTTTGAAACTCGAATTTCCGAAAAAACGTTTATACCGAAATCCGTTCCAGACTATCCTAAATTCACTGCCATAAGACACCAAAAATCATAAGTATATTTGAGGCGCTCAGGATCAAAAGCGGATAACTCCAAAATTTTAAACATTGATTTTTTCACAGGTTTGTGACTTTCAGTAAAGCCATACTATTAATAATTAATAGTTATATTAATAATAATTTATATATTTATATAATTTATATAATCATGTGTAGAGTGCTATAAGATTTTCAAATTGATTTACCTACTCTACGTAATGTCTAAATAGTCATTACACGACTCCCCACTTTCATCCTAGGATCATGTGAGTTTCAGGTTTGATGATTGGCAACACTGTTGATAAGTTTGTCTGACTAGAATTTCAATATTCAATACAACTAAAGACTTATGGTGAATCAACTGATTTTTGATGTTTTTACCTGTGTATGGATAAAAGTAATCATATGAGTATGTAGGTAATTTAGCTGGAAGTTGGTTGGAGGTATGGAACATTTTCTTTCAATACCAAGTATTTTCGGTGGCATACTTCGTTATTCCACAACACCTACAACACCTACATCCTGCAGTATCTTATAAAGCATTCAAATTGACATTGACCAACATAACATTTCTTTCGATATCCGATATTCTTTCGATCTTCCTTTCCCTCTTTCAACTTTCTTCTCTAACCCTCCTCTTTTCCGTCATATTTTTCCTCTTTTTATATCCTATATTTTGGTCATGGTTTATATCCAATATAGCATTATAATAATTATCTAGTAAGTCGTAAGGTAGGTATTAAATTTTTTCCAATTCAATAATATTTTTCAAAACATTAAATTTTCATGTTGTTACATAGGCATAAAATGAAAATAAAATAAGGGTAGCTAAGTTCATTCAAGTTCAACAGCCTGAAGAAGTATCTTTTCGATAAGAATGTCACTAGTAGTTAGTGATAGAAACAATATTCATAGTTGTAGTGATAACAATAACAGGTATATACGAGTATAAATATTGCTTGGTACGCAATACGTAGGTATATTTAGAAAAAAATAAATAAGAAGTGATATACGGATAGTGACATTTTTGAAACTTTATAAAATTCACAGAAGTTAAAAACACAAAGTGACACATTATAACTGTGATAACGGCAGCCATTGTGTCGTCCTACAGCGTTCTAGAAGGAGCGAAATCCCCAACCCACCTCGTAACCCCAGCTCACACCTCACCTACGAAACGGAGGCAGACCTTGCGATATATCGCAAAAATAGTCGATTAATCGTTTTCTTACCTCGGTGACCCACCGTAAGGTTACCGTCTTCCTGTGGGTTGCTTTTAATATTTTTTGGACCGGCCTTAAATCACTATTCGCAATTGGACCGCGTCATACAAATTCCTCTTAAGTGACTAAATTTCCAAAATCGAGTTTTTGGTGTCGTTGGATTCGTCTCGCCGAGTAGAATCGATTTCTTTGGGTATTAGCGCCATCTTTTTATTATAAAATGAACTATTTCCTTATATACTACGCGACATTCACTAAAAAAAAAAAAAAAAGTCGGTTTAAATCTTTATTCGCGATTTGCCAAAAAATCTTTGCTGTCGCTTAGGAGGTATTTGAATAAAACGCTTAATTAAGCGAATCAGAAAAGAAATGGTAGAAATGGGGGTGCTTTACGGTACTTCGGCAAAACAATGGACTGAGCCACATTTGTTCGGCACCCCTCGAATTTGAATAATACACCATTTCACTTCAAAAAATTGGTAGTTTTGATTGTTCTCAGTTGTACGTGAACGAATTACCTATTCAACGTACGGTTTATTCCGGTACAACTTTTCACCGCATTTGAGGGATGTAAAGGGCGCATAAACCCACTTCACGAATCGGAAACATCCTGGTAAACCCCGAAGAGCAAAATTACCGAGAGAAAAAAAGAAAAGAAAAAAACCAGTGAAAAGCGAATGGGGAAGTCAAGTTTTGCAAGTGTCACCAGCAGTTTATTGCATTGGTTCGCCTCTTCCGTTCGCCACCGGTTTTTGTGTTTTAGTATTTTTTTTTTATTTTTTATTAGCGAGCCTGTTCGAACAGGAGGCGACAAGTTCGCGGGGACTGAGGTCGATGGGACTGAGGGAGAGATGCCCCGATTCGTCACGCCAAATATAATAAATTTTTCCCATTAGCCGTTTCCCCTCTTTCACTTTGCCGGTCCGCGTATCGGCGCAATCCATTTCCGAGCGTTGCCCCGCGTCAAACTTCACCCTCTCGCTCGCTCCCGTTCAATTTTTCCCCACTAAGCAACAAACCCAACGACGAGATGAGCCGCGCACACGGAACCGTCGAAATGTCCCATGCGATGTTTCGAGCGTTTATGATGGCAGAGATCGCCGCTACCAACAAAATGAACCAAACGAGAGCGAGAGAGAGAGGGAAAAAAATGGTCAGGCGGCTTCACAAACTCCCTTTTCACCGAGCTAAACGCTCAGAAATCAGAATTGACAGATTTCATATTTTTCATTCTCGAGAGAGGGTTCATCAGTGACATCGCTTTTGGCGGTGCATCGAATAATAATCACTGCACGAGGGGTGACGGCTGTTTTTTATTTATTGTTTTAAACAACGAACCACAGAATGAGGAAAACAAATTTTTCAACTCCCCCTCAAAATTTGTTAACTGAAGCTCCAACATGATTTATCCGCTGTGGGGAAAAATTGTAGCGTTTTCTTTCAATAAATGCAATTGAAAAAATTACTTTTAACCTTACAGCACTGACGCAAATTTTACAACGTAGTCATTATGACCCAAATTTCGTTTTTTGATATATTTTTCATAAAAGGATGTTAAATGATTACATACGGTTATCATGAACAAAATTTCGTCATTTAAGATCCCACATTGACTAACTCACTTTTCCCAACCTTTCAGGAGAGACAAAAAACGTGTGCTCAGTCTTACTATAGACATTTCTGCAATTTCGCTCTACTATTCTTCGGTCTCCACACGAGTGTGTAATGAGATGAACTATTGAACAAAATTGTAGAAAACTCCATAGCAAGACTGGGCACACGTTTTTGTCTCTCCTGTAAAGTTGGGGAAAGTGAGTTAGCCCATGTGGGATCTTGAGTGACGATTTATCAATGCACTACAATATTAGGTAACTCAAAATAAACGAAAACCCCCAATTTGAAAAAAAAATATATTTTTTAAAAATAATCTTTATTGTTACAACTGTATGTTATACATCGTAACTTCATTCTATTAGTTAGTTTTAACGTATTATGGTTCATCACTTTAGTGAGATGTAACTAGGTCCAGGGGTTTGGTCCTTTTCAGCCTTCGTACAACGCCGCTGTAGTTCAGGAGGTTCTGTAGGTACTTCAACATTCCTGTGCTTGTGCAGACGGTTTCACCATCTCGACTTCACGGTCGCGATGGAGATCATCCGTTCGAACATACCAGGGGCCATTATCTGTGCTCCTGAGAATTAGCGAATTTTCGAAGAGCCACCAAAAACCATCGAAAAGCCACCGAAAGACACAAAAAATTATATGTAGGTATATATATTTATATAACTTGATGAGAAGTATTGTCCTTCTCGAGGGTGTTGAGGTTCGGTCGAATGAAAATGAAATTTTGCCGACGTTTCGTAGATTTATTTCTACATCATCAGGGCATGAGTTGAAGGCTGATTTCTCAGTAGGTAAGTACACATAACATAAATAGTTTCAAATAGTTTCACTTGTTAGTGACAGGTATGAGAGTCAGCAACGAACTGTACATATAATATATGTATATAAATATATAAATATCTACCTCCGGGAATGACACATACATAAATTAGGTATTATTACATACATAAATTATTATCTCCTGGAATGACACATACATAAACATAATATGCTTATGTATGTGTCATTCCAGGAGATAACTCTCGGTAAAATTGAGATAAAAAGTTCAAATTTGCACAAAAAATCCGTCCTAGCAATCAAAAGGCTAAGTACGTAGGGAATTACCCATAAATTCCCAAAATGAAACATTCTGACAAGTGATACCTCATTTTAAAGGTTTTTTTTACGCTGAACACGATGGTGAAATCGGAATTGCGATATCTTCTTCAGTTTTTAATCTGGAGCACTTTGAATATGAAGAAACATGGTTGATATTGAGATGTTCTTCGAAAATTCGCTCTTATAGCCATGCTGCATGACTGTGGATTTTTTGTTTTGCGTTGTTTGGATTATTTTCTGGTAGCTCCTCTTAGTGCAACCCCATAACTGGCAACCGTAAGCCCAAATTAGTTGGATCACTTGTTTGTACAGTAGCATTTTCTTATGTATAGGCAGTTGGGATTTTCTCCCAATGAGCCAGTACATCTTCGAAATAAGAAAAGAGTATTTGAAAGAATCGTTTATTTCCACCGAGATATGAGTACACTGTTACACCGGTTTCCGCGAAAAAACAATACTGAAGGTGCATTTGAGAGAGGTGAAATTATATACGAACCTCAAAAGTGGAAGGTCGAATAGGATTGGTTGATCAAACTGAAAGGTGAAACTTATTGCTATTGGCTCCTGAGGTGAATTGCGACAGGACATTGTCGACCTTAAAGTAGCTGTAGAATCTATCCCTTGCTAGTGACCGTACGAAATGGAACACCCTGTATATAAATATACATTTGATTTTTGGAGTCTTTTGGCAGTGATTTCAAGAAAGGTCTGAAACGGATTTTGGTATGTATACAAATCTTTCGAAAATTCGAGTTTTACAAATTTGGGACAGAGAACACTAGGCTTCCTTTCCTTTGAAAATTCGCGAAAAACGTAGCAAACGTATAAATTGATGATGACAGGGGGGAACCATCTGTAGAGGAGACGCGGAGTAGAAAGTGAGGACGGAAAGACCATAATTCACGGAAGATGAGCACCTTAAGGGTATCGACCCGGAGGCTCACGACGTGCTCTTAGGCCCCTAGACAACCCCTGGGTCGATAGTGTGATATTGTTCCGTTTGCGGGAAGGAGCCTTCCAAGGTGGGTGGGAAGTCTAGTGTAGGGTTAGGTCCCTGAATAGATGGTTGTGTGAGGGGGGAAGGGAAGGGGAGGGGAGGGGGAAGTAACTCCGAATTGACGTCAGCTAACGACAACTAGGCAATAAAGATTTTGAGAACGTGCTCCGAGTGTTTACTTCCGAAGCTTCAACGCAATTCCCTGCGCAGGCCCAACGAACCCGACCGACCCCTCAGCGGCGGCCCCCGCTATGTTCTAAATATTGATGACACTAGGAATTGTAGTGGATGATCCGTCATCCAGAACGAAACTCCTAAGTCACGGCAACGTCAAATTATTTTTGGTTTATCAAATTCAATGGCAAACTATTATTATAATAGTTTGCCGTCCTTAGCAAGAAGGGCGTATCTCCGATTTTGGCGATTTTCGGGTTTTTGCATATCTAGAATCTTTGGAGTGTTCTGCCAGAAGGTACAAAAAACGCTAGTGAAAACGGGCGTATCTCTGAAATTTCTTTAAATTCTAAGGTGTTTAGGCGTATGTCGTTTCTCCAAAGCGGATGTCATGCCGACTACCTTTCTCTACTAAGCAAGAAAGCCGCATCTCCTGAGGAAAAATTCGAAATCATGTTCATGAGATCCGCCCATTTCGCTTAGCATCCCATATGCCCATATGCCTCAGTTAGGTAAAACGGTCTGTCGCTCGTCTGTTTGCTCAGATGGTCAGTAAGTGCCTGGGGAAAATCATGCCTGGAGAGAGATTATTCAATGGAAATTATTCAGTTGCAATAAATAAATCACAAATAAAAAAAATTAAAAACATTTTTTGCTCACAAGTGGGTTAAATTTTTCTTTGATTCATAATCCATCAGACATCACCATTTTGCTGTGTGATGTGATTCGTATCAAATTCAGTTGAACGTCCGACCCAAGTGAATCACCCTCCGTTCATGGGACAAAACGGCAGTTTCAAAACTAATAATTATTCATCACTCTGAAAAAAAAAAAAAAACTTTCGCCCCCTTATCACTGTACCCGTATTATGCTAATTATCGTCCATTTCACAGAGTTTTTTCCTCCCCGTCCTCCTCTTTCCACTGCAACCGCGCATTTTTTTTCTCTCTACGTAGAGTTTTATGTTCGAGGGACACACTATTAATAATTCCCTCCCATTTCGCCTCTTTAAAAGCACTCACACCGAGTGACCCCAACACCGTATGCACGCATCCCACACACCGACAGTTACGAGGAGTCACTACTTTTCCACACACACGCACCCCGTTTTTATCAGATCTTCCACGTGAAGTCAGCAGTTGATCTGATAATTTCGACTCTAGCGTAGTTGACGTATTTAATAATTTTCTCTTTTTTTTCTCTTTCCCTCAAACCTCGCTGGACTCCACCAATTTTTTTCCCCTCGAATTTTCGTTATTAATTTTTTTTTTATAACTGAATAAAAAAAAGTTGCGAGTTGACACGAAAACTCTGAGATAACTATCGTATTAATGGAAACGTCCCGAAAAATTGATTTGCAGTCGAGCGAGTAAGTTATGTTTCAAACTGCGGGGAAAACAGCGTGACCTCCTCAATTCAGAGTCACACAAAGTAGCTCGTTCCAGTTGGCAATTCCCTCTCATTATTCAAGTACCCACGGATTGCAATTGACGAAAAGTTGAATTGGGATGAGCAACTTCAGTAATAATGAGCATACTATACTTATAACTAAGGAATTTCTTAGTTGGTAACTAGAAATATAACTGTCAAATATAACTAATAACTAGAAAAAAATAACTGTCAAATGATTTCTTCCTATCTATTCTCCTGTATCCAAAAATTAATTTTCTGCCAATCCAAATCCAGCTTCATCGCTATTCTACCGGAGTGCCCTAAGGAGCTGTTCTTGGTCCTATTCTCTTTTCAATGTTCACCAATGGTCTTCCTGTAGACCTCCAACAATGCTCATACCACCTTTTTGCTGACGACTTCCAGTTATATCTGTCAGGTACCTACACTTGATGATATTGTCAACACCATACACCTTCTAAATGTTGATCTTTCAGCCGTTTTGGTGTGGGCACTGAAGAAGGGAATCAGCATCAATCCAGCTAAATCTAAAGCCATAATCATTTCTAAAAATTCTCTATGAACTGATTCTGTTCCACCCATCCTTGTGTGTGGACCTGTTATTCCATATTCATTGTCAGTCGTCAGCCTTGGTTTAGTCATTGACGATACTCTCTCTTGGAACCAGCACACTGTGCAAGTCTGTAGAAGAATTTATAGTGGTGGGTTATGATGGTACTGGGTTGAGTTTTGCAAATGACCACTGAAGTTTATTAACGTTTGTATAAGTTTTTCACATACAAGAACGTATTTAATATGTGTTTGTGATCCATAAAATTAACCATCGCCAATTAAAATATTCGATAAGTAAATGTTAACTACTCTCCAGTGTGGGAATCGTATTTTAATTCTTTATTTCATTCCAGATTGTGACGAACATTCTAAATTGGGCGGTAGAATCTACTTGAAGATCAACGAATTCCAGTCCAGCTGTGGCTACGAGCCCCTCAAAGTTCGGCGTCTTACAGACTTCGTTTGATCTGTAAATTCGCATGAAAGAGTTTTTTCCCTCCCGTCTCGCAAGTCAGCTGCATCGTAAAACTACTGAGTCAACGTTTAGTCTGGTTGTCCCATCGGCCACAATTCGCGCGAAAGAGCGACGTTGAAAAGAGCTGTTCAGTTTAGTGGATTACCAGGTACCTACTAGTAGTTACTTGATAGGTTCTAGAACCCGAAACTACTAGTACCACCTGTTTGATCCTTCCAAATAGTACCTGTCTGTCTCTGCCTACTAGTACCTATTTGATACCGCCTACTAGTACAAGTTTGATCTCACCTAAAAGTACCTGTATGTTTCGGCCTACTAGTAACTGTTTGATAATGACAACTAGAACAAGTTTGCTCCTTGTAATAGTACCTACCTGTCTTTCCCTACCTACTAGTAACTGTTTGATCCTTCCAAATAGTACCTGTCTGTCCCTGCCTACTAGTACCTGTTTGATCCTTCCAAATAGTACCTGTCTGTCCCTGCCTACTAGTACCTGTTTGATCCTTCCAAATAGTACCTGTCTGTCCCTGCAATCTAGTACCTGTTTGATACTAGTAACTGTTTGATACTGACATCTAGTACAAGTTTGCTCCTTGTAATAGTACCTACCTGTCTTTCCCTACCTACTAGTAACTGTTTGAGTCTGCCTACTAGGACCTGTATTACTCTACCTACTAATACAAGTTTGACCTCACCTAATAGTGCCTGACTGTTCCTGCCCATTAGTACCTGTTTGGAACTACCAACTAGTACCTGTCTGCCTCTGCCCACTAGTACCTGTTGGACTCTACGTACCAGTATCTGTTTGATCCTACGTATAATACCTGTCTGTCCCGACCTACTAGTACCTGTTTGATGCTGCCTACTAGTACACATTTGACCTCAACTACTAGTACCTGTCTTTCACTCCCTAATAGTACTAGTCTGATATTGCCTACTAGTACCTGCCTCTCCCTACCTACTAATACATGTCTTCCCCTGCTTACAAGTCCCGGTCCGATCCTGCCTACCACCTGTTTGAAACATCGGAATTTCCATTCACCTTTGGCAACGTTGTATGAATTCAAGTCCCTACACATAAGTGGAATACGTTATTTCCTCTAGTTTCACAGTTCAGCGGACGGACGGATTTTTTTTTTTTTTTTTTTTTTTAAATCATGAGACGTAAACCAACTTCGCACACATTTACACGAATTTTGAGATCTGAATACATTTTTCGAATACACTACAGTATTTCGCCTGTCAATTTGGTCGAGTGAACATTTGACAATTTTGTAGCATTCGGTTGAGCCAGTGGTTTGCCGCGGTTGAAAATTCCCTCACTGGCCATGCTGCATAGCTGTACAAGTAGGTACCACACAAACGTCGATGTACACGACTCTGAAAGACTGTTCTATCAAGAGTCTGCTCATTTCTCTCTCTCTATTTTTTGCATCTCTGGCGTATCCGTTATTGGTCGAGAAACAACCGGGAGAAAGAGAAAAAAAGGAAGAGAACCTCCTTGTGCATCTCCCTCCCGGGCCACAGGAGTCCATAAAAACGAGGTAGTAAAAGCCAAAAGGCTGATTTAGGAACTAGTCCCCCCCGGCCGCAATCTATCCGCTTCCCTTCGTCAACGAAGCTCGCCAAAAAAAACTCGCTCTTCCCACTAACTAAGTCTACACACAACGCTTGTGAAAGTTCATTCCTTTTTAGAACAGTCCGTTTTCGGGTGAGTTTTAGTCAACGCTACTTTGTCAACTCGGCCCGCTCGACCGGATTTGTAAAACCGGAAAAACACTGAAGACTCTTCCACAACGGTTTATAATTTTCTTTATAGATCGCCCTTCTGTGCAGATCGCTGTTCTTCATGCAACAGTGTCCTTGTGAGTCCCACAACTATGCATGCCAAATATCAGTCAGAGTCTCAATTGTTGAAGTTGCTGTGCAATGCGGTATATAATATTATGGTAACCTAATTCAGAATGTTAAAAATCATATGAACCTAAAAATTGTTATCGATTGGGACCGAGCTAAAAAATTAATAACCTCGTCTAAATATATACGCCACACATCGTTGGGTGAAAATGTAATCGGGATCCATTTAGCTAAGGAGCAGGTTACATTAAGGAGTCCCATATCAGCAGTTAAAAAAGCGTAGGTATTTCATGAATTTCAAAAATCGGACGACGCGAGGGCTTTTTCTCATTGTTATAGTGAATTTATTATTTAAGAGTTTTTGGATTGGTCTGCGCTCTGTAGATATATGAGAAATGCGTGGCGGTACAGGGAATACCTTGTTTCGGAATTTATTTATAGTTAAATTTAGTAATAACAATGAGAAAAAAACATAAAATGAAATAAATCTACATTAATTTAGAATGAAGCAATATTAATAATAGAAAAAATAGTAATTGTCACCGAGTTAAAGGACTGTTTCTCTATTATATTTTGTTCATCAACTCTCCACGTTCCTTCCTCAATACTACGCTTAATTTACCTTGAGGTCTAGCTAAGGATTGAATAACGGAGCTCCTGCTGACAGGCCTTAGAGGCCCAAAGCATATCATGTTTCAGTATGTTACTAGTACAATTTGTTACGTGATTGTATTGTTTATGATTCTTCTGCAATAAACATTTTATTCGTTCATTCATTCATAGTGAATTTATTTCAAAACTCCAGCCTGAGATATCCTTCAAAAACCTTCCAACCTAGTTCCTGCAGGCCCTTACTGAGTTAAAATTTAATTGCCTTACAAGTGATTTTCGAATTAAGGTATTGAAACTGCCATGAAAAGGTAAATCTTGATCGAAAAGGTTGAACTCCGACAAAACTGTTACCGACGATTAATTTCCAAAGTAAATTATATTGAAAGAATGAAAATAGTATATTTTTATTAATACTAATTTGAAGGGTTTTATTCGTGTGATGGTGTCTTTTTAATATCAGTAAGTGATGACCACTTTAGTCCTCACAAACTACTGGCAGTATAGCTCCATCCTCTGCCCCCAAACACCTCACCTTTTTCCTGGCTCCTCTGATCCTCAGAGAGACAGCTCGTATCACTGCTAGCTGCAGCTTCACTCTGATCCAGGAGACTAGGTACTTGCGAGAATGGTTTGGTCCATTTTTCGGTCAGTGTAAAAGAATTGTTACTTTTTTTTTTTAATATTTGATGTGTTAATTTAGATAGCAAATTTCGTATGGAAATAAGGACTTGAAAAAAGGGGTTTTAACTCTTCTCCCTCATGTCCTTCACCTGCAGATTTCATTAGGGTTTGCCTTTCAGAAGAAAGAACTGGTGCATCTAGGGGGAAAATGCTTGTTTGTTATCTCCACAGTTTTGGGTCAGGATCTCCGGTGAAATAAATAGTCACTTCAAAATGATGACCGAATTACCGGTTTTTATAGTATGGAAAATCACTTATTCGACAGTAGGTACCAATAGATTTCTTTCGGGTAAAAGTACCTTCTTGTGGAACTCACCAGTCGAGGAATGAAATTTTCGCGGTTATTCAATACAGTTAGATGACCCCTTCATTGTCCAAATTCTTAGGACACTGTCAAAATTTCGATTAAAACCTCCGTCGAATTATCAGATGTGACGTTGAATTCGGCTAATAACCGCTTCACTTGACACCTGTCGGCCGCCTCCAGCTCTTCGGCGGAGTTCGTAAGTCTTTAAATTTCTGGGCCTTCGCGTCGAGTTTCGGAAATGAAATGAACAAAAAATTGCAGTAGAAAAGCTTTGAATACGGACAAATATGATTTCACGGCTCGGATCCACATGGAAGGCGAATCGAGCGGCCGCTTGTGCTGACTTTGCTGCCTCATTGTTCATTCATAGAACCGCCAAACTCGACCGCTAACACCGGCCGTTGTTCTTTCCCCCTCTCCCGTCTCTCAAATTAAACACTGGACGATAATTATTGAAGTGAACGCGGGAAGTTTAGAGGTTTTCGGAGCGTCCCTCGGCAGCAAGTTCCACAAATGCCCTTATGATGCTCGTGTTGAAACGACGAAGCCCGACTCACCAAATCCAGAAAACGGTTTGTGACCAGACTCGCCACAAGCGAATTTTTAAGGCATGTTCAGGCAGAGGACGCATCAAGTTATAATTTGAATTAGTTTCTGTTGAGGCTTAACTGTCCCGTTCCGTGATATCAGATATATCAGATAGTTATCAGATTCTGATAACTAGGTAACAAGAACTGACAAAACGAATG
This sequence comes from Stenodema calcarata, assembly GCA_963920205.1. Taxonomy (NCBI): domain Eukaryota; kingdom Metazoa; phylum Arthropoda; class Insecta; order Hemiptera; family Miridae; genus Stenodema; species Stenodema calcarata. The sequence continues at coordinate 30,743,280 of OY986053.1, read as the reverse complement.
GACGGCTGAGGAATATCCAGGAAAGCGGTAGCGTTCTACCTACGGATTAGGGATGGTCATCGGTAGCAAACATATTTCGACATTCGATAGTATCGGAGGTAAGGTAACGATGACGATATTTATCGTACAGCTCAATATCGATACTTTTTGCAACCGATAGTATCGCTCAAAAATATCGATATTTACTAAAGTATCGGTTGAAAAAAAAAAAAAAAAAAAAACATTCAATTTAAAAGCTATGTAAATAGGTACCTACCTAAGCCCAACTGTAATGTCAATTTTCGGGCAATGAGTTTTCGACTATAGTTTTCATACCTATTTAAACATAAGACACCCACACTCACCCTTATCAAAATCAAAAGATAAAGGGTTTCTCTCTTCTTCTTTCCGTTTTCTTGTCCAGGCCGATGCCATGGTGACACATTTAGTGAAACTTACAAAGGAGGTTATTAGAACGTCCATGGAACGAGTAGAAAGCTCTACTAGTTCACCTACAACTCTAAAACTCAGATTTGTTCATTCGACTCAAGAATTTTGGATTTTGATATACCAGCCTATTGGATAAAATTTTTTTTTTGATATGCTATCGGACTATGTGCTGGAAAAGTGGAGGGTTATTGTGTATTCTACCAATCAACAGTTGACAACCTAACAAAACTACTGGAAAGATCCACAGTCATGCAGGATAGCTATAAGAGCGAATTTTCGAAGAAATAACAGGTTTTATGTCAAATGTCTTGAAGATCATCTCAAGTATCAACCACGTTTCTTCATCTTCAAAGTGCTCCAGTTTGAGAATGGAATAGGATAATGAGGTATCACTTGTGAGACAGCTTCTATTTGGGAATTTATGGGTTATCACCCCCCCCCCCCCTACCACTAAAACGCCCTGAACTTCCCTGAACGTTTTTCGGAAATTCGAGTTTTAAACATTTTGGACCGAAAACAATAGCTTCATCTTCTTCGAAAATTCGCTAAACGAAAAAGTCATATCATCAAAATTAACTATTTTATCCACTGGCTAGATTATCAACTCGGGTCAAGGGACACATGAGGGAATTAGGTTTGACATTTTGAATTTGAATTCAAGTATGAAAACAAGTTCGCAATCAACCTAAATATGAATGAAAAGCGAAGTGAGAGTACCCAGTACTCCATTTTATTCAGAATAGCGCACTCAAAGGGATACAGACGACACAATCAACCAGGGACAAGAATCCGTATGAGTTGGATAATGACCCAGCTGTTTTTCGGGAAAAAGAACTGATAATTTGTTTTTACAGAAAATTGAATTTTCAGTAAAAGTTTACATTTAGGTGTGAAGAGTGTTGTGGTATTTTGAGTTACGCCTCGGCTGAACCGTCCAGCAGTGTTTTTGTATGAATAAACAAAGAGATCGTCTCCAAAAGTGTTTTTCCAAAAACGCTGTCAAAGTCGCCCGAGCAGAACGGGGGAGAGCCGGTAGCCGGAGGGCCACGGACGATCCGAGGTCCGTCGGCCATCTGTCGACTGTGCCAAGGTCCGTTCGAAAATTAATGGGGAAAAAGCGATGGCCGGATCTCTTGCATTCAGTTCTCACGCCTTCCGTCAGCGCAGTATTGGCAGCCCTTGATCGGACAGTGATCAAGTGATCATAATGAAGCGCTGTCCTTGGAAAAGGCGAAGGTATGATCACAGACCTGACGTGTTGTGAAACGCTCTGTCGTAGGACGTACAGTTACATACGGCCAGCGAAACGTCGAAGAGAACTTTTTCAGCGCATAATTTTATCGCAAGAAGAAGAAAATTAACTTGGTTTCAAAAATTGTAGTTTATAATTTGAAAACAACAGCTTTTGGAGATCATCTCTTTATGTATTCAGACACAAACATCACTGTGCAATTAAACTGAGGCACCAGCAATGACACTGCACAATCACCAATCTTGGTGACAATAATCCACATTGCATGAAGGCCAAAACGGTTAAACAATTCTCTAATAATAGGCTATAAATAGAATAATCAGAAGAATAATCGTTGAAAAATATATACGAGTACATAGACTGGGTTGACGTATATGCGAAGGCAGAGCAGGGATATGTTGAACAACTGGTTAACGGAAAATGGTTGCTCTAAACGAATTTCGTGCCGTTTCATTTGTGTGTTTCCAGGGTGACCAGTGCTGATCTCAGGCTGCGCCTCCACGATGTGAATTGTAACTAAAATAGGTGTGCTGCAAAATGCCTCGGCATTCTCATAGTGGAACAAGTCAAGTAAATACTATCAAGTAAGTCAAGTAAATAGTCGGAAATGTGAGGGGGACAAGTCAAATTCATGCAGTGTGCACTAGACTAAAGAAGGCCATTTTCCTATTTTCCTATTTACAGTCTAACGGCAGGAAAGTGTGGCCATTAGTAGCGACGAGAGGATTGTGAATTTTGCCAGCTTTCCTCCAGGATTCCACTAAAAGGAAAGAACGTCGGGAAAGAATGCTCGTCTATGGCTGGTTATTTTGCTTCGTGGCCTACCCGCATGGGCCATTGGGCAGTGCTTACGCCACAACTTTGGATCCTGCTTTCATTTGATAGAATGATTGTCTGGGATAAGAATCCTCAATAGACGAATGCACAGTTTTGGGAGATCGCTGCCAGTGAAAACAAGGGCCGTGAATGGTTTTACGGAAACCGAATCAACCGACTGTCACTCGGAGGTACCATAAAAGGCAAAAAAAAGATCTACATATGTACTTAAGGAACAGATCTAGGAAAAACTATAACGTTCCATTTGAATTTTTCCCTACCACCTATGGCTCAAAAAACAATAATGATTCAAATCTCATTGTCAACAACTTTCATATGAAACGGTAGATGATTTATTTATTTATTAGAAGCAAGGGTAATAATAAGGTACATAATTAGGTACATAATAAGTCATTCAAATATACATGGAGGATTACAGCGAGCGAAACATAATGAAGTGAAAGTAATTAAATTATTGAAAAGAAAGAGGTGAAGATAACAATATAGATTTGAGATTTGAAAGGGAAGAGTTGAAAAAGTCAAACTGTGGGTATTCGCACTTCGGAGGATTCGGTGAAGAGGACGGTTTCTATCGTAGTTTGTGGATGAAAAGGGGATATTAAATAAAACTGATGAACGAGTGGGGGTTTGGGAAGCGACGAAATTAATTTTAGAAAGCAAAGAGGGACAATTAATGTGATTGTTGTGAAGTTTGAACAGCAGAACGAGGTCCGAAGAACATCTTCTTCTTTCCAGGGTATCGAGGTGGCATCTGTGAAGGAGGGCAGTATAATGTACGACTTCCATGGAGATTATAATCGTAAAATCTAGACTCCTCCCTCCCCCTCTCCCTCTCAATTGTTACTACCCCATGGATGAAGGATACCTCTTTCTCCATGGCTGAAGGATACCACTCTCCATCACTCTCCATATCACTCTCCATCACTCTCCATCAGGTTTGTATTAATCGATTACTATTACTGATTAATTGGTTTTCGTTACATCTGGATTTTGAAAGCATTTTTTAAGCATATTAGAATGCATCAAATCTTGATCAATATCGATCAAAATGAATCGATTAATCGGGGTTAAATAATCGATTATCTGATTACCTAATTGATTATTTATTAGTATCCCTAGATGTGTCTGACGGTCCTCCCGGTCCATCAGTGCTACTTCAGTCACACTTTAAAGGCCGAAACGTCCTCGAGCGACGTCTCGTACACGTCAGAGCGAACCAGGTTGCGGAGGGTCCGGAAGGAGTTAAGCCCTCGGTCCCACTCATAGACTCATAGAAGAGGTCGTTATGGTAATAAGAGAATTCCTAGAGCTCAGGTCGTTCACGTCTAAGCGGGTCAATAGACTCGTTCTAACGACAGGTCCTTCGGTATCTTGTTGCGTCGATATCGTTCTTTCCCCTTGTCGGCCTTCGAGTCACCCACACGGGCCTAGAAATAGTCAAACCGGTTCCGACAGTTAAAACCACCGAAGAGCCGGTTCCTTCTGCGCTAGTCACGCGTCGCTACGTTCGTTAACCTTTTGATGGTTAGGCGTGTCGTACAGACAACGGAATGAGGCGTGGCCGTTTCTGCGAATAGTTCGATTTCGATCACCAGATCATCACATTCAACAACGATGAAATAAGACCTCTCATCTCCGACGAAAAGGTCTCCTTTTCAAATTTCGTCAAAAAGATTTTCGAGTCTAATACCTATTCTGCCGTCCTTATCAAGAAGGGCGTATCTCGGATTTCAGCTATTTTCTGATTTTTACAAATTTAGAATCTTTGGACGCTTCTGCACCTGATGATACGTAATTTATGCATCTATGGGCACAAAAAGGTACACAAAAACGCTAGTGAAAAAGGGAGTGTCTCTGAAATCTCTTGAAATCCTTAGGCTATTGGGCGTATGTCGTTTTTCCTAAGCATGAAATGCGGATATGTCGAACACATTTCTCCACTAAGCAAAAAAGCCGCATCTCCTGCGATACCTACGACTTTTTTGCTTGGCAAAAATTCGAAATATGTTCATGGCTCACAACATGCTTAGTGTTAGTTCGTTCACTTATTTTCTAGACGATTTTAATAAATTTTCACATATAAGTAGTTAATGCCACCATTCACTCGTGTGTTTGCTATTACAAGCTTGTCTTGTCACTGTTACAAGCCTTGCTCAGTGATTTAGCAATAATAAGTCGCCAAACAAACTGGGCGGAAGCTCTTCACCTAACTTTTCCAATAATTAAATCTAATAATCAGCGTAAAAAAGGTAATGTAGAAAAAATTAGCGAATCTGGTTAGAATCATGGCTAAACCGCTTGAAATGCTCGACAAAAAAGGCGTACTTATAACTCGAATTTCACCCTCACTTATTAAGCGGAAAGGGCGCATCTCCTCTAAATTGGTTATGACATGGATTTGCATGGAAAAAAGGCCGTAGTAGGTTAGAGAATGAATAGACCTACCCTAAGGTGTTCCGAAAATGGAGTAAAAGTATAATTAACTGGTCGTAAAACTTAGAAAACAAAAATTTCTCCTGCTGAAAATTTCGCTGTTTGGAGATCCGACCTTGTTGCTAAGGACGGCAGTATGGGTCTTCTTGAAGAGCCATTTCAACCTAAACGACTATATCGATTCTAATCAAAATCAACTTTTATTGGGGTTTTTGGCGTTTTTGAGGTGAATGTTTGACGAGTTCCACAGACGAGTTCATTAACTTTGATCTCAATAATTTAGGTTATGTTAAAAATGTACATAGTTCTAGCCTTAGCACTTAAGCCCCTTTTACCTGCGCCCGAGGAATTGTCGTGGTATTGCGCTTTTAGTTTTAGTTCTATTTATCTTATCTACTTATGGGTGTTATTGTTGAAGTTTGTTCTTTTTGCGGTATGAATGTATTTATCGGGTGAATGGTGGGTATGAGTGTTTGTGTGTTGTTTATATTGCCCCGTTGTTGTGGGGTGGGCTTGTCCTCGGTTGGTACCGGGGGCGTCACCCTTGGGGTGTAGTGGACTCGCATTGCGGCCTCCTGCCTGCCTGTATCCCATTCTTGACAGTATACAGTATGATATAATAATGATGTAAGTATATAGTGTAATTTGATAATGATGATATAATAAAAGACAATATGTAAATTGACAATTGCCATATACAGTACTTATGTATGAACGGATGAATAAAGAACTGAATTGAACTGAATTGAGGTCTTCCCTAAGGCCCATTTCATCCCGGACGACAATCTCGATTCGAATCAATATCAACTTCAAGTGAGTCGAAAACCCGACTTGAATTTGATTTTGATTAGGGATGAAATTTCCATCCTTTATGGCTCTCTGGATTAAATTCAACTGGACTTAGTTCGAGTTTTCTTCGACGTCATATTATGACTTCAACCTAATATACTATCTAGCCTCGATTCAAAAACCACCTTTTTTCGAGTTTTTTTCGACGTTTTTGAGGCGAATCAATGTCTTCATCCTAAATGACTATCTCAATTGGATTGAAAATCAACTTTTTTTTCGAGTTTTTGACTTTTTTTAGGTCAATCGATATTTGCTATTAGGCCCATTTCATCCCTAACGATTATCTGGATTAAATTCAAAACCAACTTTCTTCGCAGTTTCGGAGATGAATCGATGTCTTCTCGTAGGTCCTTTCATCCAAAATTACTATCTCGATTGGATTCAAAAAGCAACTTTTTCCAAGTTTTCAACGTTTTTTGTATGAATCGAGGGGTTTCGTAGGACCATTTTATCCAAAATGACTATCTCGATTCGAGTTGAAATCAACTTTTTCCAAAGCTTTTTTCATCGTGTTCGAATTATGTAGTTATTAGTGTTGTCTAAGAGCCTTTTACATCGAAATGGTCGATTCTTAAAAGGGTGACGATCGGCTTTTAAATCGTCCTTAGGACCAATTTAACAACAATTTGTCGCATGAAAACCACATTTTTCACCAAAATGTCTGTTCCTAGTCGTAAGTGACAACTCACACCCCAGTCAAATCCCTCCGCCCGACCTGATTTAAAGAGTGGAAACCGTCCGTTCCCGAATTTCCGCCTGATTTTCTGATATCCGAGCGGGATTTCTTAATTGAATCTCGTCCATTATTGAGAGGTCTCCAGTGAGTGCGCAGTGTCGAAATTCCCCCCCCCCCCCCCATGTTTGCTGATTATTTCTCATTCAACGATGAACATTCGCGTTCTGAAATGTCATCCGGTGTTTTTCCTGCGATTCATCATCTCTCGATATCACGCGAGTTTAATGTCCCAGGACGCGGTTCAATAAAGTCGGAAGACGGTTCAGAACATTAAGTAATTTATGTTTGTTCTCGATCTTGTTTGCTTTATATACCTCAATATACCAACACGGGTTTTCATAGAGATCATTTGAACTTTTAAGTGATTTTCAAAATCCCTTTTTTCCTCTGACGTATTTTTCGTTGTAGATATCTGTTTTTCTCTGTAAACACTATCCGGTATCACTTTTGGTTTATTGATTTCAATATTGGCAATATCGGTTTCCAACATTGGTAGGCAAAAGGTTGTTGAATGATGAAATAATAGAGATACAAGTGGATGGACACAACTGAATGGTATTAAAATGATTTGTTAATAGAAGTAAAATCGTGTGTTGTGCAAGTGTAGATGGGGAGATGCTTTTTGTATGCGGAGTTGATTATGCAAACAATAAGAATGCTTGGATGACGACTCTCTTCAATGAATGGTTGAAGAATTAGGGCCAACAATTGGATCAAGATATTGAAGACAACTGACAGCCAATTCTGTAGTGGAACCCGTGAAGCACATCACTTTCGTTTACCTTTCGGCCTAACAACACGTCAATCAAACACGTCCTTACAAGTTTTTTACAGGAGCAAAATGAGGAGACAGAAAGTGACAGGTGTTTGTGATAAGTTCTTGGTCGGTCTGATGGAAAATGTAATTATTGAGTTTTGATTCTGGTTGTGTTTGGTTTTTAAATGAAATCGAGAAAGTTAGCTGCTCGTTGAACGAATGTAACTTGGGAGAACGAGTTCTGTCAGTTAAGTAACAGAACGTAATGAACGTATTGACCATAATGAACGCCTTGACCGTAATGAACGCCTTGACCGTAATGAACGCATTGACCGTAATGAACGCCTTGACCGGAATGATAGTGTTGACCGTATTGAACGAGAGCTGCTCGTTGAACGAATGTGACTTGGGAGAACGAGTTCTGTCAGTTAAGTAACAGAACGTAATGAACGTATTGACCATAATGAACGCCTTGACCGTAATGAACGCCTTGACCGTAATGAACGCATTGACCGTAATGAACGCCTTGACCGGAATGATAGTGTTGACCGTATTGAACGAGAGCTGCTCGTTGAACGAATGTGACTTGGGAGAACGAGTTCTGTCAGTTAAGCAACAGAACGTAATGAACGTATTGACCATAATGAACGCCTTGACCGTAATGAACGCCTTGACCATAATGAACGCCTTGACCATAATGAACGCCTTGACCGTAATGAACGCCTTGACCGTAATGATAGTGTTGACCGTATTGAACCAGAGCTGCTCGTTGAACGAATGTGACTTGGGAGAACGAGTTCTGTCAGTTCAGTAACTGAACGTAATGAACGTATTGACCATAATGAACGTGTTGACCTTGTTGAACCAGAATAATCGATTATTTAAATTGTATCATTGAAAAATCCCTAGGTATTCGTATTTTTAGTGTTTGAATCGGAATAACTGATGTAGCAAGAAATTGAGGTTTTTGTAAACGATAAAAAATTAAAAAAAGTAAAAAGATAAGGTCAATATGGTTAACACGGTCATTAAGATCCGGCAAATACTGATTCGCACAGTTAATCGTTTGCCCGGCTTAGGACACATACAAAGGTCAGGAGACTGATTTCATTACTTTTTAATTTACTAGTAAGTTCAGAAGCCAAAGCTGTTTTTGAAGTGACGTATTCAAAGTCTGATGGGTTCCCGAATTTGCGCATTTTTATCCTTGTCACTACTTGAATCTCCTTTAAAACTTCCAAAACTATCCAAATATTCGGAGATGCGCGGTTGTTAATTTGGCCGGACATTTGCTTGATCGGCTTGCACAATGCCACAATACATTTCCGCACGCGTAGCTTCGTTGCTTTAAAAATTTGAACCGCTCCACAATAATTGCAATAGATCGTTTTGATGATACGCGCTGGATCGTCGGAGCCATAGAGGAAATGAATAAAACATCGACACGTTGACTTATCAGAGGACGATGAATGACTAGTGGAGCTATGCGAAACGGTGACCTACGATTAGGTTGTTTACATCAACCAGCTCTGCGAAACGGTATGGACCTTCTTCGACGAGAACAATAGAAGTGTGCGAATCGGTACATGCCCTTAAGATCAACACGTTCATTACAGTCAACACGTTCATTACGTTCAGTTACTCGTTCTCCCAAGTCACATTCGTTCAACATGCTGTAGCTACATGAAAAATTATTATCTTTATAAAATTCGTATGTACGTTTGTAACCATGATTAAAATAGAACATCAAATTTTGTGGTTCCATTACAGAACTTGAGTTTTGAGTTTCGATCCCAAGCGAGCTAGTTGATTTATTTTGCTAACCGATGAAGCCCAGTTCAATATAATATATTATATTGAACTGGGCGTCATCGGTTTATGTAGTTTAATATAATATATTTGATATTATCAAATATATTATATTAAACTACATAAATTAAATTATATACATTTTATTATTAAGTATTATATAAATAAATAAACGAGTATATCTTGGTGTCTTTTGGGAGATCTCCCATCTATGGTCTGAAACGGAGAGAATCTTCTTCGAAAATTCGCTAAAAACGTTCTCTTCACTGATTTTGTACTCAATCCTGTACCTACTCTTCTCTTACTCCTTAAGAACCCACGAATGTCAATTCAGCACCAGTGTGTTTTGAGACAATTTCGTTGATTTTTGTCATTTAGAGCCTTTTTTTTTTCCATTTCGGCTTTTGAGCACATCGTTTCTGTTGCAACGGTCGTGAGATGGATTTATGTACAATCTTTACGTACAGAAAAGTGGAAGAAGTGCGTAAATAAATAAATCGATCGGTCAGTAAATAAATGAATGGAATTCGTTTCGTTGGTGAAATTGAGGAGGTTGCGACAGGACGTCGCCCGGACGTTGCTCAGGAAGTCCTGAAATTGAGGGACTCGTTCGAATAGAGAAAACTTGCGGGAGACGAAGGAAGATGAGGGACGTGCCCTTGAAACCCGCCGCAATAGGAAACTTCACCTCCACCTCCCCAACTCCACGTGGCCCCACGTGTACAACCTGGCGGAGGGTGGAGGAGGGAGGAGAGGGTTGAGTTGGATGAGGAGAGAGAAGGAGGGAGGAGGAGGAACCCTTTCCCGTTTTTCGACTCGTGAATTAAAAGCTGCGATGGGCGGGAGGGAGGGAGAGGGAGGATAAAAACGTAGCGGTACGTGGTTGGTGGGGGGGGGGGGGAAGCTGGAGTTGCTCTGTGGGGGTAAAAACGAAAGTTTGGCAACTAACCCATCTCTGTAGGGGTAGTGGTGATGTGAGAGGGAGAGGGCGAGTGAGAGGGACCCCTCTGTAGGGGCGAGAGGAGGGAGGGTTGACTATGAGGCTGTGGCGGTCGGTGGTGCGGGGGAGATTATGAAGGGCGGGGTAAAACTACCCTTGCAGTATTTAGCATATCGATTTTTACTCCCTGTACCCCTTAACCCTCGTACCGCCTCCCTCCTCGCCCCGCTTCCCCTTTTCGCCTCTTCTAGCGGAGACTATGCAAAGGGAATCGTAGGCAGAACCTCCCCCCTCCTCCTCCCTCCGCCCTCCTCCCCACCCCCTCTCGCCTATGATTCCTCCCTTCTCGACATCACCACCACTTCCCCCTCATCAACTGTCAACCTTTTTCAACTGCCGAAATCCCGGGAGGACCCTCCCCCACCTCCCCCCTCATCCGTTTGTGCAGCATGAATCAATTTTTTAATTTTTACATTTTTTTTTCATTTGCATTTATTTGTTACAACAAACAATACAAATTAACGGTAAATTTAACCTGAGTGCTACAACCCCGTTAAGATAATAATCTTGGGCTGGGGTTGGAGTGCAACGAACCTTCCCTTATTACAGCAATATCATATTTTGCCTAATCTTCATTATTACATTATTACCATTACTTAGGTAATTAATAGGTAGTTTTTATTTTACAAACATTTTTTTGATTTTTAATTTGAACTGTCCTCAAAAGCGTAGCTGTTGAATTTTTTAATTCCTAAGTAGTCATAACATGTCAAACCCATTGTTGTGTATCTTTTTGGCAGCGCTATTTTCATTTTAGTATCTGAACTTGTATTGTTTTTAGTTCTTACAAATTTTCCTATTAATAGATATTTATCTATATCTATACTATATAATAAAATCGTGTCTGTCTGTTTGTCTGATCATCAGTTGAGAACGGCTGAACGTAGAAAGTTGCGGCTGGTACCATTTGACGCAGAATTTATCTGGGAAGGTTTATGAAAAATCCGCGTTTAAATCTGTCCATCCGTTGAAACGCTATGAATGAAATACTACTAAAAAACGTGTTATGAGAACGTTTATGCTTATAACTTTTGAACGGTTGAACGTAACTCCGATTGTAAGTAGTGTCAGCTTCTGCTCGACGAGTACTTTCAAGTGGTACTTCAATCAGGATGTGAGTGGGAGGGGGCAGGGTGCAGGGTATGAGAGGGGGGGGGGGGTCTGCAGGCATTCAAAACTACATGACCAGTTGGAGTGCAACTTTGGGAATTTGTTGTGTGAACATTGAGGAATGTTTCTGAACAGGTAGGGTGGGTAAATAGTATACGGAGGGGGGGGGGGCTTAAAGGCAGTTATATCAGGGGGAGGGGGGTTATTACCGGGATTTCAAAACTACTTGAAGAATTGGAGTGAAACTTCGAAATTGTGTTGTGTGAACATTGGGAAAGTTTCTGACCAGTTTGGTTGGTTCTACCGTTGCGAAGCGCGGGTACACAGCTAGTAGACAATAATTGTACACAATTGTATACAATTATTATTATCGTTGTTTCATCCAATAACTCTTTGAATGTTGAAATTTTTGTTCCATTAAAAAGTACCTCTGTAGGGTATCTTTAGGGCTTGTTGAATAGTATTTTGATTAATAGTTATTGTGTCTCTATCACATTTTTTATTTTATTTGTATACGCATTTCCCCAGGCTACAATCCCATAGTTCAGGTGCGCTTGAGCCAGTGCATTATTTACCATTATTTTAGTTTTGCTATTCATAATATTTTTAATTTCTAAAAATACATGTATCAGTTTTCTAAGTTTTTGTTCAATGGGCGAATTTTCAAAATTGGACAAATGCTAATCCCGCTCTTAAATTGACTAAGGGCCGGTTTCACCAACGTAAACGAAGGAGTTGATCTCGATTCAACTCGTGAACGGAGATTGTCCGTCAGGTTGTGGTTCAGATAAACGGGAGTTCAGCGTTGAACGCTCGATTTCGGTCGGTCAAAAGGGATAAACTCGGTTCAAGTTCACTTTGCCCTCGTTTCGATTTTTGATTCCCTTCTCACATTGACCGGAATGAAACTGAATTCCGGGCGGAAACTCCCTAAAACTCCGAATACCGCCGGTTTCATCGTACAGTCGTCATATCGCGCGTTCTTCGCAACTCACCTGTCCACCTGTTTTTTTCAGAAACTTGAACAAACGTCCCGGATAATTAGAGTGCTTTGCCGATATCTGCGTCCCTTTTATCCGTCATGACGCCCCTCCCCAAACCCCAGAAATAACTCATATCCACTTTTGCGACGTATGGGGGATATTAAATTCTCCTATATTTAGTAGTAGAAGGGAAAAACGAAGCGTCTCCCCGCCGCTCCCCAATTACTGATAAAGCGAACTAATCAACTCGGCGGAACGACGCTGCATCGGTCATTTCCCGATAATCAGCCGATATTCGCCGAAAAACCGTTCGCTCCGGACGACCCAGAAGAGCGCGTCGATATGAAATTTTCGTTTAAAAAAAAATACTGACAAAGCAGAATTGAAAGCCCGTCGGAACGGATTGCCGAGCCCTTACGGGATAATGAGGCAGGCATTTTCTATGAAGTAGAATCAAGTTGATTTCGGATTCATCGGGGGCCGTCCGGAATTTTCGGGACGCAAATGAATTCGTTCGACTGTTTTATTCCCGTTCGTAGGGAAGGGGATTCTGATTGTACGCCATGTAATGCAAATGAACGCGTATACATCAAGCAATCTGGCGATGATTCAATCAACGGATGTCCGCGTGTGACTTGAATAACCAAAAAATGCGGGACGTTCCAGCGACGTTCCCCGTCGTCGTAATAATATTCTGATAGTCATTCCGTCGGGATCAACTTGTTTCAGTTTGGTCGGGTTTCGAAGAGGGGGAATACGATTAAAATGAGGTGGGCCGCGGGTTAAAAGTAATCCAATCATCGGTCGGAATGATTTTTACCAGTCATAGTGAGGGGATTTTCAATATCGGAAACGCTGCGAATTTTTATCACGGCGGTTTATTATTGTTTGTGTGGACTCAAAACGACTCCCAATGGTCGTTTTGAAGATACCGACACGACACGACACGATAGGGCGCAGAAGCAGTTCCGGCAGTAGGGGGAGCCGTTGTATCTGGGGACAATCTTCACTTCTCGATTTTTCAAGTTTTATGGAAATTATTTTTCGCAATTTTTCCAACGCAACGTAAAATTGTTTATTTACTAGCTGTCAGGCCCGTCGCTGACGGGCAGAACTCGGGGAGTGTCCATCTACCTCTGTTACCTGCCCCGGACGGCCAGATCTCGGGATGAATCCATCTGCCACTCTTATCTGTTGCTTTACGGATTATACCTCCCTATATCCTTTTTATATGTTCGGCCCCCATCCATATGCATCGAATCCGGGAGTGAACCCCCCTATGTCCTTCCCCGATAACGGAAACATTTAAATACTTACGGGAGGAGGGTTCCCATAATTTTTGAGATTTTTTTTCCAGCTCAAAGTTCTGAGAACATCAGTGAAAACCGATCGTTTGTACGACCCTCCGTTCACGAGTTATGAATTTGATGGTTTAATCGTGTTGAAGGGTGTGTGAAGTGGTATGTGATTACCCCATTGTAGAAAATCAAGGGTAGACGTTAAGTAGGTATATACCTTTTAGTTTGTGGTAAAAGTAGGATATTTAGGAAGTAATATATAAGAATAATTCTTATAATTATTATAAACTAAAATGCATTACCGAACGTACGCACACCCAAGCTGAGCTGGGAGAGAACGAGCCTGGACAGGTCACTGACCGTAGGCTCAGATATTAAACAAACGAATGTTGCATTCATAATTTGTACTTGTGAATATATCTGTATTATGTAAAATGTGTAAATAAACGATTTGTATGTTAAACAGTTGTTGGGGTCACAATCCAACGTCTCCCGAATCCCAAAAATGAATTTTAGTCACTCGAGGGGTATCACTTATAGGTCGACGATACACAGTTTTCATTTGATAAACTTAGTCAAACATGTATTGTCAGGAATATTTGTAGAGCTGTGAGATGTTAAATTTGAATTATAAACCCTGGATCGTAGATCGTACCTATACTTGTCCACTGTGTAATTCGGGGGATGATGAGACGGTTCTTCACTTTTTGGCTCATTGTCATATTTTGATGGGTATTCGCGCATTTCGGATGAAGAAGCGGTGGAATATTTAAACGGAATAGTTTGGTTGATCCTTGGCTGGTATATACTGAGAGCGCTGAGGTATAGAACTGTTTTGGTGGAAGAATGGAATTATTGAAATTGTGGAAAATTAAAGCAGTGTATTCCACAGTTCTACAGATATTCCTAACAGTACGAGTTTGACTAAGTTCATCAAATGGAAACTGTGTATCGTCGGCCTATAAGTGATACCTCTCAAGTGACTAAAATTCATTTTTGGGATTTGGGAAACCTACAACTGTAACCCTACAAAGTATTGATTCCTACAACTGTGACCCCTACAAAGTGCGGTACGGTAATGAAGAAGAGTCGTTGAAGAAATAGAAGTTTATCCATCATACTTCATACACATCGAACAATTTTGTTTATTGATCACATCAATCCACGTCTTTGGAAACAATATTGGCGTCCAATTCGAGATGTAGGTGAATAAATAACGTACTAGTGCCGGTGTCAGCGGACAAAAGTACCCACCTACCCAGGGTAGTTCTGTCCCAGGACAAATGTACCCACCTACCCAGGGTAGTTCTGTCTTAGGACAAAAGTACCCACCTACCCAGGGTAGTTCTGTCTTAGGACAAATGTACCCACCTACCCAGGGTAGTTCTGTCTTAGGACAAAAGCACCCACCTACCCAGGGTAGTTCTGTCTTAGGACAAATGTACCCACCTACCCAGGGTAGTTCTGTCTTAGGACAAAAGTACCCACCTACCCAGGGTAGTTCTGTCTTAGGACAAAAGTACCCACCTACCCAGGGTAGTTCTGTCTTAGGACAAAAGTACCCACCTACCCAGGGTAGTTCTGTCCCATTACAAATGTACCCACCTACCCAGGGTAGTTCTGTCTTAGGACAAAAGTACCCACCTACCCAGGGTAGTTCTGTCTTAGGACAAATGTACCCACCTACCCAGGGTAGTTCTGTCTTAGGACAAAAGTACCCACCTACCCAGGGTAGTTCTGTCTTAGGACAAATGTACCCACCTACCCAGGGTAGTTCTGTCTTAGGACAAAAGTACCCACCTACCCAGGTCGTTTCACCAACGTCGTTTTAAATAAACGAACGATTAAAAGAGATAAATCACGATTAAAATAGCCAGCCGATGTTGGCTGGTTTAAGGCCTAAATCAACGATTTACCACTCCATCTTGCCAGTTTTCTGTGGGATTCCGTTTCTTTATTCTATTTCATTCTTAAACAATAAACCAACGCATTATCAATCGTTATCACTCCCAACCCCCGACCAATGGGATGCCAAACCCCAATTGGTATTGGCATACCAATTGGATGCTATCCGTGCCAAATCGTCGTTTAAACATAAATCGACGCTTCATTGAAACCAAGTGTTATGAAATCTCTTAAATCGTTGATTACAGTGGTGAAACTCATTTCCCCTAATCAACGATTCAAATCTCTGGTTTGATAAATCAATGATTAGTTTTAACCATGTCTAAGAGTGTTCGGTAAAACTGGCCCTTAGTTTCGTCTACGAGCAGGTTGGTTGCCTCGTGCCTGTCTAGACGGGAAATGCTCGTCTACTAGTGAACTAGACACGTCTAGGGCTCCGTTCCATTCAACTAAACGAAACGATTGAGATCAAACCACGAAAAAACCTTCTTCCCCTTCCGAAAACAACTTCCTTTTCCTTATTCTCCCATCAAAGGAACCGGAGGGTGTTGCATTGACCCTCAGGCTGTTGCATTGATTCATTGCACCCTTTCTCCCATCCGACACCCCTGCGTTGCACCCTCCAACACACCCTCGCGACCCCCGAATTTTTTTCACGTTTTCTCACAGGTTCCAAGGGATCGGCCCTCGCCACCCGAAAAATCTCTTTTTGGGACTCCGAAAGGGTCCTTCTGAACAATGTCCGGAATCTACCAATTTTTTTGGTGTCGATCGAATGGGTTTATTTTCATTCTCACACAAGTTCCCGCTCGGGGTCATCTTCGGACAACAGCGTTTTTTTCCCCCGAAAAAACGCTCATCGGTCGGAAAAAAACGTACGTTGCTCGTCGTCCCAAAAGGTCCTTCGAACTTCTCCGTGTGTGAGCTCAGTTATCCAAATGTAACGAGAAAAAAAAAGTTGATCTGGATTTCAGTTGGGTGTATTTGAACAACCTGAAGGCAAAAGCCAACGGAAATGGGAGCCCGTTATGAGGTGAAAAACTCTTCACAACAGATTTACGTACTCGCAAACCGGTGATTTACAAAGTACAAGTGTGTATAGCGGCGACTATAACGTTCGAATTCGTATTGAAACCATCAAAGAACAAGCTGGCAGGAAGAGTTGGCTTATGTTGGACGTAGAGAACTGCCCGGTGGTTCTTCGCCGCTATAAGCGCATAACGAACTACGCAACTACGATCTATTAGTGAAGGTAAAACGCCTTAACTCGAATAGAGGTTTTATTTAACGAACATTCGAAAATCCAGACAGAAATAATCAATAATCACCTCAAATGTCGTAAATAGGGTCCCACCTCCCTCCACCGCTATGTGTAGGAATGCAGGTGGCACTACATAGAGAAGGCAAGCGCCATCAGGAATTCGAGTAAGTATCCATGTGTTCTACGATGAGGTTCATTCGATTGATACAAGGTTTAATTTGGTTGACAATATGTTCCATTTGACTGAAAAGTGGCTATGATTACGTTTTATTGCATACTTTACAAATTTCAGGTATTCTACCCCTACATTTATCTAACAAGGGGGACCATAAAACACGATAAAGAATACTTGAGTGCGATTTACCAGAACTTTAGCTAATTAGAGACTTATCATGATTTTGACTAGGAAGCGGCATTGAGTGCCGCCCCGCCCGAGGGTGAAATCTCTTGTTACCTAATTTTGATTTCTTCTTGTACTCCACTATTCTGCCCTGTTAAATAAAAACACCTCATGTCCAATGTTTACAAAAATGGGGTTTTTACGGAACCCCAATTTTGAACCTGGCCTTTTCGATGGTGAAGTCCAAATTTCAAAATTCGAACCGGAAGTGGAGGAAATTCTGGCCATAAACGTACGCAAATTGGTCAATGTTAGGGAAAAAAGCCTCAACGACTCGCTGTTAAGGTAAAACGCCTTAACTCTTGGATGAAAATGCCTCAAAACGCCTCAACTCACCAAAATATTGAGATGAGGAGTTTTACCTACAAAAATTTACATTATTTTGGCTTCAGATTTCGGTTGAGGCAGTCAATCAATATTTCCTTACAAAACATCCGTTTGATTCAGTTGTTTACGTTAAGGTGACTGCCTCACGAGCAAGTTGAGGCATTTTACCTAAACACACAATCCCAAAACGGAAGTTGGAAATTTTAAACCGTCTTAACTGCAATTAATCGATTATAAATCGAATAATTTGCGAGTTTTTTTTTTTTACCGTTGAATTGGTTGAAGTCATATCGATATCTCAACAAAAAATGGGGTTGTCATAATGGGTTGCAGTCAACTTACATCAAAGGTTTCAGTGAAAAACTTTGAGGCGAATTTCTGCAATGTTTTGAATTTTGAGTTGCAATTTGTGAAGCAATACATTATTGTTTTTCAACTATGGTCTTTTATAGAATTACAGTCAGGTATACCACTTTGTAATAGTCGTTTTCAATAAACGAAATATTTGGAAAAAACTTCCACAATCCAAATTTATTGAATCCGATTTGTATTAATTCCGTGATTATTCTCTACTAAACCTTTCGATGGTTGTTATTATTAATGTTAATTTCAATAAGCTCTTCAATCGATCCGCACGGTCTCATCCGAAGTACGTACAAATGCTGCGCTTCGTTTTTGACCGCAAAAGGCCAGATTTTTTCCACTCTCTTTCCCTCTCTACTCTCTAAAACCTTTCGATGAAAGAGGAAATAATGTATTGAGCTTCTACCTAATCACGCCCAATTAATACCAATTTTATTGTTTTTCTGCCCGGGGAAAAGCTTTTTGTGTTCGACCGCTCTGGGCCAAATTATATATATTCATCCCTCCTTTTATTTTTTCCCTCTGCCAAATAATCACCCATTACTGAGTGCTTTTTATCGCCCCACTTTTAGTCGTGAACTGCTCGTTTGCTCATTGAGCCGATGCGTTTTCCATTATGGGGGAGGAAAATTTTCAAAAGAAAGGTCTTATTAATTGGGGAATACAGCGGGGTAATCCGAACTGGTGTTTTTTATTCAATTATTTTTTTTTTTTTTTTTGCTTTCTTCTTGTTGGAATTAACTTGAGTAAATGGTAATCGGGGAATTAGTAGTTTTGACTCTCGAATGGATAATGAGTGATTTTCCAATAGCGTGGTCGCGGTTTAAGCCGCGCGTTTTCAAAGAGGGTGGAAAAAAGCGAAATACCTAATTGTGTTTTCAGAAAGCGTAGAACGTGAAGTGCCTTTTTATTCGAATATCCGCGGGAAATTTCGCATTAAACTCTTCACGTTGTTATTTCTACGAATCCTATTCGTGATTTGGACTTAAACCGTTGAATGGTAAAAGGGCGTAAATCCAACAGCCCTAACTGGTGGAAAAGGAGAAAAAAAAACTTTCTGGGGCCTGTTGCACAATGAAGTAATATTAGCTTATTTTTTCTTTGTATTAGTGCTAATAATATTATTATCAATCTCAGTATATTATGTAATGGATTATTTATGGATAATGTACTCGTAACAGGCATCAACATTTTTAAATATAAGCAGAAAATAATATTGATGCTACGTGTGGCGGTTCATGTGTGTTCCAGGAGGTCTGGAACCTTTGGAACTGTTCCATTGAGTTCCCAAGATTCCGATGGGGCAGCTCCTGTGACGTCACACGGCCCCAACGAAATGTGCAGCTCCGGGAATGGTAGGAACGTCCCCGGTATCGGCATCCCTGGACCGTTCTGTAGGGATGTTATACTTCCAAAGTATCGATACCAGAAGGTACTTATTTAAGTACTTGGATAGGCATATTCGATACTACTCGAATATCGAATGAAAAGTATCGATATACATGAGTACTCGCAAAAACTACTCATTAGAAAAAACTCTGCAAATTCTTGACACAACTGTATATTATCTTCATTGTTCAGATGGATGACAATGCAATATTATTCACTCGGTTTCTTGTTCGTAAAATTGTTTAAACTATACCTATTTGTTCAAACAAATTAAATTTGGATGAAATTTTAAACAGGGGTTAAGGATGGTTGACAACGCAATATACAGTAGGGTTCTTGTCTGTGTAGGGGTTCTGACGAGCTAGAGTTCTATAATTTCGTGAATTAGAAACAAAGGAGTATCTGAACATAGGAGATAATGAACCGTTGTGTTAAGAATTAGCAGAGTTGTTTAATTCGATTCTCTGAATGTTCTTATCTCGAAATTTAAACCAACAATTTTGAGGGGAGGTTAAAAAAAAATTGTCTTTGGTCGATTCCAATGGTTCATTATCGAAGATAATAATAAACCAAAATGAAGAAAAATTGATATCTACTAAACAAAATCTTGAGAATTGAGGAAACCGAAAATTAACTTTCCTCTCCTTCTTCTGCAACACCCTCTCGTTACTGTCCAGGCCTCAAGGTTCAGATACAATAACACCAGGAAAAATTGTTCCTGGAATAATTCCAATTATTCATTCCAATTATTCCAATTATTCATTCCAATTATTTCAATTATTGATTCTTACCGATTTTGTTGAAACATAAATTTTTGTATTTTATTGCATATTTGTGTCTTTTTGGTCATTCAATGGAAATTTCTCAATTCGGAGGTTGAGTACTTGGTACTTGAGTAGTTGGTATTTCTTTCGATACGGACCAAAGTATCGATATGAGTACTCATACTTAAATCATGAGAATCGATACCAGAAATACTTGGTATTGAAACGAAATGTTCGATACATTACTGGTATCGATCGGTATTGAACGTCCCTGCCTGAACGTCTCCGGTATCCGCATCTCTGAACGTCCCCGTGAGGTAGGAACATCCCACGTAAAAATGTTACGTCCAAGTTTTTAATGTAAAATGTTGAATATAATAGGTAATGCTACTTGTAATGAAAATAACATCATTGGATAATAATCAATTTTTTTTGTGAAATTTACATCCGAGGATTTCTGATTCAGGACAAGTGGATTTGATTGCTTGGTGGATGGTTATTTCAAAGTCAGCAACGCACACGTCCGGTTGGAGGGGGGTCCCAGTTCCGAAATAGCTTGAAAACAGCATTAAATTACAAATTTTGTAAATATGTTTTTCTTTAGAGGGCAAAAGGGCGAACAAAACGGGAATGTACATCTCATCTCGGTAAGCATGAATTGGTGAGCAAATGCGTGAAAAATTTGGGGGAATAGTCAAATGTTCCATCCATATAGAGGTATGCAGATTCCACCTGGTACAAAGACACTGTCCATGCTCCAGGCCGGCCGCTTGGGGAATCCACAGCCCTGTGATGACCAAGAACGATTGGAAACAGCCAACATCAGCCCACATGTTGTTGGGGCACCCCATTATGGCAATGGACGTCACTTGCGTCACTTCTTTGTCAATCACAGTTAAGAAAACCGTGCACTTCAAATTTTTCTTGCGGGGCCGTTACCGTGCAGCTCATCGTCAGCTTCCTACAAATCTAAAGCGTGTAATTATGTTTTTTTTTTAAACAACCCAAGTCGAAAACCGCTGTCGATTCGGCGAAGAGCGTCCGGAAAGCGAGTGTTTACCCTGATCGATTCGAGACAGTTGGTACCTTCTGCACCGATCACTTTCCTCGACTAGGTCGGTTTTATTTTGAGAAGTTTCGCCGAATGAACCATCAGAATCCGTTGACGGCAACGTGATTTCCCTTCGGAACGCGGACGAGCTCATTCGACTCAGAAGATCGATCAAACTCCGGAAGGAAAACTCGATTATTAAATCCGAGAGTTCCTAAAATATGCTGACATTTGAGAGTTGGGAACCACGTGGAGGTCTTTTCCCCTTCCTCGACGGCCCCAGTGGCTCCGCCCGCTATCTGCCAATAGAATTATCGGAAGGGACGTCAGTTGAGATGGTGTGACAGGCCATAGCCCTCGGGGTTGACGACCATTGAGCTCGAAACAAAAGGAAATTTTTGGAGGTCTCTACTCCCTCTTGTCTAGGCGGAGGGGAATCTCGGAATGATATTGATTCTGTCAGAGAGAGAAAAAATAAAGGGTAAAGTCCGAAAATTATACTCAGCGATTTACTCGACCATGTTTTCGGTGAGCTTCTGAACACTTCTCTCCGCAAGTTCCCAACGAAGTTTCCGAGAAAACATGAAAGTTAAATACTAAGGGCCGGTTTATCAATTCTCTATATCAAAACTCTAACTAGCTGCTAACCGAACTAGGATATGAGTTTATCAATAATTGAGAGAGAGCCGGTTAACTACTTGGGGTTGGATGAGTTCAACAATCACAAAAAGAAGCTGGATAACCAGTGTTGCGCAGCGGACGTGATCAGGATCTTGTAGTTAAATTAGAACACGATGTTTTCGGTCGAAATCCAAAATTTAATTTAATACCTATATGTGGGTAGATTATATTTGGCGATAAAGAAATGGCGATATGTACAAAGCAGATGATATTACCAAAATTAACCAAAATTAATTAATTTTATTTTTTGGTTAATTTTGTTAATTTTATTGATTGCAACCAGTAAGAATGACACGAACGCGTAGTGGTGGAGGTATACAATTTATTTAAAACCTTTAATGTTTAGAAAGTGGCTTTTCTGGGGGCAAAAAACCTGTACTGCCGTCCTTAGCAAGAAGGGCGTATCTCGGACTTCGGCTATTCAATGATTATTGCAAATCTAGAATCTTTGGAGGCTTCTGCACCTGATTTCCGTCATTCACGTACCTATGGGTGCAAAAAGGTACACAAAAACGCCAGTGAAAAAGGGTGTATCTCGGAATTTCTTGAAATCTTTAGGCTATTGGGCGTATGTCGTTTTCCTGAGCATGAAAGGGCCTTTCATTGGAAGGCGGATATCATGCCGAATACCTTTCTCTACTAAACAAAAGACGCATCTCTTGAGATACGACTTTTTTGATTGACAAAAATTCGAAAAATATGTTCAATATTGAAATATGTGGCGTACAAAATGCTTAGGTTTAGTTCGAGTTTAGTGTTGGTTCGCTTACTTATTTTCTTGGAAACTTTAATACAATTTACTTATAGTTAATGTCATTATTCACACATTCATTTGCTGTTACAAGTCTGGGCTGGAAGTTCTTCACCTAACTTTTCCAATGATTAAATCGAATTATCAGCGTGAAAAAGGGGTAATGTAGACAACATTAACGAATCTTGTCAAAACCACGGCTTAAAAATGCCAGGGAACCGTTTGAATTGCTTGGAATGCTTAACATTAGAGGCGTATATCTCGAATATCACCCTCAGGGATTAAGCGAAGGGTGTCCTCTAAATTGGTTATGGTTCTAAAGGGCCATAGTCAGCTTGGGGGATGATTGTAAATAAATATGAAAATGACACAAACTGAGAGGCTGTGGCCGAACGACTAGTTATGGTTGGATGTTTTGTCAATCACTGAAAGAGAACTAGTTAGCCAGTTGGAGTTGGGTGAGTTTCTCAATCACTGAAAAAGAGCTAATTGACTAGTTAGCTGCTAGTAGGGGTTGGATGAGTTAATCAATCACAAAAGAAAGCTAGATAACTAGTTAGGGTTGAAGGTGTTTATCAATCACAAAAGAAAGCTAGATAACTAGTTACAGTTGGAGGTGTTTACAAATCACAAGAGAAAATTAGGTAACTAGATAGGGTTGAAGGTGTTTACCGATAATTGGAAGACAGCTGGTTACCTATTTAAGGTTGTATGAGTTTATAAATCACAAAAGAAAGGTAAATAACTAGTTAGGGTTGGAGATGTTTATCAATCACAAAAGAAAGCTAGATAACTAGTTACGGTTGGAGGTGTTCATCAATCACAAAAGAAAGCTGTGTCACTTGAATAGATAACTAGTTAGGGTTGGAGGTGTTCATCGACCACAAAAGAGAGCTAGATGACTAGATAGGGTTGAATGTGTTTATCAATCACTGGAATAGCTCTCTAGTTGGAGTTTGATGAGTCAATAAATCACTTAAAGACAATTAGTTAGCCAGTTGGAGTTTGATGAGTTTCTCAATCACTGAAAAACAGTTAATTGACTACTTAGCTAGTAGGGGTTGGACAACTTTATCAATCACAAAAAGAGCTAGACAACTAGTTAGGGTTGGAGATGTATAAAAATAGTATAGTTTAGTTGTTTTATATTATTGTCCAGGCTCGGCGGGAACTTTGTTCCTATTTGGATAATAAAAGAGTTTATTATTATTATTATATCAATCATTGGAAGACAGCTGGTTAACTAGTTAGGGTTGTATGAGTTTATAAATCACAAAATAAAGCTAGATAACTAGTTAGGGTTGGAGGGGTTTATCAATCACTGAGAGAGAGCTAGTTTACTAGTGTCGTTCAGATGAGTTTATCAACCACTGAGAGAGAGAGAGAGCTAGTTAACTAGTTGGGGTTAGATGTGTCTATCAATCACAAAAGAAATCTAGTTAGCGCTGGTTTATTAGTTCGGAATAGATGAGTTCATCAATCACTGAAAGAGAGCCGGTTAACTAGTTTGGGTTGAAGGTGGTTATCAATCACTGAAAGAAAGTAGTTGGTTAACAAGTTGGGAATGGGTGAGATTATCAATTACCTACTGAAAGGCAGCTAGTTAAGCTAGTACTACTAGCATAGTAATCGGCAGTACGAAAGGTTCATGAGGTCCGTCCAGAACCCTGTTTCGTACCAATGATGGCGGTCTCAGGACCGGGATCGATCCGCGTTCAGGGAAATGTGGTAAGTTGAGGGTGCTCAGGAGGCTAAAGAGATAATTTTACATTATTACGGTCCAGAAAGTCCCCCACTATCAGATGCCCCGAGTTGAGAGACTGTTTCGATAGCCGGTTTTATCCGCGCTCTGACGAAGTCTTTTTCTGTCGGACAACAAAATCGATAGAATGTGCCTATTTTTGGATTCTCGTCCCGTCACCCCGAATCAGTCATCTCTCCGGTCGTTCCAGGATAACGCTTTCACGATGTACAACACCGTATCGGCGAGTAACAATCGTAGGTATACAAATGTTGTCTTGACCTAAATACATGGGCGCAAGGACGCAAGGACGTATATCGTTGTTATCTCACGGCGGTACCGTCGATTAATAAATTCAAATAACCCAGGAACGGGTTGCGGTGACGTATTATGATCTGGCATTCGTGGAATTTATCAATAGCACATGGTCCAAAAATCTTCTTTTATTTAAAATTAATTATTGTGATTAAGAAACTCGTCCGAGCAGCATTTTCTTCAGGAGGTTTTGTACCTACCTATCGCCCATTGTAAACTTTTTTCGGACTATTTACGTAGATACGTAGAGTGATATTTGCGAGGTGGGGTGATTTTTACACAGACTTTTGGGGGGATATACTCGTATTTATGTATAATAATAGAGATATCACCTCCCTATCTCATTCCAGACAGTAACTCGATAGAATCGAGATAAAAAGTTCAAATTTGCAAAACGAAAGAGAGTTCCTAAGACGACAGTTGCTTACAGTGACCGTTAACAGGCAACGACGTTACGCTTCCGTCTAGGGCGACCAAATTCGGAAGCTAAATCGTCATGAACGTTATCTCGCTCACGGCGATGGACTTGTTCACTGGTCCCCGTTTGTCAAATTCCCTTTCCTATCAAATCTTCTATAAAAATCTATCGTTGTAATCTTGTAATGATGGAACTGTGAAGTTAAGTTTAAATTGATTTCGACGTAAAGAGTGAGGGATTGAGGTTATAAAAAGACTCAGCACCCATGCAAGGTTTGTCGGTAACCTAAACCCGATCTTTGTAGCGTTTTAGCGAATTTTGAAGCTATTCTCGTCCCAAAATTTGTAGAACTCGAAATATCGAAAAATTGTCATACCAAAATCCGTTTCAGACCATCCTGAATCCACTGTAAATAGACACACAAAATTATATGTACGAGTATTTGTCATTCCAGACGATAACTCTCCATGGAATTGAGATTAAGAGTTCAAATTGGCACAAAAAATCTTTCTTGGCAATCGAAAGGCTAAGTTCGTAGATGGGCAAAATCGGGCCACTCTAAGGCGGGTTTAGGGTAGTTTTTAGGGGGAGGAGAGATTACCCATAAATCCATGAAATGAAACTCGTCGCCATAAACTTACACGGTGGCAATTACTCGAAATCAGTGGAAATCAGTCCGCCAATCGCTTGTAACGGGGCCGAAATACTTGGAAGATCGTAAACAGGAAAATGAGGATGAGTCGTAAAAAATGAAAGGTGCACGAGATCTCTCGGTCATGTGCAACGTGATTGTTTATGTTGGTTGCAGACGATAATCACATGTTTCATCGTTCGGTTTTTGAGTGTGTGTTATGTTTCTCTCCTGCCAAAACCATTAAACCAAAGGCCGACATAAATCTGGCAAATTCTCGTGACTCGGACCCGTAAATCTTGTCTATACTAGCGCCCCCCAAAAAAAACAAAAAAAAAAACAAAAAAAAAAAACCGTGAAATGCCATTCGGGCAATGGCTAGTTCCACCGTTCATGCTGATTATTCGAATATGAATTGTTATTGCGAATTTCGAAGTGGTTCGTGCCATCATTTTTGGGGTATTGCCGATTTTTCAAAGGAGGTTATTTCAGGGTCCGTAAGGATCTGCCGGTCTCTCGAAGGTTTTCACATCGATATCAGATCAGATCATGCCAGACGTTCCTCACGTTCTTTTAGGTATCAATCACCTCCCTAGTAGATTCTTTGTAATTACCATAAAAAATGAATTAAATTTATTAGAGATAAGATCTAACAAAATATGCATGACATCAGTTTTTCCCCCTTCGCATTGCAATTGCATTCCGAAATTGAGAGATAACTGCAGGTTTGAGTAAACCGTTGGAAAGGTGATTAAGTTTCACAACTTTTGTGAGATTCGGCAGCTTGCAGGATTGCTTTTGGAAGATAATATAATATAATATAATAATCTTATATTATAACACCCTAAAAAACAGTCTGTGTAAAAATCACCCCACCACGCAAATATCATTCTGCATCAGAAGGAAAAAGTTATGATATCCACTTTCCCCGCCCGCCCTTTTCCTTCCAACTAAAGAGATGTCCTAACCACTTGACAAGCCCCGTACCCGTTTCGAAATCTCCCCTTGGCGCCATGACGAGAAGTTTTCATTACACATCTATGTACATACCTAATACATTAGTAGGTACATCATGGACACTTTGAAAATACGGCCATGTACTTATAAATATGGACGGATGGAAACTTGATGTAATAACATGTTCACTTAAGAACTGAATATCGCCAATATCACAAGATGAATGTTATGTTTGTAATGTGTAACATTATGCGTTAAGAAGGTAGGCTGTGAACTCAACTAATGAACCAAAAAATCCCTAAATTCTAGGATATGTTCAAATTTTTGAACGACTCCCCCGAGTAATTTGAGAGCTCAAACGTCCCAATACGTTGACCAGTTTCATCCGAAAATCAGCTGCATCTCGCGTACCCACAGGATCCATCGCATCAGCGCCCTTGTCGAGCGTAAAATGAATGCACGCTGCTCATTACCATTTCCACGCTCGTCCATTCGAGAAATCTCTTTTAAAGACATTTTTTTTTTTTCAAGGGAATCGACTTGAAAATCGTCTCTGATAAAATGGCAAGGCCGCTTGTCAGCTCTTTCCAGGCGACTCGAATAGTCGGTTTGGGCAGCTCGCGAAAATCCGGTCCGGTGTTTTTTAAAGGTTTTTTTTTGTGTGCGAAAACCCGTTCTCGTATTTAATTTGGTTCAGTCCTGTTATGAAACCTCTGAGGCGATAGTTGACCGACATCTGACTTTCTATTCGGAGTGTTTAAGGGAACAAAGTTTCGGTTATAGCCTTCGAAGTTCGGAGTATTCAAATATGCGTATACATCATACGTGAAACCGACGAGTCAGTGTAAGAGTACACTCTGCTCATCGTTTTGAAGTGAAACCGGAAGTTGACACTTGAATGTTCACGGAGTTGGAACCTACAACGACCAACGTTTGCGAAATGAAACCATTCAAAATCAGGTTTCGAGACATCGACAACTCGCGTATCTAGTTACCATCTGGAATTCTAGTTCATCGTGTTTTGCGACGTCCCCAACTCTAAAAGGTGATGGGAATTGTTTGATTTCATTTCTAACTTCATGTAAAAATTACTACTATTTTCTTTACAGAACCAGTTGGGTCTATAGAAAAAAGGAATATATCATTTTATATACCCATAAAATATTATTGTACCATTACCATTTTTTATTTGAAAGAGGGATTCTATGTCTGATTGAGTTTCCATCAGACTGTGATGCTGCGCAGCACGCAATACTTCAGTTGGAGGAGTGATGCTCACTGAATCATCTCAAAATTAACTCAAAAACGGTCTAGTTGTTACCTTTCACCGCAGGGCCGAACCGTTTTTAGCGAATTTTCGAAGACAAGGAAGCTATAATACCTATAACAATAGCTATAACAAAAATTGTTCTTGGTCCACAATTTTTAAAACTCGACTTTCCGAAAACTTTTGTAGTAAAATCCGTTTCAGACCATCCTGAATTCACTGCTCACAAAATCATATATGTATATGGGTGTGTCACATAGGTATGTGGGTGTCATTCCAGACGATAACTCTCGAAAAAATTGTGAAAAAAAGTTCAAATTCGCACAAAAAATACGTCTTGGCACATACGTCGAAAGGCTAAGTTCGTGGATGGGCAGAATCTGGCCACTCAAGGGGGTGGGGTTACCCATAAATCCCCAAAATGAAACAGTCTGACAAGTGACACCCCATTTTAAGGGTTTTTTACGCTGAAATCAGAATTGCGATAGGTTATGCCGTCTTCAAACTGGAGCACTTTGAAGATGAAGAAACATGGTTGATACTTGATATGTTCTTCATGATTAGTCTGATCTAATCTGATAATGGTATGAGATATCGCAATTCTAACTTCACCATCGTGTTCAGCGCTGAAAAATCTACAAGCTGAAGGGGGTTTTGGGGAAATTTAGGGGGGGGGGGGGATTACCCATAAATTCTCAAAATGAAACAGTCTGACAAGTAACAACACACTTGAATTTTTTTATTCTGCCGGTCCGGAAATCTCTTTGTACCTGCATTTGTACCTACGAGCTGCATTTTCTTCAGGAGGGTTTCCACATATTCTGCCGAGTATTCCCAAAGCCAAAATAATTGTATTTCTTTATAATTCAATTACCTGTTCCTAACCACAGCGATCCCGACGGCATTAAACTGGCAACCGTTGAAGCATTTTGTAGATTTTCAAGAACAGCAGAATTTTATTACAGGTGTGTGGATTATTGGCACACTGAAAGAGCGACATTGCCGAAAGAGTTTTTGTCCACCTGCGAAACAATGAAGATGGATGTCATTGACCTGAACAGCTTAAACATAGGAAAGTTGAAAATTGCCAAACCGAACCGCAACATCTGTCGGCCGAAATAAATTGCAGCGCACACGTAAAACCGAAGACGCTGAAATGACGTGGAAACAGGAAGAGCAGAATGCACGAAGAAGTAATTGCTTGCGTCGCTATTGAAATCTCATTGTGTTCGGCAGATACTAATTGAAAGGTGTTCAGAAGGGGGTGCGTAAGAGTCCTCGGGGAGCAAAAAAGTTCACAAATAAACTCCCCCTAAAAGAAAAGTGAACTTTGATTATCGTTATTAGTGGGTAACCGGATCCTGTGGTAATTTCAGGGCGTCGTGGTTTTTCAGAAGTCGATCCTCTCAAGAAGGACCGGGCTATTCGTTGGTCTTATTACACCAATGTAATAAGGGTTTATTTAGGGTTTGGTTTTGTCCCGTGTAATGCGCATATACCAGCAGAAATCATCATGGACGGTATTTTGTTGGGTGTTGAGTTCCTAGTTAAATACTTCTCTACCTCTTGCATTGGTGTTACTATCCTTTGAGCTTCTACTGACACCATACGGATCAAGGAACGCAAGAAAGTCTGCCCCAAACTCCTGGCCACTTCCTACTCTGTGTTAAAATCCCCCACCACTAAGAAGTTATGATCGAGTAAATTAAAGTCTATGAAAGTCTTCATACCGTGTCGCATCCCTCAAACAGACTGGCTCTATTGTCACTACACGAGTGCTCACCAACTGGCTGACTGCAACCCCACCAATAACCTTATAGCTGGAATGCCAAAAGTGCACTATTGTTTTTCAATTCAATCCCAACTTGGCTACGGACACGGGACTGCTTTCATTGAAACGGCAACAAAACGGATCATTGGCAAACCCAATCACATCCTCAAAACATCCATTTTACTCATTCACTTGGCGAAAATCGAATCCTCGACACCTCGGGGCCCACCGTTTTGAGCGAGGGGGCCCGTCGAAATAGCGACACTGGTCAGAGCTGAATTCGTGATGTCCCGCTGTCTGGGAACTTAATAATTCCATTAGCTCGCGTACTCACGGCATCGCATGACTTGGGAGACCAACAAGTGGCCCCCCCGGTCTCCAGGAGGCTCTGGTATTTTTGTTTAGATCACCCTTTCGTCTAGGTCGGTGTAGTACTGTATACTATCCATAAATAATTGGAGAGTTCAGTAATATAATATCCATATATAATTGGAGAGTTCAGTAATATAATATCCATATATAATTGGAGAGTTCAGTAATATAATATCCATATATAATTGGAGAGTTCAGTAATATAATATCCATATATAATTGGAGAGTTCAGGTAAAATATGGTTTGTACGAGTACGTTCGAGTTCCAGTTACCTACATTGGTCCCCTCTAGGCAGAGTCAGTAACTATATATTAACCCACTATAGACGAAAAATATTTACCGGAAAAGATATATAATTTTTGTGAGTTTCCTAACTCACAGCGTATTCATAAACATGAATACAAATAAAATTCATAAATCAGAAAATATGAATATGAACACGAGTACAGATATCGCTCATTTGCTGCAATAGTATCATATCTCCAAATTAGATGCTTCGGGGTCATCGAAAAAAAAAAAAAAACCATTTCACGAAGCCAGTTTGAGATCTCAGAAATTACAGCTTTGAAACCTCGCTTCGTGAAATTCGTAGCGGAATATTTCAAAGTTGTAATGGTTTTTTTCGATTACACCGAAGCATGAAATTTAAAGATATGACACTATTGCAGCAAATGAGCGATGTGAATATGAATACAAATAACGCAATAATCACATACATCTTTTTGTGAATTTTCCCAGAAATTCACCTTTTCTTGTGAATTTTACTAAACTTTACTGTATTTTCTGTGGATGTCACTCAAGTTTTCCTATTTTACCAAGAATTTTGCTTAAATTCCAGTTTTTCAAAAAATTCTACAAAATACACATTTTTTGTGAATTTCGCACAATTCATATTTTTTGTGAATTTTTCCGCAATTCATATTTTTTGTGTGAATTTTATATAAAAAAAAAAAAATAAAATAAAAGATAGCCATTTATGGATGGATTACACTAATCTTTCTCCTTTTTACTGTAAATTTGAATGTTCAAACCAAATATAGAGGATTTAAGCACAACTCATGTAAAAATTGGCATTTTCCCAAATTTATAGTAAGAAGGAGAAATGTTAGTGAAATTCATCCATAAACGGCAAAACATTTTATAAAATTCACAGAAAGATGTGAGTTGTGGAAGAATTCTCACTAAAAAGTGAATATCAGTAGAATTTAGGTAAAAACAACTTGGATTTCAGTAGATGTCATTGTAAAATAGAAAATTTGAGTAAGGTAATGCGTCAGAAGTCGACACGGAAGTTTGAACTTTGAGCTTACCTTTCACGTAGGGAAATAGTTTTTTCTCATTGCAAACCTGTTCATTGTGTACCCAAGATCCTTCCCTAAAAGACCTGGCAGCGGGAAATATTATTCAACATGGTTTGAAAAGGGAAACACAAGTTTTGTAAAAAATCCCAATGCTCTAGTAGTCGACACCAGTGACCAACATTTTCTTCAGTAGTCGACATGGTTTTGCACTTGTAGTCGACCTACATGTGTTAGAAGTCGACAGTATCTCTTGAGTCAGTAGTCGACAGGTTTCTTCATTCCATCGTTTTCACTTTTTTCGACTTCCATCTAAATAAAACACATTCAACTGTGAATCGGAACTTGAAAATAGATTAATAAGATGTAATAAAGTAGTTATCAGACTATTTATTTGCAAACAGCTCATTATCAGTCTCAAATTGCAATAAGTACTTAAGTAAAAAGGTATGAAAACTGTAGTCGAAAACTCATTGTCAGAAAATTGACTTTACAGTTGGGCTTAGGTACCTATTTACATGGTTTTTGACATTTTCATGTCTTTGCTTTGGCACATAAACTGAAACGGGAAAAATTTGTTCCCTTGATTCACCCTTTCCCTCAGATCACGTCAGAACACAAGCGACCGGCGGGCCACTACGTCAGAGCCTATGACGCACGAGCGTATGACGTCAGAGGGCTGGCAGAAGGCCAACTAATACGTCAGAGCCTATGACGCACGAGCCTATGACGTCAGAGTGCTGGCAGGAGACCAACTAGCACGTCAGAGCCTATGACGCACGAGCCTATAACGTCAGAGGGCTAGCAGGAGGCCAACTAGTACGTCAGAGCCTATGACGCACGAGCCTATG
This sequence comes from Stenodema calcarata, assembly GCA_963920205.1. NCBI lineage: Eukaryota > Metazoa > Arthropoda > Insecta > Hemiptera > Miridae > Stenodema > Stenodema calcarata. The sequence continues at coordinate 30,711,273 of OY986053.1, read as the reverse complement.
ACGTCAGAGGGCTGGCTGGCTAGGTGATCGGGTGGTAGCGAAGGGAGGTGGTGATGACGTCAAGCTCATACCGCAGCTTGTCAGCCACGCACACCGCAGTGGTTAACGTAATATGGTTAGGTAAATCGAGAGCTATCCAACGAGTGGTGAACGATTTTTGTACGATGATAACTGGCAAAGTTAAAGTTCCGTAGCAACGAATCTGTTGTACTTAAAAATCATTAGAAATTTTTATAACGCTTTCTTCGTCACACCGTAATGTCACACTTTTTGAGTTATTTGCCATAGTAAAGACATAAAATGTCAAAATGTAGAGCACAGTTTTAATTTCAAGAAAAATATTGTCAAGTACTAGAGAAATACTTTGCATGATTCATTACACACAAGCTGTGGACAAATCACATTACGAAATAAATAAAATCACAAGATAAATGTTCAATTAAAATCACAAGTTGGTAACTTATTATTGCGACATGAACAAAATCACTTGGAAGAACTTGGCAAAATGTATCTCCTGTCCTCATCGTTGTCTCCCCCAATCAATACAGGGTTTAATTTATCTGCAACATCTTTCACAAAACACAGCTGAGAGTCTTCTACTTTGGCCTTGAAAGTTGTGGCCAAGTAGAGTGGTTCTAGGAACATCGTTTTTTTTTGCTGCCTCCTTGATGCTTACTCCACTTCTTACGACTTGAATAGCCTTAGCCATTCGGTCCTCCGTTTACTAGAGGAGTCGTCTTCCCTTCCTATTGGGATTGCATGTTTTCTTCGGTTTTTTGGGAGCCTCCTTCGTCTCCTTCTTCGTTGACGAGCCAGCCATTTTTTAAATTTCTGCCATGAAAAGAAAATACAAAGTTAATAAAATTCCATCCTCTAAACCTTGAGACCATTTTGTGAACTTAGTTGGTATATTTTCGAAGAAAATACAGCTAGTGTCGACTACTGATGCACATGCATGAACATTTTCAGAAGTCGACACCCCCTGTCAACTAATAAATATGAGCCGAAATTTATGTCAGTAGTCGACACCCTCCCGGAACCAATCAAAACATCATTGGATACGCAAATAAACTGAATAAATGTTTCCCAGAAGCAATAAACGACACAGAAATTTGAAAGATATTATTAAATGTCAGGATATTATTAAATGTATTTGACTCTTATTAGAGTCAAATACACTTACATTTCCAGTCCGTCCTTAGCCAAAACACCAACAATCAGTAAAGAAACGTGGTCAAACGAACGATAGCAGCTTTGAGCGCTCTGGCGTCCTTTAAACCCGCGTGTTTCTAAGGCAACCTTATCTCTCTACACTGAGAAGAAATATTATAATAGGAAGCAACTAAAAACGTCAAACCATGTCTTTATCCTTAGCTTTTGCCCACTTTTGAAGAGGGTGTCGACTATTAGTGCAGTGTCGACTTCTGACGCATTACCTTAGCATTCACACCAAATACAATGAATTTGAGTAAAGTTGATGTAAAAAATTGGAATTTTCGTCCAATTTACAGTACTATACGAACTTAGCCTTTCGATTACCTAGACAGATTTGTTGTGTAATTTTGAACTTTTTATCTCAATTCTATCGAGAGTTGCCGCCTGGAATAATAAAAATCGAATCGAGATACTTTGTCGTTTAGGACGAAATTAACCTTTGAGAACTCAAAATCCGTTAACTCATGTTGAGTATCTACACTACGTGCAGACACGTATATGGAGTAAAACTGCATCATTAAGTTCGTATATTTCTAATTTTGTAAGAAAAATGGTGCCGTTATAACGCAACCGAAGAGTTCTGATGATAATTGCTCGTTGCTGTTTATTTGTATCGCGTTACTTTTTTTTCCCTTTTTTTTTTTTTGGTAATACTCACTGGATACTCAGTTTGTTCACAATGTTGCATGGTAAGTTAATGCGGGGAAGGAGTGGTGTTTGAGACAGTCATATGTTGCTCAGAGGCTACTGACCAAATTACAGCTTCATAGAGTGAATTGCATAGAAATTAGCTGTAGGAGCCACTCAGCTGACTCTGGGCCTATTCCGCATTAAAATATCTCATTTTGAAGTCTCCATCCAGTTCATTAATTTTTCTTCATGGTTGATTCCAATTGTTAAGATTGAATATGATTAACCGAAAGGTTTAATTGAAAGAGAAAAAGGTTTAATTCGATGCGAACAAAGAGTAGTTAGATGGGAAAATACCTGAACACAGAAAATGATAAACGGTTTTAACAGAACTTGTAGCATTTTCCTGATAGTTGGACGCTTTAATGACCGTCAAATCGAAGTGTTAGTAGCGGTTCAGCGAATGAAGTAAAAGAACTTGGCCTGGAATCGTTATTAATTATTTTGTCAACAAAAAAAGTTCCCTCTCACTCAATAATAACTCAACGTAATTGCCGTCTGTTGATTGAAAAATTCAAACCTTCTCGAGATGAGCACGAATAGACCAACATAATGATCTATAATTGCCAAACTTTTTGTCGTTAGATGATTTTTCGAAGGGGACATTATATTTACCAATTCATTCGTGTCAAGGGCCCTTTATCATCACGACAGAGCTATTCCAGTTGGTGCTCTATTACAAAGTTTCAACACTGTGATAATTGTAGCTCTAACAAGTGTTCGTATTTAATATGATATTTGTTCATGAGTTGTCAGATAGTGACGAAATCAGTTGGGTTTTCGGTAATATTTGTTGAGTAGCTGTCCCACGGGGGTAAAAGTTGAAAATTATTTACACTCCTTTTACATATAAATATTTTTGTTCAAGAGCGACAATCTAAGAATCTCCGAGTTGGCGATTGATAGTAATTTAATAGGATAAAAACGGAACCAATACGTATTTCGAGGGTCTCACGGCAACTTCCCACATCGTCACTTGGGCGACTTTTCAGCCGAGCCAAAAACCATCTGCCGATGACTATGTTTACTGAGTAAGTAATTCAGTAAAATAAATCGTGAGATTTAGTGTTACCTAACGTATACTAAAATAGATCGATCCGGTGGGGGAAGACGCTTCGAACGGTATGCATAACTCATTTTGGCCAAAAGTGACGATGTGGGGTGTTGCCGTGAGACCCTCGATTTGTATTTGTATTTGAAAAAAGCTTTTACGGGGAGAAACTATGGAATGTTAAAAATGATCATTTTAAAAAAATATTGAAATTTTAGGTTTTTTCCAAGTAATCCCCACTGTGGCTCCCCCCCACCCCCCCAGACTTTTTCATAGGTGGTCCTATCAAAGCGGACTTACTCCTGGGAACTCTAAGCCATGATGTACTCGTAATCATGGTCACCTCGTGACCGCCTTATGGGTTCATATGAATCAACGACGCGTTTTAAGGAATAACATGAAAAACTTCGGATTCACACAATAAGAAACGCGATATTATTTATGGCCGAAAATAAAAAGCGATTCGGGGATTTAGGTTGAGGTCCTTTAGCGCGGTAAACATTTCCTGGGAGACTGCGTGGGACACGATCTGTGGGATGTCATTCGGCGGAGGAATTTCTTTCCATTCCCTGAATCAACGTTGTGGGTGAGAAAGGATTTATGAAATCCCCTGCACGGATAATGTGATTTGAGAGGGCTGGCGGATTTTATGGATTTTCCATCACTGATGGCACGAGATGATGATAATATTATCAACATTATAATAATTCATTAGGGTGGTAGATACCGATATATAATTATAATAAAAACGCTGTATATTCAGGGGCGGACACATGAGGAGTCGTGGGACATAATATACGTGGGGACCCCCCCCCCCCCCCTTCACTGGGAGCCAGAAATGAACATAATTATTGCCTTATTGCCCAATGGCCACTAACGTTTTGGCAGGATATCTCGATTTTCAAGATACTGACATCTCCCAAATTTCGATGGTGTTACTAGAAATAGGTCGATACTAAGGCTGAGTTCGAACATTCCCTAAACGCTCTACATCCAATAGAAAGAACTAACTTTGTCTGACAAATTCAATCCATATTTCTATAGAACAAGATGAAAAATACTGGAACTCAATCAGAACAGCATAAACACTGCTGGAATTGCCTGATCAGGCTAGGCATATTAGCAAAACAATTCTGGCTCAGAGGAAAGGTTTGATTTTCTAAACCTTTGTATACATGTTTTTTGGGTCGTTGAACTCAAATTTGAAGTTTGCGAGCAAAAGTTTTGCCCGGAACTTGTTTTTTTCTTACACTTTTTGACCAAACGTTGGCAAATCTTTAAGTTTTTGGCCTACATCTCGAGAAGGAAGCGTTTTTCCGACAGACCCACTTCATATTGAATTAAAGAAGACAAAATTTCCTACATTTCTTTTGCATACCGTTTTTTTGTAAGACCAAAAGTTTCGCCGCTAGGGCGCGGCCAATTCCATTTTTAGTAAAATTCACCGTTTACCAAATTTTGGTTCATCTTGTTCACCGGCCCAAAAACCTATAGGGTGAGATAATCAAAAAGCAAACCTCTTCTATGCCTAGACTAGGCAGAATCTAATAGAATTATTTCAAACACAGGTTAGGAATGATCATAATATGATATCTATTATGATCACGATATTATCGTGCTTAGAGGCAGCACCACGTATCCAACTTTTGCTAACTTTCCAGGAGGATGAAAAACATGTTCTTGTCGATATCAAGTATTTTTGGGTATCGATTCTCATGATTTGAGTATGAGTACTCATATCGATACTTTGGTCCGTTTCGAAAGAAATATCTACTCAACTACCGAATTGAGAAATTTCCATTAAATGACCAAAAAGAAACAAAATTTTATATTTCAACAAAATCGGTGAGAACCTATTCCAGGAACGCAGTTTTTTAAGTGTTTAAAAAGTATTACATATTATAAGTACCTACCTAGATATACTAGATTATATGTACTGGTATATAGGTAGGTACTAGATAATATAGTAAAGTATAAAATAACGTTTTTCTTTGAGATTTTTTCTTGATTTTGGTCCATTATCGAAGATAAACCGAACAAACAAAAAATGTATAACCCCCCCTCAAAATCTCTTGATTTACATTTCAAGATAAGTCGATTCAGAAAATCGAATTAAACAACTCTGCTAATTAATAACTCTGCACAACGGTTCCTTATCTTCTTCTTTCAGATCCTCCTTCTGTCTAATTCACGAAATGATAGAACTCTAGCTCATCATCCAAATTTAATTTGTTTAAACAAATAGGTATTGTTCAAACAATTCTACAGACAAGAACCCTAATGAATATTGCATTGTCAACCATCCTTAACTCCTGTTTAAAATTTCATTTAAATTAAACAATTGTACCTACAAAACTCGGCGCTTCGCGCCTCGCCAGGGGGGCAAGCCCCCCTGGACCCCCCGGATGCTTACCGTTTGGAGCCTGCGGCTAAAAATCGAGAAACATGGAAATACGAGTTGTCATGACGGCAATGGATACGATGTATGTTTTCTAATTAGCTTCCCTGGTAATGAAGCTTCGACCCTCGCACATAAGATTGTTTACTAACCATTTATAACATCGCATTGTTGGATTAATATCTCGTAGATAAATATAAAACTGCGACATAAATGCGTGATAAATCGAGAGCTTTCCAACGAATGGAGAACGATTTTTGTCCGATGAAAACTAAAGAAGTTTCATTTCCCTAGAAACGACTCGGTTGTACGTGAAAATCATTAAAAAATTTCGTCACCCATTTTTCGTGACACATTCCGCGTGACATTTTTCGGCTAGTTAGTCCAAGGCTAAAGCATGTTCCATGCTAAAATTTTACAAACAAGAAACCGAGTGTGACATTGCATTGTCGTCCATCCTCGACATTTAATGATCTAGACAGAAGGGTCATCTGAACAAAGTAAATAATAAACAGTTGTGTCAAAAAGTTTTCTCTGTGTCAAAGAGTTTTTTCTAATGAGTAGTTTTTGCTAGTACTCATTTATATCGATACTTTTCATTCGATATTCGAGTAGTATCGAATATGCCTATCCAAGTAGGTACTTAAATGGGTACTGGTATCGATACTTTGGAAGTGTCGAACGTCCCTAGGTGAGAGGGCGCTGGGATTTGAATTGATAAGGACCTTTAGGAAGCCGCTGCCTCGAAACCCAGTCCAGCGCGTGAAAAGCTAATTCCGTCCCTTAGTTTCACCGACAGTTTCAGGATCAAATCTCATTATTCTCAGTTATACTCCCACGTTAAGGAATACGGAGGTGTCAGTTTGTGATAGGAGAGGCGCTAAAAAATGAAAGTGGTCCGTATTCTTCTTTCAAAGAGAGAGAGAGCGAGGAGAAAAAATATATAAAGATCATCATAAAAGATGAAAAAACGTAATTTCTCGTTGGCATCCCTCTTCCTACTTCAAGATTGAAAACCCAGCCCCTCCGCCCCAATGCCATGTCAGAAAGAGTTAGAATATAACGTCAGCCCTTTCTCCGTCACACCAGGTTCGTTAACCTTAGGAGACGGTAAAAAGCTTCCAGAGAAGAGTAGGATTCTTGTTTAAACTGTTATTGTTATTCATTTTAAACAAAACTCGTCAAAACGACTATATAAAGAAAGGAAGAAAGAAAGAAGACGAATTACTTCATCTCGCATTTGAAATGAATGAGGTATAGGACTGGGAAAGTTGTATCGATGTTTTGAACGGTTAGGAATGATCATAATATGATATCTATTATGATCACGATATTATCGTGCTTAGAGGCAGCACCACGTATCCAACTTTTGCTAACTTTCCAGGAGGATGAAAAACATGTTCTTGTCTAACATATTGGCACGTCTGTCATTTTTCTCACCATTTTTGATTGTCTAGAAGGTACCACACATTTTGTAAGAGGTTTCAGTAGTCTGACATCGAAATTACCAAAAAAAAAAACCGTTAGATATGTGGTATTGCCCAAAAATTTGGTAGATACGTGGGGGTTGATGAAGACCATTTTTTCACCTAATCATCGATAAATTAATTTTTCTTGCTCATAAAAATTAGATTTTAGATTTTTAGATAACTAGAGGACATTTTGGGTTCATCAACTCGACTTTTAACAATTAACTCGATTCAACTCGGAAGAAGTTTAATTCATATCAAAGAGAGATACCTATTCATTTTGAATGAACTCGACTTTTAACAATCAACTTGATTTCTAAACAATCGATATCAATTCAGAGCTATATCAGACCGACAAGTAAAGAGAGCGAGACTGCACTTTAACCATAACGAACGGTAGGACGTTATACAGGGTGTTATACAGGGTAGTGGACCACCCTTTCTAACTTCGTTATTTCCAGGAAAATGAAAACAAGCTTCTGAAGTAACCCCCCTTCATTTTTTACAATGAATTCGAATATTTCATTCCCGCACTTTGCGCATGCGCAGAAACATGCGCAATTGACACCAACTTCGGTTTTTCAAATGGGTACCTACCTTAATTGTTTTTTGCAGATTCAGATTCTACGTAAAATTTCATGAACATTTGACCCCTCAATCGATGAATTTGACTGGCAGAACCTGTTCCGTGCGAGCGTGCAAAGTTGCTCAGATGCCAAATTTTGCAAAACATGGCGTCTAGTAATCCCCAAGTGTGGCACATGATTTTTAATGTTTTTCAACGCTGAATCACATGGTGCTATCCGTTTTTTGATTAGACTCGATTTGAACGAAATATGGACGAAAAAAAAACAACGTGTTTTGAGGCGTGGGTTTGTACATGATACAAGTACATAATTTGCTATTCCCATCCCCTCTTCCAGTCTCAACAGAAGCGAAAGGAATTTCTAAAATAAAATAATAAAACCACTTTCTGTAAAATAGAGAGAAAGAAGTGGGATTGTTGGCATTTGACTCCTGGAGTTGAAATTATTAGAAAATTGTACCATACGAAATTTTACACTTCTCTCTCGTACATATTCGCGAAGAGGGTTTCTTCATATATTTTTCTAGAATGGATAGAGAAAAATCGTCGTTGAAGAAAAATACAGACCTAGACTGCTCTAGGTCATGTATTCGTGTCGATTTTGAAACGTCGTAGTTTCAAGTCGTCGAATTTGAGTCACTCACCTTTAGCTCCAAATTAAGTATATACCCAACAAATATTTAATCGATTTAAGCATTTTTGTGACAACTACGATTTTTGTCGCGCTAAATCGGTGTTCTGAAACACTGTGCGTAGCTAGAAACCCGTCGTTTTTACAGCGCAATAATCGTTACAACCTCAAGCGTTGAAAGGTGAGCACAAGGCCGCAAAGGCATCCAGGGTTTTCTTCAGAACGACGTCCCACGTCGAAGGAGGAAAAAGGTCATCATCCCATCCAGCCAGGATTTCGTCCCACAAAATGAAAACCTGGAACTTGGCTATTTTTTCATTGGGCGACTCCAAGTATCCTGAAACTTGTTTTATCGGCGAAAGGATCCACGGGGTCCACCCGATGCGCCTTTTTCTACTTTTTTCTTCTTATTTCGAATCCCGAAATTCTCCCTTCTCTCTCCCCCTGGTTCCCTCTTCATTCGTTTTCTCTCTCATTCCCACATCCATTTCGCCAGGAGCCTCACTCGACCCCATTCTACTCGCGCGAGATTTACGGAGCGACAGTACCGTCGACCCCCGTTGCATGCCTTGCAAATTTTTACGTCCTCGACGGCTAACAAAAAAGTCATTTTGACTTTAATGTTTGAACTCTAAAGAAGTTCGGAGAGACGCCCAGTTATCCCGAGTCCGATCCCAAAAGTTACGGCTTCCTAATAGATTTTCCTCTTTTAGACTCACTGGGCAGTCGCCAGGTTTTGGGCCCCGAGAAATATTATTCGACCAATGATATTCCTACCATATTTCATACCTCGATGTTCTCACCGACTATGTCCTTTTACAATATATGGGTTTGGATCACGAACACGAATCCAACTTAATTATTGTCGAAACCACGTATGAACCCATTCAATTCATGAGTATAATATAAATTTTGATTCTACGCGTAATTACGAACCAAATTTCAGAAACGATATTTCAGCAGGTATATAATAACAGTAAGCAGTAAGTATACAATAACATTTTGATTCACTCCTTTATTTTTATTGCTAATAAGGAGTCTGCTGTTGAAAACGCCGAAGATAATCATAGAACAGCAAACTCTGATCCCTGATTACCAGTTTGGATTTCGCAAACAATTGATCAGATCCATCGGATAACTCAAACAACACATTAACAACACAATTAACACATCATCAAATCAACACAAAATCTTCTTTTTTTTAGTCCGTTAATAATTCAACACTAAATGTTAATTTGTTTCACATTTATCACATTAATTTGTTTCGCACATATTACCAAGTATATTCTTCATGGAGGGTATACGTAGTTATAGTTATAGAGGTGGAGAACAACAACTATGCACTGATGGGTTCAAGTATGAAGATCAATCAAGTCCATGATGAGACGCGGCAGTACCAAACGCTGTACCTCCGGTCGTCTAAAGCCTTCAGTGGCTACATGGTTGGTATGTTCTATGTTTTGATGAACAAACTCTGACATGATAGGATTTCAGTAGGTGGTTTCAAACAGAAATCCTTATAAATAGTTTAATCTTTGACAAATTCAAGCGTGTGAACAACTCTCTTTTGTAAGATGCCATTTTGTTATTGTTCCACTCTTCTGAACTGGGACCGTGAACATGTGCCTCATACGAGGCACACACAGCTAGTATGTTTATGGCGTAGGTCCATATTGGTACAAGGGTTTTTCATATAATTATTTTATTATGAACTGAAACATTCCGACTGTCTAACAGCGGTTTCAGATCGGACACTCTGCTTCCCACTCTACTGATCAGTTCTGTGATGGTTGATCGTCAGTCGTTTGTCAATGTAAACACCAAGGAATTTGTGTCCCGCGGCTTTCGGTATGGACTGGTCAACATAAAATAAAGGTGGTTCTTCATACTGCAGATTGTAAGGGTACGTGACAACACAGGACTTGAATGAATTTATCTTCACCTTCCACCAACGTGCACCAGTGGCCCAACACCTCAAGAAGTTCCTGCAGTCTTCGTGTAGCTTCTGTCAAATTTTCGTGGCACACAGAATAAACCAAGTCATCGGTATGTAGAATGCCCTCATTTTTGCCCAAAGGGAGGTATGTTGGATGTACTTGAAAAATTCGAAATTCTTAAGAGTGATAGGTCTGGTAAATGTCTAAATGAGGTGATCCCTCAACATACTTCACCGTTAATAGGTTCATTCCTGCAATAGCTTGGTCCCCCCCCCCCCCCTTCACAATGTTACCCTCACCATTGTGTGAGCTCCCTTTCACTTTGTCTGCCTCAATTGGCATTTGTTGATCAATGTGACCAAGACATTGCAGGTATGCTGATGACCTGGATAAAAAATGGAGGTATAGAATGAGAGTCTATTTCCATGAAAACAATGAGTAGAATAGTTAAATCGATTTCGACGATTAGGTCATCATCAGTAACAAACTACTTAGGATGTCGTGGCAATTCAACCACTATTTTGTATTCTGGGCTCAAGTATATCTGCACAGGGGTCCTACAAGGTAGTGTCCTTAGGCCTGTACTGATGTACTGATTTACAGCAACTTTCGCTGATAATACAGCATTCAGCTGGAAGAAGCTGCTAACAAACTGCAAAATCGCCTTGATAAAGTCAACAAATGGACCCAACAATGGAGAATCAAACTCAATTAACCCAAATCTTCATACGTTAATTGTATGTATCAGAAAAATAGACCGTGGCAGTTCCGATTCATTTTAAAGGTTTTTTTCACTCTGAACACGATAGTGAAATCAGAATTGCGATATCCCATTCCGTTCTCAAACTGAAGCACTTTGAAGATGAAGAAACGTGGTTAATACTTGAGATGTTCTTCGTGGACATCAAGTCCTTCAATAGAGACATGTTACATAAAATAGAGACATGTTACATGTTACATAAAACCATTTATTTCTTCACAAATTCGCTCTTATAGCCATGCTGCACGAGTCTCCAGTTTCTGAAAATTCACACTGCTAGCGCTTTGTTGTTCATCATTGTAAATAATAAACTAAAAGGGGGTCCCGAAGAAGGTCCTCTGAAAATAAAATATTCCTCGAATTCCAAATGCAACGTGAAGCTGGTCAACCGTGGAGCGGGAGCTGGTCCTCATCTGGCGTTCCCGTCTATTTATTTGGAACGCAGCTGCAGCCTCCGGTCACGAACGAGACGACGAACGAAGGAATTGCAAACTGCATACTGCACCCCCCACCAACATCCTACTGCCTCCAAAGGGTCATTGGACAGACTCGCCTTATTCGGGGCCTGTGAGGAAAAAGGGACACCGTCTATCAATAAGATAAGACTCCCGAGGGCCCTGAGGATCCCAAACAACGACGTACACGGAGCACCCCGTACAAGTGGGTGGCGTAGAATACCTTAATTACCTTCCTGTCCGCATTTCATTAGAACGGCCCCAATGAATTGGGACCAGATGCTCCGTCTTATTGATGGCCCGACGAGGTCCGGAGTGACACAAAACCTGCATTACGGCGAGGAGGCCCGCGGTTCTGCGCACAACAAGTTGAATTATCATGTTTAAATTATAATCAGCGTAACTCTTGAATTATCTCCCTTGTTCGATGCAAGTACAGCACACACGGGGCTTTCAAACCCACTCAAATCAATGATATATTTACCCACCTAATCCAAACGCCAGACTATTATGCAAGCTGATTACATTCGTACCTATCTACACGTAGAATGTCCATTCATTTTTCTGACAAATATTATCATAATTAGACGCTCTCTCAGTTTGACCTGATCAAGATACACTATCCAAGTATATTGAAAATTGGTGGCTGTGATAAAATAATGACCACATTCAGTCACCAAAAAAAAGTTATTTGAAAAAATTTGAAAAAAGTTATTTCTCTCCCATATTGGTAGGTGTAATAGGTCTCCCATACTGTCATAAGTGTAATAAATCTTTATGTGGAGAACATAAAATAGTGATCTGTCCAACTTTTTGTACGAGTATTACTGCTGATGGAAACGAAGTGTGATTTGGGATTTTAGTCAAAGAGTTAATAGTTATATATACGTAAAGATACATTAGGCATTTTTCATGACTTGCAATCGACTGAATTCCTACTTTTTTATTTTTGTAGATACATATGTAAATGAATGAGGGTACGAAAGGCTGATTTACACGAGTAGAGTAAACGGTAGAGTAGAGTGGTAGAGTAGAGTGTCCTACTTGCACTCTACTCGTGTAAATGTTTTCAGTAGAGTAGAGTTCACTCTACTGACTAGTAAACGGTAGAGTAGAGTACTCTACCACTGTGGTAGAGTGACTCTACTCTACCATCTCCCCCACCACCAGAAATTGGACTCTCCTGTTAACAGCATCCCTCATTACAGTGTCCTGACGTCGGATCAAGGGCGAAACAAGTTCCAGCAGCTGTTTGAAAGCCTGGGGAGGCATCCTCATTGCAAGAGTGTACTCCTGTGGGTCTTCAAACAAGACTTTAGTGTTCTTTCAGCAGGGTGGCTGATGCTCCGTGGGTTTCTCTCCGACCGATCCAATTCCTCACCCACTCCCTTTTTCTCTCCTTTCCTCCTCCCTCAACATCTCTTCCAACTCATCCACCAACAAACCAGACACATTCAATAAACTTTTCCTCACTTTTCTGATGATCCTGTTTCTGTTCGCCATTTTTCCTTTCAAAGACCAGATAACGACAGAATTGAGTTGAAAAAACTACCTCTACGCAGCTCTCGGCGACTCGCACTCTACTGACGTGTGAACGACCCAAGGTGAGGACGCGGTATAGTAGAGTATGTGGTAGAGTGGTCGGTAGAGTGAAGAGGACTCTACTCTACCGTTTACTCTACTCGTGTAAATCAGGCTTTAAGACTGTGAGATGGGAGACTTATATGTACACGTATCGTTCTTTTATAATTATAAAGGTGCTATGTATATGTTAAGAAGTAACACACTTTAATACTACAAAATTTGTAGTATTTAATAGTTGTTATTTTCGTTAAATCAACCTTAGAAAGCCAATTTATAGAAAAATACCAGTACTGGGTTGGATCAAACCCGACCTTGCTTTTAATGTCGCAGATAGCCACCTTGTGATTTGAGGGTTAAATGGCTATTATCTCCATGAAAACAAATTGGACCAGGATTGGCAATAAACATGTTTAAAACAACAGTTTTTTTTTTGTTTTAAACAAACCACCACTAGTTTACATATTTACATCGGTTTTAAACAGTTTAAAACGATAGGTGACAGCCTATACATAATAATGTGTATGACTGTAGACGTAGACTGTGACTATATGCTATATAATATACTTCTTAACCCTCCGTCGGGCGCAGCCGGCCTGAGAGGCCAGCAAAACAAACTTATGAGCGCCATTTTCCTGAAACGAACATCAACGACCTACCCCTCCTTTTATTCGTCTAACTTTTGACTACCTCCACGGTGCTAGTCCTCAGTGTGACATTGGCCGTCTTGTTGACCACCCAGGTACCCCTTGGCTCCTCAGGCCAGCTGCGCCCGATTGTGTCACAATTCGGAAGGTAAGTTTTTTCAAAATATTTTTAGTACAATCTGTCATTTGACTCAAAATAAGCCTGTTATAGTCGATATTCGTCATTATCCCGTGAAATAAGTGCTGTACTAGCCCTGGCCCCTCAGGCCAGGTGCGCCTGATCATGTTTCGTTCTAATTTTCGTGGGTTTTGTTCCAGAATTTTCGCTGAAATGAACCGAACAACGTACGATTTTTCCAACCCAAATGATGTTGACAACATAAGAAAGCTTTTAGAAGACATTGGAGAAGAAGATCCAGGTTTGGTCGAGGATTTTCGCTCCAATTCGTGAGATGTTTGATCGTTTCGTAGAGAACTGCCAGAAAAACTATATTCCTGGAGAAAACGTGACCGTTGACGAAATGCTGCCTGGATTCCGAGGGAGGTGTGCATTTAGGCAGTACATACCCTCCAAACCAAACAAATACGGGATTAAGTTATTTGCCCTAGTGGACGCTCGAATGATTTACACCTATAATTTGGAGATTTACGCGGGTAAAAGTCCTGACGGGCCATTTTCGGTCAGCAACAAGCCCAGTGAAGTGGTGAAAAGAATGACCGAGCCTCTTTTTGGTACAGGACGCAACATCAAAGCCGACAATTGGTTTTCAGACGTTGATCTGGTAAAAAACTTGAAAGGTCTGAAGCTTACATACGTTGGTACGATAAGGAAAAACAAACGACAATTACCACCCTCCTTCACAAATTCCAAAGGAAGGGCTGTGCACAGCAGCCTGTTTGGCTTCAACAGTGGTACGACGCTGGTTTCCTATGTACCGAAAAAAGGGAAAACTGTACTCCTTGTTTCCTCTCTCCACGATGACGATGCAGTTGATGACAGCACAGGTACACAAAAGAAGCCAGAGGTTATCACCTTTTATAATAACACCAAAGCCGGCGTGGACACAGCTGACCAAATGTGTGCCAATTTCAGTGTCAGCCGGAACACAAGGCGCTGGCCTATGGTGATATTCTTCGCTTGCTTGAATCTGGCCGGGATCAATGCCCAAGTGATTTCAATTGGGAATCAGCTCGAACCTCTTAGAAGGAGATTGTTCCTGAAAGCACTGTCTCATCAGTTGACGGTTGGACAACTAGCCCGGCGAAGTCTCTGCACAAGTGGTATGCCTCTTCATCTGCAAACCAAGTTGAAACGATTTCAACCCCAACAGGAACGTGAAACCTCCTCACCACCACCACCACCACCTCCTCCTAAAAGGCGTAAGTGTGAGACGTGCATGGCTGAAGCAGGATTCAGGAGAATGACCAACTATGAATGTGCTGTGTGTCATAATCCACTCTGCATAACCCACATCAAGGCTGTCTGCCAAACCTGCTTTTCAGCTGCTAATTTTGAAGCCCCAGCAGAAGTTTCTGGGAACCGATCCGAGGAGTAATGAACGCCATGTGGCGTAAAGACAGTATTTTTCACGGAATTTAGTTCAGGCTTTCATGCCTCGTTGTTACTGCAATAAAATTTGTATTTTGTCTATAATAAGTTGATAATCACTAGTCCGTGTGCCAAATAACTATGTATGAAACTGTGATGAACTTTGTGCAAGCAGATAAGTTTTATTTTGTCCACTATATTTTAATAAAGACGGTATTTCAAGTTTATCTTAGTATAGTTTTTTGCTTGGCCCTAGTGGACACTATCCTGCGATTTTTGAATTTAAATGATAATATAACCTGCTATTATGAAATTTTTGAATTTAAATGATAATATAACCTGCAATTATGAAATAAAATTAATATGGGTGGGAGGGGGAGCTAAGAAAAAAAGTGGCCTCTCAGGCCGGGTGCGCCTGATTTCGTTCTGCTCAGGGGTGCGCCCGACGTAGGGTTAACATAATATGTATGTTATTATTATTATGTATGCAAATTATGTAAGTTATTATTATTATGTATGCATATTATTATGTACGAACAGTCTAGGCTAGGGCTCTAGAGTCTAGGTCTAAGTACATAGTACACACTCATATCGCACCTCATACTATCATAATATGAGGATATTATCCTCAGAATTAAAACTGAAAATATAGGCCCAAGAGGTAGTAGCTCTTTTAAATTTACAATCTGTAATTCTGTATCTACTATCTTCCCACGTCCAGGAATAAGAAAAGTAAGAAAAACGGGTGCTTACCATTGAGTTCGACGCTTTCAATGTCTTGCCCTTCATTGATGTTAGTCGTTCTAGATGATGATGATTGCCCTTGCTTCAACTGTGAAAACTCGTCCGCGTGATTTTTCACTCGGGCCACCAAAGCAATAAATTCAGATCCACACCGTTTGCACTTAACTCAATTTCAGTGAACTTCCCCCACACGACATCTTTCTTTCTTCCCGAAGGCGTTATAAGTATAACTTATGAATATTAGTTGTAAGTATTACGTAGGTACGTCGGAACACTCGGATGCTAACACGACCACGACCGATTTGAGTTTAGTGAATATGATCCAGAAGTTTAGGGGCAAGGGAGGGAGAAAGGAATGTAGGCCGAAGAAGGTAAAATTTTCAGAACCGATACCTGCACGTGCGTTTGTCTGTAGGTTCCCAGAATCACAGTCCCAGCTACTTTACTCTAAACTCAAGAGGCCAGCTATTCTTCAATTTTCAGAATTAGTTGATAGCTCAATCCCTCGAAAATTGAAAGTGGGTTCCAGGGATACAGTGAATAAACAGTGCAGCACAATGGTAGTAGAGACTGTAGATATACCTGTTCAATTCCTTGCAAATAGAAGGAACGTCGTAAATAAAGCATGCTTTTAATGTTTGAAACACTGTTTAAAATATTTGTTTTAAACCTTGCCAACCCTGCATTGGACGCTATTGATCCTTGCCAAAACAGGTAACTACATCAATGCTTCAATTATTCGTATATCACTCGTAAGATTCGCTCATCGTGCTTTTCCCCAACTATTTTTGGCGTAAAATAATGAGTACTCACAGTTGCCAATCAAAAATTCGAAGGAAGCTCTGTAGCCCCTGCTATTCCGTATTCGGGTGGATTTTGATTAGACTGAAACGTGAAATTTCCGACCGTGAAACGGGCATAGCAACAGCCCTGAGTAGTAGGCGCATATGTCGTCAAAATTATAAAAACATCAGGACCGGAGTTATTTTTTTTTTTTTTTTTTATTATAAGGAAACAGATGAAAGGGGTTTAGGCCAACGATTTCGCGGATTCTTCCCAAATAGTTGCGTCGGCCATGTGGTGCCCAACTGGTCCGTCCGCGCCCTCCACAACAGTTGGTCAGACGAGGAATCGACGAGGCTAAACGATACGTAAACGATTTACCTAAACGATACGTCCTACAGCCCGAAGGATTCAACGGTAGGAGATTTCTCGCCCACGGAGGACGAGAAATCGCGGTTCGGCTCCAACGCACAAATCGAAATCCGGAATGTTCCCTCCGATTTGCGCTTCTTAGAACGTACGTTTGGTTGGAGCCTGCAGTTCAATTTTAAGCAGCGGAGAAGATATTCTGATGTTGAGTAATGAACTATATTGGTCTGTGTCCAAATTTGCGATAGGCACCTAATTAATGCTCAGCGCCAAAAGGGCGAAACTGACATTTGGAACATTTTAGTAGAAGGGAATAACTAACGTAACCGCTTCAAATTACTCAACACTGTATAATCTAATACCAGATAACCTATTACCAGGAAACCCCTATTACTAAAATAACTGTTTTGAGAACTTGGGTTGAGGGCCTTTTTGTCGTCGGTCGTATACCAGTTAGGGGTGGGGTATATTCAACATGAACGCTTTAAATAACCTAATACTGTATATTAACCTAATACCAGATAACATATTACCAGAAAAACCCTATTACTGGAATATCTGTTTTGATAACTTGGTTTGAGGGCGCCCTTTGTCGCCGGCCATTCGGGATTCCGTGATAATAGGTTGGCTGGGACTATTCCAGGTAATAGATTACTGAAAACGAATGCGTGAAAGGTGTGCGATCATAGCTGTGACAAGTTATTTCAGTGAGTATTGAGTTAGTTTCGAGTAACAGCGACCGTCTGGTAATAGGTTGTGGTATTAGGTTATTTTGGTAATAGTTTACCGCAGTTCGACAACCTGTTACCAAGAGATAACCGTAACAGCCATGCCCAATACCCGTTCCAGTCCGCACTATGGGATACCGTGATAACCGCTAACTAGCAATAGGTTGGCTAGGACCTAATACCAGGTAATAGGTTACGGAAAACGAATGGGTGAAAGGTGTGCAATCATAACAGTTATTGTCGACAAGTTATTTGAGTGAGTATTCAGTATAGTCAGCTCGTTTGACTACCACTTTTGACTCAGCCGTGTCCAATGTTTGAGAAATATTTATTCGGTCCACCCTATCGGTTGTGAGCCTGAAAATCCCGTTGAAACCCAGTCCGCGTAGGGCTCTATAAAGGTTCCCGAATCGCTGGTAACCGTACAAAGAAATAACCGTATAGATGGTGTTCTCGAGACATAAAAATCGATTATTTGAGGGAATATCGATAATTGGATACGGTGATAACGGTCCGCCATTTCGGCTCGATCCTTTCCGACATTGCAACCACGTTTATGTATAACAAATAGTTTTAAAAAATGTTAAATGCCTCCATTTCAGTGGTTTTATAACAAATTTTGTCTCCTTTTTTGCCGACCAACACCTCAGTTTATAGATTTTTCAACAGCTGAAAACGATTGTGAAGTCAGAATGGCGATATCTCATTCCGTTACCAGATTAGAGCAGATGAACCGTGAAAGTATCTCAAGTAACAACCACGTTTCTTCATCTTCAAAGTGCTCCAGAATAATATATCGCAATTCTGATTACTCCATCGTATTCAGCGTAAAAAAAAACACATTTAGAATGAGTTGGACTTGTCATTTTTGATGGAACCACATAGGAAGAAGTTTGGAAGAAGTAAACTACTCAAAAACCAAAATTCACTTACTATTGATGAAATGTTGGTGGCAAACTCGGTCGTTACGTCCATCCATCTTCTTTCCAGGCCTAAATTTCTTTTAATTTTGGCCAAACACAAAGCTCTTCTCTTTGATGAAAGTTCCTTAGTTTTTTCAAACTGATTGGTGATGACTTTTGAGAGGCTGATCATTAGCACCGTTTCACCGGCTCCACCCCGTTTCCAGTTGTTGAACCCCACAATTGCGCGATTATGCATTTCAAAAGAGGAAAAATACTTCCGCAGCTGTGGATAGGTCGAAACAGCAATGAAGACAAACTCAAATTTCAAAAAGAAACAATAATAACTTATTATATATTTTGTAATTTTTCTATAGGAAACCGGGTTGAAGGTTAACTATGAACATGAGCTCTTTCAGTAATATCTCGTACGATTGTTGAGCCGATAATTTGCTCAACGATGATACAGAGATACCTATCGAGGACTGATGACCACAAATTCGCAGTTGTAGTTACAAAAACAAACAACAAATTTCAAGAGTTCACGCAAAGTTGATCGGCGTTGTACCTACATAGTTTGTTCGAGCATTCGAGTCCTTAACAAATTCGAGCTCTTTCAAACGCATTCATAACGCTTCCATTCAACGGTTCAGACGTGAGAAACGTCATAACCGGCGGAACGATAAAAAGCGAGCAGCGAGCAATTTCTGTATAAAAGCGAGTTGTGAAGGACTTGTCCGCCGTCACTTTGGAACAAACCGCGGCAGGCGGAGAAAGTGTTTTCGAGCGTATGATTATTTGCCAGGGAATCCACGTTGATTCGACGAGACGAATGTAGTCGAAGAGGCCACGAGCCCACAGACGCTACCTTCTAATAACGGGTTTGCCTGAGTAAGACATCAAATTAATAATGTACGTTCTCCGTGTCCTTTTCCTTCCTTGGGGCGCCCCTGGAGAATCGATCAGGCAGCTTCAGAGGTTGGGAAGTAGGGAAATACTAAGCTGGAAGTTAATTTCGGATAAGCGTGATTGCCACCTGCTTCTTCATGTATGACCTCAGCTTTAACCTGAAGACCTCGAGCTAACAAGGAACGCTCGCATTCGAGAAACGATTTTGCGTTGATTCTTTACCGGATGCGAGTTGAAAGATTTGATTCCCACATTCACAATGAACCGCTCGATCGTCGACCAGATCCGAAGATTTAATGCTTTAAAATATTATAAAACTGTTATTCCTCCTGAACAGAAATATGCTGCCGTTGTCTGGATATGCGATGAGCAGTTGGATCGTCTTCAGCATCGATTTTCCCGGTGAGTCGCTCGTAAACTTCGAATTCCGAAATGTATCGACAACCATCAAAGGTCACATCTGTAGCAAATTTAGCTTGAATCCGCAGCTATATTCGCTGTCTCATAGCAGCACAACTCTGTTCAACAACTATCAGCACTCTGAATACACACATGTACCACCTCAGCGCCATTTTGACCACCGACATTAATTTCTTCCTAATTCATCACTCCATGATTCAAACTACAAAGATGAAATTTAAACATGAAGCTCCGGGCAAGGGTTAGGTGTAGAAATCCATCTGACTCAAATAGCGAATGGTTTTGGGATATCGAGTTTCCTGTTCTCAGGCACATATCATTGTCTAAGAAAAGAAGGTTATTACGGATATTGCTTGGTTTTTAAAGTTAGAATCTTCTAAAGTTACGTTAAGATATACAGAAAAATCCAGTTGTTCCCGTCATTCTCCGCTGTTAACCCCTGTTTCATTGAAGTACGGAGAATGACGAGGATGACGGTAAAGACAGTAATAATTATTATGATGGAGATTATTATATACCATGAGAGATGACTTCCCTAATTCTTAAGAAGCAATAGACCCGGAGAAAGTAGTAATTACAACAATATAATATTTAGCTGTCAAACGTGTGAAAATATGGCATATAGTTTGTATTGATATTTAAATATCAATTTCTTTTTATACATCACATTATGATGTAAATAATCACTTTTATTTTCTATAGTTTTAAAAGCTTTTAAATTTCAAGAATGTCTACTTTTGAATTGAGTTTGAAGCTCGAGTGACTTTATTGAGACTGAATGTGTAAAATGACAATCTAGTAATTGATAATTCAAGTAATAAGTCATTATTTAAACGTTTAAAGGTGCAAGTATATGACCGCTGATAGGTCTTTAAAAATAATCTATGATACTTAAATGTAATTCCCTTCTGCATTCATGAAGCTTAATAACGAGTTAATTACTAAAATCTCTACTACGATGATCTCCTGTCTTAATTAGTCATTCTATACAATTGAAGCTAACCCACCTAAGGAACATGACTTTATAGGGGAAATGGGACTCTTTGTATCGAAAATGTGATTCATGTGATTCTAAAATTAGTGTTACCTATCTTTCTTTTTTTTTCCTTCAAAATAAATAGTATTCGTGAGTGGATAGGTATGAATAATCATTACTTATGGTTACCAAATTATACCTGTTTTTCCAAACAGTTTGGCCCTTATACCGGTGTATCCCGGTATCAATTACTTATCCCGGTATCAATAACATTGGTCGGCCACCATAGGTAGGAGATCAATGCTGAACTAGTGGGAAACTTCGTAGCGTTTGTTATTTTCTACTTCTAATGTTAGGATGCTTTAGGCTTCTGAATCTAAACTAGAGTATTCAAGTATCATGATGAATCCCCTCAACAGAAAAATTATGTGATCAACATCAAGGTAAACTGGATTGAGGAAATGAAGAAATAGCTTGTGGTGAGAATGTGCTAATGGTAAATCAAAGTACTTAATGGAGTAAATAATTTAATGAAAACGAGTACCTGTGTTTTTCAGTAGAGTGTGTTACACTCAAATACAAATCTTTGCAGATTTGGAGTGATGGTTGCCGTTGATGAGCTCAGAAGCTCACGTCAGTAGCGACCTCCATCAAGAGAAAGACGTTGAATAACGAATGAGTGCTGTAGGGAATCTATGTGCGTAATACTACAGTAAGGAGGGTCAAGCAGTGAAATGACGAGGGGTTTTTGAATCTGAAATGAGGTTTTCTCGACAAACCGACTCGGTAGGTGGAAGAATATTATGCGCTGCGCTTATTCTGAATTAATGATGTGGCTGATGAACAAAGAAAAGAATGTACGCAGCTTGGAAAGCGCTCGCTGGAGAGAAATGAAATCAGGAAAAATTAAATATTGCGTTTCCCCTTAACCGAAATCCAAAAAAGTACAGTTGTGATGAGGATCCAATTGCCTGAAAAACCCGTTGATATAAAGAAAATATCGCTAATTACCAGCCGATGAGAATTACCCGGCATTCAAATATATGAAATCCACCAAACGCAAGCTCCAAAATACTGTTCATGCCATCCAAAATATATATACTATCTACAGGATCAAATACCTAAATAAAAATGTTATCCATATAAAAAAAACTGTATATGTTAATAAAACTTTTATACACACATAAAACTGTAGGTCTATGTTATCCAACATAATTTGCTTCTTGAGATTATATTGTTCGTAAAATGAGAGCACAAAGGCTGCAAGTTGGTATGTTCCTAAGGAATTTGTCGAACTTTGTCTCTGAATTCCTTTTCAAATTGGAGGAACACGGCACTAATTGAATAGTTTTGTATTTAACCCAAGATCAGTTAAGTAAGTTGCAGTAATACTACCAAAGGGGGACTATTTCTATTGCAGTATGTCAGACATTTCTATTGCAGTATTTTAGTGAGGTAAAACTCGGCGCTTCGCGCCTCGCCAGGGGGGCAAGCCGTTTGGAGCCTGCGGCTAAAAATCGAGAAACATGGAACATGCTTTAGCTATGTCTTATAGTTGTCATGACGGCAATGGATACGATGTATGTTTTCTAATTAGCTTCCCTGGTAATGAAGCTTCGACCCTCGCACATAAGATTGTTTACTAACCATTTATAACATCGCATTGTTGGATTAATATCTCGTAGATAAATATAAAACTGCGACATAAATGCGTGATAAATCGAGAGCTTTCCAACGAATGGAGAACGATTTTTGTCCGATGAAAACTAAAGAAGTTTCATTTCCCTAGAAACGACTCGGTTGTACGTGAAAATCATTAAAAAATTTCGTCACCCATTTTTTGTGACCATTCCGCGTGACATTTTTCGGCTAGTTAGTCCAAGGCCAAAGCATGTTCCATGCTAAAAGTTTGGAGTACAGAGTAACAACCGTGTTGATGGAATTACGATGGCACCAACTCATCCTGAATTGAGAGTATGTTTAGAACTTTATATGGAAGCGGCCGATACTTTCTGAATTTAGATTCAAATGTTTCGGTAGAGGATTTGTTAACATACCTTGAGTAACACAGTATGATACATTCTGATTACAAGGTATGAACTGGAAAAGAAATAGAAAATTCACAACGATTGTCTTAGATTTTGGGTTAGTACCAGTGGCGGCTCCTGCCCTGAAACTCAGGGGGTGTACATAGATCAAGAGGGGCAACGCGAAGGGGGCGAGAGAGGCCAAATACAATCTTCAACCAAAAGGGATGAAATTTCTCCTATTTGGTTGAAATTTGTATTAAATGTCGTAAGCTTTCTCATCTTCAAATGACATATGCGACTAAATACATACTCGTACAATAGACACTAAAAATGTTCTTTAATAGAAAACGAAATTCTGAAATAATCATTAAAGGAGTAAACTCAAGAAATGTATGCTGTTGTTACAGCTAAAATGGATGTGACAGCAACTCAGGGAGGGGAAGGAAATAGGATGGGAGAAGAGGGATCTATGGTATTTAGGTAAATAATGGTGAACACAAGAATAAATAAAACAAAATTATCGTATATAAACAGGCGAGCACACCCCAGGAACAAAAATATCACGGATCGGGTGTTTCCCCCAGGAACGAAAATATTACCAATCGTGTATTTACTCAAAAATAAAATATTTATGTCACAAAATTGTAACTTCAATTAATGGTTTGGTACGTATTATTGTTTAAGCCCACCAAAATATAGTCGACGACTCCAGAATCGTATCCGTTCACGATTATTTGATTTGAAGTCCGTGTTGATTCGTGTTACTTAATCTGGAATCGTGACTTCATATAACTCCATTCAAGTCATAAAATGACTCAAATGAAGGAGGCGGTCTAATTTTGATTGGATCACGTCTGTACATGATCCAATTCAAATCAAATTAAATAAATTTATATTGATGATGGTGTTGAGCTATTCAACGCACTACTATTTACAATATGAAATTTATTATCTTATCGTTCGTGTTTTTCAAGTACGATTGAAAATCTTTTCCTTTACGAAATACTTGACAAATAAGTAACAAATAATAAATTCTTTACAATCTCCTTTTCGTTCGCAAAACCATTACATGAGTACCGATTCTCGGTAGTTGTTTGTAATGAAATTACAAACTACATAAACAAATTGGCTTCATCCACCCACTGATATTTATTTATAGGCCAAAGTGACACTGATGGATTCATTATTATATATATTTCAATTGGTTTTTTTATTGCCTCCCCGTAATCATTGGATTTAGAATCTAGTGCGGTGTTCTGCACCGGTTTTCTTTTCTTCCTACGGTTTTCCTTGACCTTTGTTCAAGCGTAAGTCACGTCTGAAGTGAAGTCTTAAATTTCTACTATAGAGGTCCCCACAGCGTGGAAATAAAAGTCAAAATCCGAGGAAGTTCTCGCAACTGTTATAAAACGAGGCCATCACAGAGGCGAAGAAGGAGAAAAAGAAATTTCGCAAAGAATGAAACGGCCCTGTTTTATTAGGCAAAAACTCGCATCCCCGGGCTGCGGTCCTACCCACCTCTTATTCCGCGGAAAACGAAGTCACGTAAAGATACTTGGACAGGAAAGCGTAACTAGCCGCCAAACTAGCGAAAAAATGCGACAATCTACCATCGCGCACGTATCGTTAGTCTTGCTCAGACTCCCAGGTTCCCTGTTTGATATTCCTGGGGAGCCCTGACAGTGATATCGCACTGCGGGGGAGGTGGGAATAGGGAAAGAGGAAGTTTCGTACGTTCCACTCAGAAGGGAAGAAGTAAATCGTTGAGGTTTTCGGGGCTGAGGGGAGCGTAATGTGGTGTTCAACGTTCGAAACGTCACAGTTGCGGATTTCACTTGGAATCCACACGGTAAGTCATAGCATTCATACCACGGACCTGGTGTACTAGGTATGATTACTACTCGTCCATAGGAACGTTCCGATACCGCTTTCGATACAATATTAAATATTGTAATAAATATTGTAATCGTAATAAACTTTATTACCGAATCAATGGAACCGATATCGATACAGTATTGAAAGAAAAGTATCGATATGAGTAGTATCAAATGGGCCCCTTGGCCGATTCCAATGGTTCATTATCGAAGATAATAAACCAAAATTATAGACAAAACCGGTGGGTTGTAATCATACAAAAGCTTTATTATAATACAGGATGCTTATCAGGCACAAAAAGACCAGAATAACTCAAGTAGTGATCTGAGTGTACGACGAATTTTCTAGCTTTCAAAGTATGGTCTAAAGTAATCCACAGCTTTCACCGCTGCACTCAAATTGCCCCACAGCATAACTCGAAGTTGATGTTCCAATCAGGTCAAAGAGGACAGGGTTTGATGAAACAGCTGCTGTAAGTATTTGGAAGGCTTCCTCGGCTTCGTCTGTCCAAACAAAAGCTTGCTCCTTTGATTTCAGCTTGTCCAAGGGTCGGGCTATTTGTGAATAATCCTTTATAAATGACTTGAAATACTCAGTTAATCCTGTGAACACTCAAAGGGAATGCAAATCAGTTGCCCTCTTCATGTTCGTCTTCTTTCTACTGATTCCTCCTTAGTAGTTTTCGTGAATCCATCAACATATCTTCCAAGAAATGTGATCTTCCCTTGATTAAATAAACTCTTCTTCTCATTTATTTTCAAATTAGCTGCTTTTAGCCTTTCCAGTACGTCAGATGTTTTACTTTGTCACTCATCTTGGCTTCTTCCACTGATTGCAACATCATCAATATGTACCCGAATTGAAAAATCGTCTAGCAGATCACCCAAAATATTGGTAGCTCTTCGAAACTTGGGTGGTGCATTTTTCCAACCAAATAGTAAGACATTAAATTCTAAATGTCCGAAGGTTAAAACGAATGCAGTTAACTGCTTAGTGTTTTTTGATAAAGAAATAGTATGAAACCCACCCTTTAAATAAATTTAACACTCTGAAGAAAAATCAGTTTCGAAACCAACTTCCCACCAAACTGGTTACGCAAGGAAGAAACTATCTTTCCTGCCTTGGAAGAGCCTTTCCGAGGGAACGGATGCAACAGCGACAAGTAAACAGACGTACACATACACATCAGACCTCGTAAACCTCACGCTCACACTCACAGAATCACAATTTGATTTAATCAAAACAGAAGTTGGCAGTTGACATTGTCTGTGGTTTCATTGTCCAGAAAAGCCATGATAGACCTCTATGATAGATGATAGGAAGACAGATGGTAGGTACAAAGTTATTTGATCCAATCATTAAATAAATGGATAAATCTAATAATTTAGAAACAAATAATAATTTTCAGAATTTTTTCACGGTTTTCACGATTTTTGAAAAAATCGGAAGTCAAAAATCGATTCACCTATAAAATTGGCTTTTAAAAATCGATTCCCATTCCTACTACAAGTGCGTTGCGAAACGTCTTCCGGTGAACCGATTAGGATTGCTGGATGTAATTCCAACATTCAATTTTCCATCCCAGATCTTGATAAATGCTGAGTATCAGCGTAGAAGTTCGTGGTGGTAATGAATCAGATTACTGCTTCAGGACACCCTTTGATCCCGCAAAACACGAAAACATTAGTGCAGTTTTCTGCTGCATTTTACTGTCTGTTTCCCCGCTCCGAAAGTTTCTTCAAGTCGCTGACCAGGAAAAAACCTCCCATTTCTCGGCTGCCTCCCTCAACTACTGTGGGCGAGCTGAGGGGATTTTCCGGTCATTTTGGCATTTCAACTTGTAACGGGGGCAGTGGAGCCGATTCCTACAAACGACGAACCGTTGGGGCGTGGGGGTGATGTCTATGAAGTGTGGATTCGCACCCTCGGTTCCAACCACCCATATTCATTTCCTAAGATTGGCAAGGAGGACAGTTTTTGGTGCGGGTGAGCTCACATTTAGGTCCTTTAGTCTGGAGACCCACATAGAAATGGTTGGGTAGTTAAAAGAGCGGATGGAGGGCATCTTCGGGTCTCGGCGGCAGCGGTTCGCACCGGTAAACTTCTGTTGCCCTCGTTTCTATTTGAAAAGGCAATTTTAAAGTATAGGTCATCTTCGGATGGTTCATCATGGGACGGGAGGATCTGCCCAATCCTGACTTGGGGTAGGTAAAGGGGCGGTGACTACAAACTCCGCCTATCGTTGTAGTGACACGCAGGCGTGAACACTCATTAGCTCTCATATATGACTCAAAGCTGAAAATAAACTTACCTATATACCTGCCTCATCAAACGATCGAAAAAGTGGTTTGCCAAAATGGTGAAAACCACCAACTCAAAACTCCACCCTGACTTCCGTGAATATCGTTGTCAGAAAAATATCAACAAAATCTTGTGAATTTGGCTAGTTGGCATAATAGGCAAGATCTGAATAGTGTACGGATTCAACCGGAAGCTACAAAGAAGGTAAACTTACCACACAAAAATATGACGCCACAAAAGAGTGACTTTTGGACACAAATTCAATTAATTCGGCTCTTTGCTCTCCAGGCGACGCACATTGGGCCAAAACCACGAAAAATCGCCTTAAACTCAATTTTTCTCGGTTAATCCAGCCATTAACAAGTATCAAATGAGAAATTCAAATAGCCGAGTTTCAGGGTACCAAGTTGATTCTAAGTAGGTACGTGGAAATAATTACGATACTGAAATATGAAAAACCGCGCAAAATTTCCTTTCTTTGCTCTCGATTTACAATTTTTTTTTTTTTTCAAGAAGGATTGATCGAAATAATTGTTATTTAGTCCAAATTTGATGTAAAGAGCAAGAAAAACTTTTTTTTTTTTTTTTTTTTTTTTTAAAGGTGTTTTTAGAGTTTGAAAAGGATGGGATTCGTGTAAATGTGTGAACATATTTTTAAGGGAACTCACGTGGTGTGACGTCAACTACTCTGTCCTGTTAAGGTAAAACGCCTCAACTCAAAATTCAAAACATTGCAGAAATTCGCCTCAAAGTTTTTCACTTAGACCTTTGATGTAAGTTGACTGCAATTCATTATAAAAAGTACATTTTTTGGGGAGATATCGATATGACTTCAACCAATTCAACGGTGAAAGAAAAACTCTCAACTGTATCGATTAATTGCACTTGAGGCGATATTAAAATTTCCAGCTTCCGTTTTGTTTGTTTAGGTGAAATGCATCAACTTGCTCGTGAGGCAGTCACCTTAACATTAGCAACTCAATCGAACGGATGTTTTGTTAGGAAATGCCCAAAATAATGTAAATTTACTTAAGTTTTGTAGATAAAACGCCTCATCTCAATATTTTGGTGAGTTGAGGCGTTTTACCCTAACATTGACTTTATGGTCAGAATTTCTCCCATTTCCGGTTCGAATTTTGAAATTTGGACTTCACCATCGAAAAGGCCAGGTCCAAAATAGAGGGGTTTCCGTTAAAACCCCATTTTTGTAATGATTGGACGTGAGGCGTTTCTATATAACAGGACAGTACTGCGTTGTATGTACTGACTTGCCACCAATTCATTAGTATATTTGGTGACTGGGGCCCAGTCCATCTTTGCATACACCTTGTCGCTTGCCTGTCAATATGTGCTTAAGGCCTTGATTCCATCAGACAGATATCGTGGTATAGTTGCCCGAGAAGTTATCAGCTTCTGGATCTAGTGTAAGGGCGGTTCGCAGTCAGGCACAGTGACATGGTTCCTCATTTCATGGTAACCTAAAATGTTGAGCGAATGAACGGAGCAGCTGGAGGCGTTGGTGTTGTCAGTCTGTTGGAGTTGGACCAACGAGATGTGGGCAGCTACGATGGGATCATAAACCCCTCTGTGACCTTCGCTGAATTTGGATGTTAGCCAGGTGAACGAGGATCATCCAATATCGGTGGATCCTCAACCTGATAGGAGCACTGCTTGCCCTGAACGATAGAACCTACGTGAGGTCAAAAAGCACAACTGGGGGAATTTAGGCAGCGTTTCCAGGGGGAGGGTGTTCTGAACCTGGAAACGATGGCCGGTTGCTGAACACTAGAGATCACTGTTTAGGGGTGGGTCATGCATGGAATATCGAGCCTTGCTGATTGCAGAATTCAATTAGAATTCATAAGGATATCGGGTACCTAATCAAAATCCTGTATCTATAAAATCCCAATATGACGGCTCAGGTTACTCTGGCAGACGGATAACTCTTTGCCGTTATCATGTTTTGTAAAACTAACTTACGTACTATTTACGTGTGTAACTTGAACTAATTTACGAGCTTAGTATTGCTTCATAATTTCTTAATAATCATGTTTTCTTCTCCCTCTTCTTCTAACTCCGACTACTCACTAGGGGGTTTGGGTTCCATTCACAGTTGGAACTGACGACTTTGACGTATGGGAAACTTGGGGGCAACATACTTATAGGGCTAATATTTCAGCGACATTGGGACAGAATTCGTTCCATCGAGGTAATGGTCTCACACAAGTTTATAAACAATGTCTGCATAAGAAATTAATGCCAACAAAGTAAATAAATAAGTAAAATAAGTAAATGGAAATTGAAAAACTTTTGGATATTTTAAATCTAATAGAGTGAACGTTCCGGGAAGTTACTTCAATTGGTGTACGTTATTGGAAAGGATTGAGTAAGAGACTCGGCGAAGGGCGTAAAAAATTATCTCCTCTCAAAGGCGAGAGGGCGGGTTCATAATTTGACAAAAGTTTTTGGGGGTGGAGGGAAAAGGCCCTTTGATGTCGGAGAAAAGTCTGCGGATTGTTTTGAAAAGATAATGGTACTAAGAGCTCGCAGAGGGACGGCCCTTCTAATTTATTTCTGCCTTTCCAGCCCTCCCTAACCTTCTACCAACCGAGTAAATGATAATTTAGCCACAACGGGCACTAAGGGGATCATAAAGTAATGATATCACCAGTTTTTAATGTGACGTCATTGAGAATAACAAAAAAACTGGGTACCTAAAAAAACAAACTCGGGATGACGCGCTTGGGATTTGTCGACGACGTCCCTCTTCTCGCAAACTAGTCGTTTTCAACTTCTTGCCCTGAAGGGCCGGAACATTACGCTGTACGTTTTATCTGATAGGGAGACCAAAAAAATATGGACAAAGTTTGTCGGGGTAAATTCCAAAGGGAACACGGAGATAGGAAAGACAGCCCTCGGAATTACCCTAATTGACTCGTAACTTGATGAGACCCAACGATTCGTTTTCAGTGATTTCAGTTTATTATTTCCAATACTGAACCACTAGAACGGAAGAAGAAAAAAAGAAGTACCTACCCTCCTCATCTTTACAATTCTGGGTTTACGTCGAATCCAACGTTTCGACGTTCATACAATCCAAACATCGAAATAAAAACAAATTTCTCCGCGTCGGTTCATTATTTTCTGTACAGACCAGCCCTCACTGTTCTGGGAACAACATCCTAGTGAGTCCCCGTAACTATACAAAATTGGAATAACGAGCTAAAATATTGAGTGGTCAATTGAGAAGGCGAACAGAGTGGGGGTCCGAGTAGGAGGTCAGTAACTACGATCTCGTAGCTCAGTGACGGACTAATCACTCGCGACGATATCGTGGAAAGCCGTGTTAAGAAAAACAAGAGTTTTTGAAAAAATCATCTATTTCCACTGAAATGTGAGGACACGGTTAGACCGGTTTCGGCGATTACACCATCGTCAGTAACAAAACAAAACAAGACTAGTCCTGGGCAGGTCATAGTGACTCAGAGAACCTGAACGTAAGAACTATTTGTAAGATGTTTAAAATTATGTGTAAAGAGCTGTCTTATTATGTGAATTATAATCATACGTAGGTACCTAATGCGTAATAATACGTTCTGTATAAAGATAATATTAAGCACTAATAGTATGCATAGTGCATCTTGGATATGTTGGTCTGTTCCAGACGAGATCATAATCAATCTGGAGCGTTCAAATCATGTTTCTTACAACTGAACGAATCGGTTCGACGAACGTCTCGACCTGACAGACTTCCGGGTACTGGAAAACATCTTCGGCGTC
Organism: Stenodema calcarata; assembly: GCA_963920205.1. NCBI lineage: Eukaryota > Metazoa > Arthropoda > Insecta > Hemiptera > Miridae > Stenodema > Stenodema calcarata. The sequence continues at coordinate 30,680,487 of OY986053.1, read as the reverse complement.
CGACGTCGAGCTCCGGGTCGTCCCATCCGACGCGTTTGGGACGGAAATCGGCAGAATAGTGAAGCAGGATGAGGCGCATGATCGAGTGGAAAACGTCGTCTTTCGCCATCGTGTCCGAGTAGTACTTTCTGACGTCGAACGACGTGGGATCGGCTCTACGAAATAATGGAAATTGTTTAATTCGATTAAGTGTCACATGATGATTTATTATAAAAAATGGATTAACACAACAACAACGCAGTATAATTATGCTAGTACCTATACAACAATACATTTATCTCAGTTCTCTGTTTGAAATAATTAGATGGAAATAATTACTTTTTTTTAAATTGAGAAACATTTTTGTTCAAAGCACTGTATAGTGGGACAATGGAGACATATCGTCGGTGAACAGCAACATGCTATAACTCATTTTCCCCAACTTTTCAGGAGTGACAGAAAACTGAATACAAAACTTTCGTCATCTTCCATGCTGAGTCGTTGCCTCGCCACAACTGACTTACGGCCTGTTGGTTTCAAACTGAATTATAGCTTGTTGGCAACAATATCAATAACTTCCCAGGGAGCTATTTTTTCGAGAAACTGACTTCTCCAGTCGATCCGGCGCGAAAATTTGAATGTGGAATGATGTCTAACTCATTTTGGCGAAAAATTGACTTCTAGCATGTTGCTGTTTCATCGACGATATATAACAATAACATGAATAATGAACGTACTAGGTCAAGTCCACTAACCTCCTAGTAGGAACATGCATGAGTACAAAAGCACTGTTCTGGATACTGACTGATTGGAGTCCAATAAATCAATGGAGTCCAACAAAAAATCTCATTCTAACACCATTATCAAGAGGAGGGTTTGCATGCAGGGGGGGGGGGACGGTTATGTGCAGTTATTGATGCTGATGTTTGTATTGCTGTCGTTGCAGTTTTTCAGTTGAAGACCTGGGCAAAGTCAGAGTGATGTTCTCGCTTGAGTCGTCGCAGATGTCGGGGTGGGGGTCGGTCGTGAGGTATGCAGCTAATTAGATGGTTTGAAGCCTTCTGGTAGGACATGTAGTATGCGGCTATCGAGCTATCATGAACTGTAGGAACTTCAAGGTCTGTATGCAGTTCCTCGTTTCTGATGTACCAGTCTGCGCCTGTGATAAGCCGTAGAACATGGTTTTGTTGAACTTGGATCCAATGTATTAGGGTTGTCGATCCAGAAGACCATATTATTATTAAGCCGCTTCCGTAGTACCAAATTGGTTTGATCAGTGTGTTGTTTGTTAGAAGCTTGATTTTTATACTGATCCGCTTGCTCTCGAGGAGCGGTTTAGGCTGACCAATCCTGTGGTGCATTCTCGCAGCTGTGTCATCAACATGATTTTTCCAAGTAAGCCACTTGTCCATGGCCAATCCCAAGTACTTAACGTGGGTTGCAAGCTCAAGATAACATCCATCCATCTAGGGGACACAAGTAACGTAGAGGGAAGAACTAGCGCCAGCGGTACAGAGAGATTAACAACAAGACTGAGCATGTAACGTTCTGTCTGCTGATGAATGCAAAAAAGTGCATTTGATTACATAACGTACATAGGCCAGGTCAATAACAAATCAAATCATTATTCTCCAAGTTTCTGTGTTGCGCAGACTATATCGTTTCTAGTTGAGACATATTCCCCCACAAGGGTTCCAGTGCATTTTCGCCCCGTTTTATAAGCCCGCGAACCAAACCTATACCACCGCTATATACAAATATATCTGAAAAATATCTGAAATATGTTTGCTGCCTGAATGGAAAGTCATCTTATAGTAATATATCTTGTCATAATATTAGTAATGAAAGCTACCCACTTTTCTTTATATGTTAGAATAAATTGATGTATTATTGTATGAATAAATTTTATGTACTGCAAATACTCATTGCTTAGGCTAATTCGACCAATCTGTCTAAAAGTTTTCTCAAATCTTTCAAACACTGGCCCATGTAAATTATTTAAGTGTTATCCTTGTGAGACAGTTTCGTCGGGGGCTGGGCCGGGCGGACCTCATCCTGTATAGTTCTGTGAACCGGCCGGAGAGTTGCATGAGAGAAGGTGGGTAAGCTGGAGAATGCACGTGGATACATACCTTGCTAAATGCCACTGTCGGTTGGCTTAATTATTGTTCTACAGACGCTATTCTTCGCATCGGGAACTGAACAAACACAGTTGTGGATTATTCTACCTAATTATTTTTGCATAGAGCCTCTACAGGTCTTTTCAATTTCAACAAAAGCTATCGTTACACACTCCGTGTAACAATCATTCCCTCCCACAACCCACCTCGCAAATATAATTCTACAACTGCTACGGCTGCTGTAGAATGATATTAGCGAGGCGTGATATTTTTCACACTGAGTGTTTTTTGGGGGTACCGATAGCCCAATACCGTCTCTCCACATACACCCTGCTCAACTTGATTAGTTCACCAAATGCGCAATATCATTACCTGAAGAGAATGTAAGCGTTGACGGCGGCAAATGCCATTGTCAAGGAGTTCCGCACTTTATTCGGTGGCATGTTGAGTAGAAAGCAACGGGCTCCCAAGAGACGGAGTAGTCGGTGTATGCAGCACCGGACGAGTGGATTCGTGTACGTATCGCGACGTCGGTTTTATCACGAATAAAAATCAGCGTCAAATCTTGTCAACGTTGATTTCGGGTTTTTTCCCGTATATCTCTCCGGCGCTGTTGAAGGAAGTGACATATGAGAGTTGGCCGGAACACGGGTCCACCATTAGTTTTATCAAATCGCTATTTGTCCTCCGTAACGCCTCGCTAGCCTTCATCCAAAAGTTGGGCGGTCCGCGATAATCTGCCTTTAAAAAAACCCACTCTTCTATGGGTGGCACCGTTAGATTGGCCAATGACTAGCTCCGCGAGTAGGTCAAGAGTTTAGGGCCACTTCTTCCCCTTCTTAATTTTATCAGATTTATTCGTTTACGACGAGAAAGATGCTGCAAGTTTTACTGTCAAGATCGCTGATTTGCAGAAGATAGTTTCTGAGCCACACATCTACACGAAATAATTGTAGTTATTTGGGGAAATACTGTGAGGTATCAGTGATGGCCTTCTCAACTTGCCAACCGATCCTATCTAATTATAATTTATGTACATTATAATATAATAATATATTATATTATGAAGACCCCCACTCGTTCACAAGTTCTATTTAATATCCCCTTTTCCTCCACAAACTACAAACTACGATAGAAACCGTCCTCTTCACCGAATCCTCCGAAGTGCGAATCTCCTCCTGGCCTCTTACCCACAGTTTGACTTTTTCAACTTCTCCCTTTCAAATCTCAAATCTATATTGTTATCTTCACCTCTTTATTTTCAATAATTTAATTACTTTCACTTCATTATGTTTCGCTTGCTGTAATCCTCCATGTGTTTGAATGACATACCTATTATGTAAATGTTTATTGGGCTTGCCCGTACTAATAATAAATACCTAAATAAATAAAAGACTACAGGGGAAAAACGGGGTAACTCACTTTTTCCCAAATGTTCAGGACCGCCAATTATTCCTCGGAAATAATTGTTATAATTTTTCACTTGAGCCAATTTGAAAGAAATTAAAAATATTATTAAATTCAAAGTCCACTGTAAAATGAGATGCATTAATCTTTTATTTTTATTTTTTAAAGTTAAAATAAGGTTGTAACATGGCATTGAACATCCATAGATTCAGCTAAGCCACGGGAAAAACGAGATATCTATGTGCTATGCGGGTCTGAACCAAGGTATCTTACATCCTATTGCTGAAATAAAACGTGATTTAAAACTCAAAACGACGATTTATTATCACAATAGGTTCTAAGATGTCGAAGTAGTGAACCGAAATATTGAAAATTTGAATAATGAATGAATTTGTTCTTAAATTACTGCATGTTTCTAAGATTGGCGAAATAAGGTTGAGCTGATGAACTACAGAAACGCTTCAAGTATTGAACGTCGTTGTATTTTTGTTGGTAGTGGCAGACTTCTTGTATAGGGTTTAGCAGGAAAAATAAGAATATTCGTTTGCAGCTGTTGACCATGATTCTTTGTTCGGATTAGGAATCATGATTGTGCTCTGGTAGTTTCCGCCGTAGGTATGTGGTATATGGCCGAAGATGATTTTTGTCTATTTTTTAAAATAAGGAGGGGCCTAAATGGTTACTGTGAGCCACATAAAAGCGGTGAATGAAAAAAAATAAAATACCTGTGAAACTCAATCGGGTTGAAGGTGGTGCTTAGTTGGCCATGAGGAGGTAAATGCACATTAATCTTTCGACAGCGATTTGAGGCCTTATAAACTCGTTTTTCACTTGTTCTGACTTCCCCATCATGTCCGCCATCCAAAAATCTATCAGAAACCATTGTTAACTCATTTTCGGAAAAAAAATCGAGTTACCTCGTTGGTTTATTATCTTCGATAATGAACCACTGGAATCGACCAAAGAAAAAAATTGTGACATGTTATCGTGCGAAGGGGGGAGTACTGTGAAGAGTAGCGGGAGGAGGTCGAAGAATGGAGAGAGGTGAGTGGAGAGAAAACGGAAGAATTCGGGGGGGGGGGGAGGTGGCGGCGAAGGGACGAGGGTTGTGGGAGGAATGCAGAGGAAATACAACACAATGTCAAGAGGATATCGAGGTATCAAGCGAATGATGAGATCTCAAGCGAATAACGTAATCTCAGGCTGACTACGAGATCTCAAGCAGTTGAAGGATAAGGATAACGAGGGGGGGGGGGGTTCATTGGGGTCCAATGAATAGTCTGGAGGTTGTAGTATTGATCTACCATTGTATTGACTGTTATTCATGGGTTGATCCTCACTACACAAATGTTATTGGCGGGTGGTAATCAGGAGAAGGAGGAGGAGGAGGAGCAGGAGGAGGAGGAGAGCGGGTAATGAAGAAGGGTGGGAGGGGGGGAGACCTGGCGGGGTAACTCACTCGGCGTAGCTCCATCGGGTTTCCCCATTGAAGAGAAGTAGGCTCGATGGAGTTGTGGCGTGGAGCGGTGGAGTTTTGGCAAGGCAAGATAGAGTTTTGGAATCTCATTAGGTCCAATGACATGTTATCGTGCGAAGGGGGGAGTACTGTGAGGAGTAGCGGGAGGAGGTCGAAGAATGGAGAGAGGTGGGTGGAGAGAAAACGGAAGAATTTGGGGAGGAGGGGGGGAGTGACGAGGGTTGTGGGAGGAATGCGGAGGAAATACAACACAATGTCAAGAGGATATCGAGGTATCAAGCGAATGATGAGATCTCAAGCGAATAACGTAATCTCAGGCGGACAACGAGATCTCAAGCAGTTGAAGGATAAGGATAACGAGGGAGGGGGGGGGGGTCTCATTGGGGTCCAATGAATAGTCTGGAGGTTGTAGTATTGATCTACCATTGTATTGTCTGTCATTCATGGGTTGATCCTCTACACAAATGTTATTGGCGGGTGGTAATCAGGAGAAGGAGGAGAAAGAGGAGAGCGGGGAATGATGGGAGGGGGGGGGAGTGGGTAGACCTGGAGGTGTTTGGGCGGGAAGGGACTCACTCATACGGATGAAACGTACCGACATCCGGCGTAAGTAGTGAGTTCGTTTTCGAAGTAGTAAGTGCTCGTGTTCTCTTCATGCGAGACGTCGAAACGTCAAATCTTCGAAACTTGAGTTTCGGAACAATTAATTAATTAATAATAAAATAATAATTTTTATTGTCCTTCCGTGATACGAGTATTAACACAGTACAATCACATATAGTATACCTACCGTACGACCAGCCGTTCGTTCACAACGACGGCTCAAAGTTGGAGCAGACTGAAAATCGTCAACATGAGAGTGAATCGTGAGGCAGCCTGTCGGGTCCATTTTCAAACTGGCCCAGCTGATTCAAACAGCAAATGGATTTCAAATATCGAGTTAATAAATAATATTTATTGATAATTATTAAAAATGAAGCATAAAAATTATTAATAACCAACAATAAATATTAATAATTTACACTGCTTGATTATAAATATTAACAATTATTTCCTCTGTAGTCTTCATATGGATTTTTATTTGTAACTTTAAATTTATATCAAGAAAAAGCTTCTTTTTTTAAATTTATTTATTGAGACCTATACTGTAAATACACCAGTGGATTCGAGTTTAAGGCCTGTTTTCCTAGCGACAGGTTTTTTGCGCCGCTGACAACGTGATACGCCAGGCGTATAACGTCGACCACTCGATCTCTTGAATTTAGTTAGGGTGTTTTCCTAGAGAGCGCATCACGTCGGCGCAGAACGTGTTGCGTTGACGCGGTCTGCCCGACTGGTCAAGAATGAGTCTACTGCGTAGTGCGCTGGCGTGATTGATTTGGATTCCAGTGTTTGTGTTGCTCCAATTTCCGATTTCCGAGGTTTTCAAGATGTCCCAAAGCGGTAAAGTGCTCAAATGTTCAGTAAATGTTCAAAATGAAGAAAAACCTTTTTCTGGTCAGTCTAAAGTATTTTTTTTTTTTTTTTTTTTTTAAAGTTTTATTTCTCAAGTAAATGCATAAATACAAGTTGAAAAAATTGTTGTACAGAAACTATTCCCCTGTGTGGGCGAGTGCCCGTGGTAGGGAGAAAAGCCGTGCTAGCGAGCTATTAATCGCAATCACAATGGAACATGCCTACGTATTATTCTTTTCAAATCTTAGTAGCTATTTTCTATAATTAAAAAAAAAAAAAATGTTACAATCCTGCATATTATTCTTCCTTCTAGATCTTAGTTGCCATACTTGCTTATTATTTATTAATTGCTTTCTTAGTTGTTTACATGCTGGTTGTTAATGTAAAAGCCTTTCAACAATTTGTTAGTTTGAAGAGGATGCTCAAATAACTTTTTTTTTTAAATTTGGCGGAAGCAGATTGTATTGTATTATTCCCTTGTACCTATAGATACTCTGCGCCGCCGTCGTGCGGTATTGAGGAAGCGCCATGTGCCCCAAAAGTTGAAAACGGGTGCTGGTCAAATGCCGTGGGAAACTAAAAGAGCCTTCTTTTAGGATTTGTTTGATTGAGCTGATTTTAATTAAATTGGTTATATTTAAGATATTCATTTGTTTGAATAAGGGCGCGGTATGAGCAAGATAGCTGCTATTAGAAATTATTCTAATGAGGGCTTTTTGAGTTAAAACTATCGAATTCAGTGTTGTGGCACAAGCGCTTCCCCAAGCTGGCAGAGCATAAAGAATAATTGACTGAGCAAGAGCAAAATACACCATCCTGAGAAGAGATCTTGACAGTACCGATCGTAATCTGGCAAAAACATAAATAAGCTTTCGCAAGTTTTTATTAACATATGCCAAGGATATGCCAAGTATCTTTGGAATTTCACTTCATCGCCAAGAAGATGATTCTTGATTAAACTGCTGAACATTCCTTCATTTCTGCAGTTTGAGAATATATCACTCACACGTTTCCTTACTTTCGCATATTTTGTTAACCCTCTCTCTTCTTCTTCGTCACCATCTATTACTTCTATAATTATAATTAAAGAAGTATCATTATCAATGCAGCAATTACATTTCTCTTTCTCATCGCGTTCTCCATTTCAGCAGTAGGTACCTAAATGTTTCCACACACGTGCTACCTTCAACACAATTCAACGCCAACTGAACAGATAATAAAACGGCGCTAGGAAAACACTTTTACGCAGCGCAATATATTTCACGCTCCTGCCGACGTTTTTCAGGCAAATTCGGTTCCTGCTGCGCAATAAACCTGTCGCTAGGAAAACAAGGAAAACAATAGATGTCCCTCACAAAACGCGGGAAAAAGTGGAGAAAATAACAACGCAGGAGCAGCTTGCATTTGTTTTGAAGCTACTTTGACGACAAGGAACCTCTTTTTCTCACCGCACTGCAACCGGGTCCTCCGAATCGTTGCGTAACGTAACAGGTTGCAGATGCAGTCATTATCCGTATTGCAACGTACTTGAACTACATCTTTGTTTCCTGTCTGGGCCCCACGCTGGACCCCACGCTGTTTCGTTGTCCAAAATCCATAATGGGAATATTATGGGAGTAGTGTCCTTTTAGACTTCATTAACAGAGTTAATTTTAAACAATGTTTAAATATGTCATATTCCTCTAAATCGCATGTCGCATCTCTTCTAGCGAATTTTTGAAGAAAAAGAATCTGCTGTTCGCGGTCCAAAATTGTTAAAACTCGTATTTCCGGAACGGTTTCATACCAAAATCCGTTCAAGACCATCCTGAATATTGGATATACGAGTATATTTAAATATGTGTCATTCCTGACGATAACTCTCGATAGAATTGAGATGAAAAGTTCAAATTTGCACAAAAAATCCATCCTGGCAATCGAAAGGCTAAGTTCGTAGATGGGCAGAATCGGGCCATTCCAAGGGGGATTTGGGAGTTTTAGGGGGGGGGGGGACTACACATAAATTCCCAAAATGCAACAGTCTTACAAATGACACCTCATTTTAAAGGGTTTTTTTCACGCTAAATACGATAGTGTAGTCAGAATTGCGATATCCTATTTCGTTTTCAATCTGGAGCACTTTGAAGTTGAAGAAACGTGGTTGATACTTGAAAGTTCTTCATCGTTAGTCTAAAACCAGTAAAATGGAGACATTTTAAATAAAACCAGTTATTTCTCCAAAATTTTGCTCTTATAGCCATGCTGCATGATTGTGGATTTTCTGAAATTTTATAGAATTTTCAATACATTCTTTTCTGCAATTTTCAGTGCAACTCCGGCGTCAGTAAAAGGAACGCCGTCTCCCCTGTGTCCCTCCGGTCTAGATGAATTTGACAATACCACACAAGTATACACGAAAGATGCCACCGTACAAGACAATCAATACCACAGAACGTTTTGAAATCATCGACTCAAATATCATTCATTTTGAACAAACAGGTCGCCTGGTTCTTCACGGGCGAAACATTTCCTCTTCAAACCCATTAATATAAGGAAACATACCTAGGTACTGTTACAAACGTCGATATAAATATAATGGTTCATAGTCAGATAATTATACACAGGAGAGTGTTTTCATTACCAGCTGATGAAGGGGATGGTCTGTGCTACTGTTGGCCTTCCACAAGAAATAATCTCCGCTCTTCCTGCGAAAATATCAATCTTACAAGTGTCGTTCAAATAATTATTGAATCTAAGACGAAATCAAAGTAAGATTCGGCAAATATACTCGTACTTGACATGATTCGCTCTAAATCGATTTTTGGAGGACTGCAATAATTATTATCATCGAAGGAACACGGAAGCAAGTCTGGTTGTTTCAAAAGCGAAATCTCGAATAACAGCTTTGCCGAACCGAGAGCTCGAGCGACCAGAGTCGATCCCACGGATATTCATTATATCCTTGATATCGCGAAACCAAGAATGCAGTTGCACCAGGGAGGCAGGCCCTAGGTCGGATCGGCCTTGGAGATAAAAGTCGACTAGAAAACTGACCTTCTACTTCTTTCCGCGTCCTCACCTTCCATTTTGAAGTCTCTACTCGCCTAAAAAGCCGCACCTCGGAGGAATATCACGAGGCTGATTTTATGAGAAAAACAAAGGACCAATTTAATCCGTGGCGATACGAGCGGATAAATGTCGTTTGTGAGTTCTTGTTATTTGAATAACCACATGTTCCGCTACTAGTTGACTCCTACGTACTAAATCGTGTAACTAACGAATCAAGTATTACATGAGTGTATTCCAGTCATTGAGCATGCCTACAAGAGCGAATTTTTGGAAAATAATAACTGGATCCAAGTATAATGTGATGTTTGAATCATCTCATTGAAATATCCAGGGGGTGATTGGTAAAAGTGACCAAGTGACATTTTTCGGGAAAATGATGTTTTGAGTGAATATGGTGCAGAATTCGTTGATTTATTACCTGGAAACGGGTCAACAAATTATATTTTACCATATTCTAGCATGACGGCCAACATTTCGGAAATAATGGACACAAAGGTGCGTTTCAACCGAGGTTTCAACTCATCACATTAAACTTAAAATCTGTAATTTTAAGTTCAAATGTGAGAAGAAATAGAATTTTCTAAACTGTGAGAAGAAATAGAATGTTGTTCATGAAAAAAATTATATCAACATAAATATAAATCACAACTTGTTACAATAATTTGTTTTGTATTATTTCCATATAAGTGTCCAACGAGTTCGGATTAGTTTGTTTAGACCAGCATGATGAAACACATAATATATTATATGCATCATAATAAAAAGAAAATAAGAAATTTTTAGTACATTTAGTAATTTAAATGCATTTTAAAGTCGATTGAAACTTGTTTAATTATATATGAAGGTCGTTATAGGTCAGAATTTACAGACACACGCACATATGTACAATATACATGTATTATATATTATATAATATATCGTCACTTAAGTTCTGATACAGCCTGATCCACATGTTCCTATTTTGCAGGTGACATGAAAACCTGTTAATTTCTAAGACTTTCACTTGTACCTTCCCACACAGGTTGTTTCCGGATTTCGCAGAGTTTTAGCCAATTTTAAATCATATATTGAACTGACTTCATTCACTCTGGCGTTTTAATTTGAATCAGGAAATGTGATGAACTCAATTTGGAAAAATGTGGATTGGGCAGTATCAGAATTTAAGTGAAAATATGGGTCATTCTCCCAGAAAGCGACATTTTGATGTCCGGAGAGTTTTCCAAGCCCCATCATAATTTTTTGAGTTGAAATTTTTTTAAACTTTGTATTTGACTTTATCTAGAACCACTTTTCTCATTTTTACGATTAATGAGTACGTTGAATAGGTAGAAAAGTTTAAATACTAAATTCTTTGTCTGTTTGGAGGGTTGTAGGAGGTGGTAAGAAAAGAAGAAGTTTTTCCGAGCTTTCGGCTTTAATAAGCCATCTTCAGGGGTAGGTAGGTATTGTTTCCTCAACTCGGTCTCTGAACGAAAGAGACCGAGTTGAGGAAACAATACCTACCTACCCCTGAAGATGGCTTATTAAATCAGAAAGCTCGGAAAAACTTCTTCTTTTCTTACCGCCTCCTACAACCCTCCAAACAGACAAAGGTTTTTCAACCAAAGGAGATAATGAACAATACAGAAAATACTAAATTCGTCATTCCCCGTAAGTGTCCAGGCTCGGACCCAACTTTGGGGTAGAGTACTTCTTGTAGTTTTTCCTATACATGTACGTTATTTTTTAATGAAGTAAAATCAATTTGTCTCACTGTGGTATTTTCCAAGTTCTACCGACTCATCACTTGTCTTTCCAGCGTGTCCACCTGCCCGACAAGCTGCACCAGCTCTTGAAGATCGACCTCACAACACTATCCTGGGCCTTGGGTCGGTCCGAAGCGAGTAGTTAGGCCCCTGGCGTACCACGCCCACAGTGTTTGCTACGAGTATGAGCGGTCGGCGATCTTGAACTTTTGTGAACGGCTCATTTCGACTGACGTCCAGATCCGATTCGCGTGCCTTCTGTAGCCGTCTGAAGCTCGATTCTAGTTTGATTAAATGGTGTTTCGCCGAGCGGATCACGGCTCCAACGTGAGAAATAACCGACAGACGAGATACGAAAAACCATGCAATCGTTGGTGTATTGCGTTCCTACATACAGACAATTGCAGTATGACTACAGTATAGTAAACACACTAGACATTCTACTTGTAATCTTGTTTTCTCTCCCAATCAACTCACGGTTAAACGATAAGTAGGTGTGCCAATTTTTAGATCGAGGAGTATTGGCTGCCCCTGGCGTCACACATCAAAGCTATAATGTCATAATGACAAATTACAAGCATAATATTATATTATAATGGTGATAATTTGAACGTAGAATATGTGAGACCTACTTGGTAAAATACCGACCTCAAAAATCGGTTTGACCTACTTGGTACCTACTTGGTAGGTAGACCTACTTGGTAAAATACCGACCCCTATCATCGGTTTGACTGTAATCGGAAAACACTAAGTTTAGTGTTTTCCGATTACAGTCAAACCGATGATAGGGAAATTTATCTTCGCCAAAAATCGTTCACCACTCATTAGAAAGCTCTCGATTTAACGATCATTGTCCTGTTCACCATAACTTTGTAACTGAACGAATAGCAGAGATACGGGAAAAATTATCCGTAAATTTCAAAAATGGAACAGTCTAACAAGTGATACCTGATTTTAAAGGTATTTTTAAGGTTCCTTCAACTCTAATCTGATAGCGGATTGAGATATCGCAATTCTGACTTCAACATCGTATTCTGCGTTGAAAAATCTAAAACTGAGGTGGTACGTATTCAATACTCTTCTGGTATTCAAATTTGACTTCGCGTAAGACTATGCCTGTTTTAATTTTTGATGGCATCAAGTTGGAAAAACATTGAAATGAATTTTCAGAACGTTAGACGGAGGGGTAAGATGCCGAAAACGACAAATAGTGACCAAATAATACATGATTTGGTTAGGTATGGTATCAAGATGGAAAATCACAATGATTGTAGTTAGAGGTAGAATGCTAAAAACTCTGCAAATTCTTGACACAACGGTTCATTATCTTCTTTGTACAGATCACCCTTCTGTCTAGATCACTAGGTCTGAATGTCTATATCCTAAATGTTAGATTAATTATTATTATCAATTATCACTAATTATTAACAATTTTATCAAGTACCTAGTGAAAATGATTATAATTTATTGTTAGGTATTAATAATTCGTATTTATTATTAATAATTATTATTATTAATTATGATCAATTAATACGATATAATTCTGGGGTTTTTAATACTACGTCGGTAATAATTTTTCTATAAAACAAGTACCTACCAACAAACATTCGAAATTGCCTTCATTTCAGTAGCAAGAAACGCACCTCAGAACAACAAACTCGACATCACTTAAGCCATATGATGTTCCAAAGAGCTTGTTAGTATGAAAATGGACCTGTATTTCAACAGTTTGATACACGATCGTGTTGTGAGGCACAATCTTTGAGCCCTCGTTGTGAACGAACGGCTGGTCGTACAAAGCTGCGGATGGTCTTAAAAAATTCTACGGAACAAACTCTATCTAAATATGAAATAAAAAACATACCGTTCTACATGAATTTTTCGAGATATGAGATTTTCAAATTTTCAAAATTCGTTTTGAACCCCTTCCCCATGACCTAGGGTTATGAAAAGTTTCGAGGACCATTGTGGGGTTGGTCGAAACCCATAAAAAAAAATTTCGTAATTTTAACTCAACGCTAACTGGGCAAAGTGGCGCGGACGGCGTACGGCGTACGGCGGACGGCGGACGGCGGACGGCGTACGGCGGACGGACGGATTTTTTTTTATTCGATTTTCTGAATCTACGTATCTTGAAACGTAAACCAACAAATTTTGAGGGGGGGTTAAAATTTTTTTTTCTTTGGGCGATTCCAATGGTTCATTATCGAAGATAATAAACCAAAATGATTCTGTAAGCTATACACTATAATTGGCCGGTAATCAAGGGTCAGACAACAAGAAGGGGAAAAATGTCTTAATCTACCACCCCAATCAATTAGTATGAAAATATTGGGCGTTCTACTCTTTGTTTTCAGGTATCATCAATTAATTCGCATTAATTAAGGTTATACATTTTATAACCAAATAAGGAACCGAATAGCTTCAATAATAGCATCTTTAATTACCAAATAAATTTGAGCCTTTTTCAAACATCACATTCGATCAAAAAACCAGTCATTTTTTCGAAAACTCGCACTTATAATCGACTTTGGATTTTTTGAAAGGTTGATTTTGGTTTATTATCTTCGATAATGAACCATTGGAATCGCCCAAAGAAAAAAATTTTTTAACCCCCCCTCAAAATTTGTTGGTTTACGTTTCAAGATACGTAGATTCAGAAAATCGAATAAAAAAAAATCCGTCCGTCCGCCGTACGCCGTATGCCGTACGCCGTCCGCCGTCCGCCGTCCGCCGTACGCCGTCCGCGCCACTTTGCCCAGTTAGCGTTGAGTTAAAATTACGAAATTTTTTTTATGGGTTTCGACCAACCCCACAATGGTCCTCGAAACTTTTCATAACCCTAGGTCAAGGGGAAGGGGTTCAAAACGAATTTTGAAAATTTGAAAATCTCATATCTCGAAAAATTCATATAGAACGGTATGTTTTTTATTTCATATTTAGATAGAGTTTGTTCCGTAGAATTTTTTAAGACCATCCGCAGCTTTGTACGACCAGCCGTTCGTTCACAATGACGGCTCAAAGATTGTGCCTCACTACAGGATCGTGAATCAAACTGTTGAAATACAGGTCCATTTTCATACTAACAAGCTCTTTGGAACATCATATGGCTTAAGTTATGTCGAGTTTGTTGTTCTGAGGTGCGTTTCGTGCTACGGAAATGAAGGTAATTTCGAATGTTTGTTGGTAGGTACTTCTTTTATAGAAAAATAATTACCGACGTAGTATTAAAAACCCCAGAATTATATCGTATTAATTAATCATAATTAATAATAATTATTATTAATAATAAATACAAATTATTAATACCTAACAATAAATTATAATAATTTTCACAAGATACTTGATAAAATTGTTAATAATTAGTGATAATGGATAATAATAATTAATCTAACATTTAGGATCTAGACATTTAGACCTAGTGATCTAGACAGAAGGGTGATCTGTACAAAGAAGATAATGAACCGTTGTGTCAAGAATTTGCAGAGTTTTTGGTTTATTATCTTCGATAATGAACCATTGGAATCGCCCAAAGAAAAAAATTTTTTAACCCCCCCTCAAAATTTGTTGGTTTACGTTTCAAGATACGTAGATTCAGAAAATCGAATAAAAAAAAATCCGTCCGTCCGCCGTACGCCGTACGCCGTACGCCGTCCGCCGTCCGCGCCACTTTTCCCAGTTAGCGTTGAGTTAAAATTACGAAATTTTTTTTATGGGTTTCGACTAACCCCACAATGGTCCTCGAAACTTTTCATAACCCTAGGTCAAGGGGAAGGGGTTCAAAACGAATTTTGAAATTTTGAAAATTCCATATCTCGAAAAATTCATATAGAACGGTATGTTTTTTATTTCATATTTCGATAGAGTTTGTTCCGTAGAATTTTTTAAGACCATCCGCAGCTTTGTACGACCAGCCGTTCGTTCACAATTAGGCCTCAAAGATTGTGCCTCACAACCCGATCGTGAATCAAACTGTTGAAATACAGGTCCATTTTCATACTAACAAGCTCTTTGGAACATCATATGGCTTAAGTGATGTCGAGTTTGTTGTTCTGAGGTGCGTTTCGTGCTACGGAAATGAAGGTAATTTCGAATGTTTGTTGGTAGGTACTTCTTTTATAGAAAAATTATTACCGACGTAGTATTAAAAACCCCAGAATTATATCGTATTAATTAATCATAATTAATAATAAATACAAATTATTAATACTTAACAATAAATTATAATAATTTTCACTAGGTAGGTACTTGATAAAATTGTTAATAATTAGTGATAATTGATAATAATAATTAATCTAACATTTAGGATCTAGACATTTAGACCTAGTGATCTAGACAGAAGGGTGATCTGTACAAAGAAGATAATGAACCGTTGTGTCAAGAATTTGCAGAGTTTTTCAGGATTGTGTGGAGTAGGAAATTTTGAGTTTGATAGGTATGACAACATTTTTCAGATAAATCAAGAGCTTTCCAACGAGTTTTTGATTTACTTGTGATACTTGACTTGTTTTCTTAGATTCTTGAATGAATTTAATCAAAATACGAGTATAAATATTATTACAGTTACTTTCAACACGGTTTAGTTTTGTTGTCTTTTTATTAACATAAACGGGCACGATACATACCCAAAAACAGACAACTTTTATGGAAATCATGTGCCAAACATAATACAAAAATATACAAATAAACGAAAATCTGCGGGAATGAAAATCATTTAATAAAAAGAATTACCAATTCTGACACTCGATATTACTTTAACAAGAACTTTTTACCAGTATTCAACGAAACCGAGTGAACTTCAACACCAAAATCACTGCTCAAGTGATTCAAAATCCTCTGATGATCCAGTTATTTGTTATATTGTCATTTTTCTATGTTTTTGAAGTTATATGCCAGACGGTTAGTTACTGCGGATTGAAACAGTTAATCTCAACTTCATTATGATACGAGAAACGCCAGAGAAGCTGTACGAGGAACGAGTGGTCCGGGTTATTTCGTGACTTCTCGTTTCTCCTGCTGTCCAAATGTCCACCACTCTCCGCCCGACCCCGCACTTCTAGCTTTTTGGCAACTTGGGAGCAATTTTTTGCGCGTGTTCGGACATTAGCATTTAAAGATATTTAGTTTGCTCCTGATAAGATTCCACTCCCACGAACCACTCGTGAAAGTGGGACGATGGAAATTCGCGAATTTATTATTCTTAGCCATTAGGAGCAACAATGTATCAATAATTCTCTTCTTGGTGACAGCCGCTAGATTTAAATCTCTAATGGAGGGACTTGGAAAGTAATAGCTTTTCGTATTTCGATAATGGCGCGGACTCCCGACTCTCGACGATAGCCGCCGAAAGACTTGCGCAGACGTTCGCCATCTACAGATTTCACAAGTAACTTGTTTGGTTGGCTGTTCGACACGTCATAGAGTCGGAAATGGCATTGAATGGACAATTTAATTGGTTTGAGTGAGGGTACAAGAGGAACCTCAAGGCGGCAATACACTGATATGCAATATCATGTACAGTAAACATCCATTGCAGTACAAACATAATATATTATCTATGGACTAATGATCTATCGATCACTAAATGGATTTCTAATTTTAATTTCACGAAAAAAAATAGTTTTATTTTGCACTGTTATTTTGGGATGAAGAAACCAGACGGAGGGTTGAAAAACCACGTCGGTATTGTTTGTTTTCTACTAGCCAGATTACCCGGGCGTTGCTCCGGTCGGGGTGCGTAAATAACTCCTGTGTATTGATAAATAACCATGACAACTGATAACCCAGATTACAGCGAATAGCATAAAAAATTGCTTTACAAGCCGCACAGCAGATCCGGGACCAGGGCAGCGTCAAGTTAAAGTCTCCTAAAAAAGCTACGTGCTAAATTACAGCTTCATAGGGAGAATAGCATAGAAATTAGCTTTACGAGCCACTCAGCTGATCCGTAGCCTGAGCAGCGTCAAGTTAAAGTCCTATGGAGGCTGGCTGCCGAAATTGTTCCGTCCTCAAACATTTTATAATGACTTTTAGTCCTGTCCTGGTTACGAAATTATTTACTCATCCCGTTCCCGTCGAAATAGGACGTTTCAGAGATTCTACCATTAGCCTGTTACCATTCCTGGAACTCGCTCATCACAATGGAGCAATCCCTATCGAAATCGGTTCAGCGCGCTGCAGCGGTTTGACCGTCTGAAGAAGACAGACATACACACATACATTCAATTTTATAGGTTTAGATAATGGAAGATTATTATTCGATTACTTTATTTCATCAATAAACTTTTCTCTTCATCGTCTTCTTTTCTGTAGAGTTAGAAGTTACAAGGAGAACAAGATATGAATGAATGAACGTAATAACTGATCACCATACTCATGAACACACATGGAACGCTTTGGCCTACTAGGCCCTCGGCGGAAGTTCTGCAGGGAACAAAATATTAAAACTATAAGTAGGAAGAGGGTACAAAATATATGAAAGTAAAAATGGCGAAAAATACAGATATCATTACTAATATACACATTATCTCAACTGGAAATCTAAATAGGTATGAATAAATATCAAGATGGATATGAGGGGAATCTAGGGTTTGCAACAGCTATAAATACAAGAAATGTAAATAACGAGATGGACTCGATCAGAAAATCGTTTTACTTTTTCTACTTCCTCATAGGCCTTAAATCCCCAAAATTGTGCACCATAGAATACAGTAGCCATCGTTACTGCATCAAAATCCCTGACATTTTTCCCTATTGAGACGTCGTCAGCTGAGACAAGCCTGGACCAGGTTAAGTTTATACACTTATTGGCACTTCAATCGTAAATCCAGGGCTGCGCGAGCGGGTATAAATTCCATCAGAACAAAATATGTCTGCTATAGTATCCCGTTGGTAGGTACAGTGCTTTTATGGTACCTTGTAGTTATTTTAGTGTAGAAGTGGACAAAACTATCTGTTCTCGCTCTTCGACGTTGTTTTTCCTCGTCTCTCGTACCTGCGAAGTTTTCGACCGTTTAGTGGACTAGCGCGTTGTTTTGAGAAACCTCTCGCCTCCTCGCAGGTTCTTGATAACTCAACTGAGCACCTCAGATGATGACCCCGTCATTACAACCTTTCCGTCGCGACGCCTCCAATCATCTCAAGAGGCAGAACCTAATAATGAAAAACGCTAGCCGTTTTAGAGCTCTGTAATCTACAATGACATCCTGAGGAGCGCAAGCCCATGAGAACGTTCTCGTGTGCGGTCATTCGATAGAGTAACCAACGTACGGACACCTGCTAGAAGTTGAGCGGCTAATAACGTGCGGTGTCGTTGGAATCGTTCCGATGCTCCTCTTTGACTGATGGGTACCTCCGCTGACGATGATTAGTTTCTCGTTCTGAGTATCAATTTTTCTATCAATTAACTCGTAATTGATAGTCGGAGGCGAAGAGTCTGTGGTTCAGGTGAGTCGTGTTTTTTTTTTTTTCAGATGACATGGCGTGCAGCGGTTCAATTGAACGTTGCACGCTACTTCCGGGAACGGACCTACAACTCCAACCGAACTACTTGCATCTACTATCAAACTATAAGAAAATACCCCTTTGATTCATAATAATTGGTGCCATAGGTGCACTCACCGAGAGGTTTGTACAAGTTGTCCAATGAGCTCTGAAACGAGGCATAATCGCTTCTGCTTCAGAACAAAAGTAATAGGCGATGACTGCAAGTCAAGAAACGCCGCAAATCTGTCCGCAACGACCTGTGCAGACCACCCTTCGGTCAGAAATCGGTCAAAATATTGGTAAGCAGTAACTAGCTCAGTGATGGTCTCTTCAGTTTTCCAATTCCTAGCTGACCTGGAAGTTTATTTGTTTGAATAATGGGTTTTTTAACTGCTATACCTGTATGACACATTATTTATAATTTTTATTAATATAATTCACTAGTTTTTAGTAAACACGTACATACCTACGGCAGCAATACTTTATGTCAAAATCTACTCGTACTTACCAACAAATATCCGAAATTGCCTTATTCTTAAACACAGTGTCTCAGAATAGGAAACTCGACCTTTCTCCTTTTACCTTCAATCCCTCGTTGTGAGCAAAACTTATTTTTCAAAAATTGAACATTTCGATAGTCCAAACTACGTTTTCTGTGTTATTTTCATGCAAAATCTCATGATTTCTGGCAGAAAGATGCGACTAAAAAATTAACAGTTTTATGATAACATTTGACGAGTATCACTTGAATAGCTGACATTCAATTAAAAGGCCTGTTGTTTTTGTGTAGTAACAATGTAAGTCAATTCGAGGATGTAAGATCAGCTTTTTGCGATACAGCTGAATTTTTTAAAGTTACTAATTTATTCATGAATTATTTTTCTAATTTATTTATGAACTATTTTATTAAATATGAATAAAAATTACAACAACAAAAAATGACAGCTAGGTAGGTACTTGTACTGAGGTAAGGTATTTTCGCACAAAACACTGATGTTTTTTATAGGATGTTTTAAAACATAGATGTTTTTACACGATGTTTTTTAGACCCTAAAATTCGGAGGAATTATCGTACGGGCGCCAGTGCCAAGTTAGATGTGGAAGGTCGGTTTTGAATGTTCCTCCTCAAAAATAATAAACCAACAAACGATCTGAATTCGACGATCGGATCTTCGGGCTTATGGCTCGTCGCCCAAATAGACTCAACCGGTTTCCTTCGCCTTCTAGCTCCTTCATAATGGAAGATTATTGACCCGTCCCTGACGCCATAAAACCCGGATTAACCGATCCCTGAGGCCCACACGAGGCGAATAGTTTCTACGGAGCAGTCCCCTCGCCGTTCCGAGAGGTTGATGACATCCGATCCGAGAGTCGATTCGAGAGACGACTCATTAACACGAAAAGCCCTTCGAGTTCATCGGTGTCCAATTAAATGCAGATTATCGCCTTCAGGGGTCCT
Organism: Stenodema calcarata; assembly: GCA_963920205.1. NCBI lineage: Eukaryota > Metazoa > Arthropoda > Insecta > Hemiptera > Miridae > Stenodema > Stenodema calcarata. The sequence continues at coordinate 30,660,312 of OY986053.1, read as the reverse complement.
CCAGGGCTGTCTCGACTCGGCGTCCAAACATTTTAATAACATATCCGAATCCCGTGATGAGACCTCAAGGTTTTCGGCCTTTTTGACTGATAATGAAAGCCCATCATCGGAGGTCTCCCTCAAACTTCCTCCAGTCAATGGACGAGGGAAGATAATGGCAAATTACGAACCAACACCACATCAGTTCACGCATTAAATTTCACCCTTTATAATCAACATCTTCGAACATTTTTACGACAGTCGTAAAATGACACTTCAAGAGTTTCGAAGCCAATATTATTATTAGCGAGTTTTCGAAGAAAATGTAGCTATTGTTCTCGGTCCAAAATTTTTAAAACCCGAATTTTTGAAAAATTGTCATGCCAAAATCCGTTTCAGGCCATCCTGAATCCACTGCCAAGAGACACAAAAATTATATATATATATTTATGTATAATATACATAAATGTCTGGAATGACATATTATGTCATTCCAGACAATAGAATTGGGATAAAAAGTTAAAATTCGCACAAGAAATCTGTCTTGGCAATCGAAAGGCTAATTTCGTAGATGGACAGAATCGGGCCACTCTGGGGGGGGGGGGGGGTTGCGGAGTTTTAGCTATTCCGAATCAATTTCCGAGATACAGAAGGTATTTAATTTGAGGCTATGCAGCCATATAATGGAAAACTGGAGATTTCTCGGGATGATGGTCGTCTCCATGCTTCAAATACAATGTATTTGAAAGATGTTTGAAAAGTTATTTTTCTCACTTGAACCTCCTTAATACTGCTAAGTTGACTTCATATCGAATCGAGGTGTTTGATTGAGATCGAATGGACCTTCAAGAAGAGCAATTGACAACTCAAATACACTGAGATAAACGAAAGAAGTCGACTTCATATCGAATCGAGGTGTTTGATTGAGATCGAATGGACCTTCAAGAAGAGCAATTGTCAACTCAAATACATCGAGATAAACGAAAGAAGTCGACTTCATATCGAATCGAGGTGTTTGATTGAGATCGAATGGACCTTCAAGAAGAGCAATTGTCAACTTCATATTGAATCGAGGTGTTTGATTGAGATCGAATGAACCTTCAAGAAGAGCAATTGTCAACTCATATACATCGAGATAAACGAAAGAAGTCGACTTCATATCGAATCGAGGTGTTTGATTGAGATCGAATGGACCTTCAAGAAGAGCAATTGTCAACTCAAATACATCGGGATAAACGAAAGAACTCGACTTCATATCGAATAGAGGTGTTTGATTGAGATCGAATGGAGCTTCAAGAAGAGCAATTGTCAACTCATATACATCGAGATATACGAAAGAAGTCGACTTTATATCGAATCGAGGTGTTTGATTGAGATCGAATGGACCTTTAAGAAGAGCGATTGTCAACTCAATAGTTCGCTTTCGTTACCGCTGATATCTTAATACGCAAACTCCAAAATACGTTTTGCTCCTATGGCAGTCATATCTTAGCTCCTAGTTTCAAGCCACATTTCATATTCTTACGATCATTTCCGCTAACACTGCCATCACTGGTGCCAGTACATACGAGTATAAATGCCATTAGGTATGTATTTTTTTAACGGTATTTGAACTGCACCTAGAGGATTTGGCGGTCAAGTGTGCTTGTATCAGGGTAATTATCGGTTTTGATCGGACAACCCCAGAATTTTTAGGCTACTCCGGGAATTTACACATCCAACAATTATTGATTACTGAATTTTAGGGTTTCTGTGGTGCATAAATCGTGTAGAATTCCCATTACACGATGCTGCGTGCATGGATCAAGGTTTTACCGGTTTACCGCAGTAGTGATGAATGATAGTGTGAAATGAATAGTTTTGATCGCCACAAGACGTCAATTATTCGAGCCTGCGTTGACCATAAATTAATTCAACTATCCCCCACCACTGTCAGTTGGGAGCCTATGTCGCTGGGTGCTCTTGTCGCGACACCTTCGTGTTAGTATAAAAATAATTAACTGAGTTATCAACTTGAAAATGGAACAGAACGAGCCATGGTTTTCGGGGAAGAAAACGATTCGGAAGTTGATAGAAAGCGTGGTTTTGTAGCCGTAAATCAAGGTTCTTAATGAGCCTCCGACGTACACTGGTGAATTCCATAGGCAGGCGAAGACTTTCTATATGTTTTGTTTTTTCTCTTTTTTTTGAGCTAACGGCTTCAAAATGCCGTGTGAATATCCCGTCATCGACATTATAATACAAAAAAAACCGTGCGAGAGGTCCGATGGACGCAACCGGGGAACCCGCTCAATTAGGACAAAACTACGAAGGACCACAGGAAACGGGGCTACTTTAGCCCATTACATCGTAGAGGAGCGGGCGAGGGCCTAAATGCTCAATGATTCACTTCAAAAGAGATGTCACCGGTTTCACCTTCTCTTCCGACGGCGTCTATTCGAACGTTCTTCAAGACACCGGCGGAAACCCTGACCAGAACGAGGCTTGTTCTGGGAGAACAACAACGGGGAAAAAACGTTCACGATAAACGGCGCAAGGTAAGTGTCATGTGCAAAGATAAGTGCTGTGTCTAGTACCACTTAATGGGAGCTGTTGGGTGTAATCCTTCGGATAGTTAGCGTCCTGAATGAAGACAAAAAAAGAAAAAAAAAAAAAACAAGACAAACTATCGTACGGTTTTAAGTGAATAACACGTCTACTATGCTGCCGTGCTAAGCAAGAGTGCAGTAACTCCACTTTTTCACGGTTTTTAGTTAGAACGCTTTGGAGGTTTGTAGGTGGGCAATATAATACATTTTTCTCGCTCGATTTGGTTACGATTTTTGCAGTAAACGCCACCTCCGTAATGAAATGCTTAGTTAAAATGCTGTACCCTCCATTAATACGCTTGACTGCAGTATTTCCAGGCCACATTTTTGGAGCTGCTGCAGTTGAGCGTAGCAAAGAGATCATCAGTATGCCATCATTTTGTGGCACTTGAAGATATTCCTGAAAGATAATGGATCAATCATCCACAATCTACTGCAGCTGATGCCCGAAACCAGGCATTCATTTTGGACGGTCTTTAATGTCACCAGCGTCTGACCTAACCTGAGAATATGTACAGAAGATTGACTCCCAATTATTATAATTTGGACCTTTTCAATACTTTCAATATGCTTCAATTTATTTTTAATATTCAATATTTTCAATGTCCCGCTACCAATAATAATTCAATAAATAATATGCTATTTCTTGAGCATTTATTATATTGGTGTTGTTGTAATTGTTATTTTTACAATTCATTATTTATATTTTATTTCTTTTGAATGAAGTCTACATGTTTGAAGTATGAGAGTGACTCCAAATTTTGATTTTTTGCATGCAGCAAAATGGCAAATATTAATTGTTGCATGACAGCACACAACTCATTGGGGAACTGAAATGCAGTTGTAGCGACCACTTACAATATAATTTACTACAATTTAGAGTCGAAATTAGAACTCATTTGTCAAGCTGGAATGCAGTACCTATCTGTCCCTGTAGGAAGTTACTGCAATACAGCGTAGTAACATGAATCCATTTGGCAAGCTATGGTGCAGTATCCACCAGCCCCATTAGAATGGTTCAAAAAAAGCTATTTTTTTCCAACTATGGTGATCCAGCCGTCTATTAGGGAGCATGTGGTCCTTCTCTTATAGAGCAAAGAAGGTTTTTCAAAGTCGGTAAGGCACAAAATAGAAAAACACGATTTTGCTTTGGTTAGACGTTTCTGGAGTTACTGTAATTCACCTTAGCAGGGCAGTGTGTGGGCGGACGGAAAAGCTTCATTGCACGGCGTATCATACGAAACACGTACAAAACATGTGATTCAATATAATGACGGCAATGGTTATATTGTCTCTAAGGGCCCGTCAACCCTTGCGGTCACCACGTACACCCCAGAGATTTCATCCGCTAGCTCTGATTGCATTTCAAGAATCCCTCAAGAGAGTCTTAGTAACCTCAGGGATCTCGAGACTTCATTCTACAGGATTTTTCGTTGTGATTACTTGGAACAGTGCAAACATTACTTGGGCTCAGCTGGTCTCTCCTTGTGATAAGACAGTTGTGTGTTGTCCAGTGCTGTTGCTATTTATCGATTTTCGTATATATTTCGCGTTTTTTTGGCGGGATCTCCTAGAATGTTCATCGAGTATATCGATGGTGATGTGGCAACAAGGTCTACCTCAAATGGGGCTGAACAACACGGCCTACCTGAGATAAGGCTGGTCAACATGGCCTACCTCCAATAGTACAGAATAACATGCCCTAACTGACATTTTAGGGCATATTGCCTTTTTTTATTCAGCGGCATTCAAATTAAAAGTAATTAAAATTAGTCATCATCACGTAAGTTGTCTGTGTAGTGTATTGGCACCACGAAGTGTCGATAGTTCCAATAATTCACTTATATGTTCCCAAATTTTGAAAATAAACAGTTTTTTGTGTCTCCTGTAAAATTTAAGGTAAAACACTTAGGTCATGTTGTGCAGCACCATTTGAGGTAGGCCTTGTTGACCAGCCCTATCTCAGGTAGGCCATGTTGTTCAGCCCCACTTGAGGTAGGCCTTGTTGCCACTTCACCCTCGATATATCGTCCCTCAAGATCCCACAAGGTCTAACTCAGTTTTTTAGCATAATGAGTTAGGAACGGATACTTATATTATGCGAAGTCTCTCGGTCCGTCTTTCTAGCTCATTGGTTTGGCCTTTATTGCAATGCAGGAAGAGGCTTCTTCAACGTAGAAAAGTACTACAGTACGTTGGACAATCCGTTTTGTCTCTCCTGAAAAGTTAGGAAAAGTGAGTTAGACCTTGTGGGATCGATATACGAGTGTGAGTTAAGCTGACAGTATAGTTCAATAACCACCACACCCACGGTGCGCAAAAAGTGAACCCCATATCAAAGGTGAAGCATTTATATTGATGGTAGAATATTTATAAATAATTTATATTAATATTTACATTAATACTCTGGGGTTTTTTAATGCACCTACGGTAAGTAACGTATTCTGAAAAAGTTTGTTTTTCGGTTCAAATTCACCGAATAACTTAATATTTAGCTTGTTGTACACTTGCCGTAAAGTCACGGATAAAAAAGCCCCAGACAACAGGGTCGACAAAAGAAATAATGAGAGCTTTGGATAAGCAGCTGTCTGACATTGAGGAGCTAAACAATGAACCTCTTTGGGAACGGGGAGGAACCAGTCACGAACCTTTCTGAGGAATTCTAATAAAATTTAGTTTCTTATTTGTTACAACTAATGAACCTTTGGAATTGACACCGCCGTAGCCCGAGGTAAGGCGAAATAAGACTAGCCCTAGATTGTTGTATCTAATTCACAAATGGCTGAACCATCTGTGATAAATTGACTGCCAAGCTGAAATACAGGGAACCTAAGCCTCAAGCCAAAATTTTCGTTTCCTCCAAAACTTTCAAATAGATATTTCAAGTTGAATTTATTCGTCAAAATGTGAAATTTGTCCATATTTTAAAACAAAAAAACAGTTTTTCAGTTAGACCCATTTTGGGTCTTATTGGCCCCAGGGAATGAATTCATGGCTCGGGGCCATAGGACCCAAATTGAGTCTAATAAGATTGAAGAGACAATGATGTAAAGTAAACTAGAAAGTCAAAATTTAAATCACCGGTGACATAAAAATTAGAAGAGTAATCAACATTCAGAACAGTGATCTAGACAGAAGATCTGTACAGAAAATAATGAGCGTTTGTGGTGGAATGGTGGTCAGTAGCATTCGCCATCACCAGACTAACGTGGCTGATGACTCGGATTAACCGTTGCGTGCTTCGTCTTCAACGCTCGTTCAAACCTGACCTTCCCAAATCGCGTGTTCCGTCACTTGCATTTCTCACTCTGTCAATCCTCTGATTGCCCACTCAAACAATTAGCTTCCTGATTCTTGGTACTTTACGACGTGGAGAGCCCTTGAAATTTTATATACACACTGACTTGAACGCTCCAAGTCAAAGAGAACCAAACGACTTTAAGCGCTGAAAATGTCTACACAACGATTTATTTCAGCTTTAATTCTGTGAGCATTGAAGCCCGCACAATGGGATTCCAATCAATCACTGAACGTCATTTCCAAAGGACGGGATGGTCGTAAAAGTGATGGATACGCGGAATAAACCATAACTTGGTGAAACTATGATCACTGGACCGCGCTGCGCAATTTACGTACGTCCTTTCGCGAGCGCTTTGGAGCGTACAGGAATGCGCGCTGGATAATTTTTGTCGGTTCTACATCCGAGCCCGAGTTATGAACAAACGGCTGATCGCACACCACTCCGGGGGGTCTTACAAAATTCTGTGGATCAAGTTCTATTCAAGTGTGATCGAAAAATGTGAAGAAAAAGAGCGAGGAATTTCGTCTCAAATCCAGAAAATTATACAGGCCTATGGGACGTCACTCAGTTTTGCCAGTTGAGAGCAAACGTAAGCTCCATAAACAAGTATGGACGTAAGCCTGTATGGACTTATGGGTGTCAGCTTTGGGGCTGCGCAGCCAAAAGTATCGTAGAAACTATACAAAAAAGGCCAGAAGAAATAGCTCGGGAACATCGTCAACGCGCCCTTGTACATTCACAATGATACCTAACATCAAACGAGATGGACTATTGGAGAATGGTGGTTTGTTTTAGGTGGGAGTGTAATGGTTTGCTGAGTTGTTTCCTTCCCAAATTCAAATTCAAAAAATGTTTTATTGGCATAATGGTACATACATAGATTATTTTACAGTGGCTTGAGATAGTTAGGTTTAACAATATCGGCCTGTCTGCCTTGAAAGTCGTTCAGTCTCAAGTAGTTTTGTATGTAGTGTCACAATTTAGCGGAGATAGTAAAATTTGTAAGAGAAAGGGAACAGTTGAAAACTCTTAGCGTGATGGTGGGGTCTAAGAAACTAAAGCTAATTACATATTTACAGGGTCCAAGGGCTATTTACATATTTACAGCATTTAGAGACTATTTACATATTTACAGGTTTTACAAAATATATACAGAGATGGCTTAGGGGTAGACTGGTATGGGATAACTCAAATCCGCACCCGTGTGTTTTGTCCCCATCGGGGTTTGTGATTTTGCGTTAATGTGGTGAAGGAGGGAGTTTGGGTGTGTTCGTCGTTTGTCTGTGAATTTGTGTTTCTGTTTGGTGATGAAGGCTTCAAGGTACATATCTATTCCAAATTTCTTGTGTAATGTGTTGATGTTTGTGCGGCGTGGTGTGTGAGTGGCGAGTCGAATGCATTAATTTTGTGTAATTTGTAACTTGTGTAATGATGTGGTTGCTGCTGTGTGCCATATTTGGGAAGCGTATGTGATGGATGAGCGGATTAGTGATTTGAGATTTGTACATTCACAATGATATCTAACAACAAACGAGATGGACTATTGGAGAATGTTGGTTTGTTTTAGGTGGGAGGGTAATGGTTTGCTGAGTTGTTTCCTTCACGTGTTTTTGATTCCACAGCTGAGAGCGTGGCCGACTCTGTGAAAGCAAACCAGAAAATCCCTCTGGGTCGGGCGTAATTGCCTAACCTCCCCGGGTTACAGCAGACTACGAGTTTATCACTAGTTCGGAACATCCTCAACACAGTTCATTCAAAACAATTATCGTCCATTTCCACCTTTTTTTCTTAATTGCATTTTCCAGTTCTTTCCCAGGCGTAAATGGTCAAACAAACAAAAAATTTAATCAGACATGACAATTTTGGTTTATTATCTTCGATAATGAACCATTGGAATCGCCCAAAGAAAAAAAAATGTTAACCCCCCCTCAAAATTTGTTGGTTTACGTTTCAAGATACGTAGATTCAGAAAATCGAATAAAAAAAAATCCGTCCGTCCGCCGTACGCCGTCCGCCGTACGCCGTCCGCCGTCCGCCGTCCGCCGTACGCCGTCCGCCGTCCGAGGCACTTTGCCCAGTTAGCGTTGAGTTAAAATTACGAAATTTGGTTTCTGGGTTTGGACCAGCCCCACAATGATCCACGAAACTTTTCATAACCCTAGGTCAAGGGGAAGGGGTTCAAAACGAATTTTGAAATTTTGAAAATTCCAAAACTCGAAAAATTCATGTAGAACGGTATGTTTTTTATTACATATTTAGATAGAGTTTGTTCCTTAGAATTTTTTAAGACCATCCGCAGCTTTGTACGACCAGCCGTTCGTTCACAATGACGGCTCAAAGATTGTGCCTCACAACACGACCGTGGATCAAACTGTTGAAATACAGGTCCATTTTCATACTAACAAGCTCTTTGGAACATCATATTGCTTAAGTGATGTCGAGTTTGTTGTTCTGAGGTGCGTTTCGTGCTACGGAAATGAAGGTAATTTCGAATGTTTGTTGGTAGGTACTTCTTTTATAGAAAAATTATTACCGACGTAGTATTAAAAACCCCAGAATTATATCGTATTAGTTAATCATAATTAATAATAATTATTATTAATAATAAATACGAATGATTAATACCTAACAATAAATTATAATAATTTTCACTAGGTACTTGATAAAATTGTTAATAATGAGTGATAATTGATAATAATAATTAATCTAACATTTAGGATCTAGACATTTAGACCTAGTGATCTAGACAGAAGGGTGATCTGTACAAAGAAGATAATGAACCGTTGTGTCAAGAATTTGCAGAGTTTTGGTTTATTATCTTCGATAATGAACCATTGGAATCGCCCAAAGAAAAAAAAATTTTAACCCCTCCTCAAAATTTGTTGGTTTACGTTTCAAGATACGTAGATTCAGAAAATCGAATAAAAAAAAATACGTCCGTCCGCCGTATGCCGTACGCCGTCCGCCGTACGCCGTCCGCCGTCCGCGGCACTTTGCCCAGTTAGCGTTGAGTTAAAATTACGAAATTTGGTTTCTGGGTTTGGACCAGCCCCACAATGATCCACGAAACTTTTCATAACCCTAGGTCAAGGGGAAGGGGTTCAAAACGACTTTTGAAATTTTGAAAATTCCATATCTCGAAAAATTCATATAGAACGGTATGTTTTTTATTTCGTATTTAGATAGAGTTTGTTCCGTAGAATTTTTTAAGAACATCCGCAGCTTTGTACGACCAGCCGTTCGTTCACAATGACGGCTCAAAGATTGTGCCTCACAACACGATCGTGAATCAAACTGTTGAAATACAGGTCCATTTTCATACTAACAAGCTCTTTGGAACATCATATGGCTTAAGTGATGTCGAGTTTGTTGTTCTGAGGTGCGTTTCGTGCTACGGAAATGAAGGTAATTTCGAATGTTTGTTGGTAGGTACTTCTTTTATAGAAAAATTATTACCGACGTAGTAATTAAAACCCCAGAATTATATCGTATTAATTAATCATAATTAATAATAATAATTATTAATAATAAATACAAATTATTAATACCTAACAATAAATTATAATAATTTTCACTAGGTACTTGATAAAATTGATAATAATAATTAATCTAACATTTAGGATCTAGACATTTAGACCTAGTGTTTCATCTTCCAGGTAAAGTACAGTCTAGAAATTTTAACCGTCAGTCGGGGATAGACCACATTGCAATATTCACTCGGTTTCTCATCTGTAAAATTGTTTAAATAATACCTTTTTGTAATAATACAAATTAAATTTTGATGCTGAGCTATTGACTTGAAATTTTAAAAATAGGTCAGAACTGGATCACAATGCAATATTCACTCGGTTTCTTGTCTGTAAAATTGTTTAAATAATACCTATTTGTTTAAACAAATTAAATTTTGATGATGAGCTAGATACTTGAAATTTTAAATATAGGTCAGAAATGGATGACATTTCAATATTCACTCGGTTTTTTTCTCATTGCAAACCTGTTCATTGTGTACCCAAGATCCTTCCCTAAAAGACCGGGCAGCGGGAAATATTATTCAACATGGTTTGAAAAGGGAAAAACAAGTTTTGTAAAAAATCCCAATGCCAGACCAACACCAGATCGATACCAGTGACCAACATTTTCTTCAGTAGTCGACATGGTTTTGCACTAGTAGTCGACCTACATGTGTTAGAAGTCGACAGTATCACTTGAGTCAGTAGTCGACAGGTTTCGTAATTCCATCGTTTTCGAATTTTACGACATCTAAATAAAATACATTCAACTGTGAATCGGAACTTGAAAATAGATTAATAAGATGTAATAAATTAGTTATCAGACTTTTTATTTGCAAACAGCTCATTATCAGTCTCAAATTGCAATAAGTACTTAAGTACTTAAGTAAAAAGGTATGAAAACTATAGTCGAAAACTCATTGTCAGAAAATTGACATTACAGTTGGGCTTAGGTACCTATTTACACATTTTTTGACATTTTCATGTCTTTGCTTTGGCACATAAACTGAAACGGGAAAAATTTGTTCCCTTGATTCACCCTTTCCCTCAGATCACGTCAGAACACAAGCGACCGGCGGGCCATTACGTCAGAGCCTATGACGCACGAGTGTATGACGTAAGACGGCTGGCAGGAGGCCAACTAGTACGTCAGAGCCTATGACGCACGAGCGTATGACGTAAGACGGCTGGCAGGAGGCCAACAAGTACGTCAGAGCCTATGACGCACGAGCGTATGACGTAAGACGGCTGGCAGGAGGCCAACAAGTACGTCAGAGCCTATGACGCACGAGCATATGACGTAAGACGGCTGGCAGGAGGCCAACAAGTACGTCAGAGCCTATGACGCACGAGCGTATGACGTAAGACGGCTGGCAGGAGGCTAACTAGTGCGTCAGAGCCTATGACGCACGAGCGTATGACGTAAGACGGCTGGCAGGAGACCAACAAGTGCGTCAGAGCCTATGACGCAGGAGCGTATGACGCAAGACGGCTGGCAGGAGGCCAACAAGTACGTCAGAGCCTATGACGCACGAGCGTATGACGTAATACGGCTGGCAGGAGGCCAACTAGTGCGTCATACGACGAGACCTTTTATGTCTCTGCGCCCCCTCCCACACCCACACCGCGTACCTCGTACTTCATTTTGGTTTATTATCTTCGATAATGAACCATTGGAATCGCCCAAAGAAAAAAAAATTTTAACCCCCCCTCAAAATTTGTTGTTTTACGTTTCAAGATACGTAGATTCAGAAAATCGAATAAAAAAAAATACGTCCGTCCGCCGTACGCCGTCCGCCGTACGCCGCCCGCGGCACTTTGCCCAGTTAGCGTTGAGTTAAAATTATGAAATTTTTTTTATGGGTTTCGACCAACCCCACAATGGTCCTTGAAACTTTTCATAACCCTAGGTCAAGGGGAAGGGGTTCAAAACGAATTTTGAAAATTTGAAAATTCCATATCTCGAAAAATTCACATAGAACGGTATGTTTTTTATTTCATATTTAGATAGAGTTTGTTCCGTAGAATTTTTTAAGACCATCCGCAGCTTTGTACGACCAGCCGTTCGTTTACAATGACGGCTCAAAGATTGTGCCTCACAACACGATCGTGAATCAAACTGTTGAAATACAGGTCCATTTTCATACTAACAAGCTCTTTGGAACATCATATGGCTTAAGTGATGTCGAGTTTGTTGTTCTGAGGTGCGTTTCGTGCTACGGAAATGAAGGTAATTTCGAATGTTTGTTGGTAGGTACTTCTTTTATAGAAAAATTATTACCGACGTAGTATTAAAAACCCCAGAATTATATCGTATTAATTAATCATAATTAATAATAATAATTATTAATAGTAAATACGAATTATTAATACCTAACAATAAATTATAATAATTTTCACTAGGTACTTGATAAAATTGTTAATAATTAGTGGTAATTGATAATAATAATTAATCTAACATTTAGGATCTAGACATTTGGACCTAGTGATCTAGACAGAAGGGTGATCTGTACAAAGAAGATAATGAACCGTTGTGTCAAGAATTTGCAGAGTTTTATTTATAAAATACTTGGGTATGTTGCCAAAAATAATTTGAAGAAAAATATTTAGCCTGACTATGTCAATAATAAATAAATATCACAACGCAAAATCGACATGTAGGTAAGTGACGTAACCATAAGTCGTTTTTTGTTACCAAGGAACTTTTATATTTTTATTCAGCAATAGGTCTTCCGCATGTATAACGCATTTGATTTTTGTGCTGGACTCACCAGGAATACTTTCACTAAAAAAAAACTCATGAAAGACGATGACTGGCGACAACTGACAATACAAACAGAGGCCAGATTTGATGAGAAATTGATGAAAAGAGATGAAATGAGATGAGAAGAGACGAGTGTTGAAACTATCGATACTATCGATAGTTTTTGGAAGAACCATCGATACTATCGGAAACCAAAACTATCGATAGTTGAACACCACTAGGTAGTGAGGGTAATAGCCGGAAAGAAAACCACATTTCCAATACGCACTAATCGTCGAGTACATAATGACATATCAAGTATGTACTCGACGATTAGTGCGTTTTGGAAATTTGGTTTTCATTCGAGCTATTTCCCTCACCCAATTCACGTTTCACGTCCGTCCAGTGGCCGTAGATACCGACCAAATATAATTACAATTTAATCGACGACGCCAATCACGAGGCCGTTTAAGAGCCCGCGGATTTATCGGCGCGGCGGAACGCTAAATGCATTTTCATAGACGACCTCTTTCCGGTCCCATTCACAAATAGACGCCGGCGGTACGCGAAAACCCCCGCAGGGGAGTCGATTAATTAGTTGCGAAGCCTCTGAAAACAGGATGCAGCTGCTCGTTCGCCCTCCAGCGGTCTAGACCTCGTCTAGTCGTATCGGCCTTGACTAGGACCACCGTCCAGACTGCAGTTATGCAACTGGTTTCTCTCTCCCTCTCATTATCTCGCCCCGTCACAACAAAACACTCTCCCTCTTTCACTTGCATCACTACTACTGCACCACTTCCACTATTTAACCCTCAACTCAACTATCCCCGACCTACTGCGATAGTCAACTTCACCGCGGAATCGAACATAATTTCTATTAATGAGCAAACACAACCCGTGCGATGATATTTAGGCCCTCAATACTTAATATGTGATGTGATTTCTGTACCTTCTGATTCATTATTTTCACTAATAAACCTCTCGAAATTCGTCTCCCAAAAAAGCTCACATCCACCTTGCAGATAACCTTCCCTGGTCCTGTTCTCAATGGTATTTACAATGTTATGTTGTTTATTTTTCTTCGATAAATAAATTTAAAAAATTCTGTTCCATTTGGCGTTGTAATTTATGACCTTTTCACATTGTCTCAACTATGAAATTTCAGATCATCCGAAAAAGTTAAGTGGATGTCATTTATTTAAAACTCGTAAAGACACAAATATTAACTGGAATTGAAACCAATTACACACAACTTAATTGAACAAAAAACTCTGCAAATTGTTGACACAACGGTTTATTATCTTCTTTGTACAGATCAGGGCCGGATTGAAGCATAAGTGCGGGCCCGACAATTAAAATGACAAAATAACGTTACTGATCATGTGTTATTATTGTTTTCAGGCAATACAGAATGAATAAATAGTTTATATAACATGCACCAACAGAGTATGAAACAAATGATAAACGACAATAAACGGTACGGCATGGTTAAAAAAACCGTCTGCCGGAGGTTTGGTAGTGCTTCCTATCAAGTAAGACGTTACAGTGAATCAGAAAAATAAAATAAAATGGGAAAACAGCTAGGTTGTGGTTGTTGACACAGACAGATCACAGAACGAATGATCATAAGTTTAATTGTCGTAACAGAAAATTCCTGTACCGCCAAGCCAGCTGAATAATAATCAATAAGGGACGACCATTCAATGGCTATAGTTCTGTGCGACACTTGAGAATCCACCGAACTGCGTGGAGAGACTCCAACGGACCAACCAGCACAAGGCTTGCACACTTGACCTCCGGATTCAATTCCCTGCACGGGGTGAAGTACTCGGAATCCTGAGCCCTTCTCTCCTGAGCTGTTCTCTCTTCTGGCTTATAAAGCTCAGAAGCATTGCACCTGCATCGGACCTCATGACAGAATCCTCAATGGACGCATGGATACAGAACCAACTGCCATACACCACCAACTGCCATACACCACCAACTGCCATACACCATTAACTGCCATACACCACCAACTGCCAGCTCCTCACCCACCGACCACCCCCGCTCTCTTCTCTGCCACTCACATTCATTTCAATGAATGCGATAGCAGTCAGCTTGTGAATGACGGACAATACAATTTATTTTATTGTTTATTTTAAATTTATTTTAATGTTGTGATGATTCCCACACAGAAAACAGACGTCTACTAGATCTTGTAGATCATCTGACTGTGGTCTACGTGATCTTCATTCGTCCACAGACATGATTTAGGCTGTCTATTGTTTCTATAAACTTCATTTTCACCGTCTACTTCTTCATCTTCTTCGTCTACTCATGAATGACTCTCAATAAAATGTATTGTTGTGATGTATTAATAATCCACCCCTTCCCTACTCCCTCCCCCTTTCCACACCTCAACACCAACTGTCCGCTCCTACAACGCCCTCCTTCCAACCGCCCTCCTCCAACCACCCTCCTCCCCCGCCGTCCTCAAACCACAGTCCTCCCCCGCTGTCCTCAAACCGCCCTCCTCCCCCGTCGTCCTCAAACCGCCCTCCTCCCCCGTCGTCCTCCCTCGCCGTCCTCAAACCACCCTCCTCCCCCGTCGTCTACCACCGTCGTCCCCCCGCGGCATCCTCAAACCGCCGCACAGTGGGGCGAAACGACAAAAAAGCGGAAAAAACTCCGTTTCTTCAGAACGGATAGTCGTATCGATTCGGGAATGGTTTTATTCAATTCAGGAAGGAGAAATACATTAGAAAATACTACTTTCCCAGAAAAAATGCACCGTTTGTATGCGTATAATATACGCATATATTATATTCGAATATTCAGAAAATTCAATTTATAAACCAAGAATAATTAAGTAAACAGGCACCTGTTATTAATTAGGAGTGCCTTAGCCCTATCAGCCCAAAATACTTTTCATATTAAGTTTAAGAAAAATTCTTCATCTGAACACAATTTATTTTACTTTTATTCAACCGCACGCTTCATGAAAAAATTGTACGAGAAAAATACGTACCCACTTTTTCATTTTTGACATTTTATGTCTTTACTATGGCACATAACTCGAAAAGTGTGACATTGTGACGGTGACGGTGTGACAAAGAAAGCGTTATGAAAAATTTATAATTATTTTCACGTACAACCGATTCGTTGATACGGAACTTCAACTTCGCCAGTTATCATCGTACAAAAATCGTTCACCACTCGTTGGATAGCTCTCGATTTACCTAACCATATTACGTTAACCACTGAGGAGTGCGTGGCCGACAAGCTGCGGTATGAGCGTGATTGTTTAAATAATTGTTTACACACAGGTACGATTTCTACAACAATGAAGTACGAGGTACGTGGTGTGGGTGGGAGGGGGCGCAAAAACATAAAATGTCCCTCGTGGTTGCGTACTCATACGAAAGCTGTACCAACTTTATGGTTGCTTTGAATCACGAATCCAATGGCTATGACTGGCATGTCTGAAGCCAAATCATCTAAGAAGAAGAATTCAAATAAACACCTCGATTCGATATGAAGTCTATTTTGTCTCCTTAATTCACCTCATCCACGGCCCTCTCAGATAATATGACGTCGCAACACAAGCGACCAACTACGTCAAAAGATATGACGTCAAAGAGGTGCCGCCAAGCACACCTCACAGGATATGACGTACGCGGACCGGCAGGGGATGGATGACGTCAGACAAGTGGCTGGTATGAACACCTCACAGGATATGACGTACGCGGACCGGCAGGGGGTGGATGACGTCAGACAAGTTACTGGTAAGAACACCTCACAGGATATGATATACGTGAACCGGCAGAAGGTGGATGCCGTCAGACAAGTGGCTGGTGAGAACACCTCTCAGGATATGACGTACGTGGACCGGCAGGGGGTGGATGACGTCAGACAAGTGGCCGGTAAGAACACCTCTCAGGATATGACGTACGTGGACCGGCAAGGGGTGGATGACGTCAGACAAATGGCCGGCAAGAACACCTCACCGGATATGATGACGTACGTGAACCGGCAGGGGGTGGATGACGTCAGACAAGTGGCTGGTAAGAACACCTCACAGGATATTTACGTACGTGGACAGGCCGGGGGTGGATGACGTCAGACAAGTGGCCGGCAAGAACACCTCACCGGATATGATGACGTACGTGAACCGGCAGGGGATGGATGACGTCAGACAAGTGGCTGGTAAGAACACCTCACAGGATATTTACGTACGTGGACCGGCCGGGGGTGGATGACGTCAGACAAGTGGCCGGCAAGAACACCTCACCGGATATGATGACGTACGTGAACCGGCAGGGGGTGGATGACGTCAGACAAGTGGCCGGTAAGAACACCTCTCAGGATATGACGTACGTGGACCGGCAAGGGGTGGATGACGTCAGACAAATGGCCGGCAAGAACACCTCACCGGATATGATGACGTACGTGAACCGGCAGGGGGTGGATGACGTCAGACAAGTGGCTGGTAAGAACACCTCACAGGATATTTACGTACGTGGACCGGCCGGGGGTGGATGACGTCAGACAAGTGGCCGGCAAGAACACCTCACCGGATATGATGACGTACGTGAACCGGCAGGGGATGGATGACGTCAGACAAGTGGCTGGTAAGAACACCTCACAGGATATGACGTACGTGGACCGGCAGGGGGGGGATGACGTCAGACAAGTGGCCGGCTAGAACACCTCACCGGATATGATGACGTACGTGGAATATAATATATTATTCTCTTACCATCCCACCTATCTTTCAGTCCTGTTTTTTCATCAGTATTGGACATTTGCGGCAACCAAAACTGCAGGTCTCTTACGGCAGCGAAATATAACGTACCTAATTTCAAATTGAACAAATCTATTCGTTTGGGATGAAAAGGACCTTCGGAAACGATGAGAATAAAACGAAAAAATTCGATTTAAATTCGAACAGAACAGATAATTTGGAATGAAAAACCGAATAATCATAATACATACGGAACCCTCTGAAATCGATTGCGTAAACTGAACAACAGGAACACAAACGTGTAGAAACAGGAAGTTCTACTTAGGGTTAACGCAGTATTAAAAGAAAAATCAACAGCAAAAAATGGTTCTCACGCCTAAGAACCTTCGAGTCACAACAGGCGCCTCGAGTTTCTAGTTGAAATCCCACGAGACGCACACTCGTATCTTCATCGGCCTCTTTTTGTGCGAGTTTTCTTAATTAGTCGAAACCAACTAGTCCTCCTGACCAGAACTCACTTTGCCGTAGAAATGATGATATTTCGGCTAAACAGGTCGAAACGAAAGGTTTTCGACAATGTTCGAACTGCACGTCAAACACGCCATTTTAGAAAGGAGAATAGTCACTGGTGTTTGGAGTTTAATAATATGATTTGAAACAGTGACGTTGTAAACAGTTCATATTGGTGTATGAATATCTTGTAATGAGTTACAAGGCGGTTTGTGCTGTAGTATGGTAGTTGTAATGCTGTCAATGGTTCTGCTGGAGTCGAATGTCGATCCTGTCGAGCCTTCTCACCCCAAAGGAACAGATTTGGTCGATTTAAAATCGAGTTTTGTCGCATGTTTTGTCTTTTTTGATCCGAATGTCGATTCTGTCGAAGAGCGTTCGCATTCCAGACGAATGAATCTGTTCGAGTTGGTATCGTATTTTCTCTTCTTTCCGTATTTTTTCAAGCATTATTCGACTCAGAAAGACGATTATGAGAAACATTTTGACGGGGGGGGGGGGGGGGGGGAGTAACTAGCTCAGTTTCGTTCTCTAGAGCAGAAAATTAAATGACTATCCATTTCTCATTAATTGGTGCTAGGTATCGTCATTGGAAATCGTCTTGGAGCATCATACAAACGATTCAGGTACCAGTTTATACAGGGTGGTTGGTTCCTAATGATCGTTTTTTATCCCTTTTTATTTCGATATTCCAAGAGATAGATAGCCACACTGGGGGTTTTCCGTCTTATCGAAATTCCGAACAAACGCCCTTAGTCCAACTTTGGGCGCTTCTGGACGCTACTAGGTGCGCCCAAACAAAAAGGTTGTCAAAATAGAAAGTTCATGAAATTTGATGTAGAATCCGAATCTGCAATAAAAAATGGGAATTTCCATTTGAAAAAACAAAGTTGGCATGCGTAGCCAGCATTTGTGCACATGCACGGCGCACGGAAATGTGATCGTTGAATTCTTTGTGAAAAACTAAGGGGACGTTACTTCGATGAGTTTTCGCTATCTCTTGAAATATCGAAATAAAAAGGGTGTATACGAAAAACACATGGAATACTTTCCGAATCTCTGCAAGTGAATTCCAATTAAGAGCATCCCTCATTGATGAATCACCGAAATCCCCAAATCTATTAACATCTTTAAAATAAATAAGTTTAAGCACTTTGTGTTGTACACTTTCAATAGCATCGGAGTGAGATTTATAGTAGGGATTCCGGGCCACTGTTGCGAACTCAAGGCGGCTCCTAACCAATTTAATAGCTAATAAATAGCTAATTAATGAATAAATAATTAATAAAAAATAAATAAATAGCTCATCAATTAATAAATAGCTGCTCAAACGACGAGCTGGACTTCGATTTCCCCCACATTCAACGTTTCGGTACGAAAGAAGGACGATGTCTTCACCAACTTTAGTTGAATCCCGTCAGTCAGAGCTTGCTATCGCTAAATCGTAGATGCCCTCGTACAATTTCTTGCAGTCGTCAGCGTCTGGACTCCCGAGGACTATCAGCACGTTCCGAGTGTCGTCCAGGGTCCCGAAAAAGGGTTTCAAGTTCATCGCCCTCGGAGCTAACAAAGGGCCGTAAACCCTCGGCATGCACTTAACTCGAGGAACTGGTTCCTCCGGCCTCCAGACTCTTTTTCGTTCCAGAGTAAATTTTCGGCGATGGCCTATGCAACGTATTAACTTTAGAGCTCCTCCGCCAGTAATCTTCAGTCCAACCGAGGTTTTTTTGTATTTTTTGCAGTTTCTTTTAAAGGCTCATTGTTTGAAACGATTTCAGACCGAAGCTCCTTCACTTGTTCTCAAGATCCACCAAATAGTTCCAAGAATGATCAGACCTGAGGTGCCCGAACTTCATCTTTTTTCCTCGTCGGTTTGGACTCTTCTGAATTGTGGAGAGGTTGAAGCACTTGGATATTGAAAGGTTTGCAAGTTATACAGTCGGTTTCACTAGGTACTTTATACTAGGGATGGGAAAATTATTTTTTTCATCGGGTCATACTTCTATCTACCCAAGGTGGATCTATCCACCTTTTACCAACCATACGTCCTCCTATCATCTATCATGGTTTGTTCGGACAGTGAAACTACAGACCTACTGCTCTGCTAACCACGGCCACATTTCTTCCCTCGGAAAGTCTCTTTTCCAAGGCAGGGAAAACAGTTTCTCCCTCACGTAACCAGCTCGGGGAAGCTGGTCTTGAAACTGATTTTCCTTCAGAGTGCTGAAGATAACATGTCGAGATTTTAGCATGGAATATGCTTTAGCCTTGAGCTAACTGGCAAAAAGAGTCACATTTTTCGAAGACGGCTATGTGTCACGAAATTTAGCAATGATTTCCACTTACAACTAAGTCACTACTATGGAACTTTATCTTCATCATTCGTGTTTGTAGAAAAATCGTTGCAAGGCTCGAAGGGCCAAGTATTTTAAGTGGTTTGTTTTTGTGGTAATTTTTCAAGGTGTTTTTTCGTTGTTATACCTACGTTATGGAATTTGTTTTAGCATATATTTTCACCCATTCATATATTCCCTAATCACATATTCCCTGGAAATACACTTTAAAACCAGCTATTTACGTCCATTCCAAGGCTCTATCTGGCATTCGATCATATTCATATTAATTTACAACCAAATCAAAACAAACCGCACAATGAAACTTCTTCTTCGTTGCGATTTTGCGGTTTTGTATAATTTTGCATTGCAGTCCTTGAACTAGAGAATTAAGAACCGAACCCAAAACACTAAAGCCAAAATAATAAATATACCTATAAAACACGGCCCTGGAGGCCAAGCCAAAAGGGTCCCCCCGAAATTCCGAAAAGCATTGAACATGTTTTTGCCGTGTTAGCATACAAATTAGCTATAGGAGCCACTCAGCTGATCCGTGGAAAAGGAGACTATATACCAAATTACCGCTTCATAGAGTGGATAACCTGGAAATTAGCTGTTGGAGCCACTAAGCTGAGTAAAGCGTTACTTTCAATTCGATTTGTAACCCTAGGGGAGCCATACTTTTGAGTGCTCATCCTAGACACTGAAGATCAGTACCAGTGGTCATTGATCTATTGATGTAGCTCCTGTAGTACCTAATCGCTATATTTCATGAACCTCCTAATGTTCGTTGTTAGCATGTGACCTTTACATGATTTTGCGAGAGTTCCCCACGAGGGAGTTGCCAGACTAATTTTCGTAATGCGATTTGATCTGTGGAGCAGTCTAATGGGGTAACTGCCTCAGTTAATCCCCCTCCTTTCCAAATTCCATTTTGCCCTGATATCCTTGGAATTATCAATCTGAATCATATCACTACAGCGGCAAACACAAAAAATTGAGAATCCGTTTGTTAATTTTCTGTTTTTCCGCACTCAAACTGGAATTTATCCATGAAATCGATAAAGAATCGCAAAGTTGACCATATCATTAGAAAGCTGATTAAATTTGCAAGTTTTCCTGAAGATATTTAGAAATATTCACTGAGATATTTAGAAATAATTTAAAGATGGTATTATTGGAGGAATTTATTAAATTTATGTTTTATATTGTTTACGTTAATTGTAAATATGTTTATGTGTAGATACATAATATGTATCATATATCATATGACAAATGATTGTAAGAGGAATCTTTAAATTATGTAGCCAGGGGGTGTGGAAGAGAGGGCCTCAAGGCCCTAACCTCCCCTGGTGGTAAAATGAAACAATCAATCAATCAATCAGCCGTTCTGACGTCATCGCGCGGTTTTTATGATCATGGTTATGTTTCTCTACCCATACAAAATAAGAGTAAACTAATTTTGACGAATGGTTCCCATTTTTACGTTTTTGAAACTTCAAGTGATAGAGAATCACAAGTGATTCTCTATCAATAAAAATTCTTTTAAAAAATCATGCGCAGACCCCATTTAGGTATGGAAGAGTTCTTTAGTCCTCTTTAAAAATTATGTGAAGAATTTGCTTCATATTTTCGTGATCTCTCGTTAGAATCGAAGAGTCTCGAAGTACAACAGAGGAAAACAAACCACAGTTCAATACCAGATAGAAGTAACTGATGTCTAAACGGAACACGGTATTATTCGCAACCTTCACCGCCCCCCAGCGATTCTTTCGGCCCCCAGGCAACACCGCCTCCCTTCACCATCACATCCACCATCGAAACCGCCCGATTTAAGACCGAGCCGCACCGTGTCAGCCCACTGACCCAAACAGCTCTTTTGCCGATGCCTCCTCAACAAGTTGTTTCCAAAGGGAAGTGACGAGGGTCCGACCGAGGTTTTCCCGCGATTTTTTTGGGACAATTTTCCCCGAAAGAAAAGAAAAAGATTCACCCCCCGAAACGGTTATCACTTTTGGGAAAAACGGCCAATATCTCAAGCAGACAAGACCTCAACACAGGAAAGAAACAGTATCGATTGTAGGAGCCCGACTGAGCGAACTATATAATATATATTATTATATATTATAGCAATGTACCTTTTTACCTACTACACATATTTTGCATTATTATTTTCAATGCACGTTTTCAAAGGAATATTAAATCCCGGCCGGTTTCACCAATAAACTATGAACTCGGTTTATTGGAAACTTAGTCCAACGTAACCGATGGATTGACCTCAATTTGAAAAGTTTTGGGTTTCACCAAGTTAAACGAGTTTCTAGGATCGGAGTTCACATGGAACTAAGATCAATGAAAAATAACTTTGAGCAGTTGTTGATCCACAGTTTGAACTCTGATTATGAAGGAAGTGCGATTATTCGATAGTTGGATGATTCGATAAGATGACAACGAGGTTAATATCGAGGGTGTCAGCTGTTTTGATGAACGCTGGAACGAGAAGACCAGCTATCCGTCTCTGTTTTTCCAGCTATCCATTTTCGACTCAAGTTGTTTCCAGTTGTTGTACTCGTAATCTAATCAAAGCGAAAGAGTGAACAGATCTTCACGAATTGAAAATCGAAGAAGAAAATTCAATACAAGCACCGCTCTGGTGACAGAAAAGTTAACGGTAATGAAGTGAACCGTGATTCCGGTGTTGAGGGCAATTAATTATCGATCTAGTTCCTATTATTTGACAATAAAGTTGTTTATTAGTTTGAATAAAGTGGCTTCATTTCAGTACCACCACATAACTTACTAGGGCATTATGAATAAGCATGGCCTCACATTTTTCATGACAGGAAACACAAAGTTTTGGAAGCCTATCCAATAATTGTCAGTAATGACAATTATTGTCATTACTGATGTATTAATTTACATTACTAAATTCTTGAAAACGGAATGCGGTCTTGAAAAAAGGCTGGGGTTTAGGTTTCTTATGAACCTTATTGCGATTTCGCAGAGTATTATTAATTGAATTAGAACATTATAGAAATCAGGAAAACATCCCTTATTTTTAAATCAATTACACAAAACTATTGATTTGTCATTCGCCCAAAGTAATTATCAATTAGCTGTGCTCGAGACATTGTTGAAAGGATAAGCGGGAGGGAAAAGGGAAGTTGAACCGACCGAAATCGTGTGTTCAACGCTGAACTCCCGTTTATCTGAACGTCAACCTGACGGACGATCTCCGTTCACGAGTTGAATCGCGATTTGAGCCGAGATCAACTCCTTCGTTTACGATCAACTTCTTCGTTTACCGAGGGGAGACCTGACCTGAAGGAGGTGATGGGCAGAGCTCGGTGGAAGGAGGTTCTTGCAGGACCTTCCACGGGAAGAAGAAGAAGGTACTTACTGCGAATGCATTTTTATTTTAAGTTAAGATTTCTGTATTTTATTTTGATTGTAATTTTGTAGACGCGAACTCTTGTGAAAAAAACATGTTTTACCTCAATAAAATCAATCTATCTACTTACTGCTTGTTATGAATTATTGCCGACGTCAGAGAACCGCACAAATAAAACCCCAAAACTCACGAGGACATACATATTCAAGCAGTTTACAAATCCTCTTACAGCTAGATTCCCAGTAATTAACGATTTGGCTTATAGGTGCGACTAAAGAACCGCACAAGTAAAACCCCAAAACCCCAATACTCACGAGGATATACATATTCAAGCAGTTTACAAATCCTCTTACAGCTAGATTCCCAGTAATTAACGATTTGGCCTATAGGTCACTATTTCCTATCCAGGCCTTAATATAATTGTACACCGAACAGTGATCGTAACATGATGGTACATCGTATTGATTACGCCACCCCCAGTGCAGGTGGTGAGAACGGAACGAGTTTGGTACCTCAGTATCCTAGTCTACAGATTCTAACGTGCCGAGTGAAATAATATTTCAAATATATATTGAAAACAACGAATTATTTTGTGATTTACGATATTGAAAACAACGAATTTGTTGTGTATTTTATATTATAAAATACACAACAAATTCGTTGTTTTCAATATCCCACAGGTACAAGCCGAACTACGCTTATATTCTTACGTCTTCGAACCAAAATAACTACACATTCACCGTTGTCCACTATAATGTATTGTAGTGCTATACAGGCGTCAGTATTCGTCGTAGTGAATAAATTATTTACGTAACTCATACTTTATTCACGCCGGTTAAAATACTTCGTCCGCGTAAAAGGGTTCTTCTCCCCAAAACGATAATATCCCCGTTGTGTAAGGTAGCTCGGAATAAGGGGCCGTTGCGCAAGACGACAGCTTCCGAGTCCGTCGGTTCACGACTATTTGCGGATCAAACCCTTTTTGACCTCAAAAAACGCTGAGGAAGCCCCAGTGAAATAAAGATAATAATAATTTCATTGTACAAGTTAACTCGCAAAAATAAAACAGGCGAGAGGAAACAGGGCGAATTATTTTTAGGTTGTTACGCGGAGAAATTGGATCTGGCGATCCTTACACGTTTCCGAGGGAGATCCGTGATGGAAAGTCGTTGGTATTTAGATATTTTTCGAGGTCAAATCGATAAGGTCTGAACCGGAGAATATTATATAATCCTTCGTTTTCTAGATTTATTTCTGAATCGTTAACGTGGAATTTCTGCGAATAGGTCGGAGGGATGAGAATAGGGTTTTCTTTTTGTTATTCCGCCCACTGAGGGAAGGTATAATTATTCAGTTGACATAGCCTGGTTTATCACGACGGAAATAACAAGGATAATAATACAGTGTCTATTTTTTATTGAATCTGAAGGCACTTGACAGGACTTGTCGGACAGATTTGTTGGAAATACGGACCGAGAGGCTTTCACGCCGAACAGGCATGTGTTGCGGGAGACTGTGGATGTTCCTTCGATGCTGCGGTTTTATTCTACTGTTTCGGGGGCTATTAATAATTCGGGGTTATTAATACTTTTGTATTTTTGAAATCACTCTTAAAGCTTAACTCGAATGTATTTACAACGAATCGTAGCTGTGGATTATGCCCTTTTCAGCCAATTCAGTTTGTTTGCCAATCCATCGATTGAAAAGTCCACTCAACAAAATACCTGGGGGTAACAATCGATGAGGACTTTGAATAAAAATTCCATGTAATACACTGGAGACCAAAAAAACCGGCGCAGTTGAATTGTTGTCGAAGAGTCAAGTTTAAATCGATAACAGTTGGGTTAGAGTCAATAGTAAGGTCAATAACAAGGTTAACAGAGATTACGTGCAGAGGTCCATCCCTGTTTTTCCTTAACTATCCCGTTTTTTCCTGTAATGCTCTTATGAATTCACGATAGAAACCTACAGGAAACCGTGAAACTGGTAGCTACACCAGAAGGCCGGCATCAGGGCGTCCAAGGGCGACGGATCCTGCTGCAAACCCAAGCAGCTCAGTCCAAGCGGCGTGATCTCCAGCAAATTGAAGACGAGCCGTTCGGTGTGCTGGGGTGAGTAGAGGACCTAAAGCACGGACTATGGAGTGAAGATTGACATCAGCAGGCTTCTGTAGGCTTCTATCGTGAATTCAAGAGAGCATTACAGGAAAAAACTCGATAGTTAAGGAAAAACAGGGATGGACCTCTGCACGTAATCTCTGTTAACCTTGTTATTGACCTTACTATTGACTCAAACCCAACTGTAATCGATTTAAACTTGACTCTTCGACAACAATTCAACTGCGCCGGTTTTTTTGGTCTCCAGTGTACATGTGTGTACATTGGAAGTGTACAAATTGTCGTCTGGTTGCAAAACTGGCCAACTCCTCAATTTCCGGAAATCGCTGTTTAAATTGTATTAAGTCCTTTACTAACATTCCCATCCATTGGCCTCAACTGTTAGTGCTGCCGTCCTTAGCAAGAAGGGCGTGTCTCCGAAAATCAAGATTTTCAGTACAACCGATATTAGTTTTTCAAGTTTCGCGTCCAGTCAATTATACTTTTGACACCTTTTGAGATGCGGCTTTCTTGCTTAGTAGAGAAAGGTAGTCGGCATGATATACGCCGACATACGACATACGTACGCCTAATCGGCTTAGGATTTCAAGAAATTTCAGAGATACGCCCTTTTTCACTAGCGTTTTTTTGTACCTTCTGGTACCCGTAGGTACCTACATGAACGAGGTACCATCAGATGCAGAACACTCCAAAGATTCTAGATATATCTGCAATATATGCAAAAACCCGAAAATCGCCAAAATCGGAGTGCTAAGGACGGCAGAGTGGGCCTCACTCAGATCGTGGATCTCTACCTTCTTCTTTTTCTTAGATGATTTGGCTTCAGCCATGGATTCTTGATTCAAAGTAACCATCAAAGGTAGGTAGCATGGAAGAAGGAATTCTTCCATGGGTAGGTAGGTAGCTGTAGGTAATTTTCAATTGAATGTTTTACTTTCGATTAAATATTTTGTTATTCGTAATAAATTCTTTCATCATTCAACGTCTACCTACAATCTTCATTTCTTGTGAGGAAGTGCAAACAAATCTTCGATCATCTTTCATCGTCTCCATCTGATGTGCCCGAAAACCGAGTGCCATTTCGAGTACAGCCACCAGACGCAGTCTCGCCAACTCCAGCTCGAAGAAGACTTCTTAGTGTCTGTAGGTATGTATAGCTCTTGAGAAATGAAGTCTACACAACCCCGATGTCATCCACATACAAGAGCACTGATCTTGCACGGCTTTAGCCTTTCTCTCCAGAATACCCCTGCAAAGTACCTATACCAAGTGTGCTACCGAAGCTGATCTAGCTCCATTACCCCGTATGATTCTTCTATATACCCCACAAATAACACATTTCGTTTAGACTTGAAATATTCTTTGTTAGAAGTCCTTCCCGTCATTGGAATATTTTTAACAACCAATCTTGGATACCTACTCCAATTATAATTATTTGAGTCCTTTTAATGGTGCGCGAAGAAGGTACAATGCCCACCCACAAGGCTGACGTTTTCTTGTTCTCGTATTTTCTTATATCTCTTATTTTCTCGTATCTTATCTTTAGACTAAAATCGTTAAATCAGGTGTTGGCAGTTTAGAATCAACTAAAATCCGTAAAACGAACCTCGTCATACGACGGCCCTCGGAGCGAGGGGAAAAAGCGGGATGCGGCCTTCTAATTTTACTTAATTTGTCAAAAGGGAGCGATAGTGAAGGGCGAAGGGAAATAAATGGGAATTTGGTAGCTGAACGGGAGCAGGGCGGCACGTGGCGGATAGCAAAAGTCCTTGGGAGAGGAGAAAAGAGATGTTTAACGAGAGAATGTGTAAGATGACGGTGAGAGGGCGGAGAGGGAACGAAAAATGATGAAGATAAATAGAGGGGATCCCGAACAAAGCGGAGAGCAATGTTGCCACTAGACACCGTTGAAATATCCGTACTTGTTCATAAGGGCCATCGTGAAGAGTTACGTAAACAAAACCATACACAAAAAAATGCACATTAGAGTGGGCACGCCTGTGATTTCTTGGGTCATTCATTCAGTCTGTTCTTTCAAGGATCGCAGGAAGGTAAAAAATATATAACAAAATATGTCATTCATATATTGATGTCAACACGAAAACGATGGAGTAATAAACATTTATTTCCAATAACTAATATATTTGAAAGTGTTTTAAACAGCTGATCCAAGAGAAGTGCTTTTGTCGAAAAACATGTTAGGTCATTGAAATAATAGAGCAAGGGGAATCGCGGTAAACCTACAAAGTTCTGGATATAACTTTGGTGTGACAAGCACATGGATAATGATATATTACGTGACAAGAGTGATGTAATGAGTGAACGAGTAAAGAGTGGACGTAATTATTTGTTCTAAGACACATTCACCGTCGTTGCAGGTCGTGTAAGACACTAAAAGTTGTGTTTCGATGGGTGGAAGCAAACTTTTTAGAAAAAACTGCTCTCCTGGAAAATCGCTCTTTTCCAACCAGATATCTGTTTTCCGTCACAGCAGAAAGGTTCATTTTTTCCTGATAAAGAGTCGGATGGCTTGACGAAATGAGGCTGAGCTTAGATATTAGGGATTCTGAATAAATAGTATTTAGGGCCAAAAAACCTCTTCCTGAACCTATGATTAACCCTCTAACGTCCATAGGGTCCCCCATGAACAATGTTTCTTCCCATTCTTTGTTTTGGGCCAATTAGACCCAGATTTGATGGAAAATAGCTCATACAGGGTAATTCATTCGATTTATCGATAGTTATGATGGTATCATCTGTAGGTGTCACTGATCATTTCACTACTCTCACCTGTGCAGGTCATTTCTACTCAACTCAACTTTTTTCCCTCTAGCTGCAATTAGTACTTTGATTTTGTTCTCATTTTTGTTCTCCATTAGCACTTTTTGCCTTTGTTTGTTGATAATATTATGCTCTATTACGATGTATGTGTTTATGAGTAGGATGAACTTCTCAGTACCTCTAAATGTTCGTACTCTACTTGTAGTGTCGATGAAAGTGAAAGTTTTGATGGTAGTGCCGGGATTTAGGAGATGACCACATGTCATCCAACTGGCTGTGAAATAAAATATATGTTTTCGTGTATGTGAAATCTTATGGGAGTTAGGTTTAGGTAAAAGGTTTTCCTGGGAGCTGTTTCCTGAAACGACCATCCAAGTCTCTGGATTCTTCCAAGTTAATGCCATAGAGATGTTTTTGCAGCAATTTTTCATTACACCTTCCATTACATAATCATATTATATTATGTAATGGAAGGTGTAATGAAAAATTGATGCAAAAACAATTTTGACCTTTTTTTGTCCGTAGACCAGTGAAGAACTCTTTAAGATCCATAGGTGGCATTTGGATCGCGTACCTCCAGGTTATGTGGGACTCAAACCTCACTAAAACCTCACCTACCTTTCCCGTGTTGGACCTCAGCCTGGAACTGTTTAACACATTACTTCGGGCTGAGTCCTCTCAGCATCTCAGCGCCTTCTCCACATATTCTGATGTGAGGGTCCAATGCTGCTCACTCTGCAACATTTTGGCAAATAATAGTTCTGGTGACATGCTGAGAGACGTGATGCCCACTGGGCATTGCCCAGTGCTTCTGTGAGCCAGCTCCTTTTTTCTGCCCATTTCGCGCATCAGAAGAACGTGTGGAACGCATCATCCTCCACATCCCGACAGCTGCAGCAGCTGCCACTTTCTCATTCTGTACAAGTAGGCGTAGAAAAGTCCAAGTCCTGAGAAGAACTGAGTCAGGAAATAGTTCACTTCTCCACCTCCCCTTTGCATCCACACCTGGATTTCAGGAACCAACCGAGCAGTCCATCGCCCTCTCAACTCACCCGTCCACATTTCCTGCCATCTTGTCTTTGTGCGTTTTCTTTCCTCCCTAGAGACGCTTCGTCTTTCCGCTAGTACACCCGCTTCCTTTCTGCAGCCAGCAGTGGTTTGGGTAACACACTAGCCAGGACGAGCATGGCTGGTTCTGATATTATACTGAAAGCGCATGCAATCCGCAGTGCTCCCCTACGCTGTACAGCTATCATGTGCCTCGTGTAGCATGCAACGATCAGAGCATCTGCACAAACCCCATACAGCGGAATTGATATCATCAGGCGCCGTACCACCGATATCATCAGGCGCCGTTGACCATGTTGACCACATTCACCTCACCCTATCAACACATACTTTTCCCTGTGTTTGGCAACCCTGTGACGATGGAGGACATGAAGAGGAGTTGAAACCAAAAGAGGGCACAAAAGGAGGTCTGCTGTTTTTTTTTTTTTGTTTTTTTTTTTTTAAATATAATTTCCAAGTATCTGGCTGCCTTGACTTATGACAGGAATCAATGGGAGGTACTTGGGAGAAATGGCTGCAAAAACCATGTTGACCAAGTGAATCCTCCACATTCACCTCACCAAATCAACACGTACTTTTCCGTCTGTTCGGCACCCCTGCGACGATACCGTAAAGGACAAAGAAGGACGTGAAGGGGAGACGAAACCAAAAGAGTGTTTTTTTCTTCTTCTTCTTCTTTTCCTTTTTCCGAAAAGGGAAAGTCAGTGCTGGAATCAACAACACTCTCCGCCTCCACGGCCCCCGCCCGTCTCCCGGTGATAAATCAATAAAATCTCGAAAGGTTCGTCAAAGGTTAGACGTAGCCCTTCCCTCCTCTTCCTCTTCACCGCTCATTCATCACTTTCCACCTCCCACCAGATTTCGCTTCTTTTTTTTCTGACCCTCCAAAATCCCTTTTTCCGTGACAGCCCTTTAATGAATTAATACCCGCCCCCCACCACCGCCCCCATCGCCGCCCCGCCACTTATAACGCTAATTCACTAGATATGTGAAGCCTTCATCTTTTTTGTTTTCGGTTTTTCTCTTTAGCTTGTTCTTCCGGTCTTTTCTCTTTCCCGGTGATTTTTCAAAACCTCTTTTTTTTGCCCTCCTCCTCCTCGCCCTCCTTGTACTCTAATTCACCTGATCTCCATCAAACCATTTCCTTCTTTTTTATCGTCCGAGTTACTTGTCCATCGAGTGGCTTCATTTTGATTAATGTCGCGTTCATCCTAGAAAAACGCTGCACATTTTTCCCACAACAATTTATTATCTTCTGTGTATATCACTGTTCTGTACACAATACTTAGCCCAGTGACTCTCTCAGCCTCCGTGAGTCCTCGGACACGAAAAGTAACTCAAAACAAGAAACTTGACAACACGAAACCACTCTTGCTCACAAGTTAAAATTGTTTCGTGTGATTGAAAGATCATCTGTTTTGTGTGTCACTGAAAAGCTAATTGATTTAATTTGTAAAATCCACGTTCTTGCTTAAGTTATTATACTATTGCTCATTTAAACTCCGCTATTGCTCTTCCTGATTTGATATATCAGATTCTTCACTTATCCAAAAGGTTATGGGCCCAGCGATACTACCACTGCATCCAGTGAATTAAAATAAAATACCAAAAACGCAAATTTTTGACAATTTGGCGCTCGGACAGTTTTCGCATAACACCGTTCAATTATGTCAATATCTCTTCCATTGTGTGTGGACAGTTGTTTCTCCTTCAAGTGATTATTACGATGAAATAACTTTTCTCTCTGAAAGTCTACGTTTCTTGAGGGTGTGATAAAACTTGAAACATACCTTGTACATGGTAAATGATCCATGGAAACTTACTCCTGTCCAATCTATCAATAAATTTCAGATCTTGGAAAATGCCTCTTACTTATTAAGTAAGAGGCATTTTCCAAGACTTAAAATCGAATACGTGATCTCTCATAGGGATTTTCTTTATTTCTAATACAACATTGAAATTCCTCTAATGAGGTTTGGTTCTATTTCGAAATCCTATCCTCTGAAATGTGCAAAACCGTTGATAAAAAGAACAATTTGGTTTTCAAGATCTGCCCTTGAATAGTATAAGTTGAAGAAAAAAAAAAATGAAATGTATCAGTAAGAACTCGTAAGGGCAGTTTTTCGATCACAAGCCAAAATTATATCTTAAACGAGCAAACCCATGTTTTTATAACCGAGGCTACCGAAAAATGTTCGATATTTTATGTGCAATTATGTTTTCTGCTTCTTCTGAAAAGGTTTTTTTTCACTTATGAGGTATCCCACAATTTTCACTGTGTTCATTTATATATCTTTTAATTTGTTTAAACATCAGTTACGGTAGCTTTTAGTATCAACGCTTTGTATGATTTTGCACATTCCGATGTCTCCTGAATATTAAATACTTGTTCCTGTCAACGGAGAGGTACAACCTTTCCACAACCTATTTGTGTATCTGAAGAATGTGTGGTGCAACTCATATTCTACATCCCGGCGGTTGCAGTTCCCAATCTGCAATAGTTAGCATAGAACAGTCTATATCCTGAGAAGATCTGAGTGATGCTGTATGTGCAGTATGCCAGGATGCATGTGTCTGAATGCCAGGAACCGACCAGGCAGTTCATCTACTTCTCATTTCACCCTTCAACAGCTCCTGACATTTTGTCATTGTCCATTCCCTCTCTTCTCTGGAATGGCTGGATCTTTTTCCTTTTTCTCTTCTTTCGTCAATCCGTTTCCTTCCTTCCGCCAGCAGCTGTTTGGGTATAACGTCAACCAGGACGAGTGTTGCTCGTTCTAATACTGCCCTGCAGGCGGATCCAATACGTGCAAATAGGGTAAAAATATGGACCGAAAATGGGGGGTCCTAGATGCCCCGATGTTGGAGGGAGTGAAGCGGAGTTGATCAACAGATAAAAACTGCCTCCGATAGTGCGCGTTAATATGCTAAAAATCACGAGCGATTGTCACTTATTCTTCACATATTTGACAACTCACGAATCAAAACCTCTCGCCTGTTTTAAGGGCTACAAACAAACTCTATCCGATTCCTGCATAGCGGCCATTATACTCAAGGCATTTGAAGTTGACGAAGATAAAGCAGACCCTTATCTACCACCTCCCAAATTTCAGCCCTTTACGAGCCCTTGAAGGGCAAAGTCACCCAACTCGTGCTACACTTCACGTGTACAATAGGTACAACACGTTTAGGCGAATTGAAACTAATCCGCTCGTTCGTCGCACAATTTGAAGTGTGACCAGAATCGAAATCCATCATCAATTACGGAATAATGACCAGATTATTATCCGACGAGGGCAACTATTATAATAGGGCGGCACTAATCGGATGATGATCGCCTGCGATAAATGGGTTTTGACGGGGTCGGGCGAGTCAGTTGATACTCGCTAAGGGCCTAGGTAATTGAAATCGCCTATGAATCCCCGCTATGAACATCGCCGTGTAAACCGCCGGCAGTATGAAAACGGGAGTCAAAATGTTAATTATCACAACGGGATCCTCTTCGCTTCGGTAGTTTCATCTCTCGTTTGTTGATTTTACCCGTCCGTTTCGGGGGGGATAAACAGCGATAGTTGAGGGGTGTTCAATGATAGTTTAGTCGGTAATCACGTCGAGATAATCGCTGTATCATGTTATTGTTGGTCAACAACGGTCTCATCGTGCGAAGTTCCGTCACCTCGATATCGTCACTGTCGAACGTTAAAACGTCTGCCAAGTCGGTGGGCAGTGTTGCTTATACAATTAATTACATCGTGCATAAATGGAATTAAGTTTTGATCGCCTCCAATCTTAATCAATATTTGAACTCGAGGGACAAAATTTAATCGATGAATATTGACTACACCTGATAACGATGTAAATTTGCTTACGTAATATGTTGCACCTTCAGTTCGACAGGGCCACAACTTTCCTAAGATTTTCAGGACAAGCGTTTGAAGGGTTAGAACGTGGAGAAAAAATTGAAAATATACATTTGGAACGGGTAAGTTCTGAACGCTTTTAGTTTTTCTATCTTTCTACATAGGTCTAGAACCATATTTTCAATTTTTTCCCCAAGCTTCTTGTAAAGTTTTCAAGACGAGCGTTTGAAGGACGGAACGTGAAAATCTTATGAAAAAAACTACAGTCATGCAGCATGGCTATAAGAGCGAATTTTCGAAGAAATAATGGGTTTTATGTAAAATGTCGCCATTAAAGAAAATGATGTCCATGAAGAACATCTCAACTATCAATCAAGTTTCTTCATCTTCAACGTGCTCCAGTTTGGGAGCGGAATAAGATATAGCAATTCTGACTTCCCATTCTTATTCAGCGTGTAAGAACCTTTAAAATGAGGTGTCACTTGTCAGACTTTCATTTTTAGAGTGACACCCCCCCCCCCGTCCCAGCTTTTGGCTACTTCAACTCTTAACACGACGGTGAAGTCAAAATAGCGATATCTCATTCCGTTATCAGATTAGAGCAGACTTAACATGATGATCAAGTAACAACCACGTTTCTTCATCTTCAAAGTTCTCCAGTTTGAGGATGAAATGAGATATCGCAATTGTGATTTCACCATCGTGTTTAGCATTTAAAAAAAACCTTCAAAATGAGGTCTCACTTGTTAGGATGTGTCATTTTGGGAATTTATGAGGAATTTCCCCCTCCCCTGTGGAACTGGTGGTGATATATTATATCAGCCGCACCATCATCTCGTAATTTCTGTCAACTTCACCACTTCACATCCAAAATTTACGTTTTCTATGTCCATTATTCTTTAACCTTCTCTAATAACTCAAATTTAACTCGTAATTGTGTATAATTTAGCTATAACCACATCTTTATGTATTTGCATTTTTGATCTAACAGTTGACACTCACTTATCTTGGTATGATCGTATCTTAAGATGGTTTGATCGTCACCACTGATGTTATACTGATATTATCATCAGTAGTGACAATCAAACCATCCTGTCCTTCTACAGAATATATCTTATCTTAGTATGATCTTATCTTAAGATGGTTTGATTGTCACCACTGATGGTAATATCATCCTGTCCTTCTACAGATTCCATGTACGGAATACGGTGAAAAATGTGCTTTGAGTGTAGTCTGTTGGAAATGCTTTGAGCCCTACAGTTGTTACTGTCATGAGATTGCTGTTGGTACTTGCTTCAGTTTGTGGTGACACGTTTCCAACCTTGTACCACCTTTTTTTCCACAGAATTCCACTACAGAAATAATTTTGAATAAGCCGCGAGCGCTATGTCAGATTTCGCTCTCTTGTCCTTTCTTTCCCAATCCTCAGTGTTCGCTATCTGCAGCCCCTTCAATAGAAACTGCCTTCTTGATTGTTCCATCTGAATATTCCAATACTTCTTTCCGAACCAGAAGAGCCTCCGTGTGCATTATCCATGTCTCGAAGTTATGTCTTCCGAGGGGAACGACTTTCACGTCGATGCCATGGTCTCCTGAACACTTGCGTGCGGGACCCATAACCTGTTGCAAAGCGCTTCCTACACGCAATAATGCTTGTTGGTTTATCTACGATTGGGAATAATATCAAATGACCAAACCCGGTTGACAGAACATAACATAAAACACAAACGGTGGGTACAGCTTTCGTACAAGTACGCAACCACGAGGGACATTTTATGTCTTTGCAGAAACTTATATGAAGTTTGCATTCGTGTTGACAATATAAATTATTGAGAATGAACTGTGTGTAAACAATTATTTAAACAATCACGCTCATACCGCAGCTTGTCGGCCACGCACTCCGCAGTGGTTAACGTAATATGGTTAGGTAAATCGAGAGCTATCCAACGAGTGGTGAACGATTTTTGTACGATGATTACTGGCGAAGATAAAGTTCCGTAGCAACGAATCGGTTGTAAGCGAAAATCATCAGAAACTCCGTTACATGTCCCGCGTTTCATGCCCGCGTTACATTCCCGCGTTACATTTTCGAGTTTATGTAGCAAAGTAAAGACATAAAATGTCAAAATAATATTTAGTGTTATTATCATCTTATGGATACCATGAAGTTCAAAAGGTGTAAAACTGGAGGAATTATAGCTATAACCGAAATTTATGTAGACCGAAACTTGATACTCCAGTAGAAGGACCACAACAGGCATTTCAAATGGAGACGAAGCTGGCGAAATCTGCCGAAGAAGAATTTCAGTTTATTTTACCTAAATTTCAAATTATTTGCTAGTTTGCCACGGTTGTAGATGTACGAAGTACCCAACTGTGGCACATGATTTTTTATTCTTTTTTACGCTGAATCACGTGGTGAAGTCCGTTCTCTGATTTTCATGCATTTCGATCAAATTTTCAACGAAAAATCAACTTTTTAAAAGGAAAAATGCATTTTTTGAGGGGCATAACCAGCGTGTCTACTTGGAAACCTCATTCCAAGATAATGGGTCTTCCATTGGATATTTTCGTCTACGAGAAATTAGAGATTGAGGAGAAGGTAAACAGTCATCTCTTTAGAGCATGGCTCTTTAGAACATCTTGTGATGACGTGTCCTTTGTTTTATACAGAGAGAGACAAACTGTTGAACACAATCACACCAGAATTGAACCTCCCCATTAACTACACATCCTTCTTAGCTACAAATAACATTAGAATATATAAAGCCATATATGAATATATTGAAGAAATTAATGTACCTATATGTTTGAGAAGCTGAATTAATTTCATTAAAATAAATAGATATGTTTTGATACGAATGAATATAATGAATAAAATATATAATATAATATTATTAGGTATATACTAAAGCTGATATAATTTGGCTGATATAATGTGGCTGTAAAACATGTGTTAATGCCAATAAAAATAATTAAGGAAAAAATAACAGTCATCTGCTCTCTGTTTGTACCGGCCGAACTCCTGGTAGGGACAAAAGGTCGCGTAAGCTTCAGTAATATACTGAAGAGGTTTCCAAATAGGGGTACAAGTTCTGAGAACTTAGGCTTCCGTCGACAAGACTACTTAGTAGGTATACATTTTCTTTATTTCTTTATAAATAATTATTGCCGTGTTTTATCTTGTATCATTTTGTGTCAAATAAAATCTTGAATCTTGAATCTTAAG
This sequence comes from Stenodema calcarata, assembly GCA_963920205.1. Classification (NCBI taxonomy): domain Eukaryota; kingdom Metazoa; phylum Arthropoda; class Insecta; order Hemiptera; family Miridae; genus Stenodema; species Stenodema calcarata. The sequence goes on along the minus strand of OY986053.1, from coordinate 30,624,177 downwards.
TAGACACGCTGGTTTTGCCCTTAAAAAATGCATTTTTCCTTTTAGAAAGTTGATTTTTCGTTGAACATTTGATCGAAATGCATGAAAATCAGAGAACGGACTTTACCACGTGATACAGTTCGTTTTATCGTACCTACTATCTAGTAGGTATGTTGCCATTTGTATATCTCGAGTTATTATACCTACTTGGTGAATTTTATTGTGATTAAGTCATCTGTGAGGCTGATAAAGTTCGTGTGTGAGAAAAACTCAAAACCCATGAAAAAATAGAAAAAAATAATATCTAATTTTCACAAAGGAAAATACAAATCCAACTAGGTACCTGATTTATTCCTAATTTGTATGTTATAATTTCGTTCATTTATGTTGGTTGAAATAAATGTTTTTCCTGAAAAAAGTCTTTATATAACCGAAATCCTGAACTAATTTTATTGTACGTGTTGTCGTCGAACATTCGGTGACAAATAGGCAGTTACAAGTCGTTTCGGGAATCATCGGTGATCTTCGGATGGAAGGGGGCAATGATGACGGCGAGGGCCGTGAGAGGGGGATTTCCCAAGGAAGAGCGTGTGAGGGAGGATGAGGGGGATGAAGAAGGGGAGGGGGAGGATGAAGAAGGGGAGGAGGAGGATGAAGAAAACGGGGAGGAGGGACAGGAGTAATTCCGCAAAAGCTGTACAATGTAAATCTCGCAAGTGGTGCCCCATTTTATTGATCTACGCCCGCCCCTCATCCCCCGCACCGCCCTTCCCTATCCCCCTCCTCCCCCCCCCTTCTACCTACCGACTCTCAATGCCAGTTCTCGAGGTTTGTTTTAAAATGAATTTTCGGGTGATGGAGGGCGAAAGAAGGGAGATGTGAAGGGGGGGAGGAGGGAGGGGGAAACACCCTCTTTCCACTCTTTTGCCAGCCTCCCCCCCCTCCCGAACCCACTCACACTCTCACACTCATCATACCATCACCCGGTGGGTTTTTTGGGGGTGAACCCATACGGGAGGTGGGGAGGGGGGTGGCGGTGGCGGAGTTCAACTCCCGCTTCCCTCTATTTTTCCCATCCCTCGCGTGGCACTGCGTAGGTGACTAATTAATCTCATACTCCCCTCCCCCTCCCCCCACCACCCCCTTACGAACCTACCAGTGTTTTCCCCCTAGAAACTCCCCCTCACCGCCCCCCTCGCCACCCCTCGAATCCTGTTTTTACACGTGGAGGTCGACAGTCGTTTCCCCCCTCCCCCACCACGTGTACCGCCCCTCGGGACTTATCAACCGGATCGAGTTCCCTCGAACATGGAAATGTTTTTCCCGTTCCCGAATTCCGTTCCTTGTCATTTTCTGTTTTCGACTGCTACAAATTCGTTAATCTAATCGCACCTGTTACGAGACCTCGACCCGTTCACGTTCTCAAAACGAAATTGGGTGGTTTTTTTTCTTCCATTCAAATCCGGAACAACATTCGCCCATAACACTCATTCGACTCGTCATTCACGTGGTTTTTCGTCCGAGTTTCCAAACCGCAACTGCTGACCTCTAAACGAGTAGTCGATGGGAAATCGAAGGAAAATATCGATATTTATATCAGTGCCCTAATATCGATAACAATAATAAAACTGTATAAATTATACATTCTGTATAATTTATCGACATTCGATAATATCGAATTATCGATATTGAAAATTGAAAAGGAGTGGGAAAGTTATCGGTGGGAAGGTCATATTGTTATTTGTTTACAGTGGCGGATCTTGACTGCGGCAAGGGTTGAAGTCAGAATTGCGATATCTCTTTCCGTTATCAGATTAGAGCAGACTTAACATGAAGAATATATCAAGGTTCAACCACGTTTCTTCATCTTCCAGTTTCCTCCAGTTTGAGAACGGAATGAGATATCGCAATTCTGACTTCACCATCGAGTTCGGCATACATAAACCTTTAAAATGAGGTCATATTCACTAGTCAGACTGTTTCATTTTGGGAATTTATGGGTAATATTTGCCCCTAAAACTCCCCTAAACCCACCTTAGAGTGGCCCGATTCTGCTCATCCACGAATTTATTCTTTTGATTCGATGAGGCAGATGTTTTGAAAATTTGGAAAATTTCATATCTCGAAAAATTCATATGGAACGGTTTAGTTTTTAGTTCAAATTTAGAGTCTATTTTTTAGAACTTTTTAAGACCAGCCGTTCGTTCACAATGAGGGCTCTAAGCTATATAGGAGGAGCATATCAAAAGCTGTCAACATGAGGGTGAATCTCGCGGCACCCTCTCAGGTCTATGTTCATACTGGCCCAGCTGATTCGAACAGCACTTGGTTTTCAGATTTCGAAATTAACGTTTTTTTGAACCCGGGGGTACCTATCAGTGCGGGCACCTACCTCGAGGGGGGGGGGGGGGGCTCTAGATATTCCGATTATAATCTATGGGTTCAAATGAAAGCTGTTGACGAGGTGATTTAAAATATTAATTTTTTATGAACCCGTGAGTACCCATTCACCCAGAAGTGGTCTAGACTCCTAGACTCCCCCTCCCACCCCCTCCCCCCTCAAGGAAGGGGGTACCTAGAGTACTTTACGACCCATTCTGATACCTAACTAATTTACATACAAAATTGGCGTACTTTAAATAATGATAGGTAATCAATCTACCATTTAGTGATCTAGACAGAAGGGTAATCTGCACAAAGAAGATAGGTAATAAACCAATGTGTCAAGAATTTGCGGAGTTTTTAAATCAGCTCACCTGACCTCCTAACCCTACTTCAGCAGGAGCGATAAGAACGCATATTTTACAAATCCTCCATACAATTGTGTACCCTTGAATAAAATTCGCCTCTTGGCCGTCTCTCGTGTGAAATGACGGCTGTGCCCTTGCAGTATTAATCGTCTCCGGGCTAGCAATTATTTTCAATAAATTACCTACATTTTGTTTTCATTGGTTATATGAAATATACACTAGGTTTTAACATTGGATGTTGTCTGTAATCCTCAGGTTATCTGTTTGTTTATTTCAAACTCCTATAAATTACACATTACATTTTTTATGTTCTCAGAAATTTCCCATTTTATCCAATGTAAGTTTAGACCCGATAGGGGAGGGGTGGGGGGGCTATAGCCCCCCCCCCCCATAGATCCGCCCGTTTGTTTCCATGTTAATAACATAATATCGTCCCTTAAGATTCCACAAGGTCTAACTCACTTTTCCCAACTTCAAAACGGATTTTCCAACGTACTGTTGAAATTTCCATGGTTTTCGTCACGGGTTTGGGGAGAAATTTATTTCAAACATTTATAACCTTAAGAATGCTCACTCTTCCACATTCATCACAGGCATGTTAGAAGAAATAGCTCCATACTTAAGTACCTATAATTACCCAATAAGTTTAAGTTCGCCCATATTTGAACGATATGTTCCAAACATTACCTACATTTTACATTTACATTTTACATTTGTTTCTTCGAAAATTCGCTCTTATAGCCTAACCTGATATGAAACTATTGAAAATTTCATGGTGAACTTTGTGTTTCAATGTCCGCAATCACGAGAGGCGCAACGTGGTTTGCTCACGTTCCGATTATCGTCGTATAACGAAATTTCACTCCCCGCGTCACGTCGGACGTCTGAACACGGAAATGTATTTAAGCCGAATTCGCCCTCCGACTTGCACAAAACCCGTAACCGTCAAAAACATTTGCTCGTACGATACGTTACGCTACGTTGAAAACGTACGGCGGCAAATACTTCATCCGTCGTTTCAACCCTCGACTGTGTCACTATCTGATACGTTCGTTTGGTTGGTTTGGTAACGGAGTTACGTTTAGTAACTTACAAATTTCACTGAACTTACTACACTGAACTTCAGGCTCCGTTTCAATACTTTGCCATTTGTTTTCACCACTCAGCGTAATATGACCACGTAGCACTGCAAATACTGATTTCTAGCCCCTTCAAAGAGGCCAGTTGATGGACTGCAACACCTCATCACGTTGCATGCCAATTAGAGGACTGTAGAGGGAAAAGGGGCATTTGGCACAGGGACCAACACGGGACGGGGAATACTAACCCGCGTGACACAAGCTTTTGAAGGGGCAAACCTCCTACTTCTGAGGATCCTAGGTTAAGTAATCCATCCTGACCTGTGGGTTTTCCACTTTTCCTGCGGCATAACCCTTAATTGTACAATGTCATATTAGTTATAACCCCTGACGTTTTAAAACAAATAAGGCCTTTGGCCGGTGTTGATGTAATAACTCCATGACCCAATACTTGTTGTACATAAATTCTGTCAATAAACGTTCTGTATTCTGTACTTCTGAGGTTGTCAGTTACTGACAGCTACTGTAGGGATGTACCTATCGAAAATATTGATACAACCCCGACAAGTAGAAAGTTTTTTCTTTCTTTATATCAACGCGCATAATAATAATAATTATCTACTCGATTACTTCACACACGGAAAACTCCCGTTCGTAGCCTCCGCCATTACAGTGCTGCTCTCGAGGACAAAATGCGCAAGCTCCAAATACCTCTGGTTCCCATGGCAACCTTGTCAAGCGCGAATTTCAAACCTCATTTCGTATTCCAAAACTCATATTATCCGCCGAATTACGAACTCGGACAATCCTGACAATAGCTTCGCTCTCAAAGCACTGACCCGTGATTTTTAATCATGACAAACGGAATATGAATCGCAGCAAAAATAGCAGTCGGTTGTATGATTTTTTTTTTGTTCACGCCACATCATCGGAATGGCAAAACGAAATGAGGGTTTTTTACCTTTAAACCACAAACAAAGATCTTCCTCACACCTTCTGCAGTCCTTATGCGGAGCCCAGGCTTTGTCTTGATCCCCAATTTTGAGTTCGAAATATGCGAAATATACCTTCTTCACGAAATCACTGATGTTTCTCCGTTGTGCTCTAACAGTGTATTCATCACAAATGAAACAGAAATGGTCAGGAGACTAGGTAGGTATTCAAGTTTCAATGCAGATCACAGAATGAGCAGGACTGATAGAACCACAAAAATCTTCAACGTTTCTTGCAAGTTCAATCATGATCAATCTGTAAAAGCTGTACGTCCTCTTTCACCGCTCCTAATATCCACTAGAACATGTTGGAACGTGTGAAAGTGAAAAGACCTATGCCATTCACAAAATAGACTACTTGGCATCAAACACCAAATTCAGGTTTAACGCCGAATAACACTACAAGCTAACACTCAGATCTCATGCAGTTTTTTTGGTCGCAGACCTGTGTAATTATTCAACTTTGTCAAAGGTTATAGGTAATTCTCCTGCAGCTAATTCCTCTGTTATTCACTCTTTGAAGCTGTAATTTGGTTTGTAGCCTCCTTAGGACTTTAACTTGACGTTGCCCAGCCCCCAGTGAGTGGCTCCTAAAGCTAATTTCTATGCTATTCACAGTTTACTGATTTGCTTTGCTATTTTTCAACGTTTTTGAGAAAACTTTTCAACGTTTTCATAATTTTCTATCATTTTCTATCATTTCTTAGATACCTACATGAAGTTTTGTTGTTCACTACTGGTGAATCTAATCTTGGCATAGTGGAAAACATTGAATTTAAAGATGTTACCTAGTTCCATTTAATTGGTTAATAATCATATTTACCTACATGATGAAACAATAATAAAAAACTGGAAAAATTCACCTAGACTATTTAAAAAATTTAAAAATGTTTTTCACTAGTCTGAAAATCAGGAATTTCCTCAATGGTCTTTCATGTGTCCGCCTTTGGTGCTTTTCCCTTATGTTCATTTGTAATCATCTTATTGATTGCCTCCCCACATTAGCCTACCAGGCAATATTGTGAATAATCTGACTGATTGATTGATCTCATTGATATTATATTACGTTGCCGTTGGTATTTCGACGTGAACCACAACAAAATCTGTATATATTTCAATAGCGGAACTCAAAGTGGCGTCCGTGTGTGAAGTGATTTGTAGAAGTGATTTGTAAAACTTCTCACCGTTGGGATCCGCACAGAGTGGAAAACTAAGACTGGGAACAGACAACCAGCGGACTCGACGCGGTTCGTACGTCGTCGCCTGTTACAGTAGAGTTGGCCCTTATTTCAGTCTATCGAGCATGTTTAATACTCTTCCGACGGCGGTGACGGCGAGGGCGCCTTCAGATTCGCTCAAAGGAACCAACGAGGAACCGACGGACGAGAAAATCAGACCGAAGTCAAATTCGTCCGCCCTCTTCCGTCTTACGACACGACTGACCGTGAAATTGGCTACGACCAGTAGAACGACGAAGAAGTTGATATTAAATATCAAATTTTATGTTATTGATATCGAATTTTCCTGTTACAAAAGTGTTTGCATCTCATCGTGACTAATCATACATGTATGGTGCATCGTCTCTAACTCTTTAAGGTTGCACAAAAAACCAATCGATTGAAAAATGTATGATGAAAAAGGGTTTTTTTAACCCAGCAGAAGCTTTTCGTGTCATCTCCTCACCTTAAAATCGCCATAACTTCTGAAATAAACATCTTACAGTATCATTCAAAGTCTCATTTTAAAGGGAAAGAGTAGTATTACTAGAATCTACTTCATTACACCATCATCTGATGATGTAATATGTAGAAAAAAAAATTGTATGCATCTTGTATCAAACCCCAAAAATAGCCAAAATAGCCATTTTTGTGTACTTAACCTGATATACCTCCAAAAAAATTTAACCTGATATACCTCTTTTTCTTTTTTCACAAAGATGATAAGTAGGTATATAACATGTCATATACCTAACTGTTACTTCAGGAAATATACTTCCTCTGTATGGAGAACCGTGCACGGAGGAAGAAGTCATAGTACATTTGAACAAAAATATAATATATTATACATATTAGCCGTACATACTACAATAAGATTCGACTAGATACCGCAAAAGAGGCGTAATATACATTTTAAAAAAACCATAGATGCTTATAATTAAGGATATTGATTATTCTTAACACTTTTGAGTTCTAATGGAAGTTCGTTAAAGTATTTAATACCAACAAAAAAGCAATGATTCTGTGTTGTTGAGAATTTAAAATGACGAATAGGCACTATCCCATATTCTTTCGAACGAGTATGTCGTGCTTAAAGACGTGAAGTTTTGATTCCTTATTAAGTTGGATTGTGGAGGATTTGATGTACAACTGGCGGAGATTGCATATTTTGATTTTTTGAATAGAGGTAAGTAAAGTAGGTACCTATGTTCTCGGTATGGTTTTCCTTCTATTATTCTAATGATACTCTTTTGGTCGTCAAAAACCATCGATAATATAGTTTTGAGATGCACTTCCCCAAGATAGAATCCCATATTGTAAGAATTCCTACCCTCGAAATCGAAAAAGCGTTGAATTTGAAGGTAAAACGTCTTATCTAACTGTTTTATAAGGTGGAACGCCTTAACGCTGTTCAAAAACGCCTTGAACTAATGTTGATTCGTGAATATTTTTGATGTTGACAATAATGAGATATTAATGTTGACAAAAATAAGATATTAATGTTGACAAAAATGAGATTTTTACGTACCCGGACGTAAAAATCTCATTTTTGTCAACATTGGAGATAAAGCGTTTTTGTTTCAAACGGCAGTGCGACCTCCAGCTGTTCAACAAATCCTTGCAGATTCTAATCTAAAATTCGGTATACTCGACTCATTTGTCGTTTTTTCTTAATGTGCACTTCATCTCCAATAGTAGAGTTGGTTAGAGCCTGTTCTTGAGAATGCTTCCCCTTCGATTACCTCTTGTACGCCATATCACGTCCATCTCTTTGTAACAGTCCAGCAGCAGTCGGCGAGCACTGACTCGTCCTAACGACCCTGAGACCTGCGTTCCGTTGCAGAAATATCCCGGTGGAATCTTACGCCGTACTCATCACTTACAGCCCCACAATTCTCAAGGAAAAAAATTGAAGATGGGAGTGGAAGAAATGCATTTTTAGGGATATGTTGCAACCAAGGTGAGGTTTACTCACCAACTGTCAGTACCTAGTTGTCTTCTTTCTTGTCGCCATAAAATCCTCTTAACACATTTCTGAAAACGTCCCAGCTTTTCTTTTCTTTTCCAAAATTGCATCAAAAGCAGTGTCCTTCAAAATGTCGCGAATTTGAGGGCTCAAACTGAGCTTCGATGAAACTATGCCAAATAATGGGCACAGCGAAATTCATTGATCGTTCTTATCGCCATATGTGGGGCCCATGCCTTATCCTGGTCACTTCACACCAAAATAATGAAAGTAAGCTGTCATCACAGTTCGCTTCTGGGCTGAAACATTTATTTAACCACAAATGTAACAAACGTTGTTTACGGTTAATACCGTGTTAATTCACAATTCACAATTAATTCACACGTGTTAATTCACAATTCCGCGGCATTTTGATGTCAAAACGCCAAAATTAGCTTTGCTACTGATATACTCGTAAACTAGTGCACACTTCTTGTTCAAGCGAGAGACTGCATTTCTCAACAACAAATCCTTGCAGATCTGCAATCAAATCAAATCGACCTTGTGGTTGAACAGGAGGGTTTTGATGGTTTCAGGTGGTCAGCGGTGGCAACGAGATGTTGAGTGATGATGTGTTTGTGTTGGTGGGGAGAAGAGAAAGAGAAAGTGAAAGTGGTGAAGTGGTGGTTGTCGGCGGGTGATGGTGGGTGGGGGGGGGGGCAATCGCTAAAGAAGAGAAAGCGGAGTTTGTTGAGGAGGTGATTGTTGGGGGAGGGAGGAGAGGCTGAGGAGAGGGAGGGACATCTGTGGTGGGTGGGGGGGGGAGGGGAGGGGGCTAAAGAAGACAAAGCCGCGTCGAGGGAGGATTTGATTGACGGTCGAGAGTCACGCGAAAGGGCTTGAAGCCTCAATCCCCCCCTCCCACTTCACCGCTCCCCCCTCTGTCGTCATCCTCGCTATCAGAAGTCGCCTCGTGGTGATAAACTATTAAGGGGGGCGGTGTGGGGTGACCCTGGACAGGACAGGGGGTGATAAGGGGGGGGGGGGACCATCGTCCTCTTCAAACCTCCGCCCGTTTCGGTCAACTGTTGCCCGTCGAGTTCGAAACTGGAAAAGCGTGCGGCGGCCGCGATGAGAAGAAAAACAACGGAAAAAACAAAAAAACCGACGTTCCTCCCCCTTTTTCTTTCTCATCGCGCCGTCTTCTTCCTTCTCCTCCCTCAACAACTCACGCTCGCGGTGTTTGCGGAAATGCCACATTTGGGAAAAGAAAGAAAAAAAGAAAAAAAAAAAAAAATCGGAGGTCGTGCGGTGGGAAAGAGAGAGAAAAACGGGTAGAGGTGAAAATGGTGTTCGGTGGAGCGAGAGGGCGATAGTCGTGGTGAAGGGGCGGTAGAAAGTGGGAGGATGAGGGAAAGCTTGTTTATTGACATATTTTCAAAAACCCCGAGCGTCGCACTCCGCACTCCCGGGGGCCACGGTTGCCTATGAAACTACCGCCCCTTCGCTTCCCCCCCCCCCCCCAAATCACCCTCCTTCGTAGTTCGATAGGGGGGGGCCGGTGGTTACAGGAGGGGCGGTGTTGCCCCCCTCTATCCCATCCCCTCCCCCTCGCAACGCCTGACGCCATTTTTCCGCACTAATACTAACGCATAGAGAAAAGTGTGTGCGCGCACTACGTAGAGCAAAGAGAAGAGAAAGCAGAGTTAGAAATATAGTATCGACCCTTGGATGGCGGGGGGGCAACACCGCCCCCCTACCCGACCACCGCCCCCCTTGCCGCCCCTCGCTCACCCCACACCGCCCCTTAACTACTACTCACGCACTCTCCAAGCCCTTTTAATTGTACCATCCTCTCTTTCTCTCTTTCAACCAACGTCACATCATCAGGTGGTCGATACGAACATTTGGAGGTCCCCCCCCTCCCCCTTGCACCCTGAACCTCCTCATATCCTCACCCGAAATCCCCCCTCCCCCCTCACCATCAACCCCCCTCGCGACCGTCGACTGCCAAACGGTAACGAACACGCTGCTCTCGCCTTAACACCAGCGTTAACTGCCGAAGGGGGCGATAACAACAACAACATCAACAACAAATCGGACTATTACAGCACAAAGTCAAACAACATACGTTTCTTTCGAATTATTAACAAATTTAAAAAGGAAAAAAATAACGTAACAAATTTTGGAGCAGTCTAGTTTTTAGCGAATTTTCGAAGAAAATGTAGAGCTACATACAATAGGTACCTACCTACAATAGCTACAATAGCTCTATTGTTCTCTGTCCATAATTTTTAAAACTCGAATTTTCGAAAGATTTTCATACCAAAATCTGTTTCAGACCATCCTGAATTCACTGCCAAAAGACACCAAAAATTATATGTGTATGGGAGTTCGGGATGAATTCCTCATAAATTCCCAAAATGAAACATTCTGACGACTGACATCTCATTTTAAAGGTGTTTTAATGCTGAATAAGATGGTGAAATCAGAATTGCGATACCTTATTTCTTTCTCAAACTGGAGCACTTTGAAGATGAAGAAACCTGGTTGTTACTTGATATCATCTTCTGATAACGGAAAGAGATTTCGCAATTCCGACTTCACCGTCGTGTTTAGAGTTGAAATGTCCAAAAGCTGAGGGGGGTTTTGGTGAGCGTTGGGGGGGTCCACTCAAAAAATGAAAGTCTGCCAAGTGACACTTTATTTTGAAGGTTTTTATACGCTAAGTACTATCGTCAAGTCAGAATAATTATTGCTATATCTTATTTCATTCTCAAACTTGAGTACTTTGAAGATGAAGAAACCTGGTTGATCCTTGTTATATTCTTCATGGTTAGTCTGCTCTAATCTGATGACGTAATGCAATATCGCAAATCTGACTTCGCCGTTTGTTTTGGGGAGTTTTTGAGGGGGGGGGGGGGGTCACCCATAAATTCCAAAAATGAAACTGTCAAGTGACACCTCATTTTAGAGTTTTTACACGCTGAATAAGATGGTGAAGTCAGTATTCCGCTCTCAAAATGGAGCACTTTGAAGATGAAGACATTTTACATAAATCCAGTTATTTCTTCGAAAATTTGCTCTTATAACCATGCCGCATGACTGTGGATTTTATTATTTATATAAAGAAATTATAGACCATAACAGAGCTAGTGACCGACTTCCTCCTCTCCTTCATTCGGAGGTGGCCACCTGGTCATCTATTTTGATATCGAGTTATCTTCCTGAAATATTTTTCTGGGTTGATTGATGGTAATTTTGAATTTTTGTTGTTCATTGTTCATTGGTACTGTTTCATTGTAAGCTTGTAATAACACATTGAAAACGCAAAATAATGAGTAGTTACGAATTTTTGGTACGTTCATTGGACCAATACTAGTAATGTAAATTGTAATGAATAACTGCCCTGTTCCAGGGGGGTTAGGCAATATTCCCACCCAGAGGGGTATCCGGTCTGTGCTTCCACAGAACCGTATATCCCCAGAGCGGTCGAACAAAAAGATCGAGAACAGGGGCACAGCAACCATAACAAAATCCAAGTTTTCAGTTTTTGTAGACTTGTTCTACCTTTGTGGCACTACAAAAAACCGTGACATTTAGGTACTTGATTCATTTTGTAGGCATTATATTTCCTATACTGTACGTTTTATCGAAATGACCACTACAGCTTTCTGAAGTAAGATTGAATTAGCTACCATTTGAGACCAGAACTCTTAACGTTGAGTAGTACCTAAGATACGGCAGTTTAAAATGTTTCGAATAATGTTTCCAATTAGTAAAGAATTACAACTTACAAGACTTGTAAGTAAAAGTAAGTTCAAAAATCAGGTTTCTCAAATGTTCTAACGTGTCCCCCACACCCAGAAACCAATATTGTATCGGAGACGTTTGACAAATTTCGATTTCGGAAAATATTTTCCTTTCACAAAGTGATCCAAAGTCGTCCGCGGATAATCCATTAACAACATTCGCCTTCGCTCTGATTCCGTTTATTGTTTAAATGCACAACGAACGTTTAATTAATTGAATAGTCCAAAGCAGTCACGAAATGCCGCGTAGTGTTCTAAATGATGCACCTGAACCGTAAAAGAGGGTTCGAAGGTTTTCACGAAGGTCAGCCGCCTGTTTTCAATCACTCGCGAATAATTTAGTTCTGAACTTAACCGCTACAAGAAGACAAGCAATACGTGTCGGCGGTTGCTTTTTGATCGATTCGTTCATTTATTAATTGAATAACGGGCCGACCTGCTCTGATTATCCCTGTTTATCGGTCCAGCGGGACCGTGGGTTCGGGGAATCGGAGCAGCAAATTCCAACGAATTGTACGAAACGTGTAAAATTTAGATTTTCCTCGAAAACATCAATAATTGGGTCTCGGGTTCTCAATAAAGTACATTAACGGATGTTTAAAATTACGTTATGAAGAATACGTAGAAACCGTATAATATTATAATATAATTATTATAGTATATTATGCGGTTTATTCAGTTTATACCAACGGATTTCTACGTAATCTCGTATATGAGAAAATAATTCGAAATTAAACTTTTAAGAAAAAAGGCTCATCAAGTTGAGCCCTCGGTGTACGTTAGTCTGATTTTTAATGAATTTGTTTAAATCAAAGTTTTTATTTAAATGAATACTGTTCTAATTTTTTGTGAGGGCTGAATTGGTGCCATATTTGACGGAGAATTGATTTGGTGAGTTGAGGTGTGTTTGGCCCCCAAAAATTGCACACACGAAGTGCGTGCGTCCCTAATGGACCTCACTCACATGTTGAGGTTAAATAGTTTCTTAAGGTGTTTTTTGCCCCCAAAAGGCTCAGACAAAGCTGTTGTCCGAATGGACCTCACTCACTTGTTAGGGATAAATAATTTATTAAGGTGAGTTGTGCCAGCCAAATTGGCCCAAATAAAGTGGTGTGTTCCGAATGGACCTCACTCACATGTTGAGGTTAAATAGTTTCTCAAGGTGTGTTTTGCCCCCAAAAGGCTCAGACAAAGCTGTTTTGTCCCGAATGGACCTCATTCACTTGTTAGGGATAAATAATTTATTAAGGTGAGTTGTGCCAGCCAAATTGGCCCAAATAAAGTGGTGTGTTCCGAATGGACCTCACTCACATGTTGAGGTTGTATAGTTTCTCAAGGTGTGTTTTGCGCAGCGAAAATGGCACAAACAAAGTGGATGGGGCTCAAATGGACCTCACTCACATGTTGAGGTTAAATAGTTTCTTAAGGTGTGTTTTGCCCCCAAAAGGCTCAGACAAAGCTGTTTTGTCCCGAATGGACCTCATTCACTTGTTAGGGATAAATAATTTATTAAGGTGAGTTGTGCCAGCCAAATTGGCCCAAATAAAGTGGTGTGTTCCGAATGGACCTCACTCACATGTTGAGGTTGTATAGTTTCTCAAGGTGTGTTTTGCGCAGCGAAAATGGCACAAACAAAGTGGATGGGGCTCAAATGGACCTCACTCACATGTTGAGGTTAAATAGTTTCTCAAGGTGTGTTTTGCCCCGCAAATGGCCTAAACAACGGTGGTGTGTCCCGATTGGACCTCACTCGCCTTTTGAGGTAAAATCGTTTCTTAAATTGTGTTTTGCCCCCTGAAAATGGTACGAATAAATTGGGTGTCCCGAATGGACCTCACTCTTGTCTTGAGGTTAAATCGTTTCATAAGGTGAGACCTGAAAATTAAGTGGTTTATCGAATGGATCTCACTCACCCGTTGAGTTGGGGTTTTCGATAGGCAAAACGCCCCTTGAGAAACAATTTGTATTTAAATTTATTATTGATGTTCTTTTTGTATCAGATGTTATCCCGATGTTTGAATGTTGTGGTTATGACCAAAACAACGGCTTTGGAGATCAAATATGAAATATGGGTCTAATAACGAGTAAATAACAACCTCAGTTGAGAAAAAAAACCACCTTAGTTTGACATAAATTGGTCCCACTGAGTGGCGTGGCGAGTGGTTTGTTTCTGATTCTACGTCCTTTGAATCGTAAATCTACAAAGTTTGAGGGATGGTTCACAAAGTACACTAAAACAACAATTCGAAGAAGTTCGCCCACATCGAGACGTCGCAAGAAGTCCAAAAGAATAGCGAGAGATCGAGGAGTTTCATTCAGGAAAAAGGTTAATCTTCACGTGGATTCTCATGTATGGATGGGAACACTTCGGTTTGAGTGAGGACCGCCGTGTGGAGAGGGAAAGTTAAAACGCTATAACAAAAGTGAAGCTGGAAGTAGGGAGTGGAAAATATCGAACCGCTAGCATAGAACTGTAACCCCGCGACCCGCCTCAAACACGCCCCAACGTCCCCCAGTTACCTCCAGCCGCTCTATTAGTCTTTACTTTCACTTTCATTTCCTCCCTTTCCATTTCATCCCCTTCAATCTTTCGCTTTTCTCTTCCTCATTCCTCGCTTCCCTTTTAACGGCGTTTTCCCCGAGGTTTTTCCACCTTCGAGAGGTGAAAAGACTCGTCTGTGGGTTCGGTAACCTCCTCGTCGTCAGATAACGAGGGTATCGTGTTTCGGAAAAGGATTCAAGACCGACGAGTCCTTTCTTCGGGGGCGGCGTCGGGGGGCGGCAAAAGGTCCTTTTTGAAGTGACGTTACGGCAACTGTTACACCACCGATTCGTTTGCGTTTCCGTAAATAATCTCTCAAGAGTCCTACGATATACTTTTCAAAAAAATTATATGGAGTAGCTATTTGAAGACATTGGCATAACATATCGTAGGAATTACAAGACTATAATGTAGTATTGTATGATAAAGACTATATTTATAAATCCCATTTTAATCCTATAATATTTTAAATCCTATAATATTATACCCCCAAAAAACAACTCTGTTGTAAGAACTGTTGTAAAAAACCTCCTCAGCCGCAAAAAGGATTGATATCCATTTTGCCCGCCAGCCACGTATATAGGATGCTCGGTGCTTCGCACCTCGCTGTTTAGAGTGCATATAGAAATCTGACCCTCCTACCCCTAACCACCACCACCAAGGTTTTCATGTTCCCTGCGTTCTTCCCACAACCCCCCTTTCACCCCAGTCCCCCTCGGTTTCACTGAATATGTTCATTCACAAGAGGGATTCAAAATTTTCCATACCAATTTCAGTAATTTCCAAACCAAATTTCTGAACAAGCCAAATTTGTTAACAGACCAAAGCCATGTGAACAAGTCTGAATTGGAGCATAACTTCACTGTAGTTTTACCGCCACTAAGTACTCGTGATCACATTTACAAGAGAGAATCGGAATTTTCCATACCAATTTGAGTAATTTCCAAACCAAAGGGAATTGCCCAAACCAAATTGAGAATTTGCTAAACTAAATTCAGAATTTTCCAAAACAATTTCAGAGCTGTCCATTTCAAATTCAGAACGTAATAAGACGTAGGCCATAAAGAAAGAACCCGCCCTCGAATAAACCGTAAGTGTATTCGAATAACGAATGGGTTCCCCGTGCGAATGTTTGTGTAACACCTCACGTGTAGTTGCGACAGCGACAGGTGACAAACGTGTAATATTTTTCAAAATTACCTCCGTATTTTATTTTTGATCGGCGGGACGCGTAGATTACGTAAACGCATGAGGAGTCATTCGCGGGCCCGTATTTTTACTATCAACTCATTATTTTCGTATCCGAAGGTGGAAAAAGGACGTATCGGAGGCGGTTGTGATAACGTACAATGAAAACTCATTGGATACAGTGGTGAGCGGTCGTTTTCCATTTTTAGGAGGCATTTTTCTCAGTTTAAGGTAATGCGTCAGAAGTCGACACGTTAAAGGAAGTTTGAACTTACCTTTCACGTAGGGAAATAGTTTTTTCTCATTGCAAACCTGTTCATTGTGTACCCAAGATCCTTCCCTAAAAGACCTGGCAGCGGGAAATATTATTCAACATGGTTTGAAAAAGGAAAAACAAGTTTTGTGAAAAATCCCAATGCTCTAGTAGTCGACACCAGCGACCAACATTTTCTTCAGTAGTCGACATGGTTTGGCACTAGTAGTCGACCTACATGTGTTAGAAGTCGACAGTATCTCTTGAGTCAGTAGTCGACAGGTTTCGTCATTCCATCGTTTTCACTTTTTTCGACTTCCATCTAAATAAAATACATTCAACTGTGAATCGGACCTTGAAAATAGATTAATAAGATGTAATAAAGTAGTTATCAGACTTTTTATTTGCAAATAGCTCATTATCAGTCACAAATTGCAATTAGTACTTAAGTAAAAAGGTATGAAAACTATAGGTGAAAATTCATTGTCAGAAAATTGACATTACAGTTGGGCTTAGGTACCTATTTACATAGTTTTTGACATTTTCATGTCTTTGCTTTGGCACATAAACTGAAACGGGAAAAATTTGTTCCCTTGATTCACCCTTTCCCTCAGATCACGTCAGAACACAAGCGACCGGTGGGCCACTACGTCAGAGCCTATGACGCACGAGCGCATGACGTCAGACGGCTGGTAGGAGGCCAAAGAGTACGTCAGAGCCAATGACGCACGAGCGTATGACGTCAGACGGCTGGTAGGAGGCCAACAAGTACGTCAGAGCTAATGACGCACGAGCCTATGACGTCAGAGGGCTGGCAGGATGCCAACGAGTACGTCAGAGCCAATGACGCACGAGCGTATGAAGTCAGGCGGCTGGTAGAAGGCCAACGAGTACGTCAGAGCTAATGACGCACGAGCCAATGACGTCAGAGGGCTGGCAGGATGCCAACGAGTACGTCAGAGCCAATGACGCACGAGCGTATGACGTCAGACTGCTGGTAGAAGGCCAACGAGTACGTCAGAGCTAATGACGCACGAGCCTATGACGTCAGAGGGCTGGCATGAGTCCAACTAGAACGTCAAAGCCTACGCCGTAAGAACCTATGACGTCAGACGGCTGGCAGAAGGCCAACTAGTACGTCCAAACCTATGACGTCAGAGGGCTGGCTGGCTAGGTGATGGGGCTGCAGCGAAGGGAGTGGTGATGACGTCAGAGGGGCCAGAGGGAGGCAGATATCTGACACCCCCATTTCTTCCTCACTACTTTCGTGATCACCGTGAAATTTCCTAAAGGATCTCTGAGTTTCAGATTTTTGTCCACCCAAATTGGTCAGTCTGCCCATCAACATCTAATAAATCTTTTGTTGGGGAAAACACTTCAGTAAATAGCCTTATACAACGGTTGGGATACATAAGCAACATAAAGATTCAGTAAATCAGCAAATGTTGGTAGATCCCTTATGCATTGGCATCCATCTGTGTGCGGGTAGCCAAGTAGAGTGGTTCTAGGTACATCGTTGTTTTTTGATGCCTCCTTGATGCTTACTCCACTTGTTACGTCTTGAATAGCCTTAGCCATTCGGTCCTCTGTGTACTTTAGGAGTCGTCTTCCCTTCCTATTGGGATTGCATGATTTCTTCGGTTTTTTGGGAGCCTCCTTCGTCTTCTTCTTCGTTGACGAGCCAGCCATTTTTTAAATTTCTGCCATGAAAAGAAAATACAAAGTTAATAAAATTCAATCCTCTAAACCTTGAGACCATTCTGTGAACTTAGTTGGTATATTTTCGAAGAAAATACAGCTAGTGTCGACTACTGATGCACAGCAAATTCTGAAAATTTTCAGAAGTCGACACCCCCTGTCGACTAATAAATATGAGCCGAAATTTATGTCAGTAGTCGACACCCTCCCCGAACCAATCAAAACATCATTGGATACCTACGCAAATAAACTGAATAAATGTTGCCTAGAAGCAATAAACGACACAGAAATTTAAAAGATATTATTAAATGTCAGGTAATAAGAGTCAAATACACTTACATTTCCAGTCCGTCCTTAGCAAAAACGCCAACAATCAGCATAGAAACGTGGTCAAACGAACGATAGCAGCTTTAAACGCTCTGGCGTCCTTTAAACCCGCGTGTTTCTAAGGCAACCTTATCTCTACACTGAGAAGAAATAGTATAATAGGAAGCAACAACTAAAAACGTCGAACCATGTCTTTATCTTTAGCTTTTGCCCACTTTTGAAGAGGGTGTCGACTATTAGTGCACTGTCGACTTCTGACGCATTACCTTACAGCGTTTATTTTTATTATTTCGAAAACTTTGGTTCATGCAACAGCATACTCTCTGTTCAGCCCCTAAAGCGGTTCGGGCTCCATCAGTCATAATAATTTCGAATTTTTCAATCACATCCACCACGTTCCCTTTCGATCGAAAATGAGGGAACTCAATAAATTGCCTGTCTGCATATCAAAGTTGAGGCTGTGATTGAATTCATTCAGGTGACGTGCAAAGGCGGAATTTCCTCACGATCCCTGAAACCTCACCATACTCCCTCGCTACAATACTTAACGCACCGGTTTTATTTATTTATTTTTAAATATTGTTACGTTAAAAACAAAAACACATTGTTTAAAAGAAATTATGTCAAGATGTGTAAAAGAGGCATTATGTACAGATGTGTACAGATTATGTAGAATCGGGCCACTCTAAAGAGGGTTTTGGGGAGTTTCAGGGGGATGGGGGGATTAACCATACATTCCAAAATGAAACAGTCTATCATGCGACTCGTCATTTTAAAGGTTTTTTACGCTGAACATGATGGTGAAGTCTAAAGGACGATATCTTATTCCGTTCACAAACTGTACAGGATGAGGAAACGTGGTTGTTAATTCTGTTAAATTCGGACTTCAGCATCGTGTTCAGCGTGGAAAACTGATGTATAAAATGGAGGCAGATTATATAAAACCAGTTATTTCTTCAAGCCTCGCTCTTATATTTAATAGCTAGTTTTATGTGATCTATCTCCATTGTATACCTTAGTTTATAGATTTTTGAGCCTGACTTTGTTGTTGACTCAAAAATACTCTAAATTAAAAAAAACCACTCGAAATTGAATAGAGAACGCTGCAATTTCCCCATAACAGTTCATGATCAGCCCTTCTGTCTGGGTCTCGTCGAGAGAGCTTTTCATTCGATATTCAGTTTCTGAGCGTCTTTGATGAAACCACGAATTCAATAAACATAAATAAACAAGAACCTGCGAAATCAAAGATATCGTCAAATTTCGTCGGAAACCCTCTAAACGATTTCCGATCAACATTCGGTGAGTTCTCCGAAACCCTGGTTATTCGTCGCAAATTGATTGACACAAAACTCATTGTTTCGGCCGTGTCTTGGGTGAAAATATTTCTACCATTCGGGCAAATATTATTCCCCTTTATCGACGTATGTTTTCCCGGTTTCAATCCCCTGAAAACACACGGTGCGCAGCTTTTCCCCGGAAACCCGTTTTCGCTTTGTACCAAAGCCCCTCCCTCCCCATTAGGTACTTCACGGAAAAAGCATTTTGATGTCGGTATCATATTTGACGGCGGATTTGATCATCCTCTTTCCCGTCGACGAAACTTTTCACAATTAATTCCGTGAACTAATTTGGGATAGCGACCCGTATACAACGGTATTATATTCATCTGAAACGATTTCTGAGAAGTGAAATTGATGAAGCTTTTTATGTTCATTATTTATTTATTCCAGAGACAGTATTGTGAGTATTTAGGCGTTTTATATGGTTGAGATGAACCCGCTTTGCCTGCATATCGATTTTTCGTTCTTCATTTGTTAAACATTTCGTACCGATAAATGCACATGATTACATTTGTGTCACACAAAAAAAGAGAGCTAACTTCAGCTGTTAGGCAAGAATTATTCTAAGGCTGTTATAGCCCACTTGCTGGAAGCATAACATACGTAAAATTAAACTATTCACATGATAAACAAAAACAACAGAACAAGTAGTAGAGGTACTATATGTACAATAATAAATTAGGAAGTCGACAGAAAAAATTTCTTTAACCCTCCACTCAAGACTCGTGGGTTTACGCATCAACGTACTGTAAAATCATTCACAATCACCTTTGTCCTACTGTCCAAAATAGAAAATACTCAGAAGGAGAACACCCAGTAAAATATGTCATTAATAACTGTCCATTTTTGGGACCGATTATAATAATGATTGCTAATTGTACAATCGATGTTTATCAATTAGAATTTTCCTTTATTCGATTATAATAATTCGATAATTATTGATCATGTTCAACGATTAATCCGTCAAAAAAAGTAAAATCGATGTTTTCCACTTTTTTTAATGTACCTACTCGTCAAGGAAAATTGCTGTAAGGTTAGATCCTAAATAGAGATACTAGACTAACTACTCCAGTATCTCTAATCCTAAATAAGCTTATGGGGTCGCATAGGGGTTTGTGATCATTATATTTCTCATAACCCTCCAGGGCAAAGGACCCGAACTCAATGATTTCTATCGCCCTTCGTGTCTTGGGAGTGGTACAGCTCGCAAGTCAAAGCATCTCTGGTGCTAGATTCATATGTTGAATTTGGTGGCTCAGTGTTTTCTTGATGAAACAAAGGGAATGAAAGTAAAAGCCATCGTTACTTGATTCAAACGTCAGGCAGTTGGTGCGTTGTGTACCTCATACAGCGTATGCTGTTGATGACGCATCGAGATCAGTTGAAATCCCAAAAAATTCGGACATAGTTCTACTGAAGAGGTTATTGAGGTAAAAGCTACAATTGAATATGGAATCTCGCACAAGAGGAACTACAGACCCGGATTATTGGAGGGATTCAGTGACGCGGACCTGGGCAGATGAGCTTACACTGGAGTAGCTATTAGATGGTTGAGCCAGCGACAGCCATCAGTGGCACTTCCAACGACTTGTGTCGGAAACTCGATTGTCAATATTTTCCTGTATGCAGACGACATGGAGGTCGTGGTAGAGGAGCGCAAGGCAATGCAGGGATACGTAGACTACAGTATAGGTTATAAGTGGTACGTCCTGGTGAATAGGTTTTTTTTTTGCTCAGGCATCTTCTCGAGCAATGCGTTTGTTGGAGTTACTAAAGCGGAACACGAGGGAGTTTACTCACATCATCCCTCGACCTGCCGATCGTTGGCCGACATGGTTTTCCTCCATGGCATTCTCTCCTGACGAATTGATGCACCTCTCATCCTTGCCATGGTTGGTTTCGTGTGCTCCGACCTGGATCTCGTCAGCTCGATTCCTTCACCGTCCCCTTATCCGCAACCAACTACATGCGTCATTGCCCGCCGTGCGGACCTTTTCCATTCAAATTCAGATATCGACTTGCTTTCCCTGCCCCCAAGAAGCGTTTGCTAGATGAACTGCTCATCTTAGTATAGTGAGAGTATGGCATAGGAGGCTGTGGAGGATGGGCGAGACTACTCTGGACACCGTCGGATTCTTAGGAGTATTTGGCGGAGAAGAGAATGCTTAGGTACACTCTTCATCAGAAGAGTCTTTCATCTTCCGTAATATGCCACAAACAGTCTCGAAGCTCAAGAATCGCGGCACTCGAAGTGACCAAAGCAAGTGTTTCTTAGGCAAGTAGCTTGAAGTCAATATTTTCAGGCTGGAATTTCTTAATAATCTGCCGTCGTTCGAGGCCTCTGGTCCTGTAGGAGGATGTGAAGCGTATTGTGAATGCTTTCACAGGAGAAAAGGGTCCCCAATACCGTGTTTCCCGGTAAATCTCAAAAGGGCAAATTTTGTTCTTGACAATAACGAACCAAACGGGTATCGAAGAAGTGGTTTTCTCTCCGGAAATAACTAGGCATAAGCGACCTTTCTTACTCGCTCACTTGAGCTTGAAACACGTTCTTTAGGCCTGGTTTTACGCCTCATTAGCCGAAAAAGAAAAAAAGATTTTTAAAAAGTCGGGAAATGAGGTGAGATGACAAGGGAAAAGAGTCGAGAACCTCCTCACGGGATCTTCCCTTGGCACTCAGTGAACTCGAGAGGCCGCTAATGACTGAAGCGACCCAACAAGCGCCTTGAAACGGCTGACGGAAGAGGTCGAGAAAAACTTCTTCGGCCTCAACGGAAAACGCGGTGCGAACAAGAGGCACGAGGAAACTCCTGAAAAAAAAAACGAAAAGGTTCAAAGTGGTACTCAACGGTTTCAAAAAGCTTTCCCATGGGTTGAGGAAACTCCTAGTGCGTTTAGTGATGCAATTGTTCGAAAAGAAATGAGAATAACTTACAGGGGTCCAACATTTAAACCTACAGTTGTTATTTGATTGAAACTCTCGGGCGATCGTGAAAATGCTGCAAATATTTCCACGTTTTATTATTTTAATGTAGACTACCCGTCTATCTAGATGACTGTACGAAGTTGCAGTAATGAGGATTAATACATATTTTGTATTCGTTCGACAAGATGAACTATAATTACATTGGATACAATACAGTTTTATAGTAGGGAGCTTCATGGTCGGCCGCACTCGACGTCGAATCGTTTAATCTTCGAAATAGAGTTTCGAAGGGAGCCAATGCGCATGCGCTCCGTCCAATTCGACGATCCGATTTACGACGGCTAAAGGCTTCGAAAGTCTTGTCGAATAATCGAAATGCAGCAGCGATCGTTGCGGCAGCTTTCCGAAGCTCGTGTTGTCCTATAAGATCTCTAAATTCTCTGCGGTGTACTTCAACATTCAAATTCATTCATTCGTTCTATCATTCGTTCTATCATTCATTCGTTCGTTCATTCATTCATTACTTAATTACATCAAGTTTGAAATGTCAATTGTCGGTATAGAGAGGCGGATGCTGTGTTAGGTCCTCGAAACACGTTTCAAGAATTTCTTGTTCCCCGTCCGAATTCTCCGCTAATACGCAATCGCCAATTTTTGACGATCCAGTCGATGCATTTCGCCTTCTGGCTTTTTTCGGCATAACTAGAAGAGATATAATAATATTATATCTCCATATCTCTATAACCTATAATATATTATATTATAGGTTTTTCAATTCAAATTGAGAATTTTCCAAACCAAATTGAGAACTTTCCAAATCAAATTGAGAATTTTCCTAATCAAATTGAGAATATTCCTAATCAAATTGAGAATTTTCCTAATCGAAATGAGAACTCAGAACTCGCCATCATCTCATATCATCACACCAACCAACCTACTTTTGCCTGGGATGGTTGCGGCCAAGACAGCGAAATTGGGTTTGGAAAATTGAGAAAATAAATTTTCTTGAAACTGGTGGCATACAGCTCAAAGAAAGTAAGTATTGCTGCTGTGGAAGGATTGCAAGAGGTGTGGACCGAGAACGGGGAAACAATTGCATCTACCAAGCTTGCTTATTCGTCTTAAAATTTTATGTATTTTAATCAAACTTAATAGTTCCTACTCGAGTGTTTTCCTATCATTCCATGAAACGTTTTTTAAATGAAGCAATGTTTAATGTAAAAAGTAAAAAGTGAACGACTTAGAGAGAGTAAATGCCAATTTTTTCATGGATATTTTGAGTGATTATTTTTTCAGTGGTTCTGATTTATATTTTTTATTTGTTACCAATGAAACTTCGGTAAAAAATTCTAATTCTGATTTTGTTATTGGATATTTAAGCGCATATTTCGGATGTTTTTACCGCATATTGTATTACTTAAAACGGGGTTTTTTAGTGCATAAGAATCCGCCCTCTAGTGAGGTGTAGGTATTCGATTCACTCGTTTGTACAAAATACAGCTGTAGCATATTAAACTAACCAATTATTTATTTTATTATTATTTTTGTATGGAAAATTTCAATTTGAAAAGGCTCAATGTAATGTAAAACAAGTTTAACTTGAAGTTAAAAAATACTACATACTCATGTGTGAATCGGAATGAAAGTGTGCACCTCTTAGTGAGGACTCAGACTTCTTGTGATGCCGCTCTGAATAACACACATGTTCTGCGGGCTCGCTTCTCCACCCTCCGAACTCGGCAGGGGCAGAGAGTGTACTAGAAGTCACTGATATCAGCTACAACCATTTTACATTGACTCGAGCTTGTGAAAATGAGTGGGAGCCGGCGATAAGACCGTGGAAATCCTTAAATACTGGCCCTCAATTTTCTTCAAAACACGCGTCAATCGTTATTCAAGTGATTTCTGCATTCAATGTAATGGATAGTACGAGTTTCCTTGATTCAAACCCTCCTGAAATTTATTTTCAATTTTGACATTTTACGTAGGCCAATGGACTCGAAAAGCGTTGCGTTAAAAAAAGCGTTACAGTTGATATTCTGATGATATTCGCTCACAACACATCGTTGCTAAGCATTTGTGTTGATTTCTCGAAGGTAACGTGGAAACTAATCGCATTTGTGTTGACACGAATCGGTAACAACCTCTAAACTGGGATGCCACCACTACCATACCACAACTTCGTTTGTACCTAAATGTAATAAACAATTTTCAAAGCGTGTTTATAGGAAGTGTTATAGGAACCTACAAGAGAGACTCGCACTGTAGCACACTAAAGACATAAAATGTCCCAATGTGTTGCAGACTCATATAACAGCGTTTTAAACATGGAGTTACCACCTGAGTTGATACTGTGGTCTTGCGATGATTTCTTTTCAATCTCACATCAACGTCGTCAATAAATTAAGTGAAAACAGTAAATCCGTTGGAAAAGATTATTTTTTAGAAGAACTTACTAATTTGACACCATTTGAGGAAAAAAATTGAAACGTAAAACCTCAAATTTTGAGGGAGGGTTAAAGTTTTGTTTTTCTTGGTCGATTCCAATGGCGCACAACTGAAGATAATGAACAAAAATTGATCGATATTTGAATAATTGATCAATTCTATTTAGCCTCGTTCACATTGAGTATTTGGCGCGGTTGTGATAGTGCAGTCTGGTTGGTCGAGAGACGAGGCAATAATGGCGGCTGCAGTTTTAACAATT
This sequence comes from Stenodema calcarata, assembly GCA_963920205.1. NCBI lineage: Eukaryota > Metazoa > Arthropoda > Insecta > Hemiptera > Miridae > Stenodema > Stenodema calcarata. The sequence goes on along the minus strand of OY986053.1, from coordinate 30,599,419 downwards.
TTAACAATATTTAACAATTTTTGATATTAATTATTAAAAATGTAGCATTTTTCTTATAAACGAGGTAAATAACATCCGAGATGATTCGCCATATTTTGTAGAGTTTTAGCGCTGTGAAGGTGGTCAAACTTGATCCCATACGACACCCCAATGACTAATAAAACTGACGAACCTCCGGACCAATAATAAGATGGGGTTTTACCTTGAGTTTTGGCGCGATTTCCAATTCTGGTGGCTGTAGCGTAGGTACTGTTGAAGAAGGAGTGGGTTTGAGGCTGGGAAGGACGTCGAAGATGGTAAAGCTCTACCTACAAATACACGCTAATCAATCTGGATCGGCGAACAAACCCCCTGAAATTCTCGAATCGACAACTTGAACGTTTTTCGGAACAGTTCGATTATTGTGAGACCACATGGAGGATCTTCACGGTACAAAAAAGGTTACTGGACAAGACTTATGTCCAAAGGCAAACAGAAACTGGCTCATTGCCAATCTTGGTCCGGGGTATCTAGATGGGATGATAAGCCCTTTCCAACAAATTAAGATGCTTTGGCATCTAAAAGCTTATTCTCGCATTACGCCGTGGTTAGAGAGTGTTGGCCGTAACAAGCGTATCAATCAACTCCCAAGCTATGGAATGTATTCCGTGAATATGCTGGCAAATATTCCACGTCACCTTTGGTGATTCATCAAGTAAAAATAAATGTTGAGTGTTAAATGAATTGGAACGAACAAATTACGGAATTTACCTGACAAGGATACAGTCCAGTAAAATGAGGAAAGGACCTTGAAGTGACGTGGGGAAAGCTGAAATTGTTCTAAGACCTTACGATAATCTTGAAAACGAGAAATCTGAGTTTGTACCCCTTCAGGGGTTGAACTTAAATCTTGGTGCCCCGGAAACGTCGAAATTTTCTGACATTCTTCAGTTTTTCGCTCATAAACCCTAAACAACTCATCCTAGCGAAAATTCTTACCAACTTATTAAAGACCGTTGAATTCTGTGTCGATCCCCCCCCCCCCCCCTCTCCGTCACTACCACTTTAAATTGAACCAATTTATAGGGTAGTATCGACTGCTGAAAAACTTCCATTTTTCCCATATTGGCCTGGTATTTGTAAAATGTACCATTTCACGATCCTATCAAAACACTCTCGGAGTCAAAGTTGTACAAAATTTAACTACAAGATCAAACAACACCTGAATTTCGAAATTTGATCGAATTTAACCGTAAGAATTTGGAATTTGACCGTATTTAACCATATTTAACCTACTTATATGCCAAATTCGAAAAGCAGCCATTTGGGAATATCCTACATCTTGCTTCCTGACCTATATGTCTTGTATTTTGTAGTACATTTTCAGTACATATTCCTGAATATCTGTAGTTAGTATTATATTTTCAGTAACCTTTCTTCATAATAACCTTCCTAAGAAAATCGTTTTGAAGACTATCTTAAGGTTTTTAAAAATTTAGAACCATTTTCTAAATTTAGAACCATTTTCTGCTTTCTATAATTTTACTAGACTTTTTTTTAATGAATAACATGCTGAATTCGTTGTGGAAATCACTGGTTATAAGAACTGGTTATTTGGATTTATATGGAGATTTTTGGTGTTTACTTGTGTGATGTAATTACACATTTTGCCATCACACATATTATGCAGAATAGCTCTGCCGTTGCAAGGGAAAACCACTTATCTGCAACAATTTCGACGTCCAAAAAATGCCTCTAGCTTCATTGCTCGACTCCAGTTTAGAGGTACGCGTCCGTATTGCCGCTCGATGGTAACGTTAGGTCATATCGATCATGCTGATATCAATTAAATATCGAAAATATCGATTCGCATCGATTAATTGTAGTTACGTTGTCCTTCGCCTTCGATAATGTAAACTCAAATTCGTACACTCAGTTTGGAGGCAAATCCACTTGAGCTGTTTCGACTCCAAAAACTCGTCATTACTGAGGCATCGTTTTTTGGAAAAACCACTTGAGCCAAACTGGATATCATTGAGTCAAAGTGTGTTTGCAAAGCAGCTGGTCCCGAGTTTCGAGTTAAGTGATTTGCAGGAGAAACCACTTGGGTGTGAAGCGAAAAATCACTTGCTATGGAAAACCGCTTATAAATTTATAAGCGAGCATTTATGCGTTTCGAGGCAAAACCACTTGTCACCAGATTTCGGTTGATAAGTGGTTCCGCCTGCAAATTAGACGACGTAAAATGTCGATAAGTGGCTGAAATTGACAAACACAAGTGGTTTTGTTTGCAAACTACCACAGTTCTACCTCCAAATTTGACGGGAAACCCACAAGATAAGTGGTTAATACGATTATTCACAAATTTCGACGAATTCGGAGATAGGTGGTTTTACTTTAAACCGGCACAGCTTGTTGGAGGAGAATTTTTCGGACTTGGAATAAATAATTTTCAATATTGACTTGTGAATATGATTGAAATAAATGTTGAACCTCCATTTCGGGGTAAACAGAGACATTAGACGCAATTAATTGCATGGAGTTGGCGGTAGGTTCAAGAACACAACACGCTTGGGAAGAACGGAAAAGATCCGATCGTGTCAACGGAGAAAAATCACGCCATCGAAGCGGAATCTGATTGTCTTTGTATTTTTGTCGGATGCTTCACTGTTTCATCTGCGTAATCACAAAAGCCGATTACAACTCCCGCCACGCCTTTTCGAAATCATTTCATCATTCCGTCCCTCACCTTCAATTTCACGGAGGGGGTTCGTCGATAGGTTTGAGGTCAAGTAAATAAACGCCGGAGCCCCGAACTCAATTATGTTGATCGCAAATTAACCTTTTTTTTATGCCGAAGCTCGTCGTTGACGTTTCAATTTAAATTGGCGAGCGGTGATCGACGAGATGAATTCCGCGCGGAATTTAATAGAGTCCAAAGCTGGTGATATGTGAGGCGAAATGAGTGTGCAGTTTTGAAACGTACAAACTACTTGTCGCCAGCTCGCCCCGATGATACGTCCATATTGTCAATAAAACCGGCTTTCTGTGAACAAAACTACTTCAGTGTTCGAGTTTTACCGAGAATGTTATTGTTGTACCTACTTGTTTTGTGTTGTGTGTTTATTCAACGGATTAAACAAAACTTGACATTTTATTATCTGTAATTAATGATGATGGCGGCGAAGAAAAACAAAAAACTCTGCAAATTCCTGACACAACGGTTTATTGCCTTCTTTGTACAGATCACCCTTCTGTCAAGCGGCACTTTGCCCAGTTAGCGTTGTGCTAAAATACGAAATTTTGTTTACGGGTTTGTATCAAACAATATATTTGCGAAAAATTCAACAAATTCACTCGGTAATAGAATAAGTAATGGAAACCGTAGAGGGCCCTTAGAGATGATGTTTTGTTAGGGGTAAATATTTCACCTCCATTACTCCAGTTTCTTATAGTTGTAGTACCTACTCAAATGGATGTAATATAAAGAACAGTGATTTAGGCACAGAATGGTGATCTGTACAGATTTCTGGAAAACTTTGCCGTTTTTTTCCTTTTTTATTATCTGGTTTTTATATGGTTTATGGAATCAACTAAGAAAACACGATTTTCAAACAGGAGGGGTTAAGTACCTCAAAATTTGAGGGTTTCCGTTTCAAGATACGTAGAATCAGAAAATCGAATAAAGAAAAGTGAGCCAACCGTTATAACCGCGGTATTATAATCCGCCTGTATAACTCGGTAATTGATACACCTCGAGTTAAAATATGAAGCTTCGTGAAGAGTATCGCGAACAGCCGTCAGCACGGGTCACGTTGTAACGTCACCGCCGCGAGGTTGACCGAACATCAAGCGTTTTAACAACCTTACAAGGCAGCGACATTTCCTTCTTTCTTTTCACACCGCTTCCCCGAGATAAAAAGGGGATTTTTCGACCCGGATCCTCCCCACCGCCGTAAAAGAATCACGCTTTAACGACCACAACTAGCCGTAACTTGTGCGGTTAATGCGATTATACTTGCGCCCACCTCGCGAACTTTGGGCGTTTTCCGCTTCCCCGCGTCTTCCTAGCAGTTTTTCTTGACTAGCGCAGTGAAAACACGAATTTTTCTTCTTTTTTTCGGGGACACCGGGTTCGCCAATAGGTTACGAGGATCGTCCGCTTGAAGAGTTTTTTGGGGGAAGCTGTAACGCGGCTCATGTGCTTTGAAGGTTTTTTTTTAATCACACGTTCACCCCTTGTTTTGTATCCTTGTGCTCTGGGCGTCAAATTTAGGCTGTTACGTACTCAAGATTTGAATTGATAGAGATTTATTCGTCCTATTCCTGTATCGGCAGGAAGACAGGTTACTAGATACGAGTATTAGGTTATTTGAAGCGGTTACGTTAAATATTCCCCACCGCCGTGCTGAATGTATTACAGATTAGAGCTGGAGTGCTCCAAGGCAGTGTTTTGGATCTCCACTCTATTTTATATACCTACTCTCTTATCCGCCAGGAGTAGAAACAAACACTACGTCTGCGGAAGATATGACAATGAAGACAACAGGGAACCGTGGACTTTACAAATCGGAAGCTTCAGTACCTACCGGCCTTTCTCGCTGGTATCTTTCTGGCCATTCTTGGAGCCTCATTTTACTCTGGAAGGTTGAGGATGGCGACCAGATCTGGTGGTGTCCCAGTGGCGATTCTGGCCAGGATGGGGTGCGTAAGCGATGAGTTGGAAGTACATATCCCTGGATTGTCTAACATAAAAGTAGGTACCCCATTTGTTTATAGTATAGGTATAGTGTCATCCTAAGGCCTCTTTTCGTTCGGTAGAGGGAAAGAATATAATTCCATCATCTCTTGGCAAGTTTCCTCAACGCGTTCCTAAAACTGATGTTCTGAAACTGACGAAAAGAAAACCAGTAGGTACCCAGGACTTGAGCGCACAACCACTGATGATTAGAATATCAAGACTTGGAGAATAAACTGATGTAATTTTGTCCTTTCTTCTTATCAATACTTCTTACCTGTAAATCTGGCTTAGTTCAGCCCACAGAAAACCCTACTATACTACGTAGTGTTTATGGTTCAGCCACTCTGGTGAATCACCCGTTTATCAGCTTCAAACAAGAGTGTAAAAGGAGAGTCGAGAAGCATCCATACCTACTCCATCGTCTGAAGTTGAAGTAGCCATTATCATAACACAAACAGTAAGTATACCTACAACAGGAGATTGTCTTCGTTTTCTGCAATCGAACATGGTGCAGACATCTCCAGCAGTTTTCAAATTTTTGATTTTTCTGAAATCGGGTATCCAAATTTGACTTTTCCAAAAAGTACACGAAACCCCCAAAATTCACTTCTACTTGGAAAAATGAACTCAAAAAGTACCCTCACTTGGTATATTAAACGTGAGGACGGTAAGGGGGAGGGAGGTGAGTCAAGGGTAAATGTCTAGGCGAGGGTGAGGGGGGTGGTAAGTCAGAGGTGAAGGGGGAGGGAAGGAGTCATTAGGGGTGGAAGGGGTTGGTTATAGGGGTTGAGGGGGAGGTTATAGGATGGAGGGGGAGGTTATAGGATCGAGGGAGAGGTTATAAGATGACGGGGAGGTTATAGGGTGGAGGGAGAGGTTACCATGACTACAGATAAGCCTCAGGTGGACAGGTTTGGTGAGGGAGGGGTGGGTGCACTGGTGAGGGGGTGGGGGAGGAAGTCAGTAAGGTTGTGAGGGGGAGGGGGGTTACAGAACAAATTATGGGTCGAGGGGGGTGGTTACCATGAGAACAGATAAGGATCAACTGTTGTCATGGTAACCACCACCCTCGACCCCTTGTTTTGTTTTGTAAACAGGAATGCTCCAGAACATACCTACATAATATGTAGAAAGGATATTATCCTTTCTACTTTCAAAGGTTGTTGATATGTTTTGTGTTGCCCTTGTCCTGCACTCTTGCGCTCCTGTTTGTTTGTTTTTTTTTTTTTTTGTTTTTTTTTTTTTGTTTTTTTTTTGCGTTATGTAGGGAGATCGTATTGCGTCCAGATATTGTCATTGGTCGGGTGCAATTAAACGTGAGGACGGTAAGGGGGAGGGAGGTGAGTCAAGGGTAAATGTCTAGGCGAGGGTGAGGGGGGTGGTAAGTCAGAGGTGAAGGGGGAGGGAAGGAGTCATTAGGGGTGGAAGGGGTTGGTTATAGGGGTTGAGGGGGAGGTTATAGGATGGAGGGGGAGGTTATAGGATCGAGGGAGAGGTTATAAGATGACGGGGAGGTTATAGGGTGGAGGGAGAGGTTACCATGACTACAGATAAGCCTCAGGTGGACAGGTTTGGTGAGGGAGGGGTGGGTGCACTGGTGAGGGGGTGGGGGAGGAAGTCAGTAAGGTTGTGAGGGGGAGGGGGGTTACAGAACAAATTATGGGTCGAGGGGGGTGGTTACCATGAGAACAGATAAGGATCAACTGTTGTTATGGTAACCACCACCCTCGACCCCTTGTTTTGTTTTGTAAACAGGAATGCTCCAGAACATACCTACATAATATGTAGAAAGGATATTATCCTTTCTACTTTCAAAGGTTGTTGATATGTTTTGTGTTGCCCTTGTCCTGCACTCTTGCGCTCCTGTTTGTTTTTTTTTTTTTTTTTTTTGTTTTTTTTTGCGTTATGTAGGGAGATCGTATTGCGTCCAGATATTGTCATTGGTCGGGTGCAATAAAAATTGATAATAATATGTCTATAAATAAAATGTCAATAATTATTATTGACAACTGTTCGGTTACGTTGTTCTCTTTAAGAGGGCGCCGTACGTGACAGCTCCCATAAGAAATCAATGTATCTGTCCCACCATGTAACTCTGCCCAAACTGCACCGATTTCCTTGATTTTTTTTTCTTTTTCAAGTTAGATCAAGTCCTAGTGATCCTACTTTTGCGATTTTTGATATGACGTCCCTTAAGACAGCCATCATCTCATGAAGTTGGTATTCTGAGAGAGATGGGAGGTTGCCCCAGTTGGTTGGTTGTTTCTTCCTTATATGAAGTGATATGGAAATTGTGCTCCGTAGGATCTCTTTTTCAGATCCTAAGCTTCAATTTGAGTGCTCAAGCGATAAAAACGGTTTATTTTTGGGGATGTGGTGTCCCGGGAAAAATTGACATCTGATATTGAAGCAGTTTGAATGGCGGACACAGGCGGGAACGCCAGTAGTTCAGCCCTTTACCGCTAGATCCCGCTGACTGAGTAAAGTGAAAAAGGGCTACTTCCCAAGTACCTGCGGTCCCATAATCCCTATACCTACCAGTCAAACAGAGGTGCAGACTCTTCTAAAAGCAAAAGTTGTTCTGCATGGGTTTCCCAAATCCCAATAGCGTTGTGGGGGTTATCTGGAAGATTTGAAGTCATTATTGGGAAAAAGGGCCACGTTGCTCATGAAGTTTCTTGTAGCGAATTTTCAAAGAAAAGGAAGCTATTGTTCTCGGTCCAAAATTTTTAAAACTCGAATTTCCAAAAAATGCTTATACTAAAATAATATTTTATGTTACAGACCATCCTGAATTCACTGCCAAAAGACAACACAAATCATATGTATGTGTGTTATTCCAGAAGAAAATCCCCGATAGAATTGATAGAAATTTGCACGAAAAATCTTTCTTGGCAATCGAAAGGCTAAGTTCGTAGATGGGCAGAATCGGGCCACTCTATGGAGGGGTTCAGGATAATTTTAAGGGGTGGGTGGGGGGTTTATTACCAATAAATTACAAACATGAAACAGTCTGACAAGTGACTTTTAATGATTTTTTAACGCTGAACACGATGGTGAAGTCAGAATTGCGATAACTTATTCCCTTCTAAACTGGAGCAGTTTGAAGATGAAGAAACGTGGTTGTTACTTGAGATGTTCTTCACAGTTCATCTGGTCTAATCTGATAACGGAATGAGATATTGAAATTCCGACTTCACCTTCGTGTTCAACGTTGAAAAATCTATAAACTAAGGTGTTTTATTTATTGCCGACGACGTAGGTACAAGTAGAAAACCCAGTACTTGGTATTCCGATACAAATTAATTCTAAATAATGTTGCACATCACAATATGATGTGCAAATTCTGGACTCAACGGTGTACCATCTTCTTTGTGCAGATCACCCTTCTGCATCACCCATAAAACTACCTTGTGAGTCCTGTATACAGCTAGAGAAATTACTAAAAGTCAAGTATTGCGTTGAAATATTTATTCAAATAGGTGACAAATAAGCGGTTGGGGAGGGTGTACTACCTCAGTGACGGTTAATAAATTATTTATATAAATGATGAATTACAAATTTACATATTATGTTAATTGTGTATTTCTCTACAATTCTGTACGTATTGTACATCCATCGAACACTCGATTCATTCATGAGCGTTTCAAAAACGGTCAGTTCCGGTAGTTGCTCTGAAAAGGCGGTTTGCGATGAATTGAAAGCAGGATTTAGTTCTGTCGAGAGGACGAGAGAACAGAGAAAAAACTCCAGTGAAATAAACGTTCGGATGATGAGACGTAGAGGCGGTCTGACGGTCTACTCGTAGCGGCGTAGGGCCTCCTAATAAAACAAGAGATAAGGGCTTCAGAAACCAGTCAGAAAGGCACCCCCCGAACATAAAACTTGGACTACCGAGAACTAAGTAATTACTTTTTCGGGTGTTTCGATCCCCTTCAACCCTCTCGCGGGTTTCCATCATCCACTCGACTTTCACCGGTGCTCAAAGTACAAAGCCCATCTTATTGCTTCACTCCGCCCAATGGCGATCTGTATCAGTTGGTGGGAGTAAAAACTGAGGATTGTCGACCCAACATCAATTCCCCACTTTGAATAAGACCGAACGATCGTTCACAAGCTTTTTGGTTGATATTTTCATTGACATGAACCCCTGCAAAATTGGTGACGTCAATAAGAAGGGGTGCAAAAGGGTTATCTCTGATATTTTGAATGGGACGCTATAGTTATGTTGCACGAATTTGAAAGTTGAGAGAATTTTTAAAGGCCAATAGGGATGTTCGTCCACTCTTGCGCTGTCTAGCCCTTCTTGGCCCTCCCTCCTCTCATCCTGCCCTCAATCTGCCTTTCGCTTGATTACTCTTGTCCCTCCCACCCCTCATCCTGCCCTCAATCTGCCTTTCGCTTAATCACTCTTAGCCCTCCCTCCCCTCATCCTGCCCTCAATCTGCCTTTCGCTTAATTACTCTTAGCCCTCCCTCCCCTCATCCTGCCCTCAATCTGCCTTTTGCTTGATCACTCTTAGCCCTCCCTCCCCTCATCCTGCCCTCTTCTGCCTTCTGCTTGATCACTCCTAGCCCTTCCTGCCCTCATTCTTCCTTCCACTAGATTACTCTTGGCCCTTCCTACCTTCATTCTGCCCTAAGCTTGAGTACTCTTGGCCCATCCTGCCCTCTGCATGATTACTTTTGGCCCATTTTGGTTTATTATCTTCGATTTTTGTACACGTACCTCCAGCGCCAATTACCTTTGAAATCAGCCCTTGCTGTAGTTGGTAGACGAGTTGTGACAGTTGGGAAATCAGTGATCCAAGTATACCTTACCTACTCTCGTTCGTATTTTACTCTAAAACATCTATCTAAGATAAGAATTCAAAATTTGAGAAAATACTATGAATTTGTAAAACTTTTAGAGTTTTTTGAATTGAATAATTTTTTATACATGTAAAACTAGCGTTTTGTTAATACGAGTTAATAAATACTGAATTGAGTGTGAGTGCACTGTAGTTTACGAGTGGATTTCGTAATTAGTCGATTTTTAGTGTTTTGTAGAGAAATTGATTTAAATGTAATATATTTAAATAAATTTCTCTACAATATTATAGTTGGGAAATCTATGTTAAGCAGTTGGGAAACATGAGGTATCTCTCTCACTCTCTCCTCCCCCCCCCCCTTGAAATTTTCTTCGAAAATTCGCGGAAAGGCGATTCTGCGGAACTTTGTCTTTTAATCTTGCAAAGCCCATCACCCACCCCCGGCCCCGCTCACCGACAAAGTCGTTCATTTTGGTTTTGTAAACCGCGGACAGGTCGTCCTTCTGTATCGCGGTTCCTCCACCGCCTGTGACGCTCGTTTTTAATCTCGTCCGCCCTCAAAACGGTCTCTTCAACCCCCGAAACGTTTCGTTTGGAGCCAATGAAAGCAATAAATGTGTCGAACCCCCCCGTAACGCCGATAGCGTGCAAAGTGTTTCTGGTACGAGGCGGGAAGTTTCGGACGTTATCAGAACCTTCGAACGGCGGTTTTTCCTGACGGGGCGTCGAGTCTTTCGACGCGGGCGACTCCGATGGGTTCCGATTCGTCGGATATTCGAGGGGATCTTCGATACATCCCAGTGACGGCCTTTTTGGTTGAAGTGGTGCCCAACTAGGGATGCAACATATGAACCAAATAATCGATTATAATACGCCGAAAACGATCAAGTGTGGACATAGCTTTAACCTAACGACGTCCACATTTGAGCATTTTTGGCGACCCGAGTAATTTTTACTACTTACTGAAAATCAGGGAAGAGGCGAGCCTGGTCGGGTCACAAGACTCAAACATCCACCTTAATTTTGAGACTTTAATTGCGTACTTGGAATGTATAACATTTTAGTTATATGTATTGTGTACTATATTCTTGAATAATAATTGAATTGAAATAATTTTCTCCAGGAAGTTAACGAAGAAATCTTTTGCAATCCATTCGGTGATTTTCGCTATAACCCATAGGAGGGCTACTAGGCGGTAAGCCTGAAGGAGAACTATGAATTCCACCTTTATTGGTAAACAGATAGTTTGCGGCGACACAATAGTTTTTCAGAGGTTTCAATTCGAGCTTGTCCAGTTTTTTTTTGGTGAAGTTGCAATAACCGATATTTGGCAATCGATTTATTTATATCGATTAACCGTTTCAATTATGTTCAATTGCCCTCGTGTAGCTGATTACTGGCGGTTGAGTGTTATGTATTAAATTCGCGTTTATGGCACAGTGACCTCCCCTCGCTGTTATCACCTGCGAGTTTTCCAAAGGCATTACCGAAGTAAAAGTAGGAAGGAAAGCGAAGGGGTTGAGGTGTGATTGACAGGAAGCAACAAGTGTTGGAACTCATCCACCGCCCTCCAAATGGCCACTAACACTTTGCCCTTAACCCTCTACCGCCAGTCACCGCCCCCGGCCGCCCTAAACAAATACCGTCAGTCCTCGCACCCCCCCCCCCCCCCCCCCCGAAACCCGCGGCTCTCGAAACCCGTTGAAAGGCTCAAAAATCATCGGAGGAAAAACCGCCAAAATGGGAATCGGTCGGAGAAGAAAAAAAAAAATAATAAAAAATAGCCGCTCCAAACTTATGAGATGTTTCACTATAACAGCTCATTACCTTCCCGCTAAGGCTCGGATGATTCAATAGGAAAACTCGGCGCTTCGCGCCTCGCCAGGGGGGCAAGCCCCCCTGGACCCCCCGGATCTTTTCTCTTCTATACTTTGTATAGAACGAGGTATTTGCTATGCAAAACATGAATAATGTTTTTGCGTCCGAATGTTGTTTACAGTTTTATTTACTCAGGGCTGTATCTCAGCTTCTTCGATATTTACAGCGGTTTTGGCAGTATATAATTTATGCATAAATTAAAGGCTTTCCAACGAATGGAGAACGATTTTTGTCCGTTGAAAACTAAAGAAGTTTCATTTCCCTAGAAACGGCTCGGTTGTACGTGAAAATCATTAAAAATCTTCGTGACCTAATTTCGTGACTTAAACTTCGTTACGCTTTTCAACTCTGGTAGGCCACCGCAAAAACATGTTAAAAAACTCTGCAAATTCTTGACACAACGGTTCATTATCTTCTTTGTACAGATCACCCTTCTGTCTAGATCACTAGGTCTAAATTTCTAGATCCTAAATGTTAGATTAATTATTATTATGAATTATCACTCACTAATTATTAATAATTTTATCAAGTACCTAGTGAAAATTATTATAATTTATTGTTAGGTATTAATCATTCGTATTTATTATAAATAATTATTATTATTAATTATGATTAATTAATACGATATAATTCTGGGGTTTTTAATACTACGTCGGTAATAATTTTTCTATAAAAGAAGTACCTACCAACAAACATTCGAAATTACCTTCATTTCCGTAGCACGAAACGCACCTCAGAAGAACAAACTCGACATCACTTAAGCCATATGATGTTCCAAAGAGCTTGTTAGTATGAAAATGGACCTGGATTTCAACAGTTTGACTCACGATCGGGTTGTGAGGCACAATCTTTGAGCCGTCATTGTGAACGAAAAGCTGGTCGTACAGAGCTGCGGATGGTCTTAAAAAATTCTACGGAACAAACTCTATCCAAATATGAAATAAAAAACATACCGTTTGATGGGAATTTTTCGAGATATGGAATTTTCAAATTTTCAAAATTCGTTTTGAACCCCTTCCCCTTGACCTAGGGTTATGAAAAGTTTCGAGGATCATTGTGGGGCTGGTCCAAACCCAGAAACCAAATTTCGTAATTTTAGCTCAACGTTAACTGGGCAAAGTGGCGCGGACGGCGTACGGCGGACGGACGGATTTTTTTTTATTCGATTTTCTGAATCTACGTATCTTGAAACGTAAACCAACAAATTTTGAGGGGGGGTTAAAAAATTTTTTTCTTTGGGCGATTCCAATGGTTCATTATCGAAGATAATAAACCAAAACTCGGCAAATTCTTGACACAACAGTTTATTATCTTATTTATGCAGATCACCCTTCTGTCTTGATCACTAAATGATACATTAATTATTACTACGAATTAGTGTAATTACGCCCAAGGTAGTGCACCTGCAATGAAAATTAAAAACTAATCGAATTCTAGGCGGTTATATCTACAATTAAAAATTTAAAAAAAGTTCAGCTTTAGAACTCTGGACGTGAGAAGTTTTTTGTATCTCCTGTAAAATTTCCAAAAATGGAATCAGCTGGTTTTGATAGCAAACGTCTCACCTATTCGTTCTCAAAACACTTATTCCAGTAATAGGGTTTTCTGGTATTAGGTTACTGGACAGTATTAGGTTATTTGAAGCGGTTACGTTGAATATTCCCCACCACTAGAATAAATGTCCGGTCGAATGTTAGAAGATTTGAGGGTGCGGTATGTGGTGGGGGGAGGGAGACGATAAAGAGAAAGTGAGAACTTCACCTGTTGTGAAATGAATTTTCCTTTGGTGGGTCGACCCCGTCGGTGACGAGAAGAAACCGAAAGCGCGATGGTTTTACGGGTTAAGGGGGGGGGGGGGCGGAGGAACGGGGGGGAGAAAGAGAAAGAGAAAGTGGAGAAAGTGGTAGAGGGACGCAGTGACGGGGAGGCGGGAGATGCAGAAAACTTGAGTTTTCATCATCACTCCCCTCATTGTCCTGCCCCCCCCCCCCCTCCTCCCGGTACGTTTCCTAGTATTGATTTTCCCACTTAAATCCCGGAAAACCTTCCGCCGGTGGTGGGGGGGGGGGGTGAAGGGGAGGAGATTGTGCGAGTGAGTAGGAGAGAGGAGGAGGATTGAAAAGAAATAGAAAAACCCTGCGTAGTACATCACATCCGCCCGGGAACCACCGCCTCGTTCCTCTCTATCCCCCCTCCTCCCAACTCTCTTTCTCCTCCACGTTTTGGATGCCGCGTAAAATACCAAAAACATCAGAATGTCAGGTGATGGCGCGAGTGGTGATGGGGGGGGGGGTGAGAGAAAGGACGGAGAGAAAAAGAGACGGGAGGAAAACTACGGACGGGGGTGTAAAAGTGACGGTAGAGAGAGAAAGAGAGAGTGAGAGAAATGTTTGAATATTAGAGAGGAGATTTCAGGTGTGGGAGGGCTCTATGGGTGGCGAGTTATGGGCGGAGGAGGCAACATAGTGGTTACGCCCCATTCTAAACCCCCTCAACAGCCCCCCCATCCCCCCCCCGAGTCACTCATAATTCTGCCCCCTCCCCCCCCCCCACCGCCTCTAACTTTTTTTCCGCTCGAATCAATCAAAAATTACAGAGGTCGCTTACCCTCCTCCTTCCCGCGTCAACCCCCCCCCCCTCCCTGTCGTCAATCCCCCCCGTCCCGCCGCCATCGCCCTCATCCCATTCCGAAGGCTGCTCCGGGAAATTCGCTGTTATTCCAATACTACGCCCTCAACCGACTAACAACCAATTTTACTTTCAGTTCTAGATAACACAACTAAAAATCCAGGGTCATGCATCATGGCTATAAGAGAGAATTTTCGAAGAAATAATGGGTTTTATGTTAAATGTCTCCATTGTACTGATTTTATAACAAATTTTGTCTTAATTGTTTGTAAGGTTAATACACCTCAGTTAATAGATTTTTCAACGCTGAATACGATGGTGTAAACAGGATTGCGATACCTCATTCCGTTATCAAGTTAGAGCAGTTGAAACGTGAAGAACATCATAGATACTATAGGACTATGTACTATCGATCTAAAAATATCGATATTTCGATACTATGGACTATCCATGGCCATCCCTATTTCCCACCCTTCCCTATTGGCTTGAACCGAACAAGTTTTGGTGGGGGATCGTAATTTTTGTCGATTCCAGTGGTTTACTAACCAATACACTAAAAGTAGCAATAAAACTAAAAACCATCAACAAGCAGCGTATTATGAAAATATTGATATTTCTATAATTGCAGTTTGGTTGGTGGATCCCCATCGGACGAATTCTCTTGGAGATGCATGAATAGTGAAAAGTACTTGTTGCACATAATAAGCAGAAACGCTCATTGGCCGAGAGAACGCCCACCGAGGATTGTGCATTCTAACTTGTTCAAACCCCCAAAAGTTTAAGCTGTAAAAAAAATGGATTGGTGCTCCTGTTTCGGGCTTATACCATTTTGAAGGCCCACTGATCAAGAAAAAAAATGCTTAAGAACCGCATAGGAGGGTATTTAATGCCTTCACCACCCTCGACTGATTTGGTATTAGTACCCAGTCTTCTATTACCCCTTGAGAACCGACGAATTTCAAATTCCAGTTCAAATGTGTTGCTTGAGCACCACATGTATTTTATTAACCCCTAAGTGCAGTTAGGGGTTAATAAAATACGAAGCTTGTTCCATAAATCGTGTTGATTTTCAACGTTTTACCGTCGTCCATCTCATTTTAATTTGGCTGCGATGTAATTTAGCGTAGATACTAGCTGTAGGGCCCTTCGCTGATGGGCAAAACTTGGGGTGTGTCCATCTACCTCTGTTACTGTCCCGGACGGGCAGAACTCGGGATGGATCCATCTGCCACTCTTACTTGTCGCTTTACGGATTATACCTCTTACACGTCCCTTTACAAACCCTTATAATCTTGAATACCAAAAATAATATTCATCTGTCTCACGGGAAGGAAGAATTTAAGATTTTTATACTTCGGCTTTCCTAAATCGGCATGGTTCGACTCCATTTCACGCGAAACGAATAACTGTAGTGAAATTTTTCGAAAATACCCAAGGAACACGAAAATCGTCTTTAAATTTAGTTATATAGATGAGGGAACGTCCTAACGATAATTTAGTTAGGCAATTTTAGCCTTTAAGTTTTTTTCGGTCAGTGGGCGATCGCATCATCTCGATCCTTTCAGGTTTACTACGTGTAGTAAGTAAATGATATTAGGGGTGATCTTCTGGTTGTAGGCTGTCGGTATTTCAACGGCATTCGGATGCTTTAACCTTCTCATTCTACTCATTAGTTCACGAGAGTTGTATTTTCTCGACATCCACTCACATCCAGCTGACAGCTTCTCTTGAACGCGTATCAAAAAGGGTATCTTTGAACTTCACTACGCATAAACGGCTGTGCGCGGTACATACGAGGTAATTCCATTTTGAGCGGTTGCCACATGGAAACACGCTCATCTCCTGTGAAGGACGGATGTAAATACAGGGAGCAGCACCGGTTCTCTCGCGGGGTCACAACTTTTGACAGCGGTTCTCCATTTGGAGAAACGGGGAGCGGCCTCCTGCAGGTGATAGGCCCTTTGTTTCCTTAGTACTTCCCTTTTCCCTGGTAATGATATCGGGAATATACACGGGAGCGAACTCGGCTTGAACTATCGATCCTACTTGTGCCCCTGAGCACTGCGATGTAACATCGCCGAAATTCTGCGAGGGAGGAGAACGGAGACTGATTTTCGGTGATAACCACACATTCACACTGAACCTCGTTAATTTCACTTTATCAGCAGAAATAATGAACTCTATTGACGCTCAAATTTCCCTTTCGTCCAGAGTAATATTCATCATAATCGGAGGCTGCTGCTGGCAAAGGCTTCTGGACATGGCCGAGAGGTACCCAAAGGAGCTCCCATTCAAGAGGTTGAACGCAACAACAGGCTGAAGCAAAGAACCAACAAGGACACCTGTGGAGCTTGCAGCCAGTGGCCAAGAGGGAGATCCGAGAACCGCCTTTAACTAACTGGCTGAAACCGTTCGTTACGCTGATGGCGTGATACAAAGAAAGGTGACTTTTTTTTGCGCAATTCCCGTGATGCTAGAGGATTGAACTTTGGTATGTAGCCTCCTTAGGACTTACACTTTAAACAGCACAGGCTGTTGGCTGAGTGGCTCCTAAAGCTAATTTTTATGATATTCACACTGTGAAGCTCTAATTAGGTATTTAGCCTCCTCAGGACTTTAACTTGAGGCTGCTCAGGCCCCGGATCAGCTGAATGGCTCTTGAAGCTAATTTCTATGATATTCACACTGTGAAGATGTAAATGGTATGTAGCCTCCATACATCAATTATGTTCTCATCAACATCTCTGCAAGGACGATGCGAAGGACCTATCAGACAGCCCTCTTAGGCTTGGAGATTACTGTGGGTAGGAACCTACATCACTCATTGCATACTGCCCTGTTAAATAAAAACGCCTCAACTCCTATGTTTACGACCATAGGGTTTTTACGGAACCCTCTTATTTTGGATATGACCTTGACGATGGTGAAGTCCAAATTACAAAATTCGAACCGAAAGTTGGGGACATTCTGACCATAAACATACGAAAATTGGTCAATGTTAGGGTAAAATGTCTCAACGACACGCTGTTAAGGTGAAACGCCTCAACTCACCAAAATATTGAGTTGATGCGTTTTACCAACAAACATTTACATTATTTTGGGCGTTTTCCCAACAAAACATCCGTTTTATTGAGTTGTTTACATTAAGGTGACTGCCTCACGAGCGAGTTGAGACATTCGCTTCCAACGGAAGTTGGAAATTTTTAAATCGCCTTAACTGCAATTAATCGATTATAAATCGATTAATTTGCGAGTTATTTGTTCACCGTTGAAATGGTTGAAGTCCTATCGATATCTCGCCAAAAATGGGGTTTTAATAATGAGTATGAGTGCACTTACATCAAAGGTTTTAATGAAAAACTTTGAGGCGAATTTCTGCAATGTTTCGAATTTTGAGTGGAGGCGTTTTACCTATTAATACGCACATTTTCTTATGCAGGGCAGCATATTAATACGCACTTTTTCTTTGGACGTTAAAGCCATATGACGTCTTGACATATTCTTACCACATTGTGTTTACTGGATTTACGACACAAAAACCGTTCTCATGGGGTCTTTACTGTTCCAATTTTTGCCACTGATTTCGCTCTGATGAAAACTCAGAATTTCCAATCCGCTCACCAATGAAGCATGGACACCGCCAAAAACACCGACACACGGAGAAATTTAGCTATTTAACCTTGGAATAATTTAAACATAAATGAGTTATAAATAATTTATGATTTTATTGTGTTCAAAATTTGTATCAATAAATTATTATTAGTTCAGCCAGAAATTTAGTAGAAAAGCTGGAGAGACCATTACTGAGGTTGTTACCGACGAGCCCTCCAAACCTCATCGAAGGTTGCAGACTTCTACAAATTATCCCAGGCAAACTTTGTGTGTACGGGAAGAAGGTAATTTCGAATATTAAAATTTAATATTTAATATTGTGGATAGGATTCGGTGGTAGATCAGCCCGGAATGCAGATGGAAATCTGTAGACTTGAAGCTGCATTACTGAGGTAGTTACCTACAACTCCGTTCTCGCCAAGTTTAGTTTGAAGCAACTACTTTTAGAGAACAACTAGATTTTTACGGGTTCGTCGTGATCCTCTTGTAGATGAGATACAAGCAGGGGCGGCTCGTGGGCTCAGAAACTGGTGGGGCACCAGGGCAATATTTAGGTGCATACCTACCTATTAGGTACTCACTATAGGAACTAAACTCAAACTACCCTTACAGCTAAACTGCTTCATAATTAGTGGTATGCAGCTCTTAGCAAGTCAGGAAACATCGTTCTCCAAAGAGTTCTCTTGAGGAGAGGGTCGGTTACTGACCAGTATCCAGGATTACCGACGAGGAGGTGGCTGCAAGGCAATCCCACCTACCCACCAAAATAATTATCTTCAAAATTATAGGAAGAATAAAAGAGAAATTGTGACTGTACGAGTACTATTCAAAGAGTACATTATAAAGGTAGTCAAAAAATTATATTATTGGAGTTTCTATTACTGGGGTTTTTAAAAATTAGCAATCGCGACCATCTGCTTCCTAGCCGAGTGGTACGTTGAAAACCCCCTCTAAAAATGTCCTCTTATGCCCAGATTGCACATACGTTTTCTTATCCAATCGTATCAAAACATTTTGAGCGATCACAGAATAGCAAGATTGATTTCAACTAGCTTTTAGAGTTCGTTGGTTAGCTCAAACAAAGCTCGAGTCAACGAAGTCACCATCAGTTTCAGGGATAACAAATAAAACAGTATTCTCAACGGTTGGCTGAGCTACATAATAATATTATGTATATTACTGTTATTAACGGTTATTAACTGTTATTAACTTACAGAATGTAGAAATCAACAAATGAGATTCCCTTGGGCGAATAGTGATCCACGTAGTATAGTAGGGTTTTCTGTGGATCCACTTCAGTCTTGACGACTAGCAAAGCGTTCACGCGTTGCACGTGAGATATTAAATTTCAATGTTTAGTTGATTAATATTATGGAGACAATAACTCACTTTTACTATGATGAGTAAATACGAAGCTAAAAACCACCAGTCAATGCATTCAAAATAATATTATAACGTCAGGCAACGTTTTGATATCATTCTTATCAAACATGGAAGAAAGCATGGAAGAATGAAACTCGTTCTTCCTTGACAAGGAACGATTCAACGATCGATTGTTTTCGGCGTTCAACTTGATACGATATTTTGGCCACCGCCCGGAACGCCTCCTATCTCGCAACACAGAGTGCCTTCCCCCACCCCAGGAAGCGCCTATACCTTCAACATTGAGACTGGGGCACTTCTGGTCGATCCGATAATCGACTTTTTTAATCGATAAATCGAAACAAAATGCGACTCAGTGGAAGTGGGTAGTCATGGAGGAAGGGAGATCTCCCTTCTTCCATGGTGGGTAGTAGTAGGTAAGATTTTTTTTCTCCTTGTTCTATGTTTTTTCTGTTTTCCTTTGCAAATTTTTGGGTGGGGCGAGGGCCAAGGTGGCCTTATGGACGAGCCGCCACTGGATACAAGCGACCAGCCCCTGAGTAGGCCGACATTGGTAGATATTTCTTGTTATATTGGGCTCATAAGTATATTGTGTGGAGAACAGTGATCCAGTTAGAAAATAATAAAAACCGTCGTTTTTGTAGTAGGAAATAAGTGTCTTCGTAGAAACGCAAAATCTATATCCGAAGGTTCCGCACGAAGAAGAAGAGCACGTATTACGTACCTATTTCTCGTCTACTCACCAGCTTAACCGGTCTAATTCAAGGGTGCTGGCAGAAAATAATATTATGGGGAATCGAGTGGCCGGGAATGGCCCCCCATTAGGACGGTATTCATGGAAATATTCGACAGGACCAGCCGAGTAGATGGCACGAGGTCTTCTAGCTGTCAGCCTTCTCGGTATCTTGATCGATTCGCTCCGCCACGTGTTGCTATCCCCTTCCGCCCTCTTCCATCATCACATCTTTACACGTGCCCGGCTGAATTACCTTCAGCACATATAAGTTGTTTATTTACTGAGCTCTCGTCTTAGAAATAATATCTCTCCGAGAACCGAGTCTGAATATATGAACCCTCTAAATCCAACAGCTTTCGACGGGAAACGAAAATCGACCAAAAAAGTCGCAATTCACCATGAAACACACCATAACATAAATGTTACAAATTTTGTAAATTTTTAGAGGGGATTTCGTTCCAAAACATTTGGGGATCTGTTTGGATGAGTAAAAAAATTATTTATACGCGGAAAATTCTCCAGGAGTTCCAGTCCCAGTCCTCGCCGAATTCATGCAGAAGTGTCACAAGGCAGTGCGGTTGGGCCATTACTGTACCTGCTGTCTGTTACGGCCGGTTTCACCAGGTCGGTGACAAATTAGGGAATAAGCAATCCCTGAGAATAAACCCTATCTCAGAGATAGCCCGTTTCCCGTTTCAACATGCATTTCTGGGTCGGGGATAGTTATTCCCCACTGTTTCCCTGGTAAGCCCCAGACTGTTGCTCCCAGACAAGTTTTACGGAGACCTTACCTCTAGCAACACTGATAGTGAATTGCCACTCCACAGAGCATCACTACAGCTCAGTTCGCCGACGATGCCGCCTTTCTTTTCCGCTCCCAAAGAGGCGAATCGGACATTTTGGAGAAACTCACTAATTGGCTGGAGAAATGGGCCAAAAAGTGAAGGATCAAGTTGAACCCCGAAAAGTCTAATCATTAGTTTCCTACCTAAGGAACAACACGCAGCCTTCACACACCTTCGATGTCCAACAAATGAAAGGCCCAATACCGTTAAATCAATTTCAAAAAAATTAAATAACAATAATTATCGATTTATTCGATTTCAAATAAACACCTCGAGTAGATTTTAAGTCGACTTCATTCGAGTTTTACGACGTATCTGAGTTGACAATTGCACTAAGTACTTGAAGGTCCATTCAATTTCAAATAAACACCTCGACTCGATTTGAAGTCGACTTCATTCGAGTTTTACGACGTATTTGAATCGACAATTGCTCTTCTTGAAGGTCCATTCGATTTCAGATAAACACCTCGACTCGATTTGAAGTCGACTTCTTTCGAGTTTTACGACGTACTTGAATCGACAATTGCTCTTCTTGATGGTCCATTCGATTTCAAATAAACACCTCGACTCGATTTGAATTCGACTTCATTCGAGTTTTACGACGTATTTGAATCGACAATTGCTCTTCTTGATGGTCCATTCGATTTCAAATAAACACCTCGACTCGATTTGAAGTCGACTTCTTTCGAGTTTTACGACGTATTTGAATCGACAATTGCTCTTCTTGAAGGTCCATTCGAATTCAAATAAACACCTCGAGTCGATTGAAAGTCAACTTCATTCGAGTTTTACGACGTATCTGAGTTGACAATTGCACTAAGTACTTGAAGGTCCATTCAATTTCAAATAAACACCTCGACTCGATTTGAAGTCGACTTCATTCGAGTTTTACGACGTATTTGAATCGACAATTGCTCTTCTTGAAGGTCCATTCGATTTCAGATAAACACCTCGACTCGATTTGAAGTCGACTTCTTTCGAGTTTTACGACGTACTTGAATCGACAATTGCTCTTCTTGATGGTCCATTCGATTTCAAATAAACACCTCGACTCGATTTGAAGTCGACTTCATTCGAGTTTTACGACGTATTTGAGTTGACAATTGCACAACTTGAAGGTCCATTCGATTTCAGATAAACACCTCGACTCGATTTGAAGTCGACTTCATTCGAGTTTTACGACGTATTTGAATCGACAATTGCTCTTCTTGAAGGTCCATTCAATTTCAAATAAACACCTCGACTCGATTTGAAGTCGACTTCATTCGAGTTTTACGACGTATTTGAATCGACAATTGCTCTTCTTGATGGTCCATTCGATTTCAAATAAACACCTCGACTCGATTTGAAGTCGACTTCTTTCGAGTTTTACGACGTACTTGAATCGACAATTGCTCTTCTTGAAGGTCCATTCGATTTCAAATAAACACCTCGACTCGATTTGAAGTGGACTTCTTTCGAGTTTTACGACGTATTTGAATCAACAATTGCTCTTCTTGAAGGTCCAATCGATTTCAAATAAACACCTCGACTCGATTTGAAGTCGACTTCTTTCGAGTTTTACGACGTATTTGAATCGACAATTGCTCTTCTTGAAGGTCCATTCGATTTCAAATAAACACCTCGACTCGATTTGAAGTCGACTTCTTTCGAGTTTTACGATGTATTTGAATCGACAATTGCTCTTCTTGAAGGTCTTGAAAATGCCACTTGAAAGTGACATTTTCCATGTTTCTACAGAATATTTTTTTCTTCCTATTCTTCTCGCCTAATATCCCTTCTACCTCTGTTACTGTTTTATTTTTATTTACCTTCCGTCCTTTTCTTTTCATGCTCCTTTGCCTTTCCTTCTATTTTACCGTGAAATTTTTCTCCCGCCTGAGCCCTTTTGGGGGGGGGGGGGTAATAAGCCCTTCGCCCCCCCTCCCCCTCCCCCAAATATGCGCCTGTGCACGGAAGCCCACTGAAATTGTTTAATGAAATTAAATTTTACTGAACCTGTTACTATTATACAAATTTTGGATGCAAGGGACCCTCCCCGATATATGCGACATCTCAACGCATTCTGGCGGTTCTGTAAAAAAGTAGGAAAAGTAATCGAACGAAGGGGAGACCGCGGAAGCGCTCCAGCGGTCTCAAACTGCTTCAACCCTCCTTCTAGAGTTAGTTGAAAATACGGTAGAGAACTCTGTCAACAACGGTGTTTCCCGCCTCGACCGATTTGGTGAAGATTATGTTATCTCTGTGTGTTAAGAATTTGGACTAATACTCCAATCAAAAAGGGGTTAAACAAGTATATCCTATCTCCATAAATACAATATGCAACCATTTGTATTGCAACCAATATAACAAATTCCTGGATTTTTATTTAAATTCACAGCGAAAAGCTGTAGCCAAAATTGTTTTCTGGAACTAGGTAGGTACTTATGTGAAATTACAAAACTGGAAATCCGTTGAAAGTCTTTTCTCTAGCAGGCTGCGATTCATGGCAATGACTGTAGACGGCTGCTACATTCCTCAAGGGCAACTTCACAGATGAAGCCATACCTTCAATCATAATATTAAATAGGTATTAAGACGATTGAAGTTATGGCTTTATCTGTGAAGCAAATTTTGCCACACGCTGAAAAGTCATTATTGGTGTGATGTGTTGGTTGTAACAGGACGAGCAGGATTGCTGCTTCCAAGTCCACTCAGCGAATTTTTGAAAGGCAAAATATGAACTCAATTGTTCTAAGAAGTCCTCGATATGTTCACTCACAGGACCGAATGGAATTAAATTTAAAATGATTGCGACACTTCAAGTTCAGCTTGTGTTCCTCCTACTGGACCATGTGTGACTTGAATTACAGGACTGCGACTTGAGTAAAAGGTAGCACTACCTCGGACGACACGAGATTCAGGGGGAGCGAATCCTGGCTCAAGTGCACTTGTCGTCAAAGAGCCTGATATATTTTTAACGTATGGGAGTGGCGTATAAGGTCGACTGCACGATGCCTTGTGTGATGCGGGCTGTGGAGACAATTGGACCCATCGTCCTATTATGACCGCTATACGAACCATAACGGCGGCACTTTCTTTCTCCTTGCACATCGTCTGGTCAAACATCAAAGCTGACGAGTAACAGCGAATTGGACTGGAGTGCTCTCTGCGCGGCTGTAGATGTGCAGGATGATTAGTTTGATACTACGAGCCTTCTCTGCAAGCGAGTGACTGTATTATCGTTTTATAAGTAAGTATGTGTATATTATTACTAGGTAGGTAGTGTAGCGGTAATTGCAGTCTCTGGGGAAGTTTACAGGTATTTTTTGTGGCAGCTTGGGATTTGTTATATATTGTAAAATTGGGTTGTTGTGTGTGTTTGACCGAAGTTCTTGTGTCAACTGAAGATTGAAGGCAGCCTGAAGGAAATGTTCGACGTGCTGACTGGGTGTGGTTATATGAGCCTGGACAAAGCAGAGGACTTCCCCAAAGCTCCAACCAATCTCGACTGGACCTTGAGTGGTCAAGAAGCCCCACATTAATGTATCGTTATTCACCAGTTGCATGCCAACCGGTTGGCAAAAACAGATCTTTGACCTTCGACAGGTCTCAAGAGATAGGAGGAACAGTCTCTGGACAAGCTTACAGGTAATTTTGTTGACAGCTTGGGATTTGCTGTATTTTGAAAAATTGGGTTATTGTGTATTATCGTGTTATCGTTAATAAATAGTAAAAATAGTTGTAGATAAATATTAAAAATAGTTGTGTTATCGTTAATAAAAACAAGTTCAGAATTTTCCGAAAACTTGAATTGTGTTCACGCTAAAAAAATAAGTTGTACTAAAAGTACCTAAAATTGGTGACCCCGACGTGATGGCCGAAGAAGACAATTTTCAAATTCAGAATCCAGCAACAGGTAGCAGATCAAACAACCAAAATGAAGACGAGGCCAACGTAGTTCGACTGAAACTTCCCCCATTCTGGATTGAAAAACCCGAAATCTGGTTTTTCCAAATTGAGGCACAATTTTTCAACGAAAGAGTGAGATCGGAAACCAGTAAGTTCAATCAATTAGTAGCAAACCTGGAGCCAAAATTTCTTGAAAATATTTGGGATATCATCACAAGCGATGATACAGCGAAATACTCAGCTGCCAAAAGACGACTGCTCAACATTTTTAAAGAGAGTGATGATAGGCAACTTAAAAAATTGTTGACAGGGCTTGAACTAGGTGACATGAAACCAAGTCAGCTTCTCCGAAAAAAAAAATAAAATAATTAATAAAAAATAACAAACACGCTACAGAAACCAGTACCTACAAAACGCAAAGAAAATCAATAGACGAAGAACAGCGCTCGAAAATAGGAGAGAATCGATATCGAACCAAAAACAAAAAAAAAAGAAAAAGAAAAAAGAAAAAGAACAAAAAAAAAGATGGTGAAATAAAGAGAAATAAAAGGAAAATAGAAACGAAGAGAAATAAAGAGAAACAAAGAATAATCAAGAGATATAATGTAAAGATGAAAAAAAAAAAAAAAGATTAATGAAATAGATATATAGAGAAAAATATAAAAAGAGATAATAGGAAAATAGAAATAAAGAGCAACCAATCCAATCTCGACTGGACCTTGAGTGGTCAAGAAGCCCCACATTAATGTATCGTTATTCACCAGTTGCATGCCAACCGGTTGGCAAAAACAGATCTTTGACCTTCGACAGGTCTCAAGAGATAGGAGGAACAGTCTCTGGACAAGCTTACAGGTAATTTTGTTGACAGCTTGGGATTTGCTGTATTTTGAAAAATTGGGTTATTGTGTATTGTTTGGCCAGAAGTGAATACACTCATTACTCGTTGAATTTAGTTGTCTCCTTCAACAGTACAATTGTTACAATGTAACGGACTCCGACCAGTACAAATAAACTAATCATCTAACATCTAATAATTTTCTTGCTAGGGCTAACCCTGAACAACCCTATGTTCCCCATCCACCGTAAACTCTCCAGTGAAGGTGTGTTGTGGATTTCTATATCAATTCAGAGGTACATACAACGTTCAATAAATTCATCAAGCATGTACTTCGAACCTTTTAATATAACTTATTCACATTTTACTTACATTACACAAAAACTATTTATAAAACACAATGTACAAACAATGTAGGAGTTGATGAGCGTTGTATATTTACACTTTCTTATTACTCATCCGTTTTATTTGCCATTAAACCAAATCAACTTCACTGCAGAAATACTTTTCGCATTTGCCACCTTCAGCTCCGAGCTCTTCAGCTTTTTTGATCCGTTGTTTCAAATCTTTGGGCACATACTCGTTGTTCATCATCTCACCTGTGACGCTACAACAAGCAAAACAAAAAGAACAGATTGATTAGGTGAAAGGATGATTTTGGCCCATTTGGACAACCTCTGTACACCCGGTTAGTTCTATTTTAACATGAGCTGCACTGTGTGTATTTACATCCGTGAATTCCTCTTGGAACTTGAATTTTAAACTTTCTGATCCGCCTTTGATTTTTTCATGAATACAGGTAATAAATGGAATTTTAATTTTTATAAGCAATATTTTTGCCAAAAAAGTTGAAAAGTGAACACTTTGATATCCTAATGGTTAGACATGAAGGTGATCTGTTAGTGAACCTCTTTTATTGAAAAGTCTTATTGATTTTTAAATACTGAGGTGTGATGTTTGGAAGAGTTGAGCACCAAAACCACCTCAGGACAACAGGTAGTTAGCCCTCATGTCTCTCCTCCTTCTCCTCCTGTAAACATGCATTTCTGGCTTATTGGCCATCTTGTAATCCCATGGGAATAGTCACCTGAGCTTTTCCCAGTTTTCTTGCTCGGAGTTCAACCACATGAGTGCACTGCAGTCCTCCTCCATTTCCAACGCCCAACATCTAGCTGACCATGTTTAATTTCATTTCATACCCGTGTCTTCATATTTCATATTTGTCAATTTCAATCATCTCAAACATTACAAAAGCAGTCCCAGTAACATAGAAATGTTTAAGATGCGATCAGTAAAAAAAGAGGGAAATGGATCAAAAACAGGAGTGTAGGAAAGGAACATTATTTTTGATGTGAAGCAACATACGACCCATGAACCTACTTTCCTTATGTTAATAATAGGGAACTTGCATGATTTTTTCTTCAAAGTAATCTGCCCATAAGTTGCCAAAACAATACCTACTGATTCGAAGAAGCTTGCAAACGGTCCCGCTGCTGATTGGGCCGCCACATGTGCAATGCCCTCAAATCACTCGCGAAACCCATTTGAGTTTCCATACCAAATAATAAAATTAGTTAACAAGCAAAGTAAGAATTTTGGCCCCGTGCGAATTCTGTAACATTTTGTTCAACACACGTGTTTACCAACTACTCAGTCTATTCACAGGAATAATCTTGTTCTTGAATTGACTCACATGTCGAGGACTTGCCGCTCCAAAGCTGTCGAATTCGAAGATGGTTTTTGGATTTCACAAGCCAGCCGCTCCAGACATTTGCTGCCGCCGATGGAGCTCGAGCATTTCAAATAGTTGGCCACCAACTTCTTCTCTTGCTTCGCCACCTGAGCTTGGGGTAACTATAACGACAGCGAGAGATTCGGGCGTTATTTCAGGCAGGTACAATAATTATTATTAATTGAGCGATCCGGAATTGACAGAATCGCGTTTATAAAATAAGGATGTCGTTTAGATCCAACTGGAAATGCTAGTTAAGTTGGAATTATGAGTTGGAATTGATCTGATATGGCTTTCCGATATGGCTTTTCTGATATGTTTGTTTTATACTTTTCAGTGAAAAGTCAAAAAGATAAAAACCATATCAAAAGCCAAAAAATAAGAGGTGAAAGAGTGAAAAGTCTGTACGTATTGCCACACCGATATTCTCATTCCCCAGAATTGTGGGAACACAGGAATAACAAAGAGAATGATTGTGGTCTCCTTGTGGATGATTAAATTAGTTAGCCAAAATAGCAAATATTTACGTGGTGTCCCAAATGACTTGGAATTCCCTAATTCCGTGATGCTTCTAACGAATTCATTCACAATTTTTGTCGTGTAACTCACACTCTCACACCTACGATGCATCAGCGCCTCGTCACACTACAACAAAGACCGCAGGAGCGAGACCTCCTCCGAGGTCCCTGTAATCCCCGTCAAAGACCAGCAATTTCTTACCGACCATCATGTGACTGTTGTTTCCTGTACGGGGATAAAGACGACTTTCTTCCTTAATTCCACGGTAGACTTGAGACTCTGATTATATGAGGCGAAGTGTCTCAGTGGGCATTGTTTAGGCCCTCAGCTACGTATACGCTCATCGCGTAACGTCGAGAGTTATGTGACTAATTCAACTTGTTATTATACACTTCATGGTCTTACTAGGGCAGTAGTAAATATTGTTATTGACTGCCATTAATGATAACCAACTCGTTATAAAACGTCGTCAGTTCGAATTCAAAGTACTGGGGCTTCCATCAAATAAAGCTGACAAGTTTTAGGTATGGGTCCTTAGCTGCTCTTACATTCTCATATCTGCATGAAGTTTATCATTATTTTCTATTCGCCAAACTGCTCTGGGGTTACAGTACCTTTTCCTCTCCTGTTCAAAACCCTTAATGATTCTCGTAGAGGTTCTTGTCGCACATAAACACCTGCCCTATGGGCTCAAAGCTTCGTCTATACCAGAACTGCTCTGGGGTCGCAACATCTCTGTTTCTCCTCAAAATGATCAGTAATTCTCTATGAATGTTTTGTTAACCTTCGAACATGGTCAAACATCTGCCCTGTAGGCTCAAACCTTTTTCCATATACAAGAGGCCATGTCAGCTCTACCTGTCCCCCACTTGCTCATATATTCCTCAACATAAATCAGAGTCCAACCCACAAGAGTATTGCCAAAGTACTTTCTAGTTAGTTCCAGCAAAACTATTTAAAAACACAATTGAAGTCTACTGTACATCACTATTGTTTGCTAGCTATTCAGGTGAGAGAGTTAATCAGGTTTATTATTAGTATTGAAGAATTCAAGGATTCCTTGAAGAATTCAAGGAAAAGCCTGGGAATGAGCTTGTTTGTGTGACCAACATCCAAATTGTCTTCACAATATTTAGTCTCCTGATACTCTAGAATGTAATAGGCCGATAGTGTCACATAAACTGTGAAATGATCTGCTCACTTGAAAACCTACCTACTTGTCCCTATCTTCTAATTGCACTTTTCAATATTCCATAAACTGCCCCATAATGAGAGCTGATGCTTAAGATCCACAACTCAGTTGAAGCTATGTGGATCCACTCTATAGGTATATGCACAGATTCGCATACTATTGCATCACGGAATAAGGGAATTCCAAGTCATTTCGGACACCACGTAAATATTTGCTATTTCGACCAACTAGTTTCATCATCCATAATCATTCTCTTTGTTATTCCTGTGTTCCCAAAATTCGCCAGCATGTTTCGGATATACCTACTCAACAATCCAGCTGAAGGCTCGAATAACCCTTAACTCTTCATGTACACCCCCCTGCTATTCCTTGAAACTACTCCAAGGTTTCCCAACCTGCTCAATGAACGTTTCCAATGCCTGGATCTCCTTGAGCTTCTCGTAAGATGCCATCGGGTCGTCTAAGGCCTCACGACGCCTCCGCTTGCCGCCGATGACTCCGAGTTGAAGGAGAACTGGGTTGGAGACGAAGAGAGCAGCCGCGCCCAAGAGTGCCACACCTGCCAGCGGTACCAACAGCCCTTTGAGAGGATCATATCCATAGCCGTAGCCTCCTCCTCCCAATCCGTATCCTGTAAAGAATCATTCCATTATTTCTAAGCACTGTGTGAAGTGTACAATATGATGTATTGAGATTATTGGAGGTGTTTCAACTACGCCAAGAAAGGTTTTCCAAGTTTGATTTACTCTGTATTACATAACTTCTACATATTCTGTAAATGGAAACACAAAGTCATTTTCTCCTGCATAATAATGTTGAAGCAGTGCAGCTTTGCAGGTGTTTGGAGGACTTGATTGTACAGCGATAGCCACCTGGCATCTTGAATTACTATACTGCTTATAGTGTTGGACCCCAAGATCACTTTCTGCACCGAGATCAGGCAAGCTGCAGATACGGTCCATAGGTGGCCAAATGGGAAATACGAGTCACCCAATGAGAAATACAAACCAGCCTAGGCTTTGCAAACGCCGCCTAATGACGTCCGTCGGTGGTACATTGAAGTGTGGGCTCTGAACGGTGCATACTACAGGAAGCGCATGATAGCTGTGCAGCGTACAAGACAGTATCAGAACCAGCAGTACTCGTCCTGGATAGTGTGGTACCCTTACAGCTGCTGGCCTTGTACAGAATGGGAAAGGTGGATACACCATCGTACTGCACCTGCTAGAATGTGAAAGATGATACGCACCCCACGTTCTTTGGAAAGGAGCTGGTGCAAAGAAGCAGTGAGCATAGAGTGTCGCCAGAGCTAGAAGTTGCCAAGATGTTGCAGAGGGAACACAGGAAAGGTAGGTGAGGTTTGAGTCCCATTGGACGACCCATTCCTCAGGTGAAAACAAGATGAAGGGTGAACAACTCAGGTGAAGGCCGCGTGACATCGCTCAGTGATCGACCTCACACCAAAGTGATGCTGAATAAGTGATTCCGGGGTGGATTAGGTGAAGAGTATAAGGGTTAGTGGTTTCTAGTGAGTGAAATCTCACACGGCTGCGGACCCTCCAAAGCGTTTTCCCGCAGTTACCTACCCTCGAAAAAAAAACTTTTCTCTAGAGAATCCTGCAGGCATGACCCCATGAACCAAGAGCCGACAAAGCCACATCTTTGCCACCATATCACATTATGACATATCACATTGTAGCAGTGGCGTAGCGTGGTTCTGGACATAGGGGTGTACCGCACTCAATTCATCCCCTCCCCCCCCTGGCACACACACACACACTTCCTAACTCTCTCGTCCTAAAAAGGAAAGAGAGCTTGCAGTTCTAAGCGAACTGGTTGTTCAAAGGAATTGTATGATATTATTTACCTATTTCTATATAGCTAATTTATAAAATTCCCTTGCGAACAGGATAGCGACTCCAGTCCGCCCCTACCAACCAACCGTACTGACTATTCTATAAAAATAGGAAATAGCAAATAATCAAAAATCATACACTTGGAACATAACATCCTCATCTAAAATAATATATAATTATATATACACTGTGCAAAAGCATAAGAATAGACAGACAAGCCGGTTTAAACACCTGTTAAGGTACGCAAAAATGGAGAAAATAATTGGAATAAAAATGAGCTGACTGATGAGACAAATGAGACAAATACACAGTTTTTTTGGGTTTTTTTTTGCGAACGAGATCATTGCACATAGAAGGGGCGGATGCAGATTTAGGGCTTTTTGCTACCCGAGATCTCACAATAGATAATATAACGTAAGAAAAACATCGTTTTAATGCGTTTCAGAGCTGAAAATGAGCGCTCTACAGACGCAGTGGTGATTGAAATTGTAAAAATGAGTTTCGCTAATCGAAAAACTTCAGGTAAAATCCATGGCATTTCAGCGAGATACAAAACCAGTTCATGAATTTCTACCAAAATCCTCTTTGTATAGGATGGATTAATTCATTTTTCAGCCCTATTGAGTCAAATATACCTAGGTTGAATCAAGACAATTGTAAACTATTTCGAGTGTACTCACGCTCAGAACTCCCTTGAGGCCTGCGAGCTCAAACAGCCGGATTTAATTATGTCGAGGTTTCTGCTAAAATTTTGCGAACTAAACTATTGAACAGTAACTGTTCAACAACTGTTTATGTAAAAACTAAACGAACAATTAAAAACTACGAAATCAAACAACAGCAACAGCACACAACAAATCCGGGAAAAATAGATAACAAGGTGAGTTCTGAAATAGGATCCATAGAAGAACCTTTCGATGGATCGTAGAAGAACCTTTCTTCCATGTCTCCCGCGTGTCCCTCTTTATCATAAAGCTTGATTCACATGGATCCGGAAGTTCACGCAGGTCAGATTTCCCGCTCTTTTTCAACAGTGATCTTCCCGCCGTATCTAGGAACGCGGTAGCGTTCCGCCCCGCCAAGCAAAGAAGTTGAGAAAACGAACGCTGTCGAGTGTATGTTTACCGGACGTCACGAAACGCGTTTTCGAGGTATCCATATCTCGGCTCCTATTTGACCGATCAACTTGAAAATTAGTGTGGGTCTTCTTTGAGTGTATATTAGAAAGCCCTGAAAGTTTCAAATCGATAGGTCTAAAGGGAGCCGAGCTACATAACTTCAAAAACCCGGTTTTTCGGCCTTAGATTGTTCTTCTCCTTCTCCTTCTTCTTCTCCTTGTTCAGACAGGCAAGGCTGGAGCCTCTCCACGTTGACCGATTGACTTGAAATTTTGCACAGAGCTTCATTTAACCTTGAGACAGAGCCTTACATAAAATTTAACCCATTATCTCAACCCAAAAAAGTTTTAGAAACAAAAAACCAGAAACTGTAGGAAAATGCTGTCCACTTTGACGAGTCTACAGCCTGGGTAAAAGGACCAATCGACTTGAATTTTTTTACATACCTTCTTTATAGCATGTCTCAGTGCCATTTGAACGAAATAAGCAATTATCTCAACCAAAAAAAAAATTAGGGACAAAAAACTAAAATTTAGGGTAATTTTGGCCATATCTCGGCTCCTAGTTGACCGATCAACTTGAAATTTGGTTTGGATCTTTTTGGTGTGAATAATAGAAAGCCCTGGAAGTTTCAAGTCGCTAGGTCTGAAGGGAGCCGGGTTATATAACTTCAAAAACCAATTACCATGTTTTTCTACTTTTTTCAGTCGGTCAAGGCTACAGCCTCTCCACCTTCGCCGATTGACTTGAAATTTTGCACGGAGCTTCGTTTCAAGTGTAGCAAGTGCCTTTTGAAAGATTCAAGTCGATATCTTTAAAGGGAGCCGAGTTATATAACTTCAAAAACCCGGTTTTTCACCCTTACCTGTTCTTCTTCTCCTTAATAGTTAGGCCTTTCCACCTTCTCGGATTGACTTGAAATTTTGCACAGAGCTTCGTTTCAACATCAGCCAGTGCCTTTTGAAAGTTTAACCCATTATCTCAACCCAAAAAACTTTTAGAAACAAAAAACCTGAAATTTAGGCTAATTTTGGCAACTTTGACGAGTCTACAGCCTGGGTAAAAGGACTAATCGACTTGAAATTTCGCATAGACCTTCTTTATAACATGACCCACTTCAACAACAAAAAGATGTGATATCCCCCCAAAAAACACTCCGTGTAAAAATCACCCCGCCTCGCAAATATCATTCTTCAGAGGCCGGAAAAAGTTATGATATCCACTTTCCCCGCCCTCCCTTTTCCTCATTAAGGAGCTAAGTATAATGAAAAGCTTAACCACTTCACAAGCACCGTACCCCTTTCGAAATCTCCCCTTGGCGCTATTGCGAGACGTTTTTATTACTTCCACAAGCAACTAATAAAAACGTCTCGCAATAGCGCCAAGGGGAGATTTCGAAAGGGGTACGGTGCTTGTGAAGTGGTTAAGCTTTTCATTATACTTAGCTCCTTAATGAGGAAAAGGGCGGGCGGGGAAAGTGGATATCATAACTTTTTCCGGCCTCTGAAGAATGATATTTGCGAGGCGGGGTGATTTTTACACGGAGTGTTTTTTGGGGGGATTATCAATTTCTGGGTGCTGCCTCACTAATCTTAACGTTAAATAAATAGTTGATTGCACTTCAGAGAATTACTGGCTCCTGTTTAGAAGTGTAGCCGTTTTCCTCCTGAGGACTTTCGCTGTTTTGCTCTGATCGTGTCTGGACTTGGCGCTATTTTGCCCTGACCACAGGTGGACTTGCGTTGTCTTGCCTGCTCAAGGATGGAGCTCAACTCTTTGGCTTGCACTCATATCTCAGTCAATTTTTAATATTTTGAGGTCAAACTTGTGCCAAAAGTTGTGTTTCTAGAGCTTTATAATATAAATATTATGGTGCTCTTGAAATCTGAAAATACCCAAACAATGGACTTACGTGCTTATGTCAGATCATCAGTGAAATGAGGAGGGTTGGCACTTTCAGTTTCATAATATTGTCTAAATAATCCCACTGGCGCTTTAGCCCAAATTTGGAGTGCTTGAAAACTTAAATATCTGATGAATGAATGAATGACTTCGTTTATTAAATTATTCTGTAGGTACATATTTAGGTACCATGGGGCCCTCTCTTCCAATACATACAGAAAGCATAAGACAACAGCATTAAACGTCAGTCAGTATTACAGGAAACAGCTTAATATAATATATAATTATGCAGAATGAAGATTACATGAACTTGGGACAAGGCAATTATTTATCATTAAGAAACGTACCTGGCTAACAATAATTTCAATAATAAGGTTCTTTTTGAAAGCATTAACAGACTGATCGGTTACAACATAACATTTTCGTTATAAAACTTAGCACCCAATACTGAGAATGATTTTCCGTAGAAATTTGTCTTACGAGGAAGGAATTTGGAGCGTGTTACGAGCAGATCTATTCGGTACACAATGTACTTGTGCCCTCCTCAGAATGCTACGACTCAAATACTCAGGGTTGTCAAACTTCATCAACTTGAACATCATTACACCTAAAGCTAGCTCACAACGTTTAGCCATTTCAGTTGAACGTAGTATTTCGTCACATGTTCATCGATCGGCAATTTAAAAATGAAACGTATAATTTCATTTTGCGCACGCTGTAACAGTGTAACTTTTTCAGAAATGAGATCACAGTAGGCAAGACAGGCATAGTGGAAAAAAGGCATAATTAGAGCTTGAACCAGACTAATTCTGATGTCAATAGGAGAGCTACTGGCGAAGAGCCTAAGCTGGCGTAAGCCGCCGTACACCTTGCTACATGATGAGGTTATTCGTCCGCTCCAATAATTCATAGTCCTATCAATCAATATTCCAAGACTTTTTACTAGACTTGCATAATCTACAATAGTGCTTCCTAGCCTTTTTGTTGTACAAAAGTTTGGACATGGGATTTGTCGTTAAACAAAAGCATGCCAATCAGAATGTAACGAGATTACTGCTAAAAGTGCGTTGTGAACAGCTCAACCTTAATTGTAAAATATGGAATCGCGGTATTCAAGAAGCTAAATGCTCTTTATGTAACACATGTCAAGATGAGGATATATATCATTTTTTATGCGGCTGTCCAGTCTTGTCGGAATTCAGGTTCAAGTACTTTGGTAGGAGCACCTTTGAAGGCACTGAAATGCCACGCTATTCTCGGTGACAGTACGCGCCAGATGGCACTTTATAGTTTTATTAAGGAGGCTTGGATGTACAGGAATTCCCTAGTTCAAGAATTTAATTACTAAGTCGAGAAAAATGTTGTACCTACTATTTATTCTGTGTTTGAGTTAAAAGATAACAAGAAAGAGAAAAAAAAATAAAAAAAAAAAATAAAAAAAAAAATAAAAAATAAAAAAAAATGATGTACCTACCTACTATGTCGTATAAAATGGTGTATCTACTATGTACTCTGTGCTTGAGTTATGAGGTAACCAATTTAATTTTGAATTAAGAGATAACAAATTCGCTAAGAGATAACAAATTTTATTTTGATTTTTGGTACTTACTTCGAGCGGAAGCTAATTATGTATTTATTTATTTTTTGAATGCCTATCTCTTTTCTTTCTACACCGGCAGACTCGGATTCATGGCCAAATTTGCCAAATCCTATTTGTTTTATTTTAAATTATGTTTTTAAACTTTGTTTTTTGGTTTCAATAAAACATTTTTCTTCTTCTTCTTCTTCTTCCTAGCCTAATGGAATCCAGAGTTGCCAGTTCGTCCAAGACACTGATTCGCCGACTCGAACCTACTATAATGGCCTTGCATTAAGAAGGATTAACATCCAAGCCATGCATGTGGGACCAGTCATTCAATATTGAAATATCGGCATTCAGAGCTGCTATTGCTTCCATAACATCCTCAATACAAGTTTCTATGTACAAGTGTACATCATTGGCGTATACCTACATGATAATTACAATTCCGTAGAACACTTGGCAAGTTATTGATATGTATATGTATACATACTAAAAATCAAAGCAGACAGCACTGACCCCTGAGGCACGCCCTTTACAATTTTCATGGTTTGAGATTGTGAACCCACCATATCAACACGCGACTACCCTCATGTTAAAGTTAAGGGACCTGAAAATCGCAATCAGAACCTCGTGGTTAACGCAATCAAACTCACGGGAGTAGTCCGATGGACCGATTCCAATGTAATTTTTAGTGGTTATAATACGCAGTTAGTTTCAAGTAATTTCGATGACGTCACGTATGGAAGTTGATTCCATTTGTAAAACTTACCGCCAGGATACGGCGCGACTCTTCCGTACTCGTACGACGCAGCTCCGACGTAATCTCCTTTCCTTTGAGCCTTCGACACCTCGAGATCACCGCTCGTCGACGCTCCCGTCGTTATGTCGATCCGAGTCGATGCCGACGACGGAGCCGCCGTCGTTAACGAATTCGGCTCAACGTTTTCCGTCGTCAACGACGTCTTATAGCTGTTCCTCACTATCGCCTCCGACAGGCCGACCGCGCACAAGCACAACGCGAATTCGAGCGACCGCATGACGTTTGAAGTCACCGACCGAGTTGCAGTCGTCTTTTAAGTCCTCCCACTTTCAGGACGAGTGAAAACTTGGCGAGAGAGACCGATGCGTAACAAAAACAATGAGCCATTGTCTCGAGCCTCTGGTTGTGTCACTCAGACCATGTTATATTATAAATTATTGTTGGCAATAGTCGACATCCGCGAATGCTACTCAGATTTTGAGCTTTAGCGATCCCTTTGATACTCGTCATCTTCCCACTTATCGCGAGACGACTGTATTTTGCAAGACTGGAAAACGGCAATTTTGAGCTGTGAAGCTCATCATCCTTGAACGCTTCCTTTCATACATGACCATCCAACTTTCATTCCATAGTTGTCTCCTTTTAAAAACTGAAAATGAAATGAAATGAAATTTATCCCTCAAATAACGAGCAAAAAACTCACAGGCATGGAGCAAGGCCATAAGAACGAATTTTCGAAGGACTGGTTTTATGTAAAATGTCTCCATTTTACTGGTTTTATAACCAATTTTGTCTCCGTTTTTTGCCGAGTAACACCTCAGTTTATAGATTTTTCAACGCTGATTACAGGAGAATCTGCAGTAACTAATGAAACGTGATGAACATCTCAAGTGACAACCCCGTTTCTTAACTTTCCTTTGTCAAAGTGCTCAAGTTTGAGAACGGATATCGCAATTCTGACTTCACCGTGTTCTGTGTAAAATAAAAACTTCAAAGTGAGGGGTGACCTGTCAGATGGTTTCCTGTTGGGAATTCATGGGTAATTCCCTCCCCCCTCCCCCCCCTGGAGTGGCCTGATTCTGCCCATCTACGAACTTAGCCTCTCGATTGCCAAGACAGATTTTTGCGAAAATTTGAACATTTTATCTCAATTCTATCGGGAGATATCGTCTGGAATGACACACATAGGTTTTAAAATACATACAGGGTGTACGTCGTACGTACATTTTCATTGTTTTTCAACGCTGATTCACGTGTATCCATTTTTTTATTTAACTGAAATTTTTGGAAATGGCGGCCAAAAATTCGGTTGTCTTTAGTGAAAAATCACTATTTTTCATCCTTATGAAATGGGCAGGCATTTCACCATGCTCTTCACGACCATTGACTTCATCGGGCAGAACTTTACTTCCAGCAACGAGGCGGGCAATTCGAGCAGCTACTTTGAAGTTTTTTTCAAAACTTTAACACAAAAGCACATTTTGATTTTCGAATTTCTCTCATTTTTCCAGCTACATGTCCAAAGAATTAATTTTTTTTTTAGAAAGACAATAAAGTTTGCCAAATACAATAAAGACAACCGCCAGAACAGCCATTTTGGAACATTTTTGTTAAATCTAAAAATTGATACCACCACGTGAATCAGCGTTGAAAAACAATGAAATTTATGTGCCACACTTGATTTTCTCCAAAACTTAATTTTTGGCGGAATCAAATAAATCGACTGAGGAATCGAAAATTCACGTCGATTGCGCACGTTTGCGCCATTGCATATTTGAAATTCTCGCAAAAAATATGAAGATTCAAGAAAAAAACTCGCACGGGGCTTTGCTTTGAGCCTACGGCTAAAATTCGAAAGCATGGAACATGCTTTCTTCCCGCTAATTCGTGGTCGCAAATTTTTTTAAATTGTTATTCTTCCCGCTAACCCGGGCTTGTAATTTCCTATTAAATGACTATGATGTGCAAAGCAGCTTCCGTTGATGTAGGTACAATGCAACAATGTTATCTTGCTAATCTTCGATAAAATTATGCATCAACGGTTATAAGAAGTAGGTAGGTAATCATCAATCAAGTGACAACAAAACATTAAATTTTTTGGGTGTAAATTTTACACCCATTGTTTACTACCCGTTTTTAGCACCGTATTACTGGATTAATTTCTCATAAATAAAAAGAACAAGTGCGAAATAAATGCGTGATAAATCGAGAGCTTTCCAACGAATGGCGAAAGATTTTTGTCCGATGAAAACTAGAGAAGGTTCATTTCCCCAGAAACGGCTTGATTGTACGTGAAAGTCATAAGAAAACATTTCATGACACGTCGCCGTTTCACAGACACTTTTTGCCAGTTTGTTCAAGGCTAAAGCATGTTCCATGCTAAAATTGTGAATCCCCACAAATAACGATTTTAGGAGGGGGTCAACAACTCGTGCGACACCCTGTATACACATAATAATATATCGAGGGTCTCACGGCAACTTCCCGCATCGTCATTTTTGGCCAAAATGAGTTATGCATACCATTCGAAGCGTCTTCTCCCAGCGGATCGACCTAACTAAGTATAAGTTGGGTACATAAGTTAGGTAACACTAAATCTCACGAATTATTTTACTGTATTACTCGGTACACATAGTCATTGGCAGATGGTTATTCGGCTCTGCTGAAAAGTTGCCGAAATGACGATGTGGGAAGTTGCCGTGAGACCCTCGATATGTTATATTATTTCGACGGTCTCACAGCAACAACCCACATCATCATTTTTGACGAAAATGAGTTATGCATATCGATGGTTACACATTGAACTTCTTTCATAAGTTCATAAAGATGGGTATTTGTGTCGTAAAAGTACCACAATTAAACAATTATTGTATATATTATATATTATATATTGATTATGGGAGGAGAAAATCATTGGAAGGCATTTTTCAAGCCCTCCTCATAAGCTGCGAAAATGATGATATGGGGTGTTGCTGTGAGACCGTTGATTTATCATATTATGTTATGGTTTTTATTACTTCTTTTCCTTGTCGTTTGGCATTCACAGTTGTGGGGAAGGAGGGAGGGGGGGGGGGGGGCTACTCCCACTACCACGTTCCTAGATCTGATGCGGAGGTCCCATTCCAACACTTCGTCTAGTCGAACGCCTGTGGATTTTTCATGGACATTTTCAGTTTACTTGGACACTCGCAGCTATTCATATTTTAATCAAAACCCGAGAGACGTTTTGGTGAGTGAAAATAAATATGCATCAATCCTCAGGTTGTAGATCCTGCATGGAAGCTAACACTGTTATAAATACTCGTGTACTACCGCTCCATAATATTTTCTTACAGTTATCACCACTTTCCGCGGTAAATTATTTATGTTGGTCCACGAAGCTGCATCAGAACCACATCTGCTGACGTGGTGAAACTTCTTTTTTTTTAGAATCTCTTTGGCTCACACAAACACCACCAGTTGGGGGAGAATTACCGAGGGAGGACGGTTTAATAGTTGTGTTTGTTCTACACTGTTAAATGACGCTATTTATGTTGTCAACGCACCATTATCTCCTCCACAAACTGATACAGCGCTCGTAAAACTATGTAACTTACTGCTGGTGTGTTGTTGAAGATAGTCATCTTTGTGATGCCGCTCATTTATTGTGTTCAGTTCAGTCGTAAGGGACGAATTCAGTGATGGACGCTCCTACTTCGTAACGGGAGCTCCTCCTATCGAGCTTCCGCAATCTTCTTTCCATTAACAGTAAATCTTGGTTGAGTTTACTATCCATCAAAAAGAATTCTAATTTACACTTTAATCCAAATATCGGATTTTACGACTAAAACGACGTATTTTTCAAAAGTGCCATATGACTAACTGACTCGAAAACGACCCCAGAAGTGTCAAGAAATCTGTCACGAATTCTTCCAATGGTTTTCGAGTACAACCACTTCCTCTGTATGTTCAAACTACATCGTTTTGATCCCGCGAAAATCGATCACCATTATGAAACATTTGACCAAACAATTTTTGGCTTTTGAGTCAAAAATCCTCTTTTTTTGAGGAGGCTCTCTGTTTCAAAATTTGAATTTAATGACACAACCAATTCGGCTTTTTTGTTTGTCAGATTATTATAAAGGCCCTGAGCCTTTAATTTCTTTCCCATTTAACTGTCGATGCTGATTTTTGAGATGGGACTTCTGCAATGAATGATCAATAATATTGACTCTGTTGGATTCCTGGGTGACATAAGGTCGCCGAAAGAACCACCCACCATCGCTTTATACCGCTATGTAAATACAATTGGAAGACATAAAACTGCAAATAACTTTAAAGACCACCGAGGCTCGTCGATTTCCTCCATCTAGTTACTGCAAGTCTATGGTAACTTGACACTAAAGCGATCGTTGGAAAAGCTTTCCAATTCTCTTACAATCTCATGATGTCAAAATCCCCTCTACTCGCTGCTGCATAATCATTATTGTAATAACAACAAAATTTAAGATTTAATCTTATTCGTGATCAACACACATTCAACCTGTAATTGGTATTGTGACCCCAAGTTCCACCTCATAACTAAATTTTTGAGAAAATATCAATCCATCATCCTTCAAATGCGAGTGGTTCTGTCGAGTGGAAACGTCTCCTAATCGACAGGTGTCACCCAGTTTACCAAACATCACATCAGAACTGACATCGGACTGTCACAGACATCCTGGACCACTTGGGAAAAGTCCACATTGACGCACAACAAAAAACCATGGCGTGAGAGTAGTGAAACTTTGCCCTACAGCCGCCTGCAATTACGTTGGAATTTGCCAAGTGGTCCTGAGAGAAATCAAAAAGGTTAATTAGCATTAATTATTTTTACTACTTGTTCATTCACCAAAATTCTT
This sequence comes from Stenodema calcarata, assembly GCA_963920205.1. Classification (NCBI taxonomy): domain Eukaryota; kingdom Metazoa; phylum Arthropoda; class Insecta; order Hemiptera; family Miridae; genus Stenodema; species Stenodema calcarata. The sequence goes on along the minus strand of OY986053.1, from coordinate 30,558,540 downwards.
GTATCAGAGAAACATCGTTTTCACTTATTCGAATCATAGAAGCTGAAGCTGTAGGTATATAATCATGGAACGACGGTTATTATATCGTCTCGGTTATGCTTCAACAATCAAGACCTATCAGTCGTGCGGGTACTGTCTACTTTTGCCCCTAGCGCCCACCTTATACGAGTAGGCATTATACGGTTATTTCTTGGTAATAGGTTATCGAGTAACAGCGACCGTATGGTAACAGGTTGTGATATTAGGTTATTTTGGCAACATGTTACCGACGATTCGAGAACCTTGCCAGCGCCCAACGTGGACTGGGTTTCCAGTTGGGCGCTGGAAAGTTTCTTGAATCACCGGTAACCTATTACCAAAATACCTAACCTAATACCACAACGTATTACCAGACATTCGCTGTTAATCGAAACTAACTCAATACTCACTCAAATAACTTGTCAATAGTTATGATCGATCACCTTTCACGCATTTGTTTTCCGTAACCTACTAACTGGTATTACTTGGAATAGTCCCAGCCAACCTATTATCACGGAATCTCGAAGGCCTTTCCCCCAAGTTCTCAAAACAGTTATTCCAGCAATAGGGGTTTTCTGGTAATAGGTTATCTGGTATTAGGTTACTGGACAGTATATCCCCAACCTTATAACTAGAGACCGATAATGAACCATTGGAATCGACCAGGGAAAAAATTGTTTAACCCCCTCAAAATTTGTTGGTTTACGTTTCAAGATGGAACTAGATGGAATAGAAAAAAAAAATGTCAACTAAATGCTAACTAATACTAGATGGAATTAAAAAAAAAAATGCTAACTAATTTTAAAACATTGATTTTTCAAATCCTCTTGTCAACAAATGTCATTTGAACCCATAGAATATAATCGTAATATCTAGGTCCCCCACAGGGTTCAAAAAACATTAATAATTAATTATTAATAATTTGGAATATTATTTTCCAAATCCCCTCGCCAAATGCTCTGACTTGCCGACGTTTGATACACGCTCTTATGGCGGCATTTCGTTGGCTCAACCTTTGAGGGCTCACTGTAAACGAACGCCTTTTCGTAGAAAGCTCCAAATGGTCTTGAAAAATTTTTATCTCGAAAAACTCAAATGAAACGTTACAGTTTTTGGTTCATATTTACCTAGATATAGTTTTTTTAATTAGAATTTTCAAGGCCATCCGGAGGTTCGTACAATCAGCCGTTCGTTCATAGTGAGGGCTCAAAGGTGAAGCAGATCAAAAGTGGTCAACATAAGGGTGAATCATTCGGCAGCCTGTCGGGTCAATGTTCATACTGGCCCAGCTGATTCGAACTGCACATGGTTTTCCAGATATCAATAATTGATGATAATAATTAATAATAATTCATAATCTACCATTTAGTGATCTAGACAAAAGGGTGATCTGCAGGAAGAAGATAATAAACCGTTTTGTCAAGAATTCGCAGAGTTTTTGCATATGCCCTAGATTGCCCGAACATGCCATAGAATGTGCAGTAACAAACAGTAAAATATCTACAAATTGAAGAAAAAGTTTTTTTTTTTTTTTTTTTTTTTTTTCCTTCTTTATTGGCATGGTTTTAAACATACAGCCATAGGTACATAGGTAATTACAGCCTAATTAAACATACATCGCAATCTTATTGTAAAAATGAAAAAATATTTACAAAAACATCCTATTCTACCTTATATTCTAATACAGCTTTCTTCTAAAAATTCAAACAAAACTTGAAAAATATCAATATCTCCCTCTCGTAAAATACATTTATAATTAAAAGGAGTTTCCATTAATTTGTACAATTTGTTAAATAAAAGGTCTCTAGATACAGCATATCTTTCACACACCATCACAATATGCTCCACACTTCCTTCCTCACCACAATGAGGACATGAACCGTCAGTCATATCGTCCCTATTGCTCCTAGTCACCCAGGCCAAATACGAAGGACATAATGAATGATTACTTCTCATTCTGCAGATAACGCGAACAAATTTCTTGTTAGACGTTTGTCTAAACCATGGCTTGCTTTTAATAAGCGGGTGAATATCCTTATAAAACCTACCTTTGTCACCCTCTACATACCTATCTTGCCAATCTACTCTTCCTCTCTTCTTGAATTTAATGTAGAAATCTTCCTTAGGCAAAAGGCATTGTACCACATCTCCTGTCGCAGCAGCAGTTTTTGCAGCCCTATCCGCTCTTTCATTGTATGTCAGTCCATTATGTGCTCGCACCCATACAAAATGAACGCCAGTATTCCGATTTCTACAGGACTTTACTAATTCTACAATGTTAGCTATAATAGGGTTATTGAATTTATTAAGCTTATCATTAGAAATTGCTCTTATAACGCTGTCGGAATCTGTACAAATTACTGCATGGTTATAATTTGCATTGGCACCATTCACCATAACATACTCCAGAGCTAATTTTATAGCAGTGGCTTCTGCAGTGTAAATGCTAGCTTCATCTGGAAGTTTGAACTGTTTTTCTATATCGTTCCCAATGTCAACGAATGCGCAACCAACAGAATGTGGTGATTTTGAGCCATCCGTGAAGATGATCCTGTAATTTTGCCACTTTCCATTAACGTACTCACGAAATTGTTCTGTGACAGCCACATTGCCAACGATTGGTCGAAAATGATGAACTGCAATGGGAGTGAATAATGTCTCATAATCAATATTAAACATTATACTACCCCGGTTCGTATGCATTCCCAAGCAAGATGCGTAATTGTTGATAAGGCCAATAACTACAGGGGGTATGACTTTACTAGTCCATTTGGGATTGAACGTCACATGATCTGCCAACTCTATTGTTTTATTCAAAACACAACTTTGTTGAGCTCTTAAGCGTGCAACATACCTATTTGCTAAAATTTGTCTTCTTAAGTCCAGAGGCATTTCAGCAGTTTCGGCCAATATTATATCAATTGGTGTTGACTTCAAATATCCAATACATTGTCGTATACATTTATATTGTAAGTGGTCCAATGATCTTAATCTTGTTTCGCAACATTGCCCGTAAAACACCGCACCATAATCTAGTATGGATCTTACAGTTCCTCGATAAAACATCAACGCGATGTTAGGATCAGCACCCCAATCAAGGCCAGTCACACTTTTCAATATATTATAGTATTTCTCACATTTTCCAATCAAGTATTGGATATGGGCATCCCACGTCAAGGTCTTATCAAGCCATATCCCGAGAAACTTGAACTTTGTTTGTACTGGTATGACACATCCGGCAACATCAATTGTTTGTCCTAAGCCCAGGCTCCGTTTCCTTGTATAGGGAACAATTACCGATTTATTGAATGAAATTGACAGACCCTTTGACTCACACCAACTATTGAATACAGTCATGAAACTATTTAGGAGTTCAATGCCCGAGACAATGCTTCTACATTCAGAAAATACGCAAATATCATCTGCATATTGTACTATTCGTAAACCTTCTGGCACTATTTCCTCCAAATCCGCCACGTATAAGGCATATAGCAAAGGGCTTAAGATCCCTCCCTGAGCCAGACCACGATTAGTATATCTAGGCCCAATCAATTTATCCTCAATCCTGAGAAATACCTTCCTATTATTCATCATGGTAATTATATTACTTGCAAATTTCCTAGGAAACCCCAATCTTATGAGAGCGTTCATTAAGTTTTTGAGTATTACTGAATCATATGCGGCTGATATGTCAATGTACATGCACAGAGTTATACTCCTCGTTGACAATGATTTATTAATGCTGCTTAACACAGTGGCGATGCCTTCATACGTTGATTGATTCTTTCGAAAACCAAACTGCGACTTTGGTAGTTTATCATGGCTTTCTACCCACCACTCCATCCTATTCTTAACCATTCTTTCAAGTGTTTTTCTCAAGCATGATGATAAGGATATAAGCCTGAAGGCCGAACTATCATTTGGAGTTTTACCCGGTTTCAATAAAGGTATCAGTATAAATTCATTCCAGTCATTTGGGAATTCACCAGATTGCCAAAATGTATTAAATATTTTTAATAAAGCTGTTTTGTACGATTTTGGCAAATGAGATATGATAGGATAGTCCACTCCATCTGTACCCGGAGAGGTATTCACGCCAGATTTCACTGCTGCTTCAAGTTCCTTAAAAGAAAAGGGCGTATTCAGTGTCGCAGGATTATCGTCAACAAAGTCCTCACCCAACCCTATATACTCTGACACAGATGGAGGTGCATAACTATCGAATAAATCCTCACTCCACACACCCTGTTTCAGTACATGTACATTACCACTTTTTCTATTTTTAATTTTTTTGATTCGAGCCCAAATTTCTTTAACAGGCGTGGACCTGTTGAGATTAGAACAATATTGTTGCCATGATTTCCGTTTACTTTCATACACTGTTGATTTAAATTCCTCGTCAGCCCTTTCGTAATTGATAAAATTACTTCGGTTACCCGCTTGTTTAAATATTGCAAATGCCTCTTTTCTCCTACGGAAAGCCGCTGTACAATCCTCATTCCACCATACAGTCGATTCGAGAAATGAGCTGCGTGTATTCAATTTAGGAAAGCACTGATCACTGACTCGATAAATTGCCTCACATAATTCTTCGTAATTTTCAGGTGCTTGGATACCACCCAATATCGCCTCAAATTCATCCCACTTAACGTCTTTAGTTTTCCATCTCCTTGTAGAGATCCGGTGCCTTGGAGTTAATTCCCAATGCTCCGATTCCATGAAAATAGGGTAGTGATTGGAACCTAGTGGATCCTCATGAACGCTCCATTCAAAATTACCTGCTACACTGGGAGATACTAGGGTGAGGTCAACAGCAGAGTCATTTATACTCCTTGCATTACGAACTAAGGTCGGATCACCATTATTTAAGAAAACTAGATTTGAATGTTCCATCGCAGAAACAAGATCCCTTCCTTTATCGTTGGTCAATGAAGATCCGAAACATGAATGATGAACATTAAAATCCCCACCTATAATTTTGGGGTTTGGTACAGAGTCAAACATGAGTTGCCATTGCTGTATGGATATACGCTGTGAGTCATCATTATACACCGCAACAAAATTTATTGGTATTTCATCATTTGAAAACCTCACTTCCGCTCCTACGCATTGAATTCCGGCTATTTTATGTATATGTATAGTTATTATGTATAGTTATTAAGTGGTTAATAATCTGTAAGTAGTTGAAGATAATGCGCTTCCTAAATACCTACGGGTCTCATGACAATCGTCACAAGGCTATTTCTCGGTTTCACAATAGGAAGTGATCCGCACGCAATCCTGCAACTGCCTGTTGAGTTTCTTAATTAAACGGATCTGATAACTTTGTGGCCAAACTTCCCAAGTGCCCTCAGACGGTGAACTCACGCTCGCCGCCACTCATCGGAACGACGAACGTAACTCACAATCAGTTGTATTTTTAGGATTGAAGGTTAACAATACTTACCGTACAGGACACTCCCAACGCGAGAGTCTGCGTTGGCAACCTCCACCGTCGTTTCTATATTCTAAATTAAGCTCATAAAGCAACAATGTTTCATAAATTCACTAAGTGCAAGTCTTGTATATTTCGATATCTCTCTGCCTTCCTCTACGGATACTAAGATGAACCCAATACCTCCTTGGACGCCCTGTTAGCTCACATAAGCGCCTGCTGCAAACGATGATTGTAGCAGCATGATCTTCGTCCCTCATGATGGCACAATACGATAGGGCTGCCATATCTGTTCCAGGTAGATTTGGACAGCGTACGCTAGAAATCGGGACTCATGGGGTCATCCTCCAAAAAAAATCGGGACGAGATGTAATTAAAGGAACACTTTACCAAAATACAAATTTTTGAGAATAGGTAATAGGTATATTTAATATCATATTAATATTATAGTATTATATTATGATATTAATACCATAATTATGGTATTCTTCGATGGTTCATATTATGAAATAAAAACCCCTGAAGTCCAATGTTTAACCCCCCTATTTTGGACCTGGCCTTTTTGATGGTGAAGTGCAAATTTCAAAATTCGAACCGGAAAAAGGGGGAAATTCCGACCATAAACATAAGAAAATTGGTCAATGTTAGGGTAAAACGCCTCAACGACCCGCTGTAAAGGTAAACCAAGTCAACTCAAGGATGAAAATGCCTCAAAACTTATTTATTTTCGCGCTAGTGAAACTTATTTATTTTCGCGGTTAAAACGCCTCAACTCGAGATGAGGCGTTTTACCTACAAAAATTTACATCATTTTGGGCGTTTTTCTAACGAAACATCCGTTTGATTGAGTTAATTACGTTAAGGTGACTGCCTAACGAGCAAGTTGAGCCATTTTACCTAAACAAACAATCCCAAAACGGAAGCTGGAAATTTTAAAATCGCCTTAACTGCAATTAATCGATTATAAATCGATATATTTGCAGTCAATTTACATCAAAAGTTTCATTGAAAAACTTTGAGGCGAATTTCTGCAATGTTTTGAATTTTGAGTTGAGGCGTTTTACGGGGCAGTGTACCTACCTACGTGTGAGGATTTTTCCAGTTTTCATCTTCGCCTTACAAAATCATTAAATTTTGAAGATTCGACTTCTTCAAAAATTGCGACAAGATTGGGACGGCAAAAACATTAATCGGGGCATTTCAAAAATCAGTGGCGGATCTACGGGGGGAGGGGGGAGGGTCTAAAGGGATATAGCCCCCCCCCCCCCCCCCATTTGGTCTCAACTTGCACTGGATAAAACGGGAAATTTCTGAGAATATAAAAAAAGTAACTTGAAATTCATAGGAGTTTGAAATAAACAAATAGATAACCTGAGGATTACAGACGAAAGCCAATGTTTGAACCTAGTTTATATTTCATGTAACCAAAGAAAACAAAACGCAATTTATTTAAAATAATAATTATTGCTAACCCGGAGACGAGAGCAAGAGCACAGCCGCCATTTTGCACGAGAGACTGCAGAGACCTTTTGCACAGTAAAATCGCCATTTTTGGATCAATCGTAAAACATTTTCTATTCGACCGATTTCTGACTTTTTTTTTTTTTTTTAATCGACGCGGAATTTTATCATCTTCAATTTTGTGTATACCTAGTGACTTTTGGCTTAAGATTGACAGTTGAGGAGTTATACGTCAAAACCCGAAGAAAGTCCGAAAATTCCGAGGTTTGTGAACTACCAAAAGCTGTGCCGTTCGAAATTTTATGTGCTCATAAATTCATGTGATTGGGTCCCAATCAGACTAATTAAAACAATAAAATCTTTTACAAGATAAATTCCTCTAGCTACTGGACTATACATAGAGCAGATGAACCGTGAAGAACATTTGAATTAACAGCCCCGTTTCTTCATCTTCAAAGCGCTCCAGTTTGAGACGGAATAAGATATCGCAATACTGACTTCACCATCGTGTTCAGCTGAGGTATTACCGATATATATAAAGGAGACAAAATGTTTTTTAAATCCAGTAAAGTAGAGACATTTTACATAAAACCAGTAATTTCTTCGAAAATTCGCTCTTATAGCCATGTTGCATGACAGTGGATTTTTTTTAGCATGGTGTTTCTCATGAAAATGGTTAAATACTGCCATTTTTTACCCTTAAATTCCAAAAGATTCTCGGGGGATGGGGGGGGTTGGCCCTCTTGGTACACTTCTAGATCCGCCACTGCTAGTAATTCTAGCTAGTAATTCTAGCTAGTAATGTGTACCTACTGGCCGGCCCGAACGTACATTGAGGAACCCGCCCGGCATTGAGGAACCCGCGAGTATTTGAAATACGGCGCTGGACACGCCCCTCAACCTGGTGAAGCTCAGCGGCGCTGCCCTCAACCCGATCGTTACCGAAGGCGCCGTCGTCTTTGTTTAGCGTTGACGTCAGTAGCACTCGAGACCGGGCCAGCGTACGTCCTTCTGACTCACAACACTCGAACGGCCACCGCAGTTCTCGTCCTCCACTTCCCTTTTCTATTATCAGTGTTTTCTTTCTTATCTCCAACCAGTTTCACTCGTCTCTTTTGCGTCACTCTTCGTTACAACTACTGATTTGGTGCTAGAAATCTGAGATTAACCTTGAGATGCTGTTTAGCGTTCACCTCAACGGCGTTTGTGACGAGATCGGTCCGGTGAGCCTCCTGTCAAAATGAGACTTTAACTCACCGAAACTGGATAGTAAGTCCCTTCATCATTCATTTGATTACTTACCTGTTACGTACATTTCATTGATGTAACTACGCAAAATCATCATGAAATCAGTACGCAACGTTGCATTCCTCGATATGATTCCAAAACCAGTTGTTAGGTATCGTTCAAGTGAATCTTATTGTTTTATGAGTGCTTTCAGTTAAGTTGCAATCTCATCTAATTGCATACTTACCTACTTATTTCATTACTACTAAGAATTAAGAGAAGTATTTGGTATTTTGATATCGTTATCAAATTACAATCAATATCAGTCAGGTAACTGAACTGCAGGTTACAAAGTTGTTGCAACTTGAAATAGGAACAAGCAGAACGTTGTTCCCGCCGAGCTTTAAAACACAAAAGTTGTTCAAGTATGTATACTTAGGTATACATACCTAATGTAAACAACTTTTGTGCTACAAAGTGCTTACTGCTTGTGCTTACTGTGTCAAAGCTGTTTGTGAGCCAAAATCGTTAGAAATAGTGAGTGTATGGCGTTTTGTTGCCGCTTTTCGAGTTTGTGTGCCAGAGTGAAAACATGAAAACCAGTAGGTAGTGTCTAAGTACGAGTCTGTACTTAGTAATGTGTCTCGTACCTACATTATATTAAATTTATATCACATTATATTCTATTATATTAATTATATCATATCATATTCTATTACATTATAATGATATTATAATGTACTTAAATACTGCCCACTGTTTGTTAACATTTTCATGATTTTACTTTGGCACACAAACTCGAAAAGCGGCACCAAAACACCATACACACCATTTCTGATGATTTTCGCTCACAACCACTGCGTTGCTGTGTTTAACTTCATCTTTGCCATTTTAGCGAAATTTCGAAAAAAAAGGACCCTACAAAATTTTTAAATCTCGAATTTCCGAAAATCGATTTCAGACCATTCTGAGTACACTTGCAAAAAAGATACAAAAATCATAATATCGAGGGTCTCACGGCAACTTCCCACATCGTCATTTGGGCGACTTTTCAGCAGAGCCGAAAAAAAACCATCTGCCAATGACTATGTTTACTGAGTAATTCAGTAAAATAAATCGTGAGATTTAGTGTTAGGTACCTAACTTAAATACCTACCCAACTTATACTTGGATAGGTCGATCCGCCGAGGGAAGACGCATCGAATGGTATGCATAAATCATTTTGGCCAAAAGTGACGATATACAGGAATATATTATATTTCTGTATGTGCCATTCCAGACGATAACTCTCGTTAGAATTGAGATAAAAAGTTCAAATTTGCACTAAATGTCTGTCTTGGCAGTCGACAGGCTAAGTTCGTTGATCGGGCCCCTACAAGGGCGTTGGGGGGGGGGGGGGGGGATTACTGAGAAATTTCAAGATTGAAACGGTCAGACATGTGACACCTCATTTTACAGGTTTTTCAAAAACGCTAAAACGATGGTGAAGCTAAAACGCTAAAACGATGGTGAAGCTAAAACGATTGCGACATCTTATTCCGTTCTCAAATTGGAGCACTTTGAAGATGAAGAAATGTGGTTGATACTTGACTTCACCGTCGTGTTCAGCGTTAAAAAATACGCCGAAGCGGGTTTCGGGGAGTTTTAGGGGGGTGGGGGTGGGAATTACCCATAAGTTCCCAAAATGAAACATTCTGACAAGTGACACCTCATTTTAAAGGTTTGTTTATGCTGAACACGATGGTGAAATCAGAATTGAGATATCTCATTCCGTCTCAAACTGGAGCACTTTGAAGATGAAGAAACGTGGTCGTCACTCGAGATGTTCTTCACGGTTCATCTGCTCTAATCTAATAACGGAATGAGATATCGCCATTCTGACATCGCCATCGTAGTCAGCGTTGAAAATGCTACAAACATTGTATATACTCGGCAAAGAAAGGAGACAAAATTTGTTATAAAACCAGTAAAATGGAGACATTTTACATAAAACCAGTTACATCAAAAATTCGCTCTTATAGCCATGCTGCATGACTGTGGCTTTATTTTTATTTTTTGTTCAAATAACTTATGTCATTGCGACCACCGCGTCAAGGCGCTTTTTAAGGGGGGTTTGGATGTGGGGATGGTATCAAAATGTGCTCTATGTAGGTACAGGTCTTCCATATACCTCCCGTTAAAAACAAAAAAAGTAATTTTTTGAACTCTAGTGGTTTTTTTTGCTGAAGCCAGTGAATTGGCGCAGAGCGTGGTCTGCAGGCCTCGTTGTTCTCTCAAAAACTATAAGCTTTGTCTGTTTGGAGGGTTGTAGGAGGCGGTAAGAAAAGAAGAAGTTTTTCCGAGCTTTCGGCTTTAATAAGCCATATTAAAGCCGAAAGCTCGGAAAAACTTCTTCTTTTCTTACCGCCTCCTACAACCCTCCAAACAGACAAAGGTTTTTCAACCAAAGGAGATAATGAACAATACAGAAAAAAAATAAAAACTATAAGGTAAAATAGCACTTTTCCTGGAATGCCTATTTTTTCCTATCTTTTGTTATTTGGGGTTGTAATGAAAGAGAATGCATGCTATCATTCAAAAAACTCAGCTGAGTCAGCTTTCATTTTAAATTTATATATTTCGTCCTGTTTCAAGTTTAACTTTTCATCAACCTCATCACCAAGTCTTTTTCTCGTTCCAAATATACCTAGTCAAGTTTCACCCAGAAATGTATTTTATTGGTGGTACCTATGCGTAGGGTGAGTCTATAATAATCATAATATTATGAGCATAAAGAATTAATTATGTGAAGCTTGTAATAGTTAGTTTCTCACTTCGCGTGTTTATAATGAAGTTTTGTTGGAAGGAACTCGGTCGCCCTCAAGTGAATGCCGGTAGGGAGAAGGGCCTATATCAGCGGTAATAGTTTCTATTTCCCTCTGCGGGTGAATGTTGTCTAATATAATTATATCATCGCCGCTGGTAATGATCGCTCGGGTGAGAGAGCACGCGACAAACGCTCCGTTCTTCACCACACTACACTCTTCTGTTCCTTTCTTTGAGCAGATGATGTCTCATGTTAGTAAAATGCATGTTACTAACCCCCAATAATAATATAAACAGCAATATGATTCAGAATGGGTGCATATAACCCACAATTACGCTGTCAATTTAATTATATCATTGTTCTTACATTGTGATGTGAGTAACACTGCAGCACCAACTAATTTATCCCGTTTTGTGTTGGTGGCAGCCCTGCCTCGAGAACTTGTCGTTTCTGCCCTTGAGCAGTCATTATTGTGATACTGAGAGAGACATGTGATGTGATCGGGTTCTATAAAGATTGACGCCTTTTCTTCTGGTTTTTGTTATTTCTGTTTTCCTTTGCTCAAATTCAGAGGTTATGGGCCCAGAATACGTGCTGTGAGTGGAAGTTTTTAGTTAGGTTTTCTGGAAAGTGTGTATGGAACTGTTTACCGCAACCTGGCAATCGAAACTCAACGGAAGTTGGAATCAAGTAATTCGATCCAAAAGCAGGTGTACCGCAGGGAAGCGTTTTAGGACCCCTGCTCTATCTACTGTTTACGCAGGATGAGCCAATAACAGGAGAAACAGCTGTAACCACATTCACGAATGATACTTCAATTTTAGTTGTTGCAGATTCAGTAAAAGAATCGTCAAACTCCAAGAAGCCGCCGTTGCTGTAAATGAATGGTCTTAGAAGAGGCGGAAGAAACTAGATCAACTTCACGGATAAAAAGGTATTCAATCTCTCTGGTACTGAATCGGAATACCATCCCATGTACAAATTCAGCGAAATACCTGGGCATGACATTAGATGCCAAGTTAAAATGGAAAGAGCACGTAAATAAAAAGGAAGAACTATCCATCAAGTTCAGGAAACTGTACTGGCTCATGGGACGATGTTCACAACTCAATATCCATAATAAAGTGCTTCTGTACAAGACATCGGTAAAGCCCATTTGGACCTGTGACATCCAGCTGTGGGGTTACACAGCTGAGACGAATGTCAAAATCATACAAACATTTCAGAGTAAGGTTCTGAGGAGCATAGCAAACGCTCCTTGGTATATAAGGAATGGTGCCCTCCACAAAGACCTCAAAGTGGAGACAGTCACCGATGTCATAAAAAAAACTAGCTATGGGATATGAGGCGAGGCATCTCAAACATCCAAATCCAGCTCTCAACAATTTAGACGCCTGAATAAAACCATCTCCCTGGACCTGTGCTGACAAAGAGTGCAGTTCGAGTGCGGTAGTAGTTAATGGGCTGTCATCCTAAAATGTGTTAAATTGAGATAGCTAAATAGCAAGCTTATTTATCATTGTAACAAGTTGCTATATTATCTGAATAAAAGCAAGAAAAAAATACCTCCTCCGTGTATTTCAACAACATTACCGCTTGGTTCGTTTCTGTTACTGTCAGCCATATTCTGTTTTCTTCTGCGGGGGCATGAATTCTAAGTATAGTCATGTCTCACAATGGGGTCCTACTGGGGTGTGGTTTCATTCATTTCGATTGGTCGTGTAATTGCTGGCGAATCTACCAAAACTGACATACCTAATGTAACTGCTTGGATTCTGTTGGGAACTTGCATTTGACACTTTAACAGTGCTTTTGGTATTGTAAATTAACCAAACATCAACGGGGGACCCCAAATATTTCATGTGAATCGATATGATTATGTGGAGGTTCGATGGAATCCGTACCTATTTGTTATCAGAATTAACATCGATTCACCTGGCGTTGCCATAAAAATATTACAAGACGTAAGTTATGGTTTTCAGATAACTGCCCAATGAATTTCGAGTATCGGGAAACGTCGATTCCATGATAACATTGGATACACCCGTGCGGAGAGGGAAGTGGGGGAGCCTGGCAGCCTCAGGCACGGACCATTGAGTTTCAATCGCATAGGCCCTTAACTACCCAACCGTGAGCTGACCAATCAATAGTCTTGTCCACAAAGAATTACCTTTGGCCTCCAGCCATAGAGTCTCCCCATTTAAGCCACTCAAGCTATTCGATAGAACACTTCAAGGGAGGGTACGGAAAATTGGAAAACAGGAAGGTGGCATGCTCTGAAAAAAAAAAAACATCACAAAATTCAGTTGGTATATTTGTTTTCTATCTTTCCAATCCAATTTCGGGCCGGAAGTTTCCTTCCGAATGGGGTCTGCGCATGATTTTTGTTTAGAAATTTTTTGATGGAGAATCTCTTCAATTACGTGAAAATGGGAACCAGTTCGAAATTAGTTTACTTACCCATATTTTTTATGGATAGAGAAACAATCATCTTCATAAAAAGCGCGCGATGACGTCAGAACCGCTGAAATCAATGCGACCACCGCACCGACACAAAAAACGGTAGCTACCCTTCCTGAAACTTGCGAGATGGCCTAGGGGGGCCCACGGTGGGTGACGTCACAACCGCGCGCCATTTTACGCCCAATTTTCAAATCAATCAGATTTCAATTGTGATTATCGATCTCTGTGAAGTTTTTTTTTTAATTTTTAAACATGAAAATAACATAATTTAGCGAAAATAACACAACTAACAACAACTCAAATAACATAACGAATAGGTTTTTTTTTTAAATTTTTTTATTGAGTAAAAACAAAAATTCAACAAAAATGGAAATGTTTGCAAGCTTGCTGAAGAAATGTGCTTCTAATTTGACCGCCTATATTTCGAGGTGGAGTCAAAGTAAATTCCACTACAGACGGGAACTGATCCAATTATAAATCAATCACCTTCCCTACGGAGCAATTTTTTTCGATGTTAACTACTTTTTAATATTAACTACACTTTTACGTCAACTCACAACGTCAAGAGGTTTCTTAGCTTTTTTTGTGGCATCGTACAAAAATTCATATTGCCAATCTAAATATCGATAGGTTAACATTAACTTAATATGTAATTACATCGATAATCATGTAAATACATGAAAAATCATGAAAAATCTGTAAATAAACATATAAATGTTAGTACATCAACCAATTGCTGGTAATTGAACGGATTGTCGAGGAGGGGCGTAATTCCCTCAAATTTATAGGCAGCGGAAACCCCGTGGTTTCGAAGCCCTCTAATGGTCTCGATCAATCTCCTATTTGGTATCGAGCTACAGAAGGTGTTATCGGATGGATATCCCTATCCTAACTTTGTATAAAAGTTCATTACCTTAATTAAAAGTTCCTAACTTTGTATAAAAGTATACTTTTGAACATAAAATTCCTTCTTAGGTATTTCAAGTTCTTAACAATTGCCATTTCTTCCTCTCTCCTAGGCCAACCTCTTCATTGTATGTAATGCCGCAAGGTTACCTAATCCACACAAAGCTCACAGACATCCTAAGATCTCTCAATCCCACCAAACTGGTCAATAGCCTTGTTCTAGCTCTTAGCCTAGTTCTTGGCCTCTCGTCGTTGGACTGCCATTGACATTTGTCTCTGCTTTTGTTTATTTTATTATTTTAGCAGTGACAAATATCAATGGCAGTCCAACGACGAGAGGCCAAGAAGTAGGCTCAGAGCTAGAATAAGGCTACTGAGCAGTTTGGTGGGATTGAAGAAGAACGTTTTGCAAGATGCTAACATCTCTCCACATTTTTCTATAATATATACTATCTCTTCCACCACCCGATCAGCTGATTGATAATACTGACATCTCCATTTCTTCACACTTCACTTTTCACTCACTGGATCACTTAGATACAAGTGCATGGTTTTATGTCCCTCTCTTCTTCGAACTGGTTGATGTCAACGATTCTGGTCCTCTCTTGTTGGTATTGTTCCTGCATCTTTTGCAGCACCAAACTCTACCTCCTTTGGCAAAGCTATTAAATACCAGCGATTTCGCCGGAGACCCATTATCCAAGAGAACGAGATATGACCTAGATGAGCCCAATTTTAATTTGACATTACCTGTTCTTTTTTAAATCGTACCTCCCACTGCTAACTCACTCAATCTGTTTGCTCTTCGTCTTCGGTCATACTGTTTGCTCTTATTCTTTCTTTTACCCTCTCATTTTCTGTCTTGAATAAATCTAGTTGATCACCACTACCTTTTTCGTAATCATTCAATAAGTTTTCATAAGTTTGATCTGAATTTTCTTCCGTGCAACAATGCATCCTGTTGAGCTGTTGGTTGATTAGAATCATTTGCCACGTGGAGCACACACGCAATGTACCTGCAACTCGTAGTGGAGTAGAATGTTTTCCCGGCTTTATTTTTTCACATAAATCCTCCCTTCGACCTCTGAAGGATTCCACTGAAAAAGTGAAACGGGTTGGAACCTTTTGCAGTTTATTTGCGAAGCGATCTGATCCTTTTCGATCGTTTTAAATATTACTCGCTCCTCCTCTCTTACCTACTGCTCTTTGGATTGCTCCAGCCCCTTGTCAAGATCCGCTCTGGATAGCTGGAAGAAAAACTCGGCCCTCGCTGCCTTCTATTGGCAAACCACAGCCGTTTATTTCCTGCGCGGATTGTCTTAGCGTGCACCTCGACAGTCTTTTCTCGTAAATTATTCATGGAAATCTGGCTCTACCTACGGAAGGTTTGGCTGTTGGTTTGACCTAGTTAAAAATAAAGAAAACAGAAAACTCTTTCGTATTGTGAAGTCGGTGGGAAAGCCCTTAATTACTCAACCTCCTCCTTCTCAGGCTCTCCTCTTAACGTTCTTAAGCAGGCACTTCGTCAACCTCATCAGGGGTCTCTTAAATGGAACAATTCCATGTTACCTCTATCATTTAGCCACACTTGTATTGAAACTCATTTGACTAATCTTCAGCAGTACTTCTCTCACCTAATGTTTGCCCAGCTGATTGAAACTGGAATCATCAATATGTAAATAAATTGGGTATTTAATTTTGACGCTCTCAAGGAATCAGGATTTCATTCATAGAAATGAGTTTGTATTTGGATTGTCCCATTATAAGGCACTGCTGATGAATAGTTAGACAACGACAATTTTCCACAGTAATAATTCACATACGAGTTTTATAATGTGGTTAGAGGGATGGACGAAGCTCAGCTCCAGTGAACCAATTTTTAATTTCTTGAGGTTTGTATTCAGTGAGCTAGAATTCCAATGCTGAGTGGAATTATGTACCCAATTTCAAACGCCCTGAATCCTTCCAGGGTTTTTTTAATTACCGAAGGATGTACGTTCCCCATTTCATAGGGGTCGCGTAATTCTTTTAGGCTATTAAACGGCATTTTCAGACCAAATAATGGCACGTCTTATCACCCCTATGAGTGGAGTGATGATTCACGGGCTACTCCCCAGCGCCAAAGCACGTAGTAAGTTAAGCCATTTGACGTATTGTTATTAGTTCCTCATAAGGGAGCCCTTCTGAAGGAATTACGACAAGGAAATCCATTACGTTGTACTCATAACGCTCGCTGGGATGGGTGGTGGAAACAAGAAGGAAGAACCATCTCACCCTCAATGCCTGTTGCCACACTGCAGAACGAGGTATTCAGTGGTAGTAGTAACGCCCATGGAACCTTTTTTAACGTGTTAAGACTCATTCTTTGTATTATGTGCGGGTTTGCCTGGGAGTTGGACAAGTTTGACAGAAGAAATGTTTGCTAATTTAGTTTTTTCACGTTGTTACATACTTGCATCAGTGGAAGATATCGCTTTTCGACATCACCGATCCACTCAAGATCATTGCCACTAGGTTCACTCCTGTTGTTAATCAACCACCATCTGTTTTCTTGTTCAGTATCATAGATTCTACGTACAATTATGGATACAACTATGGTAGATATCTAGTCGTAGTAAGGAATCTTAGTAACGAAGTATCAAGCATTGTAACGTAGGAACTATAGGTTCGATCAAAATGTTCTTAGATTCATACGATAACTTATAATAATTGTCTCGTAACTTATTCATTTTGGCACAATCTTCGCTCAACAGACAGCCGAACGTTTATGACAGCATAAAAACCAAAAATCTGCTCACAACTGGCTGAAAACTGCACTACAAACTATTTATTGGCTCGTAATCAACAAGATTCTGTGGTTGTCTCCACTTTAACACCCTCTTTTTCAGCCATAATTACAGGATCCATCCTGACCATCAAAGACTTTTCCGTTGTTAACCTCGATGTGTGCTCAAGATCACCAGAGAATCTTGAATAGTTTCTGGGAACCTGGCCGCTTGGAGCAGTCACTATAACAATAATCTCAAAAATCCTGACCATTTATTCCTATTGAATGGGATAAATGGTCAGAATTTTTGAGATTTTGGTTAAAGCGACTGCTCCAAGCTGTCTGGTTCCCAGATTCCTATGGAATGGAATGAATGGTCAGGGGCTATATTTGATAGATTCTGCAGCCAGGGGCAACTCTACGAGGCACTTATGGTTCATTTCAGTTCAGCTTATGACAGGATTTACGACACCAGTCCACCAGTTCAACCCCTGCTGGCGACTTAAAAATATGCATATTGCAGACTCACTTCAAGCACATAAAACACTTTGCAATGGACGAGTTGATTATGAGCCCAGCAGAGTTGATCCACTGTGAACAGGATACCACTTATTATACTGCTCATTATATTATGGCACTACAGACATGAGACGGTAACCACCTGTCAACCAAGTTGTCATCCAAAAATCACACAATTGACCACTAACTCTGCAAACGATGACTTTGAAAATATTGACTTTTAGAAATAACATCAGTACGTATCATTTAAATAGAAGAGAACCATTTTAACGTAACTGAACATAACACTGCATTCTCCGTGTTGTATGAACTCACCAATTCACAATCTTTCTTCTGTCGTAGCCACGACAGTTCTCACGAGAAAGTGCATCTACCTTTGATGTGGGTGTAAAGGTTAGAAATGCTCTGAGAAAAAAAAAACCGCTCGGTAAATTTCATACATCTCACGGATCGTATATCAAAGCCAACCCTTTCAATCTTCTTCTTTTGCTCTTAAAGCGGATCTTCACCTTGCACAGAACAAATTAGGTTCGGGCTCTTTCAAATTTGAACTTGAAGGAACTTAATTTCCCATAGGAGGTCCCTTCAGGTGTGGAGTATAATTATTTTTGGTTGCTTTCTATAACCCCCCCCCCCCCCCCCCCTCAGTATTTTTTAAAAAATAATTTATATAATATACCAAATGTATTATATTTGGTATATCAATAACATAAGAACTTCAGCCCATCAAATTAATTTCCTATCATATTATAAACTGCTTGTTAGCCCAGTGGCCGAAACTCAGGAGAACACTCAATCACTACACTTGTCACATCGCAAGATCAAGAGGTTTTGATCTATCAAGCCGCCGTGTGACGTTGAGAGACTCGAAGAACTTCAGGATTTATGTGTTCATGGATCCGCTGTTCGTGTTTTATTGCTTGTTTCTTGGGAGTGGAGCGATTCTGCCCATCTGCGAACTTAGCCTGCCGATTGCCAAGACAGATTTTTTGTGCAAATTTGAACTTTTTCTCTCGATTCTATTGTCTGGAATGACACATATATAAATATGAATATATATAAATATGATATTATTTCGCTTAAAAGTTGTTTACTGTGACTAGTAATGTGATTAGTTTACTAGTCAATGTAGGTTTGATCAAAAAGTCTGTTAAGTAGTCTAAATGTGAATTAATTTTGGTTACCTGTCGCCTCTCTGGTCATGCCCTGCTATGATCACCCCTGCCTATAGTTAGGGCAACTACGGGGGTTTTTATAAAGAGTTCCGTCATTACAAAGTGAAAATGCGCCTCGGAAAGTGAATTAACTGCGGAGAAAGCAAATGGGGGAAGTCGGATCTGAATATTACATGACTTCTTCGACTCCCCCTGGAATCGCCCCCTCTTTTTTTCTCGTTTCCTCCGTTGATTCGATTGACAGTTGATGCTCTATAATTTTACAGCTGTTTCAGTTTTCAGTTCCTCTCCAGTAAGTGGATCCTTAACACAAACAATCTGATTTGTCTATTTGCCAATGGGTTGAACCACTAAAATAGGGATGAGACATCGACTGTGAAACATCGGTACGAAGAGGACTAGGATTTAGTGTTGGCGATGAATCATTGGAAAACACAAATTGACGTCGATTTAAGTATCCTTTTTCCTTCCAGATAGAACCACTCATGGAACATTCGCAAACTTCTGAAATAACCATAATAT
Source organism: Stenodema calcarata (assembly GCA_963920205.1). NCBI lineage: Eukaryota > Metazoa > Arthropoda > Insecta > Hemiptera > Miridae > Stenodema > Stenodema calcarata. Next base: position 30,539,242 of record OY986053.1, on the reverse strand, counting down.
TTAATATTATGGTTATGGGCACTATGGGGTGAACAATAGTTTACCTCCAGTAGCACTGTTACATAAATTTTATGTAACAGCACTAGGTAAACTATTTAGATGGGTTGGGTAGGAATTCTAGGAATGCTAGGAATTCAATGAGGAATTCTAGCTTCCATATGACGCAGACAGGTTATCACTGCCGATTCGGACCATGCTTTTTTCCTAGTTTATTGAAATTGTGACCAATTGGCCTGCTATTGACGCGAGCGAGATGTGAGTCTGTATGTTCCATGAAGTAGAGAGCTTGAGGAGGGTCCAAAAAATGTGTTTTAACAGAGGTCATCAGCTGCCTCATTGTACCTGAGGTTGTGGTGTGACGTACGAAAACCCACGATATGAAAAGTGTGGAGCTTGATTTTATTCTATGGCCGAGTTTGTCAGGTTTTGTAGAGCAGTAATGGTTGATTTTGAATCTAAGAGGACCACAATATAAGTGTCTTCATTATGTATTCCCGCCATGTAATCAACAGTCATTTTGAATGTCTATGACTTCAGCATGATTGCCGGGGTGACATAGTGGAGTTTGTAGCCTAATTTCTGGCTGTGTAACCACAGTAGAATGTAGTGGCTCTTGAATCATGCGGTGGTGTAGCAACTTAGTAACTATATAAGACAACTATGGCTACTCCATACCTTATCTATTTCAGGTTGGCAGAGATCTTACACTAAGAAGAAGAGAGAAAAATGTTTTTCGGGAGTCCAACTTCAATGTACGATCATTTCGATCCAATAAACAAACTGGAATGACCAAAATCGAATGTCGTTGCTCGTCGATGTTCCATCTCTACCCTGAAACGAACAGAATCGAATGGTTTACACTGTTGTTGTGTTCCCATAAAGGGGGAATCTTTCTTCCCTTAGTATGAGATTATTTGGTTTTAATCATCAGATCAAAGGAAATGACCTCTTGTCACCCATTTATGGGTGAGTACTAAATAATGAAAATTGTTTAATGAATTGAGAGAATATTACTGAGGGAGCAAGATTTAATGAGTAGATAATTGAGGGAGCTCCTATAATAGAAACAATATTTTACATAAAATTATATTATAATGAGGGTGATGTCTGAGAGCGTCAGGTGGTAGGACATACTTGTGGGATGTGTACTACTTCCTCTGTTCATATGCCCTTCTATTGCTGGGTCGCGAAATTGGTGGTGAACTCATTTCTGCGCAGTACCATAGCCATGGATTTCAGTCCGGTTGTGTTTCTATTATGTTTCCTTTTAATCTGTTTGAAATCAATAGATTCCCATGGCTTTTGATACTAGCCCGCACGACATACACATCATTTGAAGGGGTGAAACCCACACGACCGTCAATTTTTTATATATCCAAGGTCGTCAATTTTTCATATATTTTCCAAGGTCGTCTATGAAATTGTTTACGATAAACTTATGATACCCCTTTTTCCACCTACCGGAATCCACAGTGCCTTAGGCCACTCTACTTTAGGTTACCAAGCTAACCCGAACCCTCCTTCAGAGTCCAAGATCTTTCTTGGTGCCTGTAGACACCCTCATATGGTGATTTTCATCATCATCAATACGCACAGACCACACTTTCGATCTCCTTCTTGTTTTAGTATTGTACGACGATCCTCCAAGATGTATCCTTTGCGACTAGACTAGTACTTGTTTAGTCCTTCAACGATGCAGTTGCTAACAAATTTATACCTCCTAGTTTCTTCAGATTCAAGTACTAAGTGGGTGTGGCGATTTCTATATCAATATTCCGTCCAAAACATTAGATAAGTGATGAAGCTGTTCCCCACTGAGGAAGCTCTTCGATTTCAAGCAATAAAAACCAATATTGGGTCATAGAACCCACATGGAGGTAGTTTCAAAGAATTACCCATCTAATTTTGTATAATGAAAACGTATTTGCCAACTTAAAATACTTCGTGGGGACACCCTTCGCTAAAATCACTTTGTGAATGGTAGACGCTGTTCTTCCCCTTGAATACACCGTTGACAATAAAAAATGCTGTGAATAAATCAATGTGTGATTCAGGCGGGCGAATACTAAATAATCCGAATGAAAAGTTACTCTCGACCCCAGAACTTGTGGGCTGAGATGGCGAGACCCTTCACGAACATGAACTCGCTGGCGCCACGTCTTCAGAAAGTAACTTGTATGTTTTCTTATGCGACGCATACAACTGTGAAAGTAGAACAAGCGTGACCATAAACGTTGACCGCTGTAGAAAACTTCCTCCTACTGTGGTCGGACGTTCTACTCGTTTTCCTTTACTGCCCCATGAAAACGAGTAAACAAGTTGATTTACTTCGTGGATCCAAAAAACTTTGCTTTATACGCATTCGAACGGACTGTAGAACATCAAGTCTGGTTAATTTTCTTATTCGATAATAATTTTTGGAATGTCAGATAATGTGGGCAATCTCGTTATAAATTAATAAGTGAATTTGATTCAGACTGTTCAAACCTTACAAGTTACTCTTCTACGTACGTTTTGCCAATCGTTAGACAGGCTTATGACTTAGTCTCGAGCGGCATTTATTTTGTCACACTGCTTAACGACCCTCCAATTGTGTCTTGTGTTTTGACATCTTGGGGACTGCCCGTTGCACCACCAGGATTCGGTGTACAGCTGCAGTGCAACAGCTGATTTTAGGTCTTACTGCTTGAATTTTCAAGGGTCTACTCTTTAGACCGTTAGAATGCTTTTGATTGTGATTGGCATCATGAAGACACACGGGAGGTTACGGGACCGTCAACAGCAAGGCCATGAGCGAAAAAAGCTAATGTGACTTACTGCTTGATCCTCACTGCAGGCCTTAAAAAGGGCTCGATAGTGTTTGGCATCATGAAGGTACCAGAGAGGCTGTAGGACCGACAACAGCAGTTCCAAGAGCGCCAAACAGTAATTTTGAGGTCTTACTGCTTGAATTGTCAAGGGTCTACTCTTCAGACCATTGATATGTGCTCGATAGTGTTTGGCATCATGAAGGCACAAGGGAGGCTGTAGGACCGACAACAGCAGTTCCAAGAGCGCCAAACAGTAATTTTGAGGTCTTACTGCTTGAATTCTCAAGGGTCTACTCTTCAGACCATTGATATGTGCTCGATAGTGTTTGGCATCATGAAGGCACAAGGGAGGCTGTAGGACCGACAACAGCAGTTCCAAGAGCGCCAAACAGTAATTTTGAGGTCTTACTGCTTGAATTCTCAAGGGTCTACTCTTCAGACCATTGATATGTGCTCGATAGTGTTTGGCATCATGAAGGCACAAGGGAGGCTGTAGGACCGACAACAGCAGTTCCAAGAGCGCCAAACAGTAATTTTGAGGTCTTACTGCTTGAATTCTCAAGGGTCTACTCTTCAGACCATTGATATGTGCTCGATAGTGTTTGGCATCATGAAGGCACAAGGGAGGCTGTAGGACCGACAACAGCAGTTCCAAGAGCGCCAAACAGTAATTTTGAGGTCTTACTGCTTGAATTCTCAAGGGTCTACTCTTCAGACCATTGATATGTGCTCGATAGTGTTTGGCATCATGAAGGCACCAGAGACCAGGCACAGAAAAACACCTAATTTTGGGTTTCGAGTGTTAAATCAATTACGAAGTTATGCCTGTCAGCCTGAGCGAGTCCACTAGGCACAATATTTGCTCGCGTTTAGTCTCCAAACAAAACGTTGACGGCTACCGCAGGCACAAGCTTGATGAAAATCGTTATTCGATAACACGCGGGTCAAAACCCACTCAGTTCTCGACCGACCGTTCGAACGTCAGTAACGCGTTTACCGCCCGTGTGTTTTAAGTTTCCGTCTTCTCAAAGCGTCATTTGTGAACATCAATAACTTTATGACCTCCCATTCTGTTATTTTAGCCATTGGAATTTCATGAATCACCATATTAATTATTGGAACAGGCCGGATTCACAATCTGTTATAACAGAGTGACATGTAGGGAGCTGTTCAATTCGCAAATATCTCATTCAAATAAAGTATTTTGATCAAGCAGTGAGAATTGTTATGGACTGATTCGTAGAAGATTTGATACCAATTCGTATGCCTCAATCCTGGACTTGTGTAACTATCAAGTGTCAGCTGCCACCCGTGTTACAATCCCATTATTGAATTAGTAAACCACTTTACTCACTTGTTTGTATATTGAAAAACTACATTTCAATAAACTCAGAACTCGATAATTACCGCAATTAGTATCGAGGAGCAGCGGGGTTTTTGATTGGAGTACTGCAATGCGGGAAATATTAATATCATCTGACAAAGTAATTATGAATTCCCAATTAAAAACAGTCTATTGCCTTGACCCAATGAAGAAATTTTGGTAAATGATTGCTAAATTAAATTCCTTAAATTCTTTTCAAATTCCAACTATTCTATCTGAAATTAATTTTTGCTCCTGAAACTTTTAAAGGGTTCAAATTTGAGTTTCCGCAGATCGTAACTTCTGAGGAAGGAAAATAAGTTCAGGGTTGTCAGAGGTAATTCTGTACATTATTTCAACAATTCGCTCGTTAGGTTAGGCTGCACGGTTGAAACTTTAAGATATTTTCGCCTGTGCCAATTTTAACACAACCAAAATTGTATACATTTTTACTTAAGAACATTGTTTCTGATAATCAGGTATCCTAGATGTTTAAAAAATCATTGGACGAAATTTCAAAAATGAGTTTGTTGACCAGATTTGTCGGTTGGTGTTTACTGGATAGCATATCGTTTGTTAAGATCCTACAAGGTCTAGCTCACTTTTCTCAACAGACGATATTCAAGTTTTAACTATTGGCCTAAATTCAGTGGGTTTTTGGTGTTGTTTTCATGTTTATTCGGGTTTTTCGATTCAATCAACTTACCACCTATTGATTCCATTGCATCGAAATTCCGTTATTACGATCCCTTTCGCGGTTTCGGAATTCCATTTTTATTTCACTGTTCAGCGTTCTCCTGATGTTCGTATCTCATACCCTGATGAGTCACTCGATTCATAACTGAGTGTAAAATGGGTGTCGTCAAGTGCACGAAGAACCTCCGAATGCCGAGGATGCCGTTCGGAAGGAAGTTACGGAAAAACCGTGTCGGCTCTTTAACATCGAGAAAAAATGATAAGGTGAGATAAGTTGATGATAAATGTTTATAATATAAAAATTATTAGTCGAGTAAAATTAGACCTAAAAGGGAGGGGGGGGGGGGGGAGCGCGAAGTGACCTGGGGAAAATAGGAAATCGTTTTAAAACTTTAAGGTAGTCTTTAAAACGAGTATTCTGATTTTGTACTCCTCCAAGAGTTGAGCTCAATTTCTGGTGCCCCAAAAATTTTAAAATTTTCGTGTATAACTCGTAAACGAAAAATCCTAGCGAACCTTACCAAAACACAAATTTAATTTAAGAGCATTAAATTCTGCGTCGGTTGACCCCCAACTTTGAAAGACGACAATTTTTCCCATATTGGCTAAAATGTACCGTTTGACGAATACGTCTCGTCCGTTGCATCAAAAGTAGTGGACCTATCATAACACTCTTGGGATCAAAGTTGTAGAAACTTTAACTGCAAGTTCAAAGAACACCTGAATTTTGAAATTCGACCAATCGTACAACACTCAGTTTTTAGAAGAGAAGGAAGCTATTGTTCTCGGTCCAAAATGTTTAAAATTCGAATTTCTTAAAGATTTTTTATACCAAAATCCGTTTCATGTGTGTATTAGAATATTATTATTACATTATACGTGTCATGTACGCCTATGTCATACGTGCCATCAACAGTTCAAATTTGCACAAAAACGCTGTCTTGGCAATCGAAAGGCTAAGTTCTTAGGTGGGCGAAATCGGGCCACTCTAAGGGGGGTTTTGGGGAATTTCAGTGGGGGAAATTACCCATAAATTCCAAAAACGATACAGTCTGACAAGTCACACCACATTTTAAAGATTTTTCAATGCTGAACACAAAGGTGAAGATTCCCTTCTCAAATTGGAGCACTTTGAAACGTGGTTGTTCCTTAAGATGTTCTTCGCAGTTCAACTGCTCTAACCTGATAACGGAATGAGGTATCGCAATCTACACCATCGTGTTCAGCGTTGAAAAATCTATTAACTGAGGTGTTACTCGGCAAACAATTGAGACAAAATTTGTTGTAAAATCAGTAAAATGAAGACAATTTACATAAAACCAGTTATGACTATTTCTTCGAAAATTCGCTCCTATAGCCGTGCTGCATGACTGTGGATTTCCTTCTTAAAACACTGACAAATTTACTAACTTAGCAATCGCCCCCTTCTATCAAGAAGACCCTCATTTTCGGATTACATACGTTCAACTCCCCTTTTTCCTCAATGAGAAGAAAAAACAAGTTAATCAGAAAAGTATACAGTTGTCGTACTCAGTTCAACAAGCGACCGGTGGAAGCTTATACTTCTACTTTTTACTGAAAATATACTATTAAATACAACTATTCACAATAGAAGAAATAATGGCCAGGAAGCAAGATGTAGGATATTCCATAATGACTGTTCAAGGAATTTGGTATATAAGTATGGTTAAAATTGGTTAAACGACTTCCAGCTTTCCCCAGGCTACTTCGAGGTTAGCGTTATAAAAACCCTTCGTATCGTTGTCTGAAATTCGTAGCGTTTGTCTAATGTGCTGTATGACTTTACAGTCTTTCTCCGGTTTTCATTACGTTGATTGCCCTCATGAAAAGTCGCCGTTTCCACAAAACGAATACACACCCGTTGAAAGTTATCGCAGTCAATTCACGGTCCCTCGACTCTTGGAAAGCGAGGGAGAAAACTTCGATCTTCAGCGACAGAGAAAAAAAGGAGTTAGCCCCAATCTTCCCTTCACTCATCTCCCCCTGTTGTCGACTCGTGGGTTGTGAAGATGAAGAAAAAAACGTGAAGTAGACAGAAAGGCGCCGTCTCCCCATCGCGATTATTTACGGCTCCCCGTTGTACATGAAACGCTGTAATGATGCACTTCATCCCCCCACTCCTCTAAATTCGTGGTACAATACTACAAAACACAACTGGGCTGTAGGAAGGAACACTTGAACACTTCAGTGGCAGCACTTAAGCATTGCAACATATAAGGCAACTGCTTGAAAAATATATAAAAACTAACAAATAATAACTAACGTGGAATTTAAAAGTAAATATCGTAAGGAGGGGGAGGCGAAATATATCAGTAGATCATTGTAGGGATGATGTTAATAAATTAATCTTTAACTTTTAAATTAGGTTCGTGTAGAAACTATCTTATCTTATTAGCATGAATATACAGGTTGTCCCACGAGACGATCACCCCCCCCCCCCCCCTTTTCTGCGCCCAACCGCGCGCAACCCGTTCCGCGAGCGCGCAGAGTTGCCCAACTACCAAACATGGATTCCGGTAAACCCCAAGTGTGGTATATGAATTTACATTGTTTTTCAACGCCGATTCACATGGTGCTATCGTTTTCTCGATTTGATTCGATTTTATCGAAATAATGGCCGAAATTCGGTTATTTTGCGTGAAAAAATCGTCTTTACAGGCTTATTTGCACATGAAATTTCGTAATTTTCTATTCTCTTTCCCTCCTTCTTTCTCAACCGGGCTGGGGACCGGCTATGGCGAAGTTAAAAGAAAATGAATACGAACACTTTTTTCATTAATAATAAAAAAAGGTTGAAAAATGTGAAAAAATTGTTCCTTCTGTTTATAACCGTTCGGTGAAAGTCTACTTGATGTACACACAACCATCAATCAATTTTTTCCTCAGGTGTGTATCTTAAATCCAACGCGAAATCTCACATTACAATCATAAATAATGATACCAAAAATTTAAAAAAAAAAAAAAAACAATAAAAAGCGGAGGTATAGAGTGAGAGAGTCTATTTCCATGAAAAATAATGAGTACAATTGTTAAATCGATTTCGACGATTAGGTCATCATCAGTAACAAACATAACCAGTTCATTATTATTGTACTCATTATTTTGGAAATAGACTCTCTCACTCTATACCTCCGTTTTTTATTGAAATGGGTTTTCACAACCTCGTCGCGAGTGATCTTATTCGTATACCAAAACTTGCCATACGAAAATCCTGATCCTAGGGGAACCAAACTTGAGGTACCCCAACTGTGCATGTTTCAAATTGGATTCTGATGTACCTACCGCTTGCTGTGGAACCTACCACTTTTTCACTGATCTGTAGTATGTCAGAAAGAACTGTTAGTTTCCTTTATTAGTTGCCTTTTTGTTACTATAAGTAGTTGTTGTGGTTCGTGGCCACCTGAAGATGGATTGATAGGTTAGTCCACAGTTGTCAGGACAGCCATTCCTGGTGCCGACTTCCCCACCAGGGAAAATTCCCCAGCTGAATCTGCCCAGATCTGGGCACCAGGATTGGCATCTCTTTAGCGCTACACCCCCCCACAGCTCCGTTTTGCCATCGTTGTTACGACACGTGGTACTTCGAGAAAATCGCTGTTGCGTTTCCCACAACCGCCAGGAACAGGATTCTCGGGACACATTTGGATTCCTTGCAGTCGCGACGGCCGTGGATGCACTGTACTTGCACGAACCCGACAACTACTTTCGCCATTCAATGTCAGATTGTTCCAATTATTCGCTTCGTTATCGACATCATCATCGTACTGCAGGGACTATAATACCATACGCTACGGCCACGTTTATTCCACTTTTCAAAGGAGCTACGAGTATATACATCGTTCCCTGCGTACAAAGAGTTTCACCTTAGTTTCCAATGGTCAACATTTTACCGTCAGAACAGGACTACAAATAGAACTTCGTTCTAGTGGTTTCGTAAATAATAAATCCCTCGTGGGATTCGTTCTCAATGACTGCCATTTGTAACTTAGTAGTTCGGAAAGCGTGATTCTGACGTTTATCGACCCGCTGGGGAACTTTATGGCTACCCACCACCTGTTCGACAACCACTGCTCCATTCGACGGTGCTTCCTAATAATTAATAGTTGTGAGGAATATCCTACCCCGGAGGTTAATGGCCCACATGCCCAGTCCAACTCTTTGATGATTCTGATGGTTCTGGTTTTGCACTACCTCTTCCACTTTGAGAGTGGACTCAAAGGAGCAAAGAGGAACGTGAATGACCAGCATTTGGTATTCAAATATTCTAACTTCATGTTGAAAGAGAGTGCTAATAACTAGGTGGGCATGAATTGAAAATGACAGAAGCAAGTACGCAGTAGGGGTATTAGGGGAGCATCGGTGGCATTCTAGGTATAACATACATGAAGCTAACAGTAGGCCAATAATGATTATTTCCAACAATAAATGTAATACTTGTAGTTACCATGTTTCATCTGAGTAACCTAACCGTTCTATGAGGGCGATCCAAATTGATCCCACATCCCCCCTGGGTAACGGTTATCGCCGGTTCCCACAAAACCCCAATGAGGTTGTTTGGCTGTGAGATTCTTTCCAATGAGTGGTTAGCCTTTTTCGTGAGATGAAAATGAACCTATCTACCTCCGGATCGGTTGTATCTCAAAATCGTTAAAAATTCTGAGTCACACACTCTAAATTTTGTCTGATCCCCAGGAGAAAAACACACCTCACTCTTATCAATGTAAATAGCTATAACAATAACGATTGCTGTTGATTTGCAACATTTCTGAATGTTTGCAACACTGACTGTCGGTGGGTTCATAAGAGGAAGACCATGTTTCCTGATTAGAGTCCATTTATAGATGCACATTTATTAAAATTAGTAAAATTATAATTTTAGTTTGATGCCTTATTGAGGAACTGAGTGTACACCATAAAATATTCTGCACCTTGTAGTGCAACTAGGTAGAACAAGAATCGTTTGGTCTCTCAATTATGATTAATTTGAAATTGTTCTTCTCAAATCATGTCTAGCACATATCGGGGGATGCTCTCAATTCCTCGAAAGAGAGCACGAAGCAGTAGGATAGAGTGGTGGTAGTGAAGGACGAAGTGGTGGGTAGTTGATAGATTGGAGGCTTCATCGATTTTTCTTTTTTCCCAATCCCATCGTCCAGAGCGACATTCACCTGCCGCCCCGATCAACCAGCTGTATCGAGGCTCGTCTTCAAAGCCTTCAATTTAGATCGCTCTTACGTCACGGAGGACAAGACCGATGTCCTACTGAACGATACAGTAACTGTAACTGATTGAATCTTGAACAAAATGTTGTGCGTTTGAAACCATCGAGAGACGCTTGATGCCCTGACCCCACGTTTCTCGCCAGAATTCTGACCAGTGATCTGTTCGGTGATTTTATCTACTTACTTACTCAAAAAGCCCACTCGTCTATCTAATACAGACCATACTTCGGTATAGTAAATGAAGACTACAAAAAATGAGGACTACGAAAATGCATTACAAAAATTTTATTTTATCATTTTTTTAATTAATAAATTTAAGTGTAAATTCTATTTTGTTTTAATGTTTTAGTAAATAAAGTATTTCCCCACTGGTAACGTTATATCCACCAGCGAAAATTTGAGCGAAAATAATAGTTTAAATGAAAAGTAAAGTTATGTTTGATAAATGATTTGAATTCATAAACTCACCTATTTGTGAAATAAACCCCATTAAAATTCTGTACTGTTTTACGAAGGGCTCGAAACAACTTAATACCTGCCTGAGATGGTAATTTTTCATATAGGTATTTACTGTTAATTGCATAATATGCTATAAACAGTACCTAAATACCTATATGAAAAATTACCATCTCAGGCAGGTATTAAGTTGTTTCGAGCCCTTCGTAAAACAGTATTATAGACATATCGGATGTATTCCAAACAAGATGCCCATCCTCCCCTCCATAATCATATATAGCATTTCCAAGTCAAATTGAAGATTTTCCAAACCACATTTAACATTTTTCTTTTCCAAACCAATTTATTTACATTTTAATGAGCCCTAATTTTTGTACCATAATTTGAGATGTGGTAAGTGAGAATAAAGCAGAGAAATAAACCATATAATATATATATTAAATATATAAATATATTATATAAACCATATATAAATATATTATATTTATTTACAAAGAATAATTGAGATGATCTCCCTGGTGGATAAGAAGCAAAAGTTGTTAGGCCTCAACAACCCAATTAATTAATACAACAACCTCTTACTTATCAGAACAACATTGCTTACAAAAAATGTTAATAGAAGTCATTGCCAGCTTAGCGTCAGGAAGCTTCATCATCATGCCCATGAGAAAATTGGGTCAATCTGTGGTATTAACAGCAGGGAATCTTGAATTTGGTTTGGAAAATCTTAAGTGTGGGTTGGAAAATCATGAATTTTGTTGAAAAATCTTGAATTTGGTTTGACAAATCTTACATTTGGTTCGGAAAATCTTGAATTTGGTTTGAAAATCTTGAATTAGACTTGGAAATGCTATAGTTTCCATTCATAAGTCGGCGCCTGTGGTTCGTTCCTTCATCTTGATCAAATAGTCCCAATAGAGCAGATTCCCACCCAGTAGACCCAGTGAGAGGAGGTCGATTCAAAGAAACTTCACCAAGTTTAAATTACTTGAATTTTACAGGGGAAGGACGTTACTTGGATGAAACAAGAAGGTGATAAAAAAATTAACGCAGTAATGGAAAAAATCAGCAGATTCTCCAGTTGTACGATCGAAATTGAAGCTATATATCCATCATTCAAACTCGAATGTAGCTAATGAGCCAGGTCTCTCAGGTAAACTAGGTACTATTTAAGTTCTGATTGATAGGATCAGTGATATAGTGGATAGTCTTCCTCCCCTCTTTTCATCTTTGGAGCAGGGTTCGCTTGTAGCTCAGTCAAACGGTGTCAGAAATGGGGTGTCCCTATGTTGGAATTCACCTAGATTTGACATTTTCGTGCCCTTGGAAATGCTTAATTGTGATTCTCACTCGTTATATATGTCTTTAGAGGTTCTAAATCCGAATTTCAATTATTCCACCTCGCGAGAGCAGTGCAAAAAACTTAGTCCATTTGTATGTAATGCACTATTTTACACATTATATACAAGGCATTGTGTTTCTCTCAATCTGGTTATAAAAAAAAAGTAAACATAGATAAATCGGAAAAATTGATGAAATTTCCACACTCTATAACATAGAAACCATGTGAATAATCTAAGTGTATATTTTCATAAGAATGTTATACACAAGCAACGAGAACATCAGTCTGATTTTCGCAATTTTGTTAAATATTAAGGATGATGCGCCCGGTGATACGGTGCGGCAATGTAAAAATTCGGATTCAGCACCCTAAAAAACAAAAAGAATCGTAGAGGAACCTAACTCCGAATTGTTTTCTTTCAAAACCACCATTTGAATGGACGCCAGCAGAAGCTGTGACAGCGAAGTTCGCAGATGACAACAGCAATCCTGGCAGTCGAGGAAGCCTCGAGAAAACTACAGGAATCCGTGAATAGAATCCGTCAATGGACCAAAAAATGGAGAATAAAACTCAACGAAGCAAAGTCAACCCACATTAACTTTAATACAGGAAAGTGAGCCCAATACCTATTGAAATAAACTCCCGAATCGTCCGATATGCTGATACTGCCAAGTAACTTGGAATGACTCTGGACGCCAAGATCCGCTGGAAGGAGTACGTGAAGAAAAGAAGAAAGAAATCAACCTGAAATTCTAGAAGATGTACTGGCCCATTGGGAGAAAATCCCTACTGCCTATACATAACAAAATGCTACTGTACGAGCAAGTGATCAAACCAATTTGGGCTTACGGCTGCCAGTTATGGGGCTGCACTAAGAGGAGCAACTTGAAAATAATCCAAACAACGCAAAATAAACTTCTCAGGAGCATAGTTAATGCCCCCTGGTATGTTCGAACGATGATCTCCATCGCGACCTTAAAGTAGAGATGGTGAACGAAGTTGTTAACAGTCGAGTAACCAACCAGGAAAACCGTATCCACAAGCACAGGAATGTTGAAGAACTAAACCTCCTGGACAACAGCGGCGATGTACGAAGGCTGAAAAGGACCAAACCCCTGGACCTAGTTACGTTAAAATTAACTAACAGAGTGAAATTACTTGATGTATATTCAGTTGTATGAATGTGTACCTACACATTACTCTCAGATGCCTAAACTACCGGTGGTTTCTAAGTACGTAACGTCAGATGGGTCCAGTGACCTACATCTGGATGGCCGTGAGTGCTACACTTTTCCTCCCCCGTGGGAGAGGAGAAAGAAGCCATTGTCTTCCATTGTTAATGCGGCTGGTCGATTTTTCCGTGTGTTCCTCCTTGAAGGCGAGCGAGCCTGTCGTCGGATGCGAGTAATTTCACCAGAAAAGTGAAACTATCTGAGAATATCAGGGTCTAACAAGGCATACAATTCTATTTCATCTAAAATTATTTTTCAATGTTCACCAGTTACACAGCATCAACCAATTGTTGGTTATAGAAGTGATTCAGTTTTCTCAACCTTCTGATCTTCGTACCTATCAGCAAAATACGTTCCAGGTGCCTCCATATCTGCTTAACGTTATCAATAGCTACCTCAACGACCAGTCTTTGGGAACGGATAAAGCAAATAACAGCTGGTGTAGCTGGTGTGGTAAAGCAAATAATGTTGATTTTCATCTAATAATGTAATTTTTGTTTATATTATCAATATTGAACCATTGGAATAAACCTAGAGGCCACAAAATCAACCTCACCTCCCTCAAATGTGTGGTTTACATTTGAAGATACGTAGAATCCTAAAATATACCACGGTTTCTCATTCTATCGTTCTGTCTAGATCACTGCTCTGCGTGCAATATCCTTGTAAGTCATTATATTATAACCATACGAAATAGTTGGAGTAATGAGCTACAGTATTGTAGGTCTTTTGAGAGGTTGATCGGTACTCTAAGAGTAGGGACTATTCGGTAACTAGTTCACTGATTACTAAGTCTTGTAATTTCTTACATTGGCAACAATTTGTATCAAGAAGTACCCAAGAACGAAATTTTAGGATATTTAATATCCTAAATTAGGTATTTACCTTCTTTCCTGGACAATACCTAAACCGTTCTATCAAAAGTTATCGAGCGGTTTAAAGGATTTGAAACGCGGTTTTGTCTCTTTCTTTGTTTTTCTTTCATTGAAACTCAATAGAATTAACCTAAATTTCCATTTCCATTCGCAGATGTGGAGTCCAGTGACGCCGAAAAATGACGCCACAGAGAAAACACCGACTGCGCGATCCAAACACAGCGTGACCCTCCACGGAGACCACCTCTACCTCATCGCCGGAAGGAACGGCAACATTCCCCTCAAGGACTTCTGGCGATACTCTCTCTGTGAGCTTATAATCAATATCAACCATTATGAGTTTAAAAAAATAAATAAATAAAAAATACCAAAATTTGGCGTTTGACGTTAAAATCACGTTTTTAAAGGATCTGTAATTGAATAGAATCTTGTAGAGAATCTAATTTGTATATTACTTTAAATAGTAAAAAACGCACTTGAAAAGAACAAGTTAGGTAATGTGACCATGCTAATAACTCGATGGGACGTAAATTGTTCAAATTGGTCACACAGGATATGCAATCTGAATATGCGTCCTGAATATGCAATCCTGCGTCCTGGCAATCGAAATGCTAAGTTCGTGATGGGCAGAATTGAGCCACTCTAAGGGGGGGTTTTGGGGGAAGGAGAAATTCCGAAAATGGAACAGTCTGACAAGAGACACCCCATTTTGAAGGTTTTTTCACGCTGAACACGATGGTGAAATCAGAATTGAGATATCTTATTCCGTTCTCAAACTGGAGCATTATGAAGATGAAGAAACGTGGTTGTTACTTGAGATGTTCTTCATGGTTTATCTGCTTTGATCTGACAACGGAAAGAGATATCGATATTCTGACTTAACCATCGTGTTCAACGTTGAAAAATCTATAAACTGAGGTGTTACTCGGCAAAGAAGGAGACAACTTGTAAAATGGAGACGAAGATTCGCTGTTATAGCCACGCTGCATGACTGTGGATTTTAAAAATAAATAATGGATCGATATGCGGAAGATACTACAGCGAAGTTGTAAATATGCTCCGTTTTATTTACATGTTTACATTTACAGTTTGGAATATGTGCGAGGTATCAATAATTTATTGCTTACAGCTGATGGAGTCTGGGAGCAGCTGGAACCGACCGGCAATCGACCTCCCAACCTCCAGGAACACACGGCCGTCGCTTTCCGGGATTCTATCTACGTTTTCGGAGGAGAGGTCAGTTATCCAGTTTCAGTGTCAATTTCCAAATATCTGTTACCAATCTCCAAATATCCAGTAGTTTGAGATTGGATTTCTTCGTGGGTTTTCGAATTTTCCTTAACAAGTTGTAATTTTTGGGGACTTCTCCGTTTCACGCAATATCGCAATAAACGCAACCTGTAAAATTTAATAATATTTAATAATATAGCCTATGAAGGCTCGTATTGATTCTAATTGTTTTTGATCGTTGATACAATGATTTCAGGTCGGTTTCTCTGCATGTAACGAGGCTCCACTTTGGATCTACAATACCAAGGTAGGTGATTCAGTAGATCACTAATGCGCAATCGTTACATGGAGATATTGTGATACACGTGATAAATCACAGAACAACCCCACAGTTACGACGTTATCGAACAGCCAGCAGTCTGCAACCAAGCAGATCATCATCAAAGACTGACCACTCTCATTTACCGAAGTCGAATTATATAGGTTTTTAAAAAAAATCTGCATAAACGTGTAAACTTGTGTAATCTTAAATCATCAAATAAGTTGGTGTGCTGAGGTACCCACCTACTGTAGACTGGTGTAGAGAACTGAAGAAGGTGATACGTTCACCCATAAATTACAAAAATGAAACGGTCTGTTACTGGCACCTCATTATAAAGGTTTTTACCCGCTGCATTGTATCTTATTCCTCTTTGAAGATGAAGAAACGTGGTTGATTCTTGAGATGTTCTTCATGGACATCATTTTACATAAAACCAGTTATTTCTTCGAAAATTCGCTCTTATAGCCATGCTGTGGGTTTTTTTAACGTGATCCCGAATCGAGTAGGGAATTTTACGCGGAGGAAATATTTTGAAATCACGATTGAACAATATTATTCAAATTGTTTTATACAGCCTATGCTGGTGAACCGATCCTTGTCTTGTCTAAGCTCTCTAACTCGTTTCACCAGACCTAATCGTTCACATGAAAGTTTGTCAATATGCAGCTATGCCCAGAGTAAATTGTTCAGTATGTATTGCATGAGGAGGTCAAGATTAACTAATGCCATCAGCGTGGTCGCTGTGGTGTTTTCGCTTGAGGCATTGGGATATTGCTGACTAGCGGATTGGGACGGGTCTGCGCCTTGGAAATGATGGAGTGGTAACTCCAGATGAGCTACCAGGTACCCATCTGTTGCTGTTTATGAGAAGGTGTCGTTCGTTCGTTATTAAATGATCTTCGAAATTCAGAAAAAATGTGGCGAGCCATCGTGGGAAATGCGGTTTGACAGGAGTCAAGGGAGGGCGATTTTCAGTGGGGTTTGGGGGAGACTGTCAAGCAGTGTTTACGTCCCTCTTGACCTTTGTTTACAGATAAATCTTATTTAAACGAAATAAACCCTCGGGAACGGAATCACAGGCCGACACCCTTCGTGGCGAGGGGTCATGAAAGAAGGCGATAGCTCCGGACATACGACCCCCGGACTTACAACCCCATCCCCGATCAAACTAATATGATATTAGCGAGGTTTGAATCCTCCCCGCATGAACGGCGGCGGGTCCTGGGGACGAGGGTGCTGTCTCCATGACGACCTACTACCCGAAGTGAAAACATGAGTCAGTCTCCTGGAGAGAGTTAAGCATTGATTCCCCTCCGCTTCTATTTACTTGTTCGGTCGCGCCTCACGCGGAAGGGGTTTATTTTCATTTTTATTTTTCTCGCTCGACCGCCCCCGTCTGCCTCGACCTCCCGTGGCCGCATCTGAGATACTTCTTACCGCGGGTAACTGTCGCCAATATCTGGCTTCATCTCTCTTGTCAGGGTCACTCGAGCGCTCAGGTCAATCAATCCCTCCCTCCCGCCTCCCGCTTAGCCCCCAGTCGAGCTCCCTTTATCCCCAGCTCAAATTTGGACAGTTGTTAATGACATTATTAATTAATCGACTAAACACTGTAACTGAGCTGAGAACACAAAGACGACGCGTTTAAAACGAACTAAATCACTCGCTATGAGATGGTTGAAGTCCTCTCAAAAACAAGTTCCAAGCTTTGCAATTTTCGGGTGTTATTTTGAACATTTCAGCTCTCATACTGCCCCCGTAAGGAAGAACGTACCAAGTCCATTTATGCGATTACAAGAAAAATGAGGTTAAGTGAGAAATGTGAGATTTCTCCTGCCATCCACCCAATTCAATTAATTCAAGCCCAACTTCTTCGATCGTGTCTCATATCTATTCCCCCAACTCATTCACATACTGTTCAACCATGCAATTAATTACCTTGATAATGATCAATTTTAGCGCAATTATACGGATATAGGACGGTCTAACCTAGTATGCACTACATCGGACGACTTGAAACAGGGAAAAGTTCGTTTCATTCAGTTTTAAAAATACTATTATTACCCCATATAAAATTTATTTTCTCCAATAGTTTTATTTGACGTCTTTAAAACCTCAATTAGAAGTAAGAAGTATTACAATGCAAAACCTCAATAAGAAGTATTACAATACAAATCTACATTTTAAAGCCCTGTTGTACGAATCATTCCCTAGGTTTCAATTATTTGACTATGTGTATACATACAACTTTGTTTCGTACGACCACCCACTATACTCATAATAACATTATGATGGGGTTCCCTAAAATGGACAAACTTCACAATAAGTCTTTAGGTGGACATCTACTAAACATTTAAGATCTTATGCTTATTACTTAACTTTATTTAATTTAATTTTTTTTAATGAATCAAACCGTTCATTTTAATTCTGATTAGAGTGGGCTGCAATTGATGGGGATTATTTCCGCCTTCTCTACCAGAAACTGGAATTTTTTGTGAATAAAGTAGTTTCCTCAAGTCCTCTCATTCCATTCCACTCTGAGAAAAGGCAATGTACATCTTCCATCAATATTGTTTCTGTAGCTAACCGCTCACCAGCTTTGAAATGGGCTTGGGTGAATATTCGAAGATCTGAAGTGTATCAATTCATGAGACTTTGGGCCAACTTGGGCGTATTGACCTCATTAGGAAGGTTTCCCCACAGTCGTAATGGCCACAGTCTCCTTGGCCAGTTGCTTGTCTTGGATAAATAGACAAACAGCCCGAAGGTAGTGAGCGATGTAGAAGTGGGTTTATGGTTGAAGGAATCGTCGGGATTCAATTCGGCTAGTCGTATGTGAATTTCCTTTTGGAATTTGAGTTTCTGCAAATATTTTTGTTCCTTGAAACACGACATTTTCCAAACTTTTGGAGATAGAAACTAGTCGGTGGTTTTTATGAACTGCATTTCCTCAACCACAACTTCCCCCCTTTGCCCCGTTGAATAGTTTTCTCTCATTTCACACTGACTGACATTCAGTCAATGTGCACCCTGATTGTCATTGAAGACGTCAGTAGCTCAAACTGACGTCTCACTAGCTCTCTACATGCAAACCTACCAACGCTTCCTTCCACTCCGTCCAACACAATAGTCCTTTTGTTCTACGGAAAATGGTATCCTGAAAATTGAGTTTACGAAGCAGAATCGCGATAATAGCAGGATACTGCAGTTCCACCCTTCCTCGGTGGGCGTTCAGGGCATTTGACCGCCTGAGAGATTTCTGCGGTTTACTGCGGAGTGAAAGCATGAAGAAAATGTTGATACTTTGGCACATGACTTGAGGGACGTTTTTTCAATAGGCCGTTCAGGTCGGCGTCACATGATTCGGCAGTTTCCGCATCCGCGTATTTTGAAAGGAAAACGGATGAAAAATAATCGCAGACGTACATGTAACGCTATTACGTTTTGATGACACACTGATCTACAACTTCTATAGTAGGTACCTATCAGATTCCTGTGTGGCCTATGAGACTGAACCAGTGGAGAAAAAATTCAATTCTGAAGAGAATATACCTAATAACAAGAGATATAACAGCAAATTATTGCCCAACGATGAATTATTTTTGAGTAGACATCCCCCCCCCCCCCCCTTCCACACTCTCGATCATACGTGGCGAAGAAGCCAAGATGTGACTGAGTGGATTCAGACACTCCTGGCTTTCAGCGGCAAACCTCCTCTTTAAATTAAATCATCAGCCTTCCACTTCGTACATTGGCGTACTCTACGATCACGAATGCTACAGGACAAGTACTTTTGCAGAAAGGTTCGTTGACTAGGATTGCGACCTACTGCCAGTGCTTCTTGTTTCGTTTCAATGCCGTCTTTTCGAGCCAATGCGCGTTCATAGGCAGTTGAGTTGTGAGACTTTCAACCGTTCGATCTTTTCGAGCTATCAACATCCAGCTACTCTTAAATGAGAAGTAGTTTTCAGGAAGTGTTCCCAGAATCTTACATATAAGGAAAAGGTCATTTCGCATTTTCCTTGTTCATCCTTAGTTATTTCGAGTTTGAGTGCTGTCCACAAATTTTTGGATATAACTCATAAACTTTGATTATTCTGTTTTGTGGATATATTTTTACGCCGTGTCGGAAACAGCCCATTCAAATCGCAGGCTGTCGTAGTTCACTATATTTATGTTCCTCTTTTCACCAAAGGTTGAATATTGACTTAGAGATTGAGCCCGTGGAATGTTTTGAAATGTTCGATAGAGGAAAATATATTTCCTCGTATATGTGAGGAATCCAATATCCCCGCAGGCCACTTCAGATGATGGTTTCATATTTCTCTCCCTCCGCAGCATATCGTTCACCCGAATGCCTCAAATGCCTTTCTCATAATATCTTGATCTTCCGTAATCCTCGTGGGCTTCCTTTGAATTTATTACCGCTAACTCCTATTTACTTCGAGGTTCCATTTGAGAAAACCCTTCATCATTGAGACAATATTAATAAATGGTAAAGGGCTGTTTCTAAGGGGCTCCTAAATCCATGGTTGAAAATTGAGCCCAATTTATGTTAGGCCGTTAAGAGTACATGAATAATATAAGATGGGAAGATTCGATTCTCAGAGATAAGGGATAGAATAAGAGGGTTACAGACGAGTTTTCTGTGTAAGATGTGAATAATTGTTTCCTGTAGCAGATGTAACATTTCGGATTGGAAATCTACGACCAGATATCAGGATATCGTCTTCCTCACATGCAGTTGTGAACTTGGCTTGAAGCGAGGGTCAATAAAACTGAGTGTGCTTGAAACATTAGAAAGTATTCAAAAATGCATCTGGCATGGTTCCTTACCTCCCTGATCGAATAGATCTAAAAAGCTGAAACATGTTGAGTACATTTAGCTCGTATACCGCCCTCGAGGTGTTTCAATAGAAGATTATCCAAAATTCCGGTGTTTCGTTTTGTCCAAGGGCAACTTCAAAGATTTTCTACTTCAAAATTAGCACATTTGACCGTCTCATCACGCCTCAACAGGGTGGAAGCATCCATAGCTCTGGAAATACACCGAACCAGAAATGAAGGAAAGAGAAATGTCTTCTGTAACATAAAGGGCCATTCAAGTGTCAAAGGAAACGATATGGCAGACACAAGCGAAACGCGTAGAAACATCACCTGAGCAAGAAACATAATAAGTATAATTGATTCATTTTAATTACTGATTTGTATTAGGGCACATGTTATATTACGGCTGTATAACTCTTATTTAGAGCCAGTACAAAAAAGAAAGAATTTTCTATGCAGTGGTGAAATTGAATTATCTGTGAGGTGGATATCCGTCTCGGATTGTCTGTATTCAATCAATTGCCACTTGAAGTTTCTCAATCACCCGAATCTTAATCCCGGTTAAAATGACCTTCTGTTTGACTGTTAATTTATCCATCTGCACATACATTAGGGCCTTTTGGCCCTCCCTACCATGATGGCAGAAAACAAAATTACAAATTAGTATGAAAACATTTCTTCCTCATTCTCAATTAGTGAAAAAAAAGAGAAAAAAATGAATTAAGTACTTTAATCTGTGTGAACATGCCATAAACTAAATTTCAATTTTCAATTTCAATTTGTGACACAAATACAAGACAAAAAACGAAATTCTAATACCTACTTTAGTAAATTATCGATAGTTCTTCTTTAAATATTTTCTTAAACGATTGAACACTGATGTCCTACTGAAATGTGCCTGTCGTCGTTGCACAGACGTACGGCCTGTACATGGAACGACTTTTCATGAAATTTCGTTTTATGATATGGAATAATAAGACGGGTTTCCCTCGACTCACGCTCCTCAATTGACTTCATAATTGTAAACAAATCCTTCTTTTAGGTACAATGGATTTCCAAACTTCAAAATCTTGAATAGTGCAACCCCCAGTTTATACACACGCCACTCTCCTATTCGTTATAATACGCGGTTACATGATCCCACTTGTGGAGAACACAGGCATTCTGTGCACGCTGAAGGCATTCCATCTTTTCGTCTTTCCTTCTTTTCTGTTGTCAGTGCTCCAAATTTATCAATTGATTCTCATAGATCGTTGAAATATTACCCCACGTGAAGACCTAAATACAAAACGTTTCTGAAATATAATAATATTATGTGTGCCAGTTGATACAGGGGTGAGGAAGTGCCACTACGAGTATTTAATTATAATTTCTGACGAATGAGGTGGATCTGCTTTGTACATTGAAATTCAAGAGGGCGTTGAAAAGTATAAAGGATTCCCATCAGCGCATTATGAATTGGAGATTTTCGAATTAAAACCAACCGGAGAGTTAAGATCACAAATTTAGTGTTCTCGCAATTCAAGAGGGAGCCAGTAATGCATTCATCGAAAGTCGCCGGAAGAAAAAATAAGTGAATGGAGGAATAAAAACTGTTGAACAACGGGCAATGACGAACAGGAGGGAGAAAAGGATCAATAAATTGGAACAGATCGGTTCGAGGCAGGAGTTTGATGAGAGACAATTACTGACATAAGTTCATTCCCTCAAAGTGAGGGTTGATCCTGCCCGAGGGGATACTCCAGCTGTTATCCGAACCCTCGGTAAGTGATGACACTGATGATGTGATATTTCACTGAGGAACTCGCATTTTACATCAGGGGTGGACTTGAGTCTAATGGTCTTATATGGTGCAGGTTACTGGGTTTCAGTTGAGTAGATTTGGGGCTGAGGCAACTGTAGGTTCTGTAGAGCTTCACTGCAGGTACCTATGCAGAAACATTTCGTAGCTTCGCGCATTGTTCGGCAGGCAGTATGTTTGGCAATCTCTGGAAAACATCGATATCTCAAACTTAAGGTTTAGCAGGACGGCGCAATATGCCAGACTGCACGTGAAACGATTAACTTACTGCGTGAAATTTCCCAGGCTGGCATTCTCCAGGGTTTAAGAAACAGAAAATTCTCTCAAGAGGTGGTGACCTGAATTGACCGGCATGATCCTGTGACCAGACTCCTTTTAATTTTTTTTTTTTTAATGGGGATTCATCAAGTCCACTGAGTATGAAAACAAACCCCAATTCAAGTAAGAAATTCGTCAAGTGGTTATAATTATGAAATAATGTAGTGATGATACTGAAATATTGACTCGATACTCTACGAAACCATTGCAGGCCAGAGAGAAGGTGGCCGGTGCTGTTTGAGCGGGGATAGACACGTCGTGGGCTCGATAGACCCAATATTTATAGTGTGATGGACAAAAGTACAAAAGGAAGAATTTGGTGAATATGTGAAGACCCTGAAAATTAGTGTGTAAATCCATGTTTCATTAAAATTCCAATTGAACGTACATTCGCAAAGGTATCTTCAGCTTGTGATTATTGAATGTTAATGACATTTTGCGCAATGAAAGAAACCCAGGGAAAGAAGAAGTTGGGCTCAAGTCTTGAGGGAAATTCGCAAGGAATCTGAGTAGATTGATGAATTCCAGAAGTTGTAGCACTCGACTCACCTAAAATTCAAAATGAAAAGCGGCAAGCGGCGGGAGGAAATTGATTAAAGACAAAAGATTCTACCTTAAAAACTCAAATATTAGGTACAGATTGTAGAGTCATGAGGACACTCCTGTAATTGTAATGTGGAGATGCGTTTGACAACGGTCATGATCCTGAGAGACCCCTTGAAGGTAAAACAGAAAAATCCATATAATGCATCCCCTTTGCTGCTTAGTTCCCGAAAATCCTTTGAAGCGATGATGTTGTGAGTCATTTTCTCTCTTGTTCTTCCCATTCAACCCACCTGACGCCATATCCCTACGCATATCCAGACAAGATATTCTATTTCCACCCCCTTTAATCGTCTCCTTCACATTACGGGACGATGGCAAGAGCACAATCCAAACACGTGTTATTGATTCTGAGGGAATCCACGTTTGTTTTGAGACAAAAGAGCAAAAGAGAGGAGATGATAGGGACCGGAAACGAAACTCTGCGGGATGTAACGCGTGTCTCTTTCCACCCTTCGTCAGGGGGTTCGTCGAGTGTTGACAAGTCGAAACCGCACAGAAGGAGCTATCAGAGTCCCCAGGGGCACCCTGGAATCCCCTTACGCCAATCCGAAGGGTAGATTTTACTTAGGGAACCAACCATAGACCTTGTTTGGGAGGAGGGATTTCGTTCTATTAATCAGCAAAGAAAAACTCACCCTTCGACC
Source organism: Stenodema calcarata (assembly GCA_963920205.1). Lineage (NCBI taxonomy): Eukaryota > Metazoa > Arthropoda > Insecta > Hemiptera > Miridae > Stenodema > Stenodema calcarata. The sequence continues at coordinate 30,515,477 of OY986053.1, read as the reverse complement.
CCAAGATTCGAACTCTGCACCCCATCATGGGTAATTCTGTTTGCGACCCTCGAGTGGAAATTGGTACAGTTAGGTGGATTTACCATTTCATTTATATCACACAAAATCACGAGGCCTTTGAAAGCACTCAAATGGTGGAGATTGAGTTGGCACTGCTACCTGTGACAGCTACACAAGTCGTTTCAGCAACATACGCAAACCCTGTGACAATACCTAATTCGCTACATGACTAGTAGTAGTTTGTTTATGTTATGTATATCTGTGGTTTCGATCACTCTACCCTATTACATGCCATACTTCTGCTGCATTATTACCAGGAACTGTAGTTTGTTGTATAAATATACTGCAAGGATATTTGCCCTTGGCTTTGGATATGACTGAACCTCAGCTGCATAACTGGCCCCAGAATACGACTTTTTCTGGAGTAGCTTACCCTTCTTTGAGACCAAGCGAAATTCAAAGGCGAGAGAGAAAGCTTTCAAGTGAATTGAAGGGGTTGTTGGGAAGATCTAACGTGTGAGTATGGCACCTACTTTGAAACGTTTCTCTGCTTGATCGAGGTGTTCTCATGAACTTCCAGTCTATTACTTTGACCAGTATAATCGTAGGTACTCTCTGGATTAATTACTTTAACCTGGAGAAATCGTTTTTAACCTAATGAAAAATCACCACTTTAATGCATTAGTTTCTCTAGAACTAGGCTTCACAAACGTTCAAGGAAATTCAAACATTCAGATACTAAGTATCTGAATGTTTGAATTTCCTTGAACGTAAAGTTTGTGAAGCCTAGTTCTAGAGAAACAAGTCTTGTCGTTTTTAAATTTCAGTTTAGCAAGTTAGCCAGCCCACTGCTAATCTGGCGGTGAAGGGTGACTAATCTATAGGTTCTGGACTGACAGAGTCAAGGACTCAAATAAGCTCTCGGATCTAAATCGTCTCTCTGAGTCAGAGATTTATCTGCGAAACTCGAGGAGTCTAGAATAAATATCGATAAATAGCAATATATATCGAGAGAATCGTACGTTTTTTTTTTTTTTTTTTTTTTGTGTTCTGATTTTGACATTGGGTGTCCGCTAGGGCTGTCGCCAGTTTCAGTCAGTAAGTTCGTCCATAGTATAGTTAATCATATACTTGGAAAGCCAATTTGGACTCCGGAGTCGAACAGGGCCGTTACAGTCCAGAGTCTAGTTAAGTTCTGGACTTCCTTAACGCCCTGACTCGGAAAGTCATTTTAAAGGGGACTCTTTAAAGTCTAGAACTTCGTTAAGTCCCATGCCCTGGAAACCGCACCTAAGAAAACCAGCATTAGGTAGTTGACATGTTCACCTTCATTAACAGAATTCAGAATACAAAAATCAAATTAAACAGAACTGAATCAATAGTCCGTCATAACTCTTTACTGGTATTCGCACCAAATTGGTAATATTTTCAACATCGATTCAACTGATTAAATGGGGTTGAGTGAGTTTTGATTTAAGCTAACACAATTGTTGACAGCTTGAGACGGGCGTCAGGTGCTGTATCTTGACATTTTTGGTGGCTTTATAAATAGAAATAGTCGCTTAGGTAAGTTGTGGTTAAAGGAAGATCATGTTTTGTTTTTCTAATTTTTCTTTCAATTTTAAAAGGCCCAAGCAGCGCGAGCAGATGGATTTGTTGTCATTTGATTGTACGTTTCTTTAAACATAAACCAATGTAGAGCATTGATCTCTTGCTTGTTCTCGGTCCATTCCAATACTTAATTGTTGAAGATTATGAACCAACATTGCGACAAAGACAGCGGTGGTCCAGTAATATCATATGGAATGCCAGGCACATTGTAATGAACAGCATGGTATGACAGATTGAAAGGTAGTCGCGTAACATGGATGGGTGGTTATGTTGTTGTTTCTCCTGGCCTGTTGATTGTCCTGGAATTCATGGTGCAGACTTTACCGATACCTAAGTTTTGTGGAAAAAATAATACGTTGGCGATTTGGCAGATGGACATCTGCATTCAGGTGGAGTTCAGAAAGGATTTACATAATGAGGTAAACATAGGCCATGCCATGCCATACATATAGCCAAACATAGGCCATGCCATACATGGATATAGGCCATACATATAGCCAAACATAGGCCATGCCGTGCCATGCCAGGAGGGAAGGGGCTGCAGGATATATTATCAGCCCAAAACCTAATGCCTAAAGGGCACATCGCCGAAATAAACTTTTCACCAATCACAGGTAAATAGCTGTGTGGAATGAATATGGCTCGTCGAAGTTCACTCAGGCGTTGACACGTTGAAGGTTTCAAGTTACTCGAACCTTTGCTGTTTATAGTAATAGTATCCCACTCGATGATCACAAATTGAATCTTGTGAGGGAGGGGGAAGTTTCTCCTATCAATTAACTTGGAAGGAAAAACTCGCCCTCCTGTTCTTAACTCGGCACCCCAAACCACGCGACGCCCTTCCCACCTCTGATAATTATATTATTCAACCTCCGGTGATTAAAGGGGGATCCCCATCTGAGTTCATCAGGACGGCGGATTGCGTTGGGAACCTAGTTAGCTATGGGGTCGGATCGACTAGTCATCGCCGAAGTTTTAATAACGTTACGTTGGCCCCGCAACAACATGGCCCATCTCTGTTTTCTCAACTTTACAGAAGAGCTAAAAAAAAAAAATAATAATAATAATAATAATAATAATAAAAAAAACCCCAAGAGTTTTTAACCCAAATGGCCAATTATGTATGTATGTGAAACTTGTATACGAATCGAGTTGACAGTTCAAACTGCGAAACGTACCAACATACTTACTTAGGAGGGAGGGGGTGTGTGAGTGAGGGACGTATGGACGAGTAGTTGGAGGAAAGGAACATCGATTGCCGTCCTGTCTGTAAATCTCGTTATGCTCAATCATTTATAATTCATGATCACTAGGTACCTGTGCCCTACAAGGAAGCGTACTTGGCTCACTCCTGTATATCCGTTACACTGGTGACCTCCCAGAAATCGAGTTCAACACCTCTATCACGTTGGTATATGTACAGGCTGTTGGAGGAAACAACGTCGAGTCACTTGCTAAATTAAATATATTTTAATTAGTCGACTCAATATCCCGTATTCAGCAATGGACAACAAAATAGAGAATCAAGATGATCGAAAGCCAGCCGGTCAAAATTGTCTGTTCAGAACAAGCTTACTTTACTTACTGTATACATTATAATTATCGAATGTTATTTAAGCATTTCAACCATCTCAACTTGGATTTTTTGGGATTCTCAAGCAAACGTCATCAGCAACAGATCAGTAATTTGGATTCAGGGAGAGATTTTCATGTCCACTGCAACTGCAACGCCTCACCAACTACATAAAGAATTCATTCAATAAGAAGGAGTTCTGCCGTGCAAAATTATTTGATGCCGAGCAGGCATTTGACTGGCTATGGCACGAAGGTCTACTCTCCAAACTCAGACCCAACATCCCAAATAACCTGCTCTTGCTGTTGTCCAGCTATTTGTCGGGCCGCAGTTTCCAAGTCAGTATCCAGAATGAGCTATCACCTGTCAAAAAAATAAGGCTTGCAGTGCCCCAGGGAAGCGTTATGGGACCGTATTTGTACTCGTATATATATTACTGTCACGATCTTCCTATGCCAGTGCTTCCCTCATTTGCCTCTAGTGATTGTTGACGACCTGGTCTTTGCCACATCTGACCCGAGTTTTGAGGCAGCCACATCTCAGCTGCAACATGATATGGACTGTCTCGAGGATTGGTGCAACATGTGGCGCCTCAAAATCAATGCTGCGAAGTCTAGGGACATTAAGTTCACGTATAAGCGTAAATTCGATCACACGCCTATTGGACTATCCACAACAGCAATACCCAAAGTTGAATCCTACAAGTACTTGGGAGTCGTGCTCGATCAGCGGCTAACCTACCGGGACCACATAAACGAATTGATCAAGAGGCTGCGGAATCGCACAAAGGTGCCGACACCTCTCCTTCACAGCCCTTACTTTTCAATCGATAACAGGATGTTGGTATACAAAACCATGATCAGGCCCATATGGGCATACGCTGTGCCAATATGGGGAACCTGTTCTGCCTCCCAATTCCGCCGCCTCTAGTTTTTGGAAGCAATATAACTAAATATAACTATTATGTCTGTACACAACTACAATAAGGTATATTACTTGTAATGGTCTTACTGCATAAATCATTTTTAAATTCAAAAAAAAAAAGAAAAAAAAAGTCATTGTATTTTAATAATAATAGTGTAACAGGCAATGAATGATATGTACGGATACAAACGCCCCTAACATCTCAACAATACGAAGTAAAATAAAGTAGGTATTGAAGGATTCAATGCAAAGTCCTGTTATGCCTTGATTTTGAAAATGGTTCAATCCATAGTAACAAGGTCTGAAATATAACAGCATCACGTTCCACCTGAGTAAAAAGACAAATGCGCGAGGTCCTGAGGGAAGGAGAGGATTACGTGACTGAATTAGGAAAGCGGGAAGGAGGCATAATATAGTAGGACCTTGACGGCCCGACGTGACGACGCGTCCAACATAATATACGTGTTATGGGGTATACATTTTGGTTTATTATCTTCGATAATGAACCATTGGAATCGCCCAAAGAAAAAAAAATTTTAACCCCCTCTCAAAATTTGTTGGTTTACGTTTCAAGATACGTAGATTCTGAAAATCGAATTAAAAAAAATCCGTCCGTCCGCCGTACGCCGTACGCCGTACGCCGTACGCCGTCCGCCGTCCGCCGTCCGCCGTCCGAGGCACTTTGCCCAGTTAGCGTTGAGTTAAAATTACGAAATTTGGTTTCTGGGTTTGGACCAGCCCCACAATGATCCACGAAACTTTTCATAACCCTAGGTCAAGGGGAAGGGGTTCAAAACGAATTTTGAAATTTTGAAAATTCCATATCTCGAAAAATTCCCATCAAACGGTATGTTTTTTATTTCATATTTAGATAGAGTTTGTTCCGTAGAATTTTTTAAGACCATCCGCAGCTTTGTACGACCAGCCGTTCGTTCACAATGACGGCTCAAAGATTGTGCCTCACAACCCGATCGTGAATCAAACTGTTGAAATACAGGTCCATTTTCATACTTACAAGCTCTTTGGAACATCATATGACTTAAGTGATGTCGAGTTTGTTGTTCTGAGGTGCGTTTCGTGCTACGGAAATGAAGGTGATTTCGAATGTTTGTTGGTAGGTACTTCTTTTATAGAAAAATTATTACCGACGTAGTATTAAAAACCCCAGAATTATATCGTATTAATTAATCATAATTAATAATTATTATTATTAATAATAAATACGAATTATCAATACCTAACAATAAATTATAATAATTTTCAGTAGGTACTTGATAAAATTGTTAATAATTAGTGATAATAATTATCACTAATTATTAACAATAATAATTATTGTCAATTATTGACAATAATAATTAATTCAACATTTAGGATCTAGACATTTAGACCTAGTGATCTAGACAGAAGGGTGATCTGTACAAAGAAGATAATGAACCGTTGTGTCAAGAATTTGCAGAGTTTTTTTTTTTGCATGCGGAGAGTATTGCTCGTGTGATGACGTTAAGTGTCTTATTAAGTAGGTTGCTGTATCATCTTAAATTCAACAGCGCTGTGTTTGTATCGTAGGTACGTTGTCCCGTAAATCAATGATTGCATTCAGAGATGTTGGTAGTGAACATCTATTCGTGTAAAAGTACAGTATAACGGACCTACTCAACCCCCGATTTTTTTTACTATTTTCGGAATGTTACTATTACAACCTTAAGTAAACCAGAACAACCTACTTAAATTAATGCCCGCAAAGACTACCTTACCATAATAATCAGAGTGTGAATCCTCACTAGAGGATGTGGCGATAGGTGCGGCAGTAGATCTTAGACATAGACTCTATGTTATGGTACTGTCTACTGTCTATATTATGGTAGAATTGTCTACTGCCATACCTATCGGCGATCTACACGTCCAACTAATCTATAATGTAGATTATTTGGACATTTAGATCAAGTGTACTGGGTTGCTGAATAAAAACATCCCCCAATCAAGAGATTAGTACCATATAGATTAGTTGGACATAATGATTTTTTACCAGTCCATTTGATCTATACGTCCAACTAATCTATATTATAGACTAGTTGGATATATAGATCACTACATATATTAGTACATTATATGTACAGTACCTACTAATATATGTAGTGATTATATTATATTTTTACTGTCTACTGCCGCACCATTTGATCTATATGTCCTACTTAATCTACATTATGGATTAGTTGGACATATAGATCACTACATAGATTAGTACCATAATATAGACAGATCTACTGCCGCACCTATCGCATCATCATCTAGTGAGGATTCACACTCTGATTATTAAGGTAAGAATCCCATTGTAGTCTTTGCGGGCATTAATTTAGGTTGTATAATATATATAATATAATATTATATACAGAGTATATTATAGTATAAAGTACTCAGTCCCGATATTTTTACTATTTATAAATAGTAAAAATATCGGGGCTGAGTACTTTATACTATAATATACTCTGTATATACTTTTACCATACTTTTATACTTACTATACTTTTACCATATTTCCAATAATAAAGGTGTAGGTATTCTGAATGTTTTGAACCACCACGACACGGATTTGATTTGATTTTGACGCCGATTTCAAGGCAGTTCAATTGAGCTGTTATTCCTTCGGTGTACGATAGGCACACAATCCCTACTAAGTAACAAAACAACTCACTTCCTTTCCATTCAGTTAAAACGCACAACGAATAGTTCCAACAACGACATTCTGGGGCGCCAAACGTAAATTCCTTCTTCCGTTGTAAAAACAGGCGTATTGTTGTATGCACCTGTAACAATCTCATCCAAACATTCCAAAAAAAAACTTATCAATCGTAATAATAGTCGCCTTCTAGACAATCAGCCTAGTGTCTTACTTTTGCGCGAAAAATGAGTGTAACCTACCTCTCGTTATCTCTTATCTGTTCGATAGGTACCTTCTGTGTGTTACCTCTTATCTCTTCGATAGGTACCTTCTGTGTGGAAATACCTTATCTTTCTTATCATCAAAAGTACCCACCTACAGTGCATCAGTACTGTTTTAAAAGGTTGATGATGTTTATGACTAATGGTGTGCAAGAAAAATGCGTGAAGCACTCTAGAAGTACATAAAGTGGGTGTGAGTACCTGTTTTCTTCGAGGAAGATTTCGTAGCTCCTGGCCAGGGCTCCCGCTGATGTCTTGATGTGGTGATGGTGCAGATAATTCCAAAAGGCTGATTAAATGCGCTAATTCCGCGGAGCACGTCAAAGTGAAATTATTACTTGTTTGCGAATTATAATAATACTTGTTTGAGCAAACGGAGGTTTTTTTTTTTTAACGAAAAATAAGGAACTCGAAAGAGCACGTGGGTGATGGCTGTTGAGCATCCGTTGGAGAGAAAGAGAAAGAGAGCGATCTTAACCAATTTTTCGGCAGGCTGCAGTCAGATCAGTGTAGCCAGATTAAACAGCTGATTGGTCGTGATGGGCTCCATGCTGGGGAAGTATCCACATAATTACGTACATGTTTTAGAGACGCCCCACACATATTCGAGCACACCCCAAACAATCAACCATCATCAACATTAATTTAAAGTACGACAGCCAACAATAAAGATCAACGGGAATAAATTAGTTGTGATATATAATGGCATTAAGACAATGATAACATGATAGTGAGGGTGGCTGATTTTGAAGGCAGGTGCCAGAGAAATGGCTGACGTGCAACTAGTGGTTATAGAAACTACGAAATTGATAACAAAATTTGTTATCAATTTAACTTGAATTTAATTCAAGAAGAGTTGAGTCCAGTTCAGTGAATAAATGGTGAGATCGGGAATAACAAATCACTATATTGGAACGAGGCATCCCTGCACTCGAAACGATGAAAAGGTTTGGAAACAATAACAATAATACTAATGATAAGGCAGTTAACAACTATAGAATCCAAATTGTCGCAAATTTGCTGGAGCTCAAACATACTCCCCCCAAATTTACGACAATCACAACACAAGTGGGATAAGCCTAGTAGCAGGGCGCTTGAAAATTCCCTTTGCAGTCTTTAAGGTCACAACCCGCACAACGTTGTCGGCTCCAGGATGGACCTCAATTATTCGTCCCATTGGCCAACAAGCAGGAGGAGACTGAAAGTCGCTGACCAAAATCAGATCCCCTACCTTGAGATTTGGTGGGTGATTAAACCATTTGTCTCGGACCTGGAGGTTTCGGACGTATTCTTCCTGCCAGCGGTTCCAGAAGAATTGCACTCTTTCCCTGACAAGTTCCCAAGCATTAAGACGATTAGGGGGAAGGTCGGAGTAATCCACCTCTGGGAGTGCATTGAGCGGCTGACCAATGAGGAAGTGTCCTGGGGTTAAAGCGTCAAGATCCTCTGGGCAGTCTGATACAGGTTGAAGAGGGCGAGAATTTAAAATTGCTTCGACCTTGGTGAACATGGTGGCCAGTTCCCATGTGGTATAGGAGCGGTCACCAAAAGACCTGTGGATGAGGGTCTTGGCAGATTTGATACCAGCCTCCCACGCTCCCCCCATGTGAGGGCTATGTGGTGGATTAAAATTCCATTTGATTGCAAAGTGAGAAGTATGATTGATCAGCGCATCTTGTGTTTGCTTCTGGCTAAACCACTGATATACATCCCGCAAATAGCCAGCTGCACCCACAAAATTAGTTCCGTTGTCGCTGTACATTGCTGCAGGAACCCCTCTTCTAGCCACAAAGCGGTCAAAGGTATCGAGGAAATCCTCTATGGACAGCCCAATAGCCAGCTCCAGGTGGACAGCACGAGTAGAGAGGCACACGTAGAGACACAAGTAGGCCTTGATGATAGGTGCTCTTCTTAGGCGGGATGGTTTACAGAGGAAGGGACCACCAAAATCTACTCCGCTGTGCAAGAAGGGTCGCACAGAGCTGAAGCGGCTGGCTGGGAGATTACCCATGAGTGGGGACAAAGTCTGTTTGGAGAAGCGAATGCAGACGACGCATTTTCGCTTGATCAACTTAACCAGGTTCCTGGCACCAGGAATCCAATACTCTTGGCGGATGCTGGCCATAAGAGAAGTAGGGCCAATGTGATGGTTGAGACGATGGTAGTAGTCCACAACAAGAGATGTAAAATGGCTACGAGATGGAAGTAGAATTGGATGCTTCTGGTAGATTGGTAGTGGTGCATTGTGAAGGCGTCCTCCAACTCGCAAAACCCCCTCAGCATCCACGAAGACAGCAAGGCGCTTGAGTTCCTGTGGTAGAAGGTCATGGTTTGTTGCAGTGAAGGCTTGTGGGTAGAAGACATGCTGCACTAAGGAGATACAACGGTGCTTTGCATTGGTGAACTCAGCAGCTGACAGTGGACCTGTGCGACGGCCGAATTCCCCCCGCTTGGGGATCCCACAGTTGAAGAGGAAGCGTTTGACAAATGCAATCACTCTCACCAGTCGTAGGAATGATGAATGACGTTCTGTATAAGATATAAAATAGGTAGCTGGCTCCACCACAACAAGTGATAGCACCGGTTGCTTCAACTCTGGAACATTCACAGCGGAGGTATCTGTGGAAATTGGCCACTGATTGGTCGGTTGTAAGCACCAATCTGGTCCCGTCCACCAGAGGCTACATTCTTGAAGATCTGACGGCAGTACTCCTCTAGATCCAAGATCTGCAGGGTTTTCAGAACCCTTGATGTGATGCCAGGGTTCAACGGCGGTGATATCAAGAATCTGCTGGACACGGTTACCAATAAAGGTTTGTAGGAGATACGATGGAGTCTTCAACCATGCCAAAACCACCATGGAGTCGGTAAAACAGAATATTGTTGTTATATTGAGTGTCTGCCTCAAGCGGTTGACAGAGGTGAGAAGACGGGAAAGCAAAAGAGCTCCACAGAGCTCAAGACGTGGGATAGTGACAGACTTGAGTGGTGAGAGTTTGGTCTTTGATTTGAGCAACTTCATTTGGGCCATGTCGCCTTGAGTTGCACGGAGATAGATGGCAGCACAATAACCTTTCTCTGAAGCATCTGAGAAGCATACAAACTGATATGTGCTGTCAGTTTTGGGAAAGCGTCGTGGGATGCTAATGGACATTAGGTCAGGTAGTTGATGGGTGAACTCACGCCAAGCAGCTGCAATGGCTTCTGGTAGTTGGCCATCCCAGTCAATCTTCGTCTTCCAGGTTTCTTGAAGAAGACACTTTGCGTAGAAAATTACTGGTGAAAGGTACCCTAGAGGGTCAAAGAGTCGGGCAATCACTGACAGGATATTCCTCTTAGTGCAATGAGGTTCGGGAGGTTGAACCAGATACGAGAACGTGTCACTCACAGGGTTCCACTGCATTCCCAAGATCTTGGTGACTGACAACTCACTCAGTGGGATCTGCACAGGTGCCTGAAGAGCAGATTCGGTTAATGGTGGGTAGTTAGAGTTCCATTTGTCCAAAGCAAACCCTCCCTTGGCCAAGAGTCCAATAAGTTGGTCTTTCAGGTTGAAGAGGCCTTCAATAGTGTCACTTCCATAGGCAATATCATCCACATAAGTGTGATGCAAAATGGCAACTGCCGCCTCAGGATACTCATTACCCTCATCAAGTACGAGCTGGTGCAGAACACGTTGAGCGAGATATGGTGATGAGCTCAGGCCATATGTCACTGTGTTCAGCTCAAAATGCTGGACTGGCAGGTCACTGCTGGGTCTCCAGATGATCTGTTGGTAGCACCGATCTTGTGGTGCAATCAAGATTTGGCGAAACATTTTCACTATATCGCAAGTTAGGACATAAGTAAATTGCTGAAAGTGAAGTACAATATCACAGATATCTGCCTGAAGCTTTGGTCCTGTGAGTAGGTGGTCATTCAGTGAACCTGAAGGAGTGCGATAACTGGCATCAAATACCACTCGGAGCTTTCCATTATCCCTGCGAATGACAGGGTGATGAGGTATGAGGTAGGTGGGAGGACAGCTTGCAGGGGACATATGTCCCAACTCCAAATACTCCTTCATGAACGCTTGGTATTTATCACCAAGCACAGTATCCCTTTGAGTCCTAGATTCCAGGGAGCAGTATTGTCCAAATACTTTCTGAGTGTTGAGTTGGAACAGAGGGGGTGGTGATGATTTGAAGGGATATCTGAGAACAAAACGGCCAGTCTCATCCCGCATGTGGGTTTTCACAAAATGCTCCTCACACTGTTGTTCTTCTGGGGACAGTTGATTACGGGCATTGATGGGTTCTTCCAGTTCCCAAAAGCGTTCAACAAGCTTGCTGACATCAGTGTGAGATAACAATGCAACACTATGTTGATTAGCAGAACCACAAACAAACCTACCAAGGACTGTGAAGCCAAAGACGGTCTCAATGAGCTTAGGACCCTGAGCGTGGACTGTTACAGGTGCACCAGTCACCACGTCTGGATACAGATCCGCTCCAATGAGAAAAGATATTGGACCTGGTGTTGTAAACTCTGGGTCGCTGAGTTTGTAGATTGTGTAGTCAAACCACATGTCTGACTGGAGGTCCTCCTGAGGTAAAGGCGGAGTGATAGCTGGCACTACAACAGCTTCAGTAGTTAAAGAAGATGGAGAAGTTGATAAAGGGTTGTGGAAATGGATATTCACTTGCCCAACAATGCTGGTGAGTGTTGAATCATTGACCCCCGAGATCCTGTGCTTGAAAGGTCTTGTACTTTGGCCCAATTGCCGTGCACATTTCTCTGTAATAAAGGAGTATTGGCTACCAGGGTCAAGTACACCACGGAATTTGTGCAACTTGCCTTTGGGATCAATTAGGTGTGCGACAACAGTACCTAGGAGAACTCCACTGCGTTGGAGAGTGGTGTTTGTTCCAGAGAAACCTGGACCCTTGCTCGAAGGTGAAGAGGAAGTGGAGCCGCCGACTGTGGTACCCTTAGGCTCCTCAGGGGAGTAAGAGGGCAGCCCAAGATGGAGGTCAGTATGATGTTTCTGACCACATTTTCTACAAGAGTATGCAGAAGAACAGACGTTGGTTTTATGAAAGGGATGGAAACAGTTTCTACAACCTGGAAACTGTCTAAGAAGGTCCAAGCGCTGTTGAGGAGTTGATGATTGGAAGGTTGGACAACTAGAGATGGTGTGGGCCTGCTTACAAATGAAACAAGTTTTTGTATTTGAAGATTGTTGATGTTGCAGGGATGCTTGGTGACGTCTAATGTCGTCTTTGGAATGGACCATGAGTGCATGTTGCTGCCTTTTGTTGGTGTAGTGGTTGGGAGACTTGATGGGCTTGGTCTGCAATTGCTCCCAAGATTTGGGTACATCAGAGGCATTTGTAGCAGCCTCTTGAGTGATGCGAAGCACCTGGCACCGGTTTTGCACAAAGGTTTGGAGTGTGGATACCTTTGGGTACTTGGTACCCACAATCTCTCTTTCAAAATCCTCTCGAGTTTGGAAGTCAAGAGAGCGCAGCGCAAGTTCACAAAGGAGGTAATCTGCAAAGTCGGGTATTTCCAAATTTTTCAAGGAGTTGATGTTCTCCATCACTCGAGAGATGTACTGCTGAAGAGAGTCGGCAGTGGGTTTCCCCGGAGTTGCCTTAAGCTTCAGAAAAGAGTTGAGATATGTGCATGCAAGCTTGCGTTCATCATCATAAACCCTGCACAAGGCTTCCCAGGCCTGCGTGAAGTTTTCAGCAACTACCTTGATATGCTTGAGAGCATCCAGAGCAGAACCGCCCAGGTAGCTACGCAGATAATGGAAACGCTCAGCATTATTCAAGGAGCTCTCCTGGATGATGAGAGAGGTAAAAAGCTGTTTAAATGAAGGCCACTCCGTCAAATCACCCTGGAAGTTCCTAATGGTGATTCTTGGGAGAATAGTGCGAGAGGGCTGAGTTGCAGAGGATGTGGTAAGGGACGATCGCTCCAAAGCCGTTGATGATGCTGACTCTTGAGCTGCCACAACCTTCTGGTGGAATCCAAGGGCCTCATAATATGACTTCTTGACCTCACCTACAAAAGCCTTCTCATCCAAGGATGGAAAAGACGGAAGGACCTCAGAGGACTCACTCAAATCCGTGGCTGACTCCAAAAGGTCGAGGAATTCCCGGTAGCGTAGCTCTAAGCTAGAAATCATGCCCCGAAAAATAATGCGCTCGCTCATGTCGGTCATTGCAGAGAATCCCTTATTGCGAATATCCTTGATGTCATTTCCAGCATTTTTGAAAAGACGTCTCGCCTTGACCATGGCTCTATTTGCAGTAGATGAACTTGACCCTTCCATTTTGATAGAATGACTATGAGTTTTAGGAAAATAGAGTTGGTAATTGGAACTACAAGGTTTGTTGAAAATAGAGATGTGTAGATAGATAACAATAATAATATATAAATTGATAAATTCGTTGATAAGTTGGTAATGAGAACAACAAGATTTGTTGAAGATAGAGATATGTATATAGATAACAATAATAAATAAGGGGATAAATTAGTTGATAAAGTTGGTAGGTATATAATGGACTGTATTAAGTATTTGATTTTCTCCAAGGTGCAACCTCAAATCCGGCTCGACTGCGACCACAATTTTGTTTTAAAAGGTTGATGATGTTTATGACTAATGGTGTGCAAGAAAAATGCGTGAAGCACTCTAGAAGTACATAAAGTGGGTGTGAGTACCTGTTTTCTTCGAGGAAGATTTCGTAGCTCCTGGCCAGGGCTCCCGCTGATGTCTTGATGTGGTGATGGTGCAGATAATTCCAAAAGGCTGATTAAATGCGCTAATTCCGCGGAGCACGTCAAAGTGAAATTATTACTTGTTTGCGAATTATAATAATACTTGTTTGAGCAAACGGAGGTTTTTTTTTTTTAACGAAAAATAAGGAACTCGAAAGAGCACGTGGCTGATGGCTGTTGAGCATCCGTTGGAGAGAAAGAGAAAGAGAGCGATCTTAACCAATTTTTCGGCAGGCTGCAGTCAGATCAGTGTAGCCAGATTAAACAGCTGATTGGTCGTGATGGGCTCCATGCTGGGGAAGTATCCACATAATTACGTACATGTTTTAGAGACGCCCCACACATATTCGAGCACACCCCAAACAATCAACCATCATCAACATTAATTTAAAGTACGACAGCCAACAATAAAGATCAACGGGAATAAATTAGTTGTGATATATAATGGCATTAAGACAGTGAATAAATGGTGAGATCGGGAATAACAAATCACTATATTGGAACGAGGCATCCCTGCACTCGAAACGATGAAAAGGTTTGGAAACAATAACAATAATACTAATGATAAGGCAGTTAACAACTATAGAATCCAAATTGTCGCAAATTTGCTGGAGCTCAAACAAGTACCTTCTCTTGAAAGTTGAATATTGACAATGTTTTATCAGAAGTTGAAAAGTAATGCAACTGTGTGCTGGTCAACTGTCTAATGTGTCGCGATCGTATCGTGTCATGCATTGTTGTCCTGTGTTTGATGGCCCCAGTATGCTACTGAGTATTGATAACACTGACATCAATACTCATGCTTCTGAGTATTGATGTCAGTGTTATCAGTGCAGTTTGTTGATTTGTTCTTTCAAAGTTTGTCTGGCAACTTGAGCGACTCGAATGCTGTTTTGATTTGAATCAGTAATAATTATTATTATAACTAATTATTAGGTAGTTTATGACACGGACATTAATGTGTAGTTAATTCATCCCGACTTTCTTCGTCGACGTAAACCCGACCTCATCCACCTACGTCGCCCTAATAAGCAGGTTAGTGGTTGACACTGTGCGTCAAGTACCTACCTACCTACCATCTGAAGGTAGATTGCTACTGTAGCACTCCATACAAGTGATACAAACACTCTGGATGATCATTAAATTACAGAGAGAAAGAGAATTTATTCAAAATAGAAACATAGGTATAAAAGAAGTAAAAATTACATTGAATAATATTGCTCGTCATAGGTCAGAGACCCGTGTCGACGAGACAAGAGCTGCAGGTGCAGAGCATGTATACCCAGTGTGCTATAAGCATAGTTACAAAAAAATAAAAGAAAACTGGAAGTACTTATACACTTTTAGTAACATTAATTTAAATTATATGCCTAAGCGAGAGAAGAGAGTAGAAAAATCAAACATAGGCACTAATGATAACAATGATTGCATTGGCTTCTTCTACAGTCAACCCGATAACCCACGAAGTGACCATTTTTTTATACTGTTACGGTTCTTCAAGTCTTCCGTCACCGCCCTGTGCAACATGAAAACTGAAACAACTTGATTGATTCGGCAACAAGTCAAAATCGTATATTCTTTTTACAAAACCTATTTCAACTACTTTTTGGGTTGTCAAGCAGGTGACAATTCACCAGGTGCTTATGTACTGATGCCAGGGTCCAACAAAATATTAGGTATTCTTCTGTATATAGACTTCTGTATACAGAGGACTTCTTGTGGCAGCTTTAAGACGAATAGAGGGGTTTATAACATTTCCAGCCAAATGAAAACGGGTTTGATAACTTACCAATGGGATTCTACCAGCAATCAGGTGAGTGTTCTTATGATAAAATAACAAAACGGATTTAATGAATAAATGTCACAGCGACAGCAATTTGGACTCTGTAAACACCGTGTTACTTGGATATCTATGTGGCCGTCCTAACATCAACTTAATGATTGTTATCTGAAGAACATATAAGCCATCAATCACACTGGCATACGCTCCACCCCAGACTGTAATGCCATATAGGAGAAAAGACTGGACGAGACCATAATAGACGAGCCTCAAATTTAAGAGACCCATCAAATTACTCACACTATAGAACATTGGGACGAATTTTACCAATTTTGATCGTCCATAGCTTAAATGGTCTTTCCAAGACAATTGGGATGACCACGTTCTGTTGTTGATTATTATTCTTGTCTACCCACTTTCAAAATTTGTATTAATGTCATAATTGCTAGTTGTAATTATTGGTTTCTGGTAGGTACTAGTAGTCTAAGCATTATCCTAATATTGTGACAGTAGTCGAACAAACTAAAAAGGTGAACGTAGTACTTACAAAACCCATTGAGGTCGATTGGTGTATTTTGGAATCTCATCAGAAGTATAAAGTGGTCCAACCTCAAGACAGATGTGTCCCGATTTGATCGCTCCCATACAACGCAAACAGGGGAGATGCCTTGCGTATTGATCGTTGCACTTTAAAATTCATAGGTTTTCACCCTATCCAAGAAGAAATTTTAAAAGCTTCATGAGTTTCGTGTATGGAAAATAGGGAGCTAGTGTTGACAATCTCTTCTATGGAGGGGATCGTTAATAGACCGTAAACCGTGGCGTTCCTCCGGGAAATGGTCGGAACCCTCCTTTCGCACTACTTGAGACGACATCATAAGAGGGTGCACGAGGTAATTGTATAGGGGAAGGCAGTTGAAGCGGTGGAAAGTCAGATTTGTAGCTTTCGGGTTCAACATCTGCTCCTGTCTCGACTTTTGAAGGGCGTATAATCCTCTCTGCAATACTGAGCCCTTCGGGACCACTCTCCTAAATTGAAGCTCAGCGGTACCTGTTCGTGTCAACAGTCCCGAGTTGGATAACGTAATGGATTCGGCTCATTAGTATTGTAAGAGATTGAGCTTCGCTGATAAGGGAGGCTCCCTTTACACTAACCTCCTTAGTGAACTAGTGAACATCCCTTTATAGATTCGCGTTGAAAGTGGCAATTAGAATTTAATACTCTGTGATTGGCTGCGGTACGCTGTGGTGGATTCAGGGGTTGGGGTCACATGACCCCCCTCTCGACCATTTGGTCCAATGGCCACCAACGCACAGAAACGTGAATCTAGCTGTTCAAAAGTCGAAAAATGAATGTCTGTCTTGGCAAGCCGGAACCTGTGTACCTGTTAGTCGAGATCTCAGGGAGAGCAGAACAGATAATTATAAGTTGGGAAGTGGAGTTTGAGCCGTATGTAAGCAATGTACGTCAAACTATCCAAACTAAACCCTGAGCCCTCTTTACAAAATAGGTCTTTGTTCTAAGCAATATTATAGTTATTCTCGGCTTATGGGTACACGTCTTGGAAGAGCTTCATTTTGAAAGGTTATAGACCTCATGACACCCCCACCACCCGAAATCAAAGCCTGGATCCGCCCCTGGCGGTATGTCGTTCATTAACTAATTTCTCTTGTGTGAACTGATTTTGTAAACGTTTAATGCAAGGATTATGATCATTCAAATTTGGATAGGACTGTATGTTTTGACAAAGAGTTGTGTTTGAACTAGTAGATTAATGACACATTGATTTGTTTTCCGTTCTCCTCCAGCCTTCGACTAAGTTATATAATAAATTTAACGTCGTATTCGATCCTGACGATTACCAACTATTATAGTTGTTTGTAGACAACACTTGATTGATGTTGATGTGGAACTGCTAAAGCATTTGCAATATAAACGTTTGTCTGACACAGTGAGCTTCTTGTATGTCTACTCATCTACACAACCAATTAATTAATTAACTAACAAGCAATTATAAATATTTATAAATTGTTGCAGACGAACGCTTGGCGGAAGGTGAAAGGAGGGAAAGGGGCAATTGTCCCCAAAGGACGAAGGGGTCACTCCGCTCTAGTCCACAGAGCGACTATGGTCATCTACGGCGGCTACAGAGACCTCAAGGGCTCCTGCAACGAGTTATGGGTCTTCCACTTCGGTCAGTACCTAAACGATCATAATACGAGTATAAAACAGGTCGGTGAGGGGCTTCTGGTTTGTCACTGTGCATGAGGTTTAATTGACTATAATTCGTGTCCTACGGGTTTCCAGAGACGGAGTCTTGGCATTTGCTCTCCAACGGCAAAGTCTACCCCCCAGCCCGCCATAAGCACAGCATGGTCATCCACGATAGCTCCATTTGGGTCTACGGTGGTATGACTGACTTGCAAGAACGTTCAGATCTTTGGAGATTCGATACGTGTGAGTACATTTCTACTTATCCTGTTTCACATTCATGTTTCTACTATCCCAAACCCATTTAATAACAACATGTTTCTGAAACATTCGAAATTGTACAAACATCCTAATGGGGAATCATATGAAGGACACTAAGAAAAAGCCTTTATTAAGCAAATAATGCTAGAAATCAGGCGATTAATACTAGCAATTGCTAATGATAATCTAACCTGTACCAGAAAATGCTTGTGGGAACGCAGCAGAAGGGCATTTTGCTTGATGGACAATGCTGGAAATAGAGTGAATAAAGACTAGCTATTGCTTAACTTTTCAAGTATTTGCTTGGTATTTCTAGTTATGCTCTAAAGGAGCTTGAAAAGTTAGCAAAAGGTACAAGAGGAGGTTACCACTTTTGTGCTTCTCAAGGGATTTTCGTTTTTTCTCCTAGAACTTTTCGTATTTCTGTGCATTTCTCTCGAGAAAACTGTTGTTAGTTATGGCTGAATTAATGCAACCTCGTTGCAAATCATAGTACAAACAATTGTTTGGTTTTGGGAAACATAACATTGATTGGTTAGTGGGAGAGTTTCTCGGGGAAGAGTCGAAGGATAAATGAGGAGGAGCAATCCCTAACAAAAGGTGACATTGATACTCTTATTTACTGGACATATTTCATCGTACATGTTCAGAGCTGACACTTATGTTGTCCGACATTTCATGCTTGGGCTAGACAGTAGATGATATGACCCTATAATGAGAAGCTGCTGATTACTATAGAAAGCTTCTCTACTTGACCTCCATTATCTGTTACCTTGTAAAATTTAAAGTAAACTCAGCTGCATATTAATTTTGACACCCAATCAAAGAATGACCGGTTTAAAAAGTTGATTATTCAATTCGTATATATATATATTCCTACATCAAAGGTTCTTATATTTGGCGAAATAATTCTAGTGCGAAGAGTATGGCATCCAGTGAAGAGCAAAGTGAGTCCAGGGCCCCTTCATAGCCACGCCACCTGCAAGCTGCCCAGCTCGATGCTCATTTTCGGGGGTGAGCGCGATGGGCAGCCCAACAACGAACTCTGGAGGTTTCATTTTGGTTAGTTTGATCATGTTTTGTTTGTATGGTATTGTTACAAGTTACAGTTGCTCCTATGTGGGGCACAGATTTTGGAATTTGAGATCTATTTCTCATGAAGATCTTGTATCTGATGAAATTATACTTAGATGCATTAGGTCAGTATTATCTGAAAAACATTCAAAATTTGAAGGAAAAACCTTCAAAATTGGAAGGAAAAACCTTCAAAATTTGAAGGAAAAATATGAAGGATTTTTCAAAGTGAAGATGTAAATGAATGCAAAATGAAGGCGCGGAATTCCAGAGGCTTATTAAAACCCGATCACCTAGCCAGCCAGCCCTCTGGCGTCATAGGCTCTTACGGCATAGGCTGTGGCGTACTAGTTGGCCTCCTGCCAGCCGTCTAACGTCATACGCTCGTGCGTCATAGGCTTTGACGTACTTGTTGGCCTCCGGCCAGCAGTGTTACGTCATACGCTCGTGCGTCATAGACTCTGACGCACTAGTTAGCCTCCTGCCAGCAGTCTGACGTCATAGGCTCTTACAGCATAGGCTTTGACGTACTAGTTGGCCTCCTGCCAGCCGTCTGACGTCATAGGCTCGTGCGTCATAGGCTCTGACGTAGTGGCCCGCCTGTCGCTTGTGTTCTGACGTGATCTGAGGGAAAGGGTGAATCAAGGAAACAAATGTTTCCCGTTTCAGTTTATGTGCCAAAGCAAAGACATGAAAATGTCAAAAGAATGTCAACTCCATCCTGTTGTTCATACAGTCGAGAATTAAATGCTTGCATACGAGTCTGCAACACATTGGGACATTTTATGTCTTTAAAGAAGTGATTCAAGAACCTTCGAACAATGCTATATCACCTACCCCAGTAGCGTAGTTGTTATACTTGATTGTAGGGTTCATCATAAATTATGAAGCCTGCATTCGTATAGACAATATAAATTATTGAGAATGATCACCTGTGTGTAAACAATTATTTAAACAATCACGCTCATACCGCAGCTTGTCGGCCACGCACTGTGGTTAACGTAATATGGTTAGGTAAATCGAGAGCTATTCACGATTTTTGTACGATGATAACTGGCGAAGATAAAGTTCCGTAGCACCGAATCGGTTGTAAGCGAAAATCATCAGAAATTTTCGTGACGATTTCGTGTAACGCTTTTGTGTAACGTTTTTCGAGTTATGTGCCAGAGTAAAGACATAAAATGTCAAAAACCATCATGGTAAGAGATATTTAATATCTCTTACCATGATTGCAAATATATTCAGTAGGGAATACAATCACTGGCCTGCGTATTTTTGCCTACTCAACTGATGAGGAATGTATTTGTGTGGTTGCAGGAACTGAAACCTGGGAAAAATTGGCGCTTGACGGAATTCCCCCGCAACCCAGGTCGGAAAGTGTGGCGTTGACTGTGCCAGAACTTCTTCTCCAAAACAACTCCTGCGTCAGCAAGTCTTCCCCAAGGAGATTCAGGGGCGGAGGATCCATAGACAGGCAAAACAGCCGGCCCAAGTCATCAACAGGCCACAGAGGAGGCACTCCGAGCTCCTCGAATCTGAGCATCCTCAAAGAGATTTCTAAATTCAGCCAGATGAACCTGACTAGATTAGGTCAGAACAACGCTAAATGTAGTTATTCTATGTTAAGTAGCTCCGAAAGTATATCGGAAACTTCTTTAGGAACTGATATGGTGAAATCCCAAAGTCACCACGTCATAGCAAAATCTGTAACTTCCCCTTGTACTGCCCCTCAATCGACTCTTCCTAGAGACCCTGTTTCCGTCCCAAACTTTGCTTCCTTGGCCTCTTGCACACTTACACCAGTTGAGGTGACAAAACTAGTTTATTTAGATGACGAACAAGCCCCAGAGTCTGTGAAACAAGATTTCTTCTCAATACACCAACAGTTCCAACCTAAAATGAAACGCGGTATTCCCAAATCAGCTTCAGTACGATTCGGGAATCCTATCGCTACGCCAGAAGAAAACTGTGATCAGACTTCCGATTATGCTAGTATAGAAACCATGAACAAGATATCGTCTTGTAATGAGAAAAACAAAAAAGACAAGGAAGGGCCGTATAGTTTTTCAAATCCCAACTACATGGGCCCTGACATCAAGGACATTCTCAACGACAAGGAGTACGTCAAGGTTTTGAACAGCCCTCCAGACAGCCTGCTTGAGGACGGGATGGGAAGGAGTAGCAGTACGATGGAAATGATAGAGATGAAGCCCATACCACCGAAAAGCCTTCCATTGACTTACACGTCGTACAACACTCATACGAACGCTTTCAAAGACAAGAAAGGCCGCGCCATGAGCGCCACAAGGGCTGAAAAAGAGACGACAGCCTTCTGCGTGTTCATTGTTGGTGGGAAAGAACGAGGACAAGTGACTGTCTTCAAAAGGCCTCTGTCTATTTGGAAATTGCAATTGAGCTCTTCTGTTTATTAACACAAAACCAATTTCCGATGTTGGACACCAAATTAGTTTGTGATCATCAATAATTTCCTGTAAATTGATTCATTCAGCGTTGAAACTATTTGAAATCACACGATTGAGACTGCAATACAGCCAATACCCACAACACATGCCTTCATGGCCGCATGGGGTGAGGGAATAGACCCAATATGGCGACTTATCTGAGGCGATTCGAAGGGCACTTGAACCTTTAGCAGACGTAGCGAGGTTAGTGTTTACTCAAGTGTTGATTTAAATGGCGTGCAATGAACACCACTTTCGGCCTTCCAGCTCATTCATTCGTTTGGTCTTGCTTGGAATGAAAGGCAGAAGAGTTGAGTTCATTCGACAAACTGCCTCGGAGCTTCTATGGGCAGAACAAAGAACCTCTCGCGTTGCCATCACTATTGTTACAAGGGTCATCCAGAAAGTAAGGTTACAACATTTTTAACAAATTCAGAAATGCGTATATTTGAATGAAATTCACACGATACGTCACAAATGCACTCAACTATTTCTCATCATAGTCGCCCTGAACTTCGATTTCTGTAGTCGGAGGACGAGCTTTTTGATACCAGTGTCGTATACCTCTCTCGCACACTCCTTTAGCCACTTCTTCACAACTTCTTCGACGTCGTTAAGTGGAGGGACCATGGGCAGCCCTTCTGGGGGAGTTCAAGGCAGTTTTGACAATCAAGTTGAACATGAGTTGGAACAAGGAAAAGTGCCAAAGGAAAATCTTCCATCAAACAGTATGAAGGAGCTCCCATATTGTGGCAAAATGAAACTTCACCACAGTGAGATTTTTGAAGAAAGTCGATAACCTCAGGTTCAATAATCCTTCTACCTCCTTCTAACCTGGAACGACCGAGAGGACGTATACCTCCCCTACTCCAATATTGGGCCTTTGATTTGAATAACTCAACACCTTGAATGCAACGTTTCAACTACAACTGAATCTATCTATTCAGGAAACTCCTCAATAAAAACCCGTTTTTTGACAACTCACCATTTTGGTTTATTTCTTACTGTTCCGTCACTTTGAATAAACCGATCCAACAATTCGGCAAAATAAGCAGTCGAGCTACTTCTTGAGAGAGAAAATAAAATATGCAGAGAAATCGCCAAACATTCTGCTGCATTAGTTAGATGAATTTGCAGGATTCAAACTAGTCTTAGTGAACAGGCCTAAACAAACCAACTGATACGATAGGTACGTACATTTGAGGGTAATGTAGGTAGCTCAATAATAAAATAGCCATTTTATAATAAGTATTTCGTTTCAATCAGTACCTTGACGTCATTGTGTATCCTCATGTTCGTTGTGTATCCTTCACTTGACCATAATTATCCTGTCTATAATTTTTAGATTTCATTGTGTACTCGAATGGATCCATTTAGTTATCTCGACTTAGAAAACGTGATATGACGTGAAGGGCATATTTGGTTTCCACATTTTTGTATTGAAGTATTTGGTATTTCATTGTGCTTTACAGATTCTCTATTCTGTCCTTGGAAGGAAAATTGTAAAACAAATTATTTTTCACTCGAGAGATCTCATAGAATAGTCAAATGTTTTGTGTCGTGGAATGTGATTTTCCGCCTTGTTGGTTTTGTTCTAGTTGTACTTGTAATTCTTGATTGTACCTATTTATTAATAAGACAATTTATGTGCAATATTATTACTTTTAACATCTGTCATTATGGTAGTTGTACGCGTGCGGTAGTAGAATTTGAGAGTTTTTATAGTCAAGTTGAATTACACGTTTCTTTTTATAGAGTTAAGACTATGAGTGGTGGACGATAATAATAAGGTTTTGTGGGATTTCATCAAGTTTGGGTGAACTGAGAGAAGTCGGTGAATTCAATGTGACCGATGATGTGGGGCTTGTTTGACTGAAAAAACCCGTAGGAATCCAGAACGCACAAATACAGGGTGTTTCAAAAAGAATATTCGTATTACAAAGTATTATTTTGTCCAAACTATCGATCGCTGCGCCTCGAAACGAATATTTACATAGTCTTGTTAATATTAATAGCGGATATATGTCAGTTGTCTTCTGTTTTGCGGGTGTATCCTAAACTGGGCACAAACGGTGGTAGTGGTCGCCCAACTGGGTTCAGGAATTTCGATGAGGTACCACCCAATTAGGCACAGAAGTAACAGCTACCAACTAATAGATCAATTGACTGGATGCCCGCAGCGCTAGCATCTATAAAAATAAAAACATAAGTACCTCAAATAACTGATCACTAATTTCCAAGGACTAATGGAGCAATTGACTGGATGCTCGCTAGTTCTCACATCTATAACAAAGAAAAACATATCCCACACAACTGTTCACTGAAATTTAACATCATGTAGGTAATAACATAGTCGGAAACCATGCACCATAAACCAATACGAGATCTCGGCTTTTCGAGGCACAGTGCCCATGAGTTTGACCGCATTCCTGCCATCATCACCCTTTATAAGGCTCTCGTGCTTCCAATTATGGAGTCCACGGTTTGGAGCCCCTTCTACCAATGCCATGCTGTGTAATGGTTTGCTGAGTGTTCCTTCCCGAGGTTTTGGTTCGACCACTCTGGGCATAGCCAGGTCTGTAAATGCAGACCATGATTCCCCACTGGATGGGCATAATTGCCTAACCTCCCCGGGAGGGGGGGAAAACTCAGCAAACTCATTACAGCTGGACTGACTGAAGCGTGTGCATCGAGCCTGCACTTCATGGCATTTAAATGACATAATATTAATAATATTCCATGGGATGAGCTCGATTATGCGGGGCAGTTAACCAGGGGGACCACACCGCCTTCAAAACACCATCTTTCACTATGTGTATTGGGCTCGACCTGTATTATAAATAAATTACTCCAAACAATTAGGTAAGCAGGAAGGAGCGTATCCCAGCTGAGGAACAGAACGGAACGGTCTTCGATGTACACAGTTGGGCTGTTCCTTTTTTGCCCACATCTGTAGGCGTTGAGGTCCCACTTTGCCCAATTGGGAACTGCCCTGTTCTGCTTGGTAACCGTTTAAATGATTAAAATGGCAACTTAGCGTGTCTCAGCTGTGCTCCGAGGTCACCGGACTTGACACCCTATGACTTCTTCCTGCGGCGTTAAAGACGAAGCGCAGCGATAGTTTGGAGAAAAGAATACTTTGTAATACTTATATTCTTTTTGAAACACCCTTTTCAATCAAATGTACTTCAAGTAGACGTGGAATGTCGGTAGCGTTACTTTCCTGTTACTGCCATTTTAGAAACAAACTACCAGTACAACTCGGACGAGTTTGAAAAACTAGTCTTAAAGTTTCATTGTTAGATAATGTAATTACTTTATTAAGTTATATAAATTAAGGAAGAGTCAAACCCTAAGTGAACACCATTGTTGGAAGAAAAGAGTTGAAGCCAGTTATATAACGAGTTTTATTTAGTTTTCTCTTGTTCGTTACGTTCCATTTCCAGCCATCAAGAGTTGTAAGGGCTCCGTTGCCCTTAGCAGTCTCTTAAGAAGTCTTTAAAGACAAAAATATAAGATTTACGAATAAGATCAGTGATACTTGGTGTCACAAAATATTTTATGAAGAATTATGATGTTGGTAGATTTAGAATTGAAACAACATAAAATTCGATATACTGTTGGATTAGTCGTAGTGAATAGAGAGCAGCGTCAATGTTCGAAAGCTGCTGTTAGCTGTAGTTTGTCCAAAAAAAAATGAATAAAGGGATCACGATTTTTTCGGGGTGACTAGACAAAGTAATTGCTGTGTTCAAGGTAGGATAATACGTAGATTTCAAATCGTTTTAGAAGGGGAACGAACACTTTCACAAAACTGTCGAATTTATGAAATGAAAGTGTCCAAGTGTAGAGAAAGAAGGTTGAAATATTTTCGCACTCCTGGTATTGTACGAAATCAGATTTCTATAGGTTGGGTTAGACGTTAGATTATTTACACAGGTGCTTCTAATACTAAGTTATTTATTGAAGTTTTGTCTTTTACTCTCCCACGTCAGGCTCGAGTGAATTGGACTAAGTTAACTTGTGGTTTGATAAAAGGCTTAGCAAAATACTTGAGGTTCAGATAAATTGCTTGAAGCTCTAATATGTTGATATGAGGTCCGCCATTTGTTTTTACAATCTATTCTGCTAGAGCTTTTCATCCCTTCATAGAATATCGTTAGGTCTACTATGATTTAAGGCTGGGACGAACCTCTCCAATCGTACAGACGAACGAATGTCGGAGGGAGGAACGTTATGTGACTTTGAACGCTGTATCTCCATACCTTCCAATACCATACCCGCATGCTTCCAATCCAGCACCAGTTCTGCTCACAATTCGTTTTCCGGCTGCAGGACACTAAGTTTTTAAAAATTAAACTTTTATGGCCAAAATGACGACTATCAAACCCGAGGAGGTAATTGAGGAAGTGAGAAAATAGCCAGACTTATTTTGAGGGTCAGCAGCATAGTCTCTCACCCTTTCATTGCCTCCTCTGGTGTTCTGCAGGGCTCGCACCTCGGCCCCCTACTCTTCAATCTGGTTATGAATAGTGTTGCCTGTGCTCTTCATGGCATCCATTTCCTCATCTATGCTGACGACTTAAAGCTCTTCATCACCATCTGCAACCCATCAGATTGCTTTCTCCTCCAACGAAACCTCGTCACCTTGTCTCAGTGGTGTATTCTCAACAGCCTTACCCTCAACCCATCTATATGTACCATCACTTACTTCTTCAGCACTCAATTTTCAATCATGCACACCTACTACATCGACGATGTCCCCGTCTCCTGCTCTACAGGCATTGAGGATTCAGGTATCGACCTCGACCCTCACTTGTCCTTTTCAGAACACGTGGCTATGGTGGCGTCTCACTGCATGCTCATGCTAGGATTCATCAAGCGGAATCCCCGAGAATTTACTCACATCCCGGCCTTGATCACCAAATATAAATCACTCGTGCAGCCCATTTTAGAATATGCTTCGTTGATCTGGTGCCCCCGTTACGAGTGCCACGTGGACCAGATTGAACTTGTCTTCAGGGCTTTCCTCCAATACCTGGCTTACAAACTGATTATTCCCCTCTCTAGCATAATTATAAGGACCTCTCCCGTCGCTTTTCCCTTCTGTTGCCTCAAATCCAGTATAGTAAGACCCAACCCAGCAGCAGTAAAGAAACTCGGACTATGTACGTAGTACGTGTCCTGTTTGGATTATAGCGTCATGAAGTTTGAGTTCCAGCTCATTGAATATCGACGTTGACATTCTGAAATTCTCAGAAAATTTGGCCTCATCGTCCAAAATATGTAAAGGACGATGAGAGTAAGTACGCTTTGATAGGACCGCCTTAACGTTCAATAAGACCGTCTTATCTCACCCGGACACATTGGTCTTAAAGATAGGGCGTTCTTATCGCAAGGATCTGTTTGGTCCTATCGCAAAGTTACATGTGGATGACAGGGATAGGCTCTCCCGCCTGTGTCAGTGTTTGTCAAACTGCGTTGACTGAGTTGTCAAGTATAAAATCTAAGACCAAGCATCGATAGATAACGCTATTAACGTCACTCTAGAACTGAGCATGTTTTGGCTTATCCAGTTAGCATTTGGGCTTGCTCGCCCTAGGAACAGCTGGTCCTATCGAAACGAACTTATCTCCTGGAACTCTCTGTTATCTGAAACCTCTCGGCAACTATTTAAGAACCTCCTTCCTCGCTACAACACACGTCCCTTGCCATCAAATATTGAATATTAACTATCAATTATGGTTCGTTTGTAAGTACTGGCCCAAGTGACGAGAATTGGGCTAAAAAACAGTCAGAATCTTGACTTGGCAAGACGTTCTCATGGCATACGGATTATAAAAAATATATGAGAGTGCAGTAAACACACTAGTCCAAAATGCGCTCTTTCCCTCTCACTCATCCAAACTTCTGAATCATTTTATCTGTTTTGATACAACAGGCACCTAAATTAATTTGGCATTAGATTTTATCATAAACCCAGAAAAAAAATAATTATTGTCAAACTACTAAAACTGGGTCTCTTTCTCTCATAGCTCCTCTTTCGATCCTTTGAAAACTTCAGAAAACAGTCAATTCAAATTTTCGTTCACGTTGCAAAATGCCAAATATTGAAAAATATCGACATAAATCGAACTGCAGTAGGACCAATCACTAATTAGGTAATGACAGATGGACTCCGCTAGATTCATCAGGGTTTACGCAGTGTAGGTTATTTGTAATGAAGTCTGATAGTAGTGGAGGAACCCCACTTCGTTGTGGGGCAACTTCTCAAACACCAAAAGTAGCTCTGAGTAATTTGGAAATGAAAATTGACAGTAGAATAGTTTGTAGGTTTTTTACATCTTTTTAAACGCCACGTAGTTATTTAAGCAACACGGATCATGTTGATGGTAAACAGGGAGTGAAACTGTGTTGCTTTCAGAATACAAAAGTAGATAATAATATTATGAAACGTGATATGAGAAGATGGTTTTGAGCAGGGGCGGCTCGTGGGCTCAGAAACTGGTGGGGCACCAGGGCAATATTTAGGTGCATACCTACCTATTAGGTACTCACTATAGGAACTAAACTCAAACTACCCTTACAGCTAAACTGCTTCATAATTAGTGGTATGCAGCTCTTAGCAAGTCAGGAAACATCGTTCTCCAAAGAGTTCTCTTGAGGAGAGGGAAGGTTACTGACCAGTATCCAGGATTACCGACGAGGAGGTGGCTGCAAGGCAATCCCACCTACCCACCCAAATAATTATCTTCAAAATGATAGGAAGAATAAAAGAGAAATTGTGACTGTACGAGTACTATTCAAAGAGTACATTATAAAGGTAGTCAAAAAATTATATTATTGGAGTTTCTATTACTGGGGTTTTTAAAAATTAGCAATCGCGACCATCTGCTTCCTAGCCGAGTGGTACCTTGAAAACCCCCTCTAAAAATGTCCTCTTATGCCCAGATTGCACATACGTTTTCTTATCCAATCGTATCAAAACATTTTGAACGATCACAGAACAGCAAGATTGATTTCAACTAGCTTTTAGAGTTCGTTGGTTAGCTCAAACAAAGCTCGAGTCAACGAAGTCACCATCAGTTTCAGGGATAACAAATAAAACAGTATTCTCAACGGTTGGCTGAGCTACATAATAATATTATGTATATTACTGTTATTAACGGTTATTAACTGTTATTAACTTACAGAATGTAGAAATCAACAAATGAGATTCCCTTGGGCGAATAGTGATCCACTTCTTGACGACTAGCAAAGCGTTCACGCGTTGCACGTGAGATATTAAATTTCAATGTTTAGTTGATTAATATTATGGAGACAATAATTCACTTTTACTATGATGAGTAAATACGAAGCTAAAAACCACCAGTCGATGCATTCAAAATAATATATTATAACGTCAGGCAACGTTTTGATATCATTCTTATCGAACATGGAAGAAAGCATGGAGGAATGAAACTCCTTCTTCCTTGACAAGGAACGATTCAACGATCGATTGTTTTCGGCGTTCAACTTGATTCGATATTTTGGCCACCGCCCGGAATGGCTCCTATCTCCGAACACAGGGTGCCTTCCCCCACCCCAGGAAGCGCCTATACCTTCAACATTGAGACTGGGGCACTTCTGGTCGATCCGATAATCGACTTTTTTAATCGATAAATCGAAACAAAATGCGTTGAGGACACGACTTCTATCGAAGTCAGACGAAATAGCCGCCCGCCTGCAAGAGCTCAGTGGAAGTGGGTAGTCATGGAAGAAGGGAGATCTCCCTTCTTCCATGGTGGGTAGTAGTAGGTAAGATTTTTTTCTCCTTGTTCTATGTTTTTTCTGTTTTCCTTTGCAAATTTTTGGGTGGGGCGAGGGCCAAGGTGGCCTTATGGACGAGCCGCCACTGGTTTTGAGCAATTGAAGGTGTATTTTTCCCCTCTAAAGTTACAAGTTGTACCAACCTGTTGAGGTTGTAGTTCCCCTCATAGTTTCAACAGCAACTCCAATATACAAAATAGTACGAAGAAATCACCTCAAACAGAATAATAAGAATTCGCTAGGTGGAAATGTCACTTGCTTGTTTTTAATATATTAATGAGAAAAATATAAACACAAGGGTCTGTTACTCGAAGTGCGTGGTTTTTAAATGAATAGTATCTCATCAATGATTTGTTGTACAAGTTGTACAAGTTTCTCTGGCCTTAGCTATCAAACACTACACAGAAATCAATGGACAAAAAGTGCGAGTTCTTAAG
This sequence comes from Stenodema calcarata, assembly GCA_963920205.1. Classification (NCBI taxonomy): domain Eukaryota; kingdom Metazoa; phylum Arthropoda; class Insecta; order Hemiptera; family Miridae; genus Stenodema; species Stenodema calcarata. Next base: position 30,485,626 of record OY986053.1, on the reverse strand, counting down.
ACCATGCCTTGGTTGTATTTGATACAAGGCATGGTCTTAAGAACTCGCACTTCTTGGTCATTGATTTATGTGTAGTGTTTGATAGCTAAGGCCAGAGAAACTTGTACTCACCTCCCGGACCTAGTCATTGTGACAGTGGAAAATGCGAGTGACTGTCAGAAGTCACATACAATTTGGAGTTTCATGTGGTACGAAAGTGATTGAAATAATTTCAATGAGTGAGTACAATTATTGTACTCACATCTGATCGTTGATCACTGGTGGAAAGAACAAGGAAGGGTCTTTTGACAAGAATTATGAGGGCCAGATGAAGGCTTGATGGCGTGGTGGTGGACCTATGAAAACTTGAAATAAACGACAAGGAGAATGAAACACTGGGCATGAGAAACTGGAACTAAACAGTCACAGGTGCCTGTAGAGAGTTCTGAAAATATAGAAAAACCTCTGAGGCTGTTGCTGCTTTGATCTCTCTGAGACGACCTTCTGGTTGTAAACAGAATCCCTCTAGCCCTCCCTGAATCGTGAAAATGGTATCAAAGTGGGAGTGTGGCTGTCTCTACAATTGAAGAGTAGGGTGATTTCCCATAACATCAAGTAGGTACCACCTTCATTAGAAGCGATTTCACCAATGGCTCTGAGTCCTGGACTGTGACGAGGGCCTCGGAGGGCGAGCTCCTCAAATGCAGACGAATGGTGTTGAAGAGAATCATTGGTACGAACTAAATCACTCGTGACGAAATCATGGAAACCCATGTTCAGGAAAACAAGAGTATTTGACAAAATGTACACGGTTAGACCGGTTTTGGTGATTAAACCATCGCCAGTAACAAAACAATACCTACAGATTGTGCATTGCAGAGAGATGAACTTATATAGGGACCCCAAAAGTGAAATTTCGAATAGGATTGGTTGATCGAAGTGAAAGGAGAAACAATAGCAATATTGTCCAACTTTGTACTCAAATTTCAGTGGTAATAGACGATGTTTTCAAATAAGTACTCTCGTTTTCCTGAGAATCATTGGTGTTTGATCACGGGAGGCGTCGCCCAAAAGCAAAGCTCGTGAACTTCAATGAGGACTGTGACGGTTGACAGGGCACAATGGCAGAATGAGCCTGGACTATGTACAGAGGAAGATCCTGGACAATAAGGCCAACTGGGGTGAATTGGTGGTTATGGTGTTGCACAAGACACCATCTTGGGTATTGCAGACTGAGAGAGGCAGCACAAAGTAAAGAGACGCCTGACAGCAAGAAAAGAATCAAAAAGGATTGCACTCATACGATGGATCAAGGAATCCTCCGCTGTGGCAGACCCCAGTTGGTGAAATCCTGAACAGCCAATCACTGGAGCGGAAAGTCCGGATTGCGTATTGCTCTGTGATTGGTCAGCGTCAAAGGACGGGAGTGTACTTCCATGGTCTTGACCAATCGCAGAGCAATAAGCAACCCGCCTTCACTATTTGTTCTCTCCAGACGGACTTATCCCAAGCATCAGGATTCCTCCTGAAACCACACTACAATTTTTGGAACTGACAACAGTGTAATGTGATAAATAAGTACTATTCGTTTAAAAACCACGCAATTTATGAAAGACCTCGTCCGTCTAACAGCCAGTGAGAACTGCTGACCCTGGCTTGTGCTTAACACTGCTCAATCAGTGGCTATGGGGAGAATTGTTTCTCATGTTGAATGTGGGACATCAGTGGTATCCCTGATAGTGTAAAACTCTTTCCGGAATGGTGGAAGTCTCGGGCAGAAAAGTTGTATCATTCCAAACATCTCACCATAAAACACTACAGCTCGAAGCACACAGTGCCGATCGTTGGCATCTCTTCCCACTTGCTAACTGAGACACAGGAGCATTCGGGACATACACCAGCGATTCCCTCATTTAAATGTACATTTCCGTACTGCGTCCAAGAATGTTGTGATTCATGACGGTGTAAATACAAAAGTGGTTGTTTGTAACTTCCGTGATCCCTGAAATTCGCTTGATATCTCCACCTTTCATTAGCGCTCATTGTGTATAAGACAAATATTTTTCTTCCTAACCAACTTCCAAATCATTACATCCACATCTTTTCAATTGAATACTTACCCTGGGTTTAGCGTTCCATCATTCTTCTTCATAACTAACTTAATATTGAGTTTAGAAAGTTCAAATTGTAATTCCTTTTAATTTTTATGTTGTTGTTGCGTAGATCTCCAAAATAACGTCGTTATTACCAATAGGAACACCAGGTCCTGCTTTTGTATAATGTCCATGTACCTTCGTACAATGATACAGGCTTTACTTCCATTGTTCGCTTCAATATAATACATCGTGTTCAATATAATACATATTAACGTTCGATGAGTCTCCTTCCAATGAAAACACCTTAATTGGTCACCACATTTTGATTTCGAGGGCTCGAATTCGCTCATAAACTCAATTTATCCTGTAATTTGATTAACATACACTTTGCCCCGCACTCAACGCTATATCAAAGCTAAGTTATGAACAATCGATAGAGCAATTTAATGACAGCACTTTTAAGGCTGGCTGAGTGCATCTTGAGAGTGTCATGAGGCCAAGGGTTTCCCTGAATATTGGTCACATATTTCCTAGTTGGTGGAACTCAAACGAAAAGCCGTCCAGAAAATGATCAAGCAGAAGACATTCTACTGAGGTCTGCAATACAAACAGCTGACAGCTATCAGGCAGGCGACTGCAGATACCCCATAGGCCAAAAGCACCAGTTTAAATTACCATGTCTACCAAATATGTCTACTCCCTGTGTTGGATATAAGAATCGGAGTTACACCCTTGAACACGCATCAAATGGCAAGACAGAAGACCTTACCGTCTACGCCACAATGAGACAGATGACTACTGAAAAGAGCCTGTCATTCCAGAAGGTTCTGACAAATCCGAGCCTCGAGGAGAGAGAACGACCAGTCAGCATGTGATCAACGTCTCGCATCCTTCACCCCACTGGGATGCTGTATTTGCCCATCAGATGGATTGCCACAGAGGTGCAACTTGCCTTTGCACTCGCTCGTGTGTGCAAGGAGCAGATGAGGGAGCCACGGAAGATAGATTTCAACATGAAATGACCTGTAGACCATTGAGGTACTGGGGACATCCAGAAAATAAGGCACCAAGTTTGAAGGACTTCTTCAGCGTGGGCACCAGCTTTTTTGTAACCTCCGTTCCACTTCCAAAAGACTTTGGCTTGCTTTTCCCAACACAGCATTCCCCTCTGCCGCAGACTACGTTCTTCATGATATGCATGTCAGGGATTTTTTTCCGTAGGACGGTGAAGAAATCTTCAAGATCCATAGGTGGCATTTGGATCTCTTAAAATCCAAACCTTCAGGTCATGTGGGACTCAAATCTCACCTACATTTCCCGTGTTGGAGCTCAGGCTGGGACTGTTTAACACATTACTTCAGGCTGAGTCCTTCCCTTTGTCTGATGCATGGGATGGACCACGTGGAGGTGCTGGCTTTTATAGAGATTTTGAAGGCAGTAGGTTACCAGAGTCTTGCTCAGCCTCCATACTCCCCGTAGAGATCTGAGGGCGATAGGTCCAGTGAGCAAAATGAGTGGGTCACAATATCCCAATCAAAGGAAACTACCAGGTCTCGAGTCACGCGGGCTTAAGAGTATCAGTCCACAAACTGACGATGGATATCAGCAGCGGATTCGTGACGCAAAGTGAGGAACTTGTTGACTGAACGAATCCCGAATTGGCGTTTGACTTCCAGAGATTGAGGAATCGTGTCCTGTGACGACATTTTACAACAGACTGACGCGAGCTCAGGTTAATTTGGAAGTTTAGGCCACACAGGTGTGCCAACTATCAAAGAAGAAAAAAATCCCTGCCTCCTCCAGGGCACTGTTAACCTCATTTTCTGGATATCCCTCGTTGATAACGTAAAAGATCCCTAAGTTGATTAATTAACCTAAGCCTGTTACCATTGCAACACCCACCTACTTTGTTACAAATTAAAAAAAAAAAAAAAACAATCAAACCTGCTGTTTGTGTTCTTCCTTCTTCTTGTACGTTAAGTTTTGTTTTTTAAATTCAAGTGATGGCCAAAACAACAAAGATTACACTCTTTGTCTCATACGTAGAAATACTGCAAAACAAAGTATTTTAACCCCTTTACAGGACAAATTGTATTGATGCCCGTGATTTCGAGCCGTCCAAATTTCGAGTAGCGGTTTTTGTTTCAAGAAATATTCTAATCTGCCATAAAGAGTAGGAGTTACTTGAAATGATGAAGTTGTGACCAGCAAATAATCTCATTTTTCATATCTAAGCGTAACATTGAAGGAGACTCACGTTTGAATTTCTTTCTACACTCAATATCAAGGAAGTTAGTGGTGGAGGTGTGGCAACACCCTGTGCACTCTTAACAAACTTCCTAGTTTTCTTTGAAGTTGAACTAAAATCTTGTATATTCGTGTATATAATGTTATTTGGTGAATCACGATGCCAATTTGATACTATAACTGATCGCAGTCAATGGTGTTGGCTTGAATAACCTCTAATTTGTATTATGACACCTACCCCTTCATTTTCCATCTCCTCAAAATTGCTCTTTAGTTTCAAAAATCTTCAATTTATGAATTCGATACCACTAATATTTCGAAGAAGTCTTAAGACGTTGAACGTCTTGGAACGGTCAATTGTACTCGTACCGCATGACACCTTGAATCCTATCATTTATATCTTAAAATAATAATAATTTAAGGAATTCGAATAGTTTCACACCACTCCTTCAGGATCAGCGACCAGGCTGATCCAATCCTATTGATTCATACATTATGTGCATTGAATTGTCGGTAGTAATAATTACACTCAACAATTTGATTTGTACTAGAATTCTTCCAGTGCCTGGTGCCTGACTCCATTGACTTGACCAGGTGCTCCTCACCCGATTCAATAACCACAATATCGTAATTCGTGATTCCTCAACGCAATACTCTTCCGGCCTTTAATTCCCTCCATTGCGCGGTGACTCCTGACCTAATCAATCGCTCGATTGTGCAATATACTTCCCTCGTTCTTAATATATCCGTATTGTACTATTTTCGCTTTCCTCTTGAGCGCCACTGACAGTGTTGATTGGAACCACTTGTACCCAAATGGTGGTTGTTAGGCACTTTGTATGAGCAGGATCTCACTATGAACGACGTCTGTCTGTGGCGCTGTAATTATTTCTGTAGACGAGTTATAACAAATTACATAAACTTGATGTTTTAGTTGTTTGAAGGGAATCATTTTACTTGTACGAGTAGATTGTCATAGTTACGATGAAATGAAATGTTTAGAAGTAACATTGCTAGTGGTCGTATGTAAGGTAGATGTTCCATGTTGATGAATATATCTCTGTTGAGCAGGATAACAAACTTTGCATCATTCTTAACCTTCATCATGATGATTCAAGTTGAGTTTGTGGGTGGGTTGAGTTCATGTGTTTACAATCGTCGAACGTTAAGGCGACTTATACCTAGGTACCTACACGTTTAATTGGGATTCGCCCATTTATGGAAAGCCACTGGGAGTCAAGGTAACATCTTAATCAGTAGGTAATAAATATCTTAATAATGGGGGAAAAACCTTGAGTTAGCAGATGATGCTTATGTGACGGTTGAAATAGCTGGTGTTGCCTCAATTACTCTTTTACACTGACCAATCCGTCAAGTTCGGAAAGAAGTTTTTTCTATTTTTTATGTCACTAAACCTCCTACAACCCCACAAATCGATGAAAACGGAATAAATAGCATCAGAATCGATATTTTTAACCTTTTTCCTCGAAAAACTGCTCTCCTGACAAATTCGCTCATATAGGTTAAGGGCCAATTTCCCGTGAACTGTCACAAATACAGTTGGGTACTGGCGGTGTATGATCTATGACCCTGCAACTATTAACCAATCCTTCAACACCTTCTACTGGCGGTGGTCTGCTCCACACAGTGTTACCTATTCGTGTAAGTCTACCCAATTACCGGGTAACCAAGACCACAGAGGGTAATGGACCGGGTGATTTTCAGTTATTTCAAAACATTTTATGATTATGTGGAAATTTTACTTCGGTATGCGAACTTTGAATTTGCCGCCAAGAGTATCTCCTGCCTAGTGGGTGTTTGGGGTCCAATCATTGGACGAATTAGCTGCCAAAAGTAGTTTAATATAAACACACTATGAGCTCTGGCTTGGCCTCGTACCCCGGGAATTTTATGTTGCCACGAGTATGTTTGGGTGGTGGTTCAAACTGATCATTATGGACGGTAAAATACTCCCCAGAATATGATTTGACAGGCTTGTAGAGGTTTCTCCTCACTCTTTTGATCCCAGATATAATTGGGTGTTACAACTGGAAGCAATCTTTAAGAAAGCCAACTGAGGATTTTGCACGAGGCCGGTAACAAGGAACCTCAAGGAGCTGAAGACTGTCTTTGTAAAAGCCCTCAATCCTCAATTAGATTAGTGTATCAACTAAGAAGAACCTTCAAGATTTACACTTATATTTAATATGGTAAAAAAATAACAATACAAATTAAAAAGTTAAGTACCCACATACTTTGTACTATGATAAACAACATGGCGAGGGAATGCCCGAACACGTAGGCCGAAAGATACCTACAAGTGGATAGTTGTGCCAATCTGAAACCACACAATTAGACCGTTATGAGGTAATTGTAGGCACATTTGGTAGAACTGAAGGTTAAACTAGTGCACGAAAGCTGAAGAAGTTCTGATTTTGACAAATTAGTAACGTAGCAACAGTCCAACACCAGTGCATTCTGTTTGGGAAGCACAACCGAAAAATTGGAGAAGGGTAAATACACCTGAAAGCACTGATAGACCTTGCAGAGAAAGGAGAGTGTAGGCTTTGATTAACAAGCTGTTGGCAAGCCATTGAGACTTTAGGAGGTTGGACCTACACAGTTGAGCGAGGTTATAATATTATTGTCGCATGACGCATCTAACCTTCTGACGACAGAGAGGTTTTGGTGTTTCCTTATTTGAATTTTCGCTCCTGAGCGATTGGTGAACTTGGTTTTTCGATCCGGCCGTTTGGTGCGTTGCAATTTGCGATTTTATAGCACAACTAAATAGCACAACTAAAATCATCTGGCAGCCCCTTTTAGAGCGTTCCAGCAGCGCAGTTCAAGAAACAAAATTGGGAATAATTTGAAAGAACAGGATTTCACTACCAAATCAAACATTATTGAAGGTTAATGATTTAATTTCTTTCAGCATGAACCTGTGGGTAGCCACCAGTCAACGGCGACAATCAACCCCATTGTGCAGCTAACACATTTCCCTTTAGTAAAAGCTGTTTGGTTGATGTTAATAATTTCTCATTCTTTCGGTTGACTAATGCATGACAATGTTATTCCTGTTATGTCATGTTATTCCTTTTTCTATTCCGTTTCGTACTTTATTCAACACGAACACACCCATCGGTACAAACCCATTACACATACACGCAAGAGGGATCTAATGGGAAAATAATCAGCAAATAGTGGTATTTTTCTTTAATAATTGAATAACAAAAACAAACTGGTGTTTTGTACAATACTTGTCAATGTCTTCATGAAAATCTAGTGCGCAGCAAATGGTTGATAACAAGATCTGTAGAAGCCAGGTGGAGGAATGAGGTGATTGTATCATATAATACTGAGGTGATTAGCAACTTATAATCAATTGTATAAATGTACGTAACCAATACGATTCGTGAGCCCTAAAGCGAAAAAGGAACCTCTTGTCGGCACTTTCGAACGTTTATCAATTGAAGGAAAAATCATGGAGGGCAGTGCCTATACTAATTTGTTTTTAAACAACCAACGTTGATATTATCTGTACCTCATACAAACAAGGACGACGAAAGAAAGTCCAGATGTGTACAGGAAGGAACTGGGAAGATGGTTGCTGGGTTTGATGAGAGGTAGTGGGAGGAAGGAATACGCATGCGCCATTACTGTTTCCAAAGTGAAATATCAGGCCGCCTGAATTAACCCCAAAGAGCTTAATCTGGCTTTAGATTCAGGTAACAATGTAGGGTGTACAATGTAGTTGCTGTAGCCATGTGCCAGGGGGGATATAACTGGGGAAAGACTTAACATCCCCCCTGTACCTGGGCATGAGGGCAATGAAGAGGCCGATCGCCTTGCCCAAAAGGGATCGGAGTCCTGCCCAATTGGTCCTGAACCCCATCTGGGGATCACTAAGAGTTATATAACTCAGCAAACCGAGAAATGGGAGGACAACAAGCGTGTAATCTATTGGCAGAACACTCCGAAGCAGAGCCAAGCCAAGAGGTTAATAACCATTTTCAAAAAAAAGTGCTAAAGCACTTCTGTCCCTGAGGCGTGAAGACCTTCGCACTCTCGCAGGTCTCCTCACTGGCCATTGCCCTCTAAGGTATCACCACCTTCACAAAATGGGTAAGGTCAGGACAGTTGAATGCCGCCTCTGCTGCGAGGAGGTGGAAACAGCGGAGCATATACTTTGCGAGTGCCCCGCTGTTGCATCACAAAGATTCCGGCATTTCGGAAAGGGTGTCTTAACACCTGCAGACATTGCTGAGGAGATGCCTGAAAACCTCCTTCACTTTGTGAAAGAAGAGGCCATTAATAAGGCTCTAAGTTAAGTTGGGGACTAAATCACAATAGATCTCTCTTGGTCTTAGTGACAAGGACAAAAAAACATCCCCCCCACGATTCCGCAGTGTTGCCAATCTCTCAACCCCAAAACAGAATTGTCAATCTTCAATCCTCTGTTTTCAGGCGACGCCTAAGAAAACATTGTAGTTGGAAAGGGCCTAAGTGCCATCCTGAGTTTTGGGCAACCCTCCAAACTGTTCAAGGAGGATACCTACAGCACGTGGGTTTCTACGACAATCGACTTGAATCAAGTGTCCAGACAGTGGTATCAGGCATTTGAAGAAAAGGTTAAAGTAGAGAAGAGACAAAAGGCAAACGCTAAATAGCAAAATCTGTCGAATCCTCGTTTTAAACTAATGATTATAGACTTTCATGTGATTTTGAGATAGAAATGTCATTTCAAAGGTATGAAAATCAAAGCATTTAAGGCCCCAGGCAGGGATTTTTATGAGGCCACCAGCCTCCGTCAGATATACATTGTTTTATATAGTTTTTATTGTTAGTTTTGAGACGGCTTCATAATTAAAAGAGCTCATTGAGACACTCAATTGGGGTTACAAAGATTAACAGAAACAGGTTTGATTGAAAACCAGTGATTTTTCATTCAGTTCAGCATATTTTTTCATTTTTTTTATCCCCCGCACTCCTTACAATTGAGAAAACCAAAAATTATCAACTTTTTCCAACAATAACGCGATTTAGTGTTTAATAGCCACTGAATGAGAAATTCCACTTAGGCCCTTCCAAACTGGTTGAACATCAATCGGACAAAGGCTTAGTAGTGTAGAAGTACTTACGACAAAATTTGTCGTATCAAAACCAGATAGATCCAATTTAGCAAATTTTACAGGAGAGGCAAAATACTGAAAATTCCATTTTACGACTAAACACCAACAATTGCAAGGATCATTTTAAATTGTCAGTGTGCCTTCCTGTAATGACTTAGTACACTGAGATTCATGTTGCTTCAGGTTGCTTACGTAAGCAGAAAATGGTGATTTTGTGTTGGATCTGACTGGTTTTGACTCTCATGAAACAAATTTGGTCAAATTTCAAAGATTTTTTCCTTTGGCCTTTGTTAATAATCTGAATTAATTCAGAAAAAGGACATTAAAACGTAAACGTAAACAAAATGAATTTATCTTCAGAAAGGCTTTATTATTACAAAATAAATTCTTGTAAATTGCAAATTTTAACTCTTTTTACTTACAAAAAAGACTTCATTTTTACAGAACATGTTGTTAAAATGTGCTGGTTTCTAAAAGTTTTTTTTTTTTTTACAAATTTGAAAAGCACAGGAACTGAGAAACTGAATATCAAAAAAATGCAAACTAATCTGGTAGTTAGGCAACGCACGATAGCCAACAAGTGTGATAAGATGAGGATGTGTGGAGAAGGATACTACTAGTGGCCCCTAGCGGTCGCCTTCAGAAACCTCACGGTTCTGACTGGTTTTGACACTCAAGGAACACTACCTGGTTTTGAAGGAAGAGCTTTTAGCCATGTGTGGAGAGCTACTTGAACTCGCCAAATTTGTCAAAAAAACATCTTCGAAAAAAATTGATCTTTCTGGTTTTGATTCTAAACGCCTCAAATTATGTGCAAGAACAGGTGTGGATGAATGAAAACCAAATTATGAACGTAATGAAATGAAACATTTAAATCGCGAGTTTTTTTTTTTTTTTTGCAAGTGATCACCACAAAGATGGTCAAATTTTTGGAAAAACTCGCTCATGAGGTCATTCTGCATGACTAGAACTTTGGTTGGAGAAGGTGGATTTATCTCAATAGGTATGTTTTCACTCGTTGGGAGATAATTCAATCAATTCAAAGCGGTAGTGCGTTCTGCAATCTGATTGGCCGAGAGCTTGTCGCAGTAATGGCGTCTGCTTCGTGCGTTCGTCATGTAAACACCAGCGCACCTGCCGCCCTCCACCACTTTTTGACGCAACGCACAACCGCAGCCCCGTGTGAACCCCAGCTCAAGAAGTTCAGGTCAATAAATCGATATCATCTGTATATATCGAATATACATCGATATATCTGTATCTATCGAAATCAACTCGACCGACAGAGGGCTCCCTCTTCGCTTTCTACTTCATTTTTTATGTAAAGGTTAAGCTCAACCATGTGCTTACAATTTAAAAAAAAACTGTGCGCTACATCCCAAACGATTACTCTATTAAGGGAGGGTTAAACCACTGAACACCACACAAATTCTAAGTACAATGTAAAAATATATCATATCATATTTCATATATTGTAAAATAAATACTAATTTATAAAATGAAAAGGAGAGCAAAAGAAAAAAGTATAAGTTGCGAATGTTCATCACAATCTGTACAGTTCAAGTGTTTCGCTTTCCCACTCCACATTGATTAATATTAATTTGATACACTCCAACAATTTTTCATGGAAAAAAAATCTAGTCAGACTATTACAACAGACCTAAACAAAGGTCAGAACGAAATGTACTTCTTAGTTTAGTTATTTATTTTTTTCCAAAATTGATGTGATCAAGTTGAATGATGAAAATTTAGTCTCAAACCCGTTCAAGAGTTTTTACTTTTTTATTAGAGTAAGTACCGAACTAGGTAAATCGTTTGACGACGCTCATTTGACGGCTTTGTCACCTGGGACTGTAGGAACGACAAGCGGCGGAATGACAGGCGCTACGATTGGGGGAATAAGGGGTATAACAGCGTCTCCCTAAAACACACAACATGAGAGAGATGACAGCCATTTCGTTTTAATAATCATTTTAATGAAGACAATCGTGAAGTATGATCGAAGTTTAAATCGTTCAAACGATCGTTAGGTAGAATTAAACATTGGGGACCTGGTTCTCGACTCGTTAGGAGGGGGATGGAGGAGTGTGATCCTCCCTATTCCTAGTACGTACTCGTACTTACACTGACATTCTACCTGAAATACGGATTCCAGTCACGCAGCAAGACCAAATGAGCGAGCAACCTGCGTAAAAAAGGTGTAAATACCGGATGTCTTTGATTTCAAATGGTATGTTCAGTCAAGGCAAAAACCCTAAAACTGTAGAGAACTATAAGAAATACGTCATTAAGGAATACGTTTATTATATTTTGTTTGTTCACTGGCGATGGTGTTGGTACGAATTACGAGGGATATTGGGATCCAGAAAATAAGGTTACAAGTGTTGTTAGTTGTTGATGGTTGACAAACCTGTGTCAAAATGACCCCGCGCTTACGTCATAAGTGATTCCTGTGCAGCAGGAGCCTCACTCCACCTACTGCCGCTCATCAGAGGCGTCCTCTTGGGGTGGGGGGGGGGAGAAGTTGGGAAATCTTTGATACAAGAAAAATATATTTTTAAATGAAATAAAATTAAAATATTCGCGAAAATCCATCAAAGATTGACATTTTTTAGAGTTGGACAAATAAACTTTCATTCCTAAACTTACATTTAGCGGTATATTTCGATGGAATTTTGATTGGGAGACGTTTTGTTCCTTATTGGACGTAGGTATGTCGGTTACCCTGATCCTGTCCTGTGTTGATGATTCGTCTGTGAGAGCGGGACTGCGAGTTTGAAAGTCCAAGCGATGTAACTCTTCAGTTGAATTATGTTGATTGTTAGTGTTTACAAGAAATTAGTTGATTGTTTAAATAGGAGAGATATTGACTTCTTTCAATAAAAAATAGTTGGGAAATCTATGTTAAGCAGTTGGAATACAGAGGTTTCTCTCTCTTCTCCACCCCCCCCCCCACCCCCCCAGAGCGGATTATGGTATCGGTTTAACTAAGCAACGCCACTGAGAGATTTGTTCAGTCAGGGTGACGTCCTTGATTCTATTGTGACTGGAGACAAAACTTGGTCATTCACTGTTCTCCCTATTCCCTCAACTAACGCAGTCATAATAATTCCCCATAAGCCCCGGTTTTCAGAGCGGATTATGGTATCGGTCTTTTGGAGCAGAAAAAGAGTTTTGATGGTGGATTTTATGGCCAAAGGGTCCATCATCAATCCTGATACATGCTGGGAGACCCTGACAAAATTGAAAAAGAACATTGAAGACAAGAGTAGGTGAATTCTGACTCGTGGTGCGTTCCTCCTTCACCAAAACGCCAGACCCCTCTGACTCAAGACCTGTTTATGTCCTTGGGATGGGATATTATGACCCAACCACCTTAGCCCCCTTCAGATCATCATATTTTCACCAAATTGAAGGAATCCTTGGGTGAGAAACGGTGTTCCAATGATGAGGAGGTGAGGGAGACAATGGAGAAGTGGCTTTTGGAGGACCAAAATAAGGTTATAAAAAAGCTAGTGCCTAGGCTGAAGAAGTGCTTTGATCCTAATGGCGATAACGTTGAGACATAAACACACATTTTTTAACACACCTTGTAAATTTGGTTGAAATACATTCATTTTTCAATTTTTGATACACATTTAACGATTTTGTAACCTTATTTTCTGGAAATCTTCTCAATTTCAAACACCGAGTATCTTCGAAAAATCCATAAAAACTGGGTCAGCCCATTGTGCCGCACCATGGCACCTCAGATTCTGAGGGTTCTATTACCGTACCCTTAAGTCAAGCTTCCAGATCCATTCGTAAGGTCGTTTTCTGTGTAATTGCCACACAAATGAGCAATTATTGCGAGATTTTAACAGACTCAAATTGTACGTATCAATTCTACAATAGTGGAGTTTATTGCAGCTGTCTCGAGAGTCATATTGGAGAACGCAGTACTGCTGTCGCACCCTATTATGATCCACGTGGACTAGGCCTAAGTGTTAGTATCAAAATATTTTTTTCGTTTGAACACCAGTATTTGTTCAGTCCCAGTGTCACCATTAACTAAGAAAAACAATTTGGTTAGTTCAAGATACCGAGTACCACATTAGTACTATTAACCAAAATCATAATTTAAGATTATTATAGTAAACCCAAAAACAAACCAAATTCAAAAGCACTTTGATTGCATTCCAGATTGTCCGTTTCAACAAAAATGAGAGGTTGGTTCCCTGCAGAGATGGACATGGAGTAAGGCGGCTTACACTGGAGACACCCTTGTCGACATACAAATCTCTCTACGAAGTGAAATTGGCACGAGGGTTGTTGAATTGCACTAAATCTGAATTTCAAGTCAAAAATGCTCTGTAAACCCCCAAAATCGTAGCATCTGAGATCGTAGTCTGACTCAGGACTGGTATAGTCCAGTCGGTAAAGACATTGATTGTTTTAATCGGTCTGTGTGGGACCCAATAACATGAATTCAGAGTTTGTACACAAACTTTCGAACGGTAAAACTTTTGGGAGCTAAAAAAACCTCAAAATTTTCGGACTTTTTTCGGTTTTTTGGCTTATAACTCCAAAACTGCCACTATTACGCCAAAAGTCACTATATACAAAACTAAAGTTAATAAAATTCCACGTCGATTAGAAAACGAAAGTCCGAAATCGGCCGGATTTTGAACATTTTTCAACTCTCAGATTGATGCTCTACAAAGTTTAGGGCGAGGGATTGGGTTTGACGTAGCAGTACAGCACATTGAAAATCAATTTTTTGCAAAACGGATTTCGTACGTTTTTTAATCGACGCAGAATTTGACCAACTTTAGTTGGGTACAAGTGAAGTTTGGCGTGAGAGTGACAGTTTTGGAGTTATAAGACAAAAACCGAAAAAAGTCCGAAAATGTCGAGGTTTTTTGGCTACCAAAAGTTTTGCCGTTAGACATTTGGTGTGCAAACTCTGAGTTCATGTTATTGGGTCCCACGCAGCCCGATTAAAGCAAAAATATTTTACACCACTTTTTGCAAGGTACGGCCTTTTCAAATGCTCCACCAACTGGACTAAGTAGTTCTCGAGCTAGCAACATGCAACTGTGTAACTAAAATCTTAAATATAAAGACAATCACGAATGGTGACGGGGAAATAAGTCACTCGATAGTTGAAATCAAATGGACGAACAGACGTGCACCAAGTTCATTCCACGGTGGGTTTTCATGAGAAAATTTGAACATAAATGACTGTAGAGTCCAACTCCAAGTACGATTTGAACGCTGGGGAAGATGCGAGACGGAGTTCAAACCGATTATCACGCCCAAAAGTTGGACGTCTTAAATCATATTGACATGCAAAAATGCCCACCCGAAAGCTCCAGCTCCCGACAAGCCCCGTTCATCACCTTAAGCAACTTCAAACCTGCACTGAACCCCATCTAAGGCCCCCAAAACCAGACATGAAAATAAAACTTGACTGTCATACCATGATGCTACCGTAAATACCGAAGCCGGAACCTCAAGAACCGGGTTGATCCACCAAAGATAATTACAACTTTACTACATTCTGAAAAAAGAAGAGAAACCTTCAAGAGAGATTCACACTTGTACCAGTGGAGGTAAATCAATTGGTTACCTACTAATATGAGCAATATTTTGTATCTGACAGAACACTTAAGGTGAAACAAAACTCAAGAATTATTTCGAACGGTATTTTATTTTACCAATGAAAGATATATAAAATTCAATGAAGTTTGTGACACTACTTAGAAAACTTATATAACACTGTCATTGAGTAGGACGTAACTCATGTTTCAAAAGGTTACCTCAACACAAAAAAAAATTTTTTGAACGTATAAATTATCTACAAGATAATTTAAATGAAACTTTTGAACAAAATAAAAACAAATTGATTTGTTTGACGGAAAAATCCCGATAAATTGGGAAGTTATAAACCAGTTTTGTAAGAGAGCATTTCTTACAAAGGCACCTTTCTCCTTATACGCAAAGTTCGTCAAAAACATGTTTTGATCACAACGATTCCCTAATGAATTCATTCGAATTAACAAAAAATTTGAAGCCGTACTCGGGGTTGGGAGGTCGGCAGAAATTCGCGATCTTTAGGGAAATTAACGTTAAAGTCTTGCAACAGGTAGAACTCGAGAGGAAGAAATTTTGATTGTTTAATGTCACGGTTGACCAGCGTGTTCGGGAGAGACAAAATACGTCCAATAGGTTACTCATCAAGAAGTTTTTATATTTTGTAGAATTTACGACCAAATTTCTTTGTGCATAGCTTCAAATGTTGTTTAAAAATAGGCTTTTTAACATTTTGGTTAAATTCAGAAAGAGAGGCAGTCAAAGTGGATTGCTAATCTGTAACGTCCAATTACCAATAAGCCATAAAAGAAGACAAATTGTGGTATAAGCCACCATCCAGTGCTACACGAATTTGAAAGAGTGAAAATGTAAAACTAGGAAGCATTGGACGAAGACACCACTAGCACGATTTGGAATCAGACCATGCAATACTGGGTGGTTTAGTCGAATGGCGAGATGGAGGAAAATTAATGGCGTTGAAATTGAACCCAAGGTTTTGTTTGTGAGTAAATGTGGTAGAGATTCGAATAAAGTGGCGTCGTTGGTTTTCTGGGTCATTTCAAAAGTCTGGGTAGTGCCCCTGGCATTGCGTAGGTTTCTCTTTGAAATGTATTGATTCCTTCAGTTTGTCAAGTATAAACCGAAATATCAATACAACAGTTTGGGGATACGACAGAGTCGTTGGTTTCTGGTCTACACAGCAGGGAATTGTCACTTATGGTGAAGTGAAAGTGACGTGGTGGATCACTTCTACCTACTCAGCAAGTTCATGAGCTATTAATTTTGGGCAGGTGTGAGCCATTTCTGATTGCAAAAATCTTGGACGTGGGAAATTGTGGTTTTCCGCCGTCTTTGGCAAAGCAAAGGCAAAGCGTTTCTGTATCGACTACACACTGCAGGAAATCCTTATTTCACTCTCATGGGACAAACAGGTGATATGCCATAGTAATTCATGCTGGTAGTAGGTGTGCACCGTAGTGAACCCCCAACATGTCACTGTTTTAGTGGTCCCTGACAAAACCACAGACCGATAGCCCTCAAAAAATCTTCGTTTTCCCATTTGTTAAAAAAATGTATTGATGAGGAAATTGACATATAAGCTGGTGGGGAAATGGCATTTCCCAGCAAGATGCCACAGCTTTTCTCCTGTTGGGAGTGTCGTACTTCACGTTTTACTCGACCCAACAATTTGTGGTCTACATTTAATGTAGACCACACATTTTACACCGATATTTAGCTACCTGTACAACCAAACGCGTCGTCTCGGTGGTACCATATAGCAATGGGGGACAATTTACCGATTTTTATTTTTTAAAAATAGATTTTTTTCACCTTTTTCACTTTCAATTTTTGAACGGATTCAGTAGATAACCGATTTTTAAATTTTTAGAAACCGATTTTATAAAAAATCGATACTTTTGTGGCTATTTTTTGGTGAATCCATCTTTTGGATTCGATTTTGAATCGATTCCAAAAATCGATTTTTCGCAGGTATGGATTTTCCATCCTTAGTACCATATCATGATCCAAACGACCCACTCTCTTCCAAATGTTCCAGTTGTTTCCACGCGAGCACAAGGCATTTTTCATTTCATGACAACGATTAATTTCCGCGCAATTTTCCATCTTCCCCATGACTGCCTCGTCGCCTACTAAAGAAAACATCCAATAAAATCACTCAGATCATCTGATTAATTGATTTTCCAAGACATGAAATTGTCAACGCTCGAACGGGGGTCACAGTTAGAAATTTCGACTACTTTCTGTGTTAAGGTCTCGATTATTAAAGTCAAAGGATCATACCTGGTATCATACTGTGAGACTCAATGAAAACGAAATACCGGTTATAGCTCGATTTTGGAACAATGTACCGCGTCACATATTTCAGCAAAACAAATGGTGACATTTTTTTTTAATAAATTAGGTATAGTTTCGAGTGCAAACACCACACAAGATTATGCGTATACTAGAATTTTTTAACAAAAAACCAAAAAAAAACAATTGACCCGCCAGTCAAACAATTTATTCTCCCTACCAATATAACAACTGGTAACTAATTCATTTGAATTGTACATTTAGGGAGGGGAGCATACACCCACACCTTGGAAACGGGGTCGGTTATGTACATTTCTCGAGTCAACATGCATGCTCAGCAAAAGAATCTATTATTTTGAATAGGTACAACATAAGCACATGAACTGCCGAGCTTCTTGGACAAAACCGAAAAACGTGAGGTCGAACCAACTTGCAGACGACGCCGAAGTGATTTGTTTTTATCAAAGCCAAGGAGCAACTCGGAATAAAATCAGCAATATAAACAAGAGCAGTGAGTATGATTCATGTTACCAGGATTTTTTGATTTGTTGTGGGCAAATTGAGGGACTTCTGCGCATCTCAACAACGAAGGAAAGGGAATGTTTATAGACTTAAAGGGGAAGGTAGGTTCACCTGTCACTTAGAGTTAATCACCTTTCCATCGTTGCTCCCGGCGTACTTTGGTTTCCCGTGGGTAAAAGGCAGGTATCTGTATTTGATCATGTGCTGAAAAAGACCAGAAAAAAAAACATTAAACGTATTTCATAGTACAAATGAATGATTGATTCATAGGGAGTGTAGTGGTCAGAGGTGGGCATATTCATATTCAAAAATTCACACATTTTTATTTATGAATAACGCGTTATTCACATTTTTATTCATAAACAACCACCAATTTTACCCACGTTCCACGTGCTTTTATTAATTTTTTATTATTATTTTCTCATTTTGAGCGATTTTTGAAGAATAGGACGCTATTGTTCTCGGTCCAAAATTTTTAAAACCCGAATTTCCAAACTTTACTTATTTATTATTTATTAATAATTCATTGTAATAATTAACTGTACAAATTTAAAAAGGACTACCGGCCTTTTATTCCCGATCCATTGAACATATGCACGAAGAGAATAGCTTGCAATTTCCACAACTGTGAAGTAAATTTTTACTGGAAGTAAAATTAATAAATTTGAAGAAAATAAAGCACTGATGTAGAGCTTGAAAATTAATGGCCGAACTTGAGGGGGCAGCCAAATTTTGTCAACCAATAGAAAACAAGATTGGCAACAGAGTTTCATAACCTTGAAAATAGCCCCACAATTTTGAGGGGTCACGTAGCCCTGTGACAGCTCCGTCGATGTCGAAAAAATATCGATTATTGCTTTTTGTCGAAATTCAAACCTCGAAGTTTGAATTTATAAGGTTAAGTCGAACGGGCCCTTTGAGGGGTTTCGCTAATACGATTTCATTTCTTGAAGGGTTGAGGAATGAACGGAGTCTTGTTGATTTTCAAATGCATAAGCCAACTTATCAACATAAAATCCCTATTAAATACGAAATTGATCAACTCGTCTATTTTGAGTTGAAAGTATAAGGTATATGGAAAAATTGTTCTAGGTGTAGCACCAAAACAGGAGCTGAAGCATGGAATTGCCTGAGGGAGTAACACACTATTAATAAGTTATTCGACAGTACGAAAGGCGCTCTTTCTCGGATTGATACTGCACCAGTGACCTTCCATGTTCAGAATCAAGTGAAACCAAATACCAGACAGTTTCTTGAATAAAACGGCTCAATAACCTCAATCCTCATCAAATCACCAAAATACAAACCGACTATGGCAACTGGTTCGCGCAGTCTCACCTTGATCTGTCGTTTCATCGTGATCGCCACCAATGTAAAGAAATACATGACCAGGATCGGCCAAAACACGGGAACGTTGAACAGCTCGAAAAAGGTGCAGATGAAGGCGATCAGAGTCGACTTAGTAACGGCGTGCCAAAATTTGAACTCTGGCAACCGCCGGATGAACGGCCGAAACTCTTCGTTCGCTCTCATCGGTAACTCAGGCCCGCCTTCCGACTCTAACGGAAAAAAAGAAGAAATTAAACACAAATCGCTATAGAAACGAACATAAAATATTAAGACCAGTTCAAGTATTCAAGTTCAACCAGTATTTTTACTTGATTTATTTATAAATCATCAGTTGGACGAACACACCAATTCAATTTGTCAATCCTAGTTTTGTTTCCCTTTCCTTTTCTACTCTCTACCAATAGAACAAGATTTCAATCATGTTTAAGAAACTGGACAGGATGGACACAGCCCAAACCTCCTGCAGTCGGTTTGATGCCATGTAATTGTGTATTGTTCTTATTTATGACTTATTTTTTCTTCTTCTATCCCTTAACTGCTACTTAGTTCATCTATTCAAAGGTTGAGTCGAGACCATTCTCTCAGTGAGAAGATTTCAAGCTAGTTCACGATGCCCTCAGACCCTCCAGGGCCAGGTAATTCCTGTCTCCAATTGAGAGTTTGTTCGATTTGTACTGGGGTAAAATTATTATGTAGGAAAACACAATGATACAAAGTTATGAATGATAGTGTTGATGATAAATGTCGGCAGAGGGAAAAGGTAGTAGAAGGTAACTCTCTAACTACACAACCGAGCCTGTCCCAGCCAGTAATGTACCTCTATTCGTGTAAGGCAAGCTCAAAATTTCGAAAATGCCTTACACTCGAAGAGGACAGGATTATTTCTTTTAAGTTCAGTTAGTAGCATTATGAAATGAGTGGCGTTTATCGACTTGTTTAAAATACTCCAGTGATAGATGACATAGTAGAATGTCGTAATTGAAGCTATTCAAACGAATTCTCGGGAGCTCTTATTAATTCTACGCAAGGGATCTAAAATACCCCTGCGCTTGATCAATGCATTGTAAATTTTCCATGTGAAATGTGGAGGTTTTAGTTTTTACTCGAATTTCGACCACTCGACATGAACAACACTGCGTTGTTGAACAACACTGTGTGACACATTTCGGCTTCACATTTCCGAATTCGAAAATTCGATTTCTTGCAGCTGTTCTTTTAAACAAAAATTTAAACAGTTCCCAAAACATGGAATGGCTACACAATGAATAAAATATTTTCATATTTACCTTCGTACATGGCTAATGCAGGATCAATTTTTGGTGTGAGGAATGCAATGAATAAATTTAAATGGTAAATTCCTAGAGCATAGGCGACTATATACCATCCCTGAAAAAAGAAAACAAAATCCATATCAAGCATAATGATTTAATATGGTATTAATACATGTGAATTCTAAAGCTATTAACTAAGAAACAGCGTGAGGACAATACTGCCGTAGAACTAGAATTGGTTATGAGAAAAACGCATGTAAATTTAATCTATACAACTAAATTTAGAGACGATTTTCGTGTTCTTCGGGTATTTTCGAAAACTTTCACTACAGTTATCCGTTTCGCGTGAAATGGAGTCGAACCATGCCGATTTTGAATTTGGTTTCTGTCTGTTTGTCTGTCCATCAATCACGCAAAAACGGCTCAATGGATTGATCCCTTCTCCCGTACTTAAAGGTTTCTGTGATCAGGGAAGGACATAGGGGGGGTTGGGGTTTATAGGAAAGCCGTAATATAAAGATCTTGAATTCTTCTTTCCGTGAGACAGATGAATATTATTTTTGGTATTTAAGATTATAAGGGTTTGAAAAGGGACATGTAAGAGGTATAATCCGTAAAGCGACAGGTCAGAGTGGCAGATGGATCCATCCCGAGTTCTGTCCGTCCGGGACAGGTAACAGAGGTATATGGACACACTCCGAGTTCTGCCCGTCAGCTAGTGCCATACTAAATTTAAAATCACTCCAAAATCCCGTTAATATTAAAATTACAGTGATTTTTCTGCAGTCAGTTTTACCATCAGAGCGTTGAAACCCATGTTGCAGATAGTAAATCCGCGAAATGTGTCCATCTGACACATGGTCAGTTTTACCAAACAAACTTCTGTATCGTCCGTAATAGTGAATTGAAGGAAAACTGACCATTTGTCACTTGATCAATTTTACATGGAAACGAATTCGCATTCTCTTCATGACCACTTTTACCAGCGGAATTCTGTCCAACCAGTGGAATCGATTGTACGGGTTAATGTGATCATGTGCCAGATGGTCACATGAAGGTCACAATACCGGGCTGGATAAAATTATTTTGCCTTTTTTCTCCAAATTGAAGTAAAATATCATTATAAACCTGTTTCCAGGTTGTAAATCGACTAATTCTGCACCACTTCACCCAAAAACATCATTTTCTCAAAAAATTTCACTTGGTCTCTTTTACCAAACACCCCACGATATTTTGAAACACCTGGACTTGTGATGGTTTTTTCTACCCAGCTTCTCTCAATATCAACGAGAGTAGTCACTATGAACTTGCACTTAGTTTTCGACATCAATCAGAAGATCTCAAATCGTTACAAATAGTGTTGTTATTAGAGTAATTGAGAAGTGAGAATACGATACCTGCATGAGAAATATCCTCGCCAAAAAGGCAACAGTGAGTAGTCCAGCTGACACCCATCTTCCAATTGTGAATGGCGTGATGTCATCTAAACATTTCTGGTATCTCTAAAAAAGGAACATTTGAGATTTCATAACGATGTCACGAAGAAACAACTTGATTTTCTATTCGGTAGGTTCTAATTTTCTGTTTCAAATTTGTCGGTTAATTAGTGAAGTAATTTTGGTAAGTAAGCAGTACCAGTGAGGGAACAACAACAAACCCGTCACTTTCATTTCAAAGCTTGTTAGACGGTGGTAGACACAGACTTTTACTATAACACGATCATCGTATGTTATATTCATGAACGACTATAATTTGAAACGTATGTGGACATTTCTGAAATATCACACATCTGCCGATTAGATTACTTCAGCAGAGGAAGTCGCTAGGCAGAAGATAAGGTGAGTAAAGATGGTGACAACAGCTTACTTGTGACAAGTGTTTCTTAGTTTGAGAAACGAAATTCGTCGAAGTTGGCTCGGGATCGATATCCTGCATCATTCCTACTTGAGCAAAGATAGAACCGCGGTTTCAAAAATATCTGCAAATGAAATATCAAGTATGAGGAAGATAACAACACGACAAAAACTAGGTCGTTAAGGCAAAATCGGATACGAAATCAATGACTTCACAGGCGTCCACGTCACCTTCACTTACTTCACCTTCCGTCGTGTGTTCTTGACACGCACCAAACCGGGAAGACATTAAATTCCGTATTGATCAGTAATGAACAACATTTACGGCTATAAACATTGCATAACTTCGAGAATAGCAACTCATACCCGTTTCAGCATAAGCCACGAAGTCACCGGGCGTGGATACAAAGCGAAATCTCGTACCGGTTACTTCCAAATTGTCAATAACAAGTAATCACTTAATTATTACAACCTCAGACTCACCGGATATGTAGTTGGTAGTTCAAACAAATCCCATTTTCTTGAAAATTATTGTTGATTCCACGTTAGATATTAGAAATCATCGGAGTGACGTCACGTACTATTTCAAGGCTCAGTGCTACCAACAGGATAATACCAATTTCTCAGCCCCACCCTTCGGTAATAATTACAATTATTGTGTATATGACAACTATCTCGTCTCGCACATTAATTACATCTGTGTGACTTGCCGTTAACAAAAAACTATGAAGCCTCATGAACAACTTTTTGTTATTGTTTTTCTTTTCTTTTTTTCTTCCTTTTCTAAACACTGAACGAGAGAGTGGAAGTTGGTCTTAGAACTTAATTAAAGCCTAGGAATGGAACACGTCCCGTTTCAGTGCTCTCACCTTCAAAGTTAAGTTAACGGTAACCCGTAACTACTAGTTTTACCTTATAAAAATAAATTAATGAATAAAAAATAACTGTACACAACCAACACTTATGTCCCCTATGGCTACGTACCACGACAACAAAACGAAGAAGAAGTTGAAGAATCACAATGTCATGATCCTGGACAAGGAGTCTATAATACAAGGAGTCTATGGATGAATGAAAGGAACGCCCATTTTGTGCTGGGTGGATACTAAACTATGGATGCTATAATACCTGTAGCGGCATCGAACTATCCGTCATAATAATATTCATATTATGACGAATCATGGAAGAAGAATGACGAATAGTCACTTCTGTGACTTTATTATGTAGTTTGTCACAGAAGTGAGAATTCCGAAATACTCGTAATTATACTTAAAGCAAAAAGCTTTGCCAAATAATTCTTAGTTGATTCTTACTTCTCCCACCTGCATAGATTATGCGATTAGAAACGAAGGCGAGGAAAACACGATGAAATTATATAGTGAGATGAATAAAATATATTATTTTATACTCCCGGATGGGAGTAATATAATTTTATACCTAATTTAAACCTAATTTTCATTTACATACTCATAAAAAAAGAATCTTAAATATTCTTTTATAATTTTACAAACTTAACTACATTCCATAAGGTAGGTACACATACTTAGATCCTTACAAAAATAAATATGTATTTCGAGGGTCTCACGGCAACACCCCACATCGTCACTTTTGACCAAAATGAGTTATGCATACCATTTGAAGCGTCTTCCCCCGGCAGATCGATCCAACTGAGTATAAGTTAGGTACCTAACACTAAAAATCACGATTCATTTTACTGAATTACTCAGTGAACATAGTCATTGGCAGATGGTTTTTTTGGCTCTGTTGAAAAGTCGCCCAAATGACGATGTGGGAAGTTGCCGTGAGACCCTCGATTTATAATTTTCGAATTTTTAGAATTTTCGAAGAAATAATTGGTTTTATGTAAAATGCCTTCATTAAACATGATGTCCATGAAGAACATCTCAAGTATGATACTTGAACCAAGTTTCAACCAAGTTTCTTCATCTTCAAAGTGCTCCATGTCTAGAGCGGAATAAGAGAGCAATTCTGACTTCACCATCGTATTCAGCGTGTAAAAACTTTAAAATGAGGTGTCACTTGTCAGACTTTCATTTTTTAGGTCGTCACTCAGGAAGATCAATGCCATCGTGTTGAATGATTTAGAAATGGGTGAATGATGGCTGATAATGCCGATATATCACCCAGCTTTTACTACCCCTGGTGTTAACGTCAAGATTCGGAACGTTCATTTCAGAGTCACTTAACAGTGCTAGAAACTGGCTTGATGGTTTGATTCAGAGGAGTATGTAATTGACCAATGTTTATGAAAACTTATTTTTGAGTCCTTTCCCCACCACAACCTAGATTTTGGAAATGACTGATTGATTGTGAGAGTTGATATAAGGTAAATTCATAAAAAGCAATAGCAATTCTGACTTCCCCATCTTATTCAGCGTGTAAAAACTTTAAAAGGAGGTGTCACTTGACAGACCGTTTCATTTTTTGAATTTATGGGTGACCACCCCCTCCCCTCCCACTCCACAAAACCCCCCTCGGCTTTTGGACATTCCTGAACATGAACATGACGTCGAAGTCAGAATTGCGATATCGCATTACGCCATCAGATTAGAGCAGACTAAATTTTGATCTCAATTCTATCGTCTGGAATGACACACACATATACATATAATTTTTGGTGTATTTTGGCAGTGGATTCAGGATGGTCTGAAACGGATTTTGGTATGGAAATGTTTCGAAAATTCGAGTTTTAAACATTTTGGACCGATAACAATAGCTACATTTTCTACGAAAAACCGCTAAAAGGAAATCTGAAAAAGCTTCAATTTTGAAGAAGTTATGACCATTTGAAATTCCTGAAAATTACTCTTCCCCCCTAATTGGGGGGGGGGGGGAGTTAATGGGGGAGGGGGACAAAATGTACAAAAGGCACTCCCTTGGAGCATAACAAACGTGTGTGCAAAATTTCAGCTCGATCCGTTTTGTCTGCTGGGCTGTAGCCCCGTCAATGAACAACAAGAACAACGAGAATAAGAACACGAAAAACTTGAAAAATAGCGATTTTAAAACTGTTATACCCCCGACACCTGATGGTCTCGAGAGTTAAAATTTGGTTTACGTCCTCACGTGCGCGTGGAGAGTTGGTGTACAAAAAACCAACTCCAGAGACACGCAGGGGGCCGAGCTACAGGAGGGTAAAAAACCCAACTTGTTCCATCCCGTAATCAGTGTCTTTGTCGCTTCGGTTTTCAGGGCTTCGATAGGTATAATGAATAGAACTACACTTTAAAACAACAGCTTTTATTTGTATCAAGGTGCTTTGAGATTCACACAGACAACGTATAAAAGCGATACAAACGTAAATGGTAATTCTAAATCAACCATTGCGGCAAAACGAAATGACAACATTCAATCTCTTGGGGTTTGGATTTGGGATTAGTGTTAATCCGACTGAGGCGATATAAATCGCCTAATTTCTCTTCAACTCCTACTTGGGAAGGAACAACCAATATTTATTCACCATTCACTAGACATTAAGAATCAGTGTACTTTATACAGAGATGACATTGAAATATAATATACACAATACAGCAAGCGCTTGAGAGGAGACAACGTGAGACGTTGGGATTGCGATCCACTTCAAGGAGCTTGAAGAGGGTTATCACACAAATACCAAAATTGATCTCGATAATACTAAAAAATAATTTTGTCACTAAAATGTTTACACCCTCAGATCTTCAGTAGCGAAATAACACTAAGATTACATTAGTTCAGTAGATTTCAATAGGTACGCCTTAACGTCAACTTATCACAAAAATGTTAAACTAGGTTTTAACGAAATCGTATGTACATCTAGAAAAGTGCAAATCAATTTACATGAAGAAAATTAATAAAATAAATAAATAACGTAAATTCAATTTTTATTATTTTACAAAAGTAAAACGAAACAGTCTAAAACAGGTATTTAAGCCTGAAGAACATTTGTCATGTACGCTTGTGCCCTGCGATTCGATTTGTATCGTCCCATAGAAAATGACTTTTGTGTCTGATCCACAAGTCTTCAATTTCCGTTCCAAAACCCTTATAATATTTCGATGGCACTGCAAGATTTGAAGACCTCAGAACGGAGTATTACGGGGTATTTAGCGCGAGAGCGTTACATAGGCGATTTTATTTAATGTAAAGAAATGAATTCTACTCCAAAACAATGTTTTTTAAACAAATTAAAAAATTAATACAATTCAATAAATGATAGTAAACCCTTCAGATATTGCGTGGTTTGGTGATCGTGACTAACCTACGGTTAGAAAATTGTACCCTTAGTTCACCTGGTCGCTCAAAAACTGATAAAATGTCGAGGCTTCGACGCGTTTACCCTCAAAAGGGACAGTCAAATGGAAATGAAACAGTTTCAAACTTCACAATGTTGGGCCCACAGTTACAACACGTACTAGCTAAGCAACGGTTTTTCATATGGTAGGAAAATATTGAAATTGTTGAGTAGCGTAGAAATTGGACAGGGTAGTGGCACCAGGGGATTCGCTATGAGCGAGGCAGTGGGGATATAAATTACACAGCTTTACAACAACAAAAAAGTGCACTATGCAACCCGTATGACTTAATGGTTTTGGGGTCGGTGATTCCGAATCTGTGGTCGGTTGATCTTCACTGGGTCATGTTTAAGGTCATTTTAGGTCAAATCGGAGGAAATTAGGTCAAATCGGGGGTTTTTGATGTAGCTTAATTAAAATATAACCTTTTTTGCCTCACCAAGGTCATCTGAAGGTCAAATAGCCGGAAAAGGTCACTGAGAGGTTACTATCAAGTGTACCACACCAACCACCTTGGGGGAATCTCAGAAAAATAGGTTTTTAAATATTTTTTTCGATCATTTCTTCTGATGTTACCTTGAGATTACCTTTACCATGACCTTGTACACAAACAAAAGTCATATTTGAAATCAGCGACATCAAAAACCTAGGTGCAATTTTTTTTCTGATTTTTTCAATAATTAAATGATTTAAAACATCTGAAAAAAATTTACATTCCAATTTGACCTCCAATGGAAAAAAATCAATTTCGGTTTTCTGGATTTTTCTGGTCCAAACCGATCGAGTTGAATGTGTTAAGCCTGATCAGATGAAGGTCTGCTGACCTCAGATTCAGAATCACCGTCCCCCAAAACCTTAAGACAACTGGGTCGCATACACTTTTTTTGTAAACCAGTGTTATCTATGTTTTCAATTTATGGGGACAACAAACAGTATTAATACAGTATTAACATACAGCATAAATTTTATGTTGTCACACAGAGTACCTACTAAAATACGACCACGTAAGTTGGTGAACTGAAAGCACCCGATTAGCAACCGTTCAATTCATAGCCAACTTCACATGATCGTGATCTAAAAACTCGAGGAAATTGAGCACCTTTAGTTGAAAGCCGAAAATATTCGTATCAAGGAACAAGAACTGAGTATAAAATAAAAACATCTTAAGTCCCTCCATGTGACGTACAAAGTACGAGTACAAAATCAAATGAAGGTGGGCTTTGTGATTGCATTTTGAATTGGTATCAAAGTGTATCTTGTATGGTGAATCTTGAATTGGGACCTGGTCAGAGGAGAATTCTTGACAGATGTAATTACGAGTAAAAGTCAATAGTGGGGCAAAGAAAAAATCCTCATGGAGAGGGGAGTTTGAATCATTTGGGAGTGGCTTCAGGTAAGTACATGTTTTAACAGGTACGAACTGAGTGGGGAACTCGATATTCTAATATAAAAAAGATTTTGGAACCTTCACACGTACTTGGTAGAGGAAACCTGACTACAGTGTGCTCGAAAGTCAATTCCTTCTTGTACCAATTCAAAAATACGCGTTCAAAGCCCATTTTCAAGACGAGCCTGTAAAAGTACAATACAATAATCTAGTTTGGTATGAAATGGTTTTGATTGGTCGGGTTTATACGATGGGGAACCTGTGGATACAGACGGGCTGCGGGCTCGTGGGAGCCCTTTCCGAAGGGCAGGGGCACGATCAGATGAGGGAGTCACACTCTTCTTTCAACACTTTCCTTTCACAGGAGAAAGTATTGGCGAATTGTTTCGATTTCCTCATGATAGTTTGGAGTCTGCAAA
Organism: Stenodema calcarata; assembly: GCA_963920205.1. Classification (NCBI taxonomy): domain Eukaryota; kingdom Metazoa; phylum Arthropoda; class Insecta; order Hemiptera; family Miridae; genus Stenodema; species Stenodema calcarata. The sequence continues at coordinate 30,457,188 of OY986053.1, read as the reverse complement.
AAGAAATATACAGTATTTTCAGTATCATTTTGGTTGATGAATGTCTTATTTCAAAGGAATTGGGGTCTTATTCTTAAGTGGGCACTAGCCTCAGGGCCTTACATCCTCCCAATCATTCTCCATGGTCTCATGAGGCTGTGTACGAAATTTCAGCGCCCTAAGGAGAACAAGAGAGAGTTCAGCTGTATTGCTCACTAAGCTGATCTTACATCCTCCCAACCACTCCCCATGGTCTCATGAGGCTATGTGCCAAATTTCACGCCCTACGGAGAACAGGAGAGAGAGTTCAGCAGTATTGCTCACTAAGCTGATCTTACATCCTCCCAATCACTCCCCATCGTCTCATGAGCCTGTGTACCAAATTTCAGCGCCCTAAGGAGAACAAGAGAGAGTTCAGCTGTATTGCTCACTAAGCTGATCTTACATCCTCCCAATCACTCCCCATCGTCTCATGAGCCTGTGTACCAAATTTCAGCGCCCTAAGGAGAACAAGAGAGAGTTCAGCTGTATTGCTCACTAAGCTGATCTTACATCCTCCCAATCACTCCCCATCGTCTCATGAGCCTGTGTACCAAATTTCAGCGCCCTAAGGAGAACAAGAGAGAGTTCAGCTGTATTGCTCACTAAGCTGATCTTACATCCTCCCATTCACTCCCCATGGTCTCATGAGGCGGTGAAGCCTCATGAAGTTCCTAGATCGGCTAATGCTAACTCGTGCCACATCTTCTACCTCATCAGCCCACCTAAGCAGTTAACTTCCTCTGGTTCTTCTTCCACCAGGTATTTTGACATTTTATGTCTTTGCTATGGCACACAAACAAAAAAACTCTGCAAATTCTTGACACAACGGTTCATTATCTTCTTTGTACAGATCACCCTTCTGTCTAGATCACTAGGTCTAAATGTCTAGATCCTAAATGTTAGATTAATTATTATTATCAATTATCACTAATTATTAACAACTTTATCAAGTACCTACTGAAAATTATTATAATTTATTGTTAGGTATTAATAATTCGTATTTATTAATAATAATAATTATTATTAATTATGATTAATTAATACGATATAATTCTGGGGTTTTTAATACTACGTCGGTAATAATTTTTCTATAAAAGAAGTACCTACCAACAAACATTCGAAATTATCTTCATTTCCGTAGCACGAAACGCACCTCAGAACAACAAACTCGACATCACTTAAGCCATATGATGTTCCAAAGAGCTTGTTAGTATGAAAATGGACCTGTATTTCAACAGTTTGATCCACGGTCGTGTTGTGAGGCACAATCTTTGAGCCGTCATTGTGAACTAACGGCTGGTCGTACAAAGCTGCGGATGGTCTTAAAAAATTCTACGGAACAAACTCTATCTAAATATGAAATAAAAAACATACCGTTCTATATGAATTTTTCGAGTTTTCGAATTTTCAAAATTCGTTTTGAACCCCTTTCCCTTGACCTAGGGTTATGAAAAGTTTCGTGGGCCATTGTGGGGCTGGTCCAAACCCAGAAACCAAATTTCGTAATTTTAACTCAACGCTAACTGGGCAAAGTGCCTCGGACGGCAGACGGCGTACGGCAGACGGACGGATTTTTTTTTTTATTCGATTTTCTGAATCAACGTATCTTGAAACGAAAACCAACAAATTTTGAGGGGGGGTTAAAATTTTTTTTTCTTTGGGCGATTCCAATGGTTCATTATCGAAGATAATAAACCAAAATCGTCACGAAAATTGTTGACGAAAACTAACTTCCTCATTTTCCAACCCATGAAAATCGTTCACCACTCGTTGGATAGCTCTCGATTTACCTAACCATATTACGTTAACCACTGCGGAGTGCGTGGCCGACAAGCTGCGGTATGAGCGTGATTGTTTAAATAATTGTTTACACACAGGTGATCATTCTCAATAATTTATATTTTCAAGACGAATGCAAGCTTCATAATTTATGATGAACCTTTCAATTAAGTATAACAACTACGCTACTGAGGTAGGTGATGTAGCATTGTTCGAAGGTTCTTGAATCACTTCTTTAAAGACATAAAATGTCCCAATGTGTTGCAGACTCGTATGCAAGCATTTGATTTAGTTATGAGGATTTTTTGAAAACCTTTTGACATTTTCATGTCTTTCATATGGCACATAACAAAAAAATCGTCACGAAAATCGTCACGAAAAATCGTCACGAAATTTGCTCACGAAAATTGTCCCAAGTCGCCACAATGATGATTATGACCATCAGAAGTGAAGTTGGAATTAGGTAGGTAGGTACTTTACAGTTTGTTATGTCTTTGCTATGGCACACAAACTATGCACACAACATGAAAATGTCTCAATGTGTTGCAGACTCGTATGCAAGCGTTTACTTTGGTTTCATGACGCGTCGTTTTCACTGAAACCTTTAATGTAAGTTGACTGCAACTCATCATAAAAACCCCATTTATTTGACAGGATTTCCCTCCTCCATCCGAACTTGACATACGACTTCTCCTGATCTTGACCAAACGAAGCCAGGCGTATCTACCCCTCTCCACTCACCCACGCTCTACTCAGAGACATCGTCAAGACCGCACCGCTGGAATCGGGTTCAAGACCTGCTCAAGCCAATTTTTTTATTATAATACACACACGACGCTTTATTTTACGTTTTTTGTTATACCAATCTATCGAAGGAGCTCCAGGAGGCGATTTTATCTATCTTGATTTTTACAAATATAATAATTATATAAATTATTTATATCTCTACAAAAAAACCCTATACTTTGATTTTCCTGATAATATCAAATATTATAAATAATATCATATTACGAGAACATTACATTTTTCTATTTTTTCTAAACGTCTTCCACTTCATTCTATATTCAACTTAGGCTGATTCCCTTCCAGTTTTAAGATTCCTCCTACAGGGAGGAGGGTGTAGGTTACTCAGTATTTAGTTGGGCTCTTATTTACACGCTACGTCAATTCTAACCCAACCTAATGAGGAATTGAAACCAATAATAACAATTATTATTGGTTTCAAGTCCTCATTATTGAATTGTTATGGTACGTACATAATTGATATTATCACCTACAGTGATTTTACTTAATATTTTCTCCATCAATGTAAACACCGAGTAACTCGTTACCTACAGACAACAAAAGTGAAAACAATATTTGAAAAGCTTTCAGTTTTGTTTCAAGTCTTATAAGGAATCGTACGAAAACACCGGCGGATAATACTCACATAAAATGGTCGTCTAACTTAGATTTTTGCGTCGTCAGGTCGACTTCAAGCCTCTCAGGAGTCCGCATAGTGCACAGATTCTGGAAGAAAAAGAGAAATTCATAATTTAGATCGGCAACATGATGCGAAGATCGTCAATAACAGGTGAATTTATGAGAGGTTTTCAGCATTTTTCAATTTTTTCTTTGTTTACGAGTGTTTGTTTTGGATATGTGTAAAGTAGAGCTTCAGTCCCAGTGTGTTTGGATCCCCTCGTCGCCAATGTTACATCTTGTTTATTCACTGATTCTTACGCTCGATACATACAGCCGTTACAGTGTTGCCAAGAGGAGTGTAACAAGGCTCTGGACATGGGGGTACCGCACTCAATTCAAACATGCCCAAATTCTCTTCCCAAATTTTAATGAAGAAACATAGAAACTTTGTGAGAGTTGCTACACCAGTGTTTTTGAGCAGCTTTCGACAAGTTTGTGATGGTAGATACTACACCATGATGTTTTTTTTCTTTAGATGAAACCGAAATGCATGGGAAACAAAATAAAAGGTTGTTTGATAACCATTGGTATCTATTGCAGTTCTCGACATTAAAATTTCTAGTGTACTCTCGGTGAGGAGCCCTTGAGATCTGGCGCCTGTCGAATTTTGGCTAACATTTCCCCAACTAAACGACTAAACGTTCATTTTAGGATGATCAAAACTAAACAAACAACTAAAAATCAAACAACAGCACGCTAGCCGCGTGCGCTGCCCTGGTCTATGTAAGACAATCAGGAGACAAACACGCGCGCGCACCAGAATAACCAGATTACCGCTGTAGAGTGAAGTCATGGGCACCCGCTATGAGCTTGCGGTTCCCCTGTGGCCTTGAACTGGAAAGTGATCACTGTAATCAGATGTTCGTAATTCTTCTACTTCTTCCTCTTCTTAGATGGCTTGGATTCTGCCATGCCAGTCATAGTTATTGGATTCGTGATTCAAAGCAACCATCAAAGGAAGGCAGCTGTATTGTTTTGTTTAAAAAGAAGGGAAGGGATAATCGGTTACTACCAGAACAACCCCTCGGTATAATGAAAACCAATTCCCTTTGTTGTCGTCCATTAGTAATACTACAATGTAGGGGTAATTAATGTCATAATTACCACATTTTTTCAAGCTTTAGCTCCTTTTCACAATTACATACTTGAGTATAATACTCCAATAACCATCCAAGTTTTGGACTCACAGGAATACTTGCTGATTCCATAATAGTCTTCGACTGTTGATTGTTCTACTTGGACATCTAATGATTGATCATTTCATCAGGTCTTATGGCCGATAAAAAGAAGAAATTGAGCCACGAGGAGAGCGCGCACAGCCGAATACAAGAAGTGAATTTGAAGGACACTATTCACCGAACAAAAAGAGGCTGCGGTTGGTGGTGGATGAACTGTTTGTCCGTGATGTTTTCTTTTGACGAGGAAGAGAAAGGACAATTTAAAACATTGTCAGGGTGTATGAAGATTGTCGTGTCCAAATTGGCTTTCTCGGTTGTGCACTTGAGCCCCTGCATTGTCATAGTGATAATAATTTTATTGTAAAATATATAAATAAAGATAACTACGGGAAGCACCAAGAGTTGAGGGGAAATGCCAGTATGGCGGCTCGAGTCCCTGAAAGAGCAAATCAGGGCTGCAATTTTGTTACGTTGTAGAGAAGGATTAAGTTTACCACCTCCCAAAATTGCAGCCCTTTTAGGGCCTCAAGTCGCCATTCTGTCTCCTAATGAGCAGTTGTCTGATGTAGATTGTAGTCGTCTGACTGGCTTCGTACTGCCAGTTCTGAACGGTTCTGGGCAAGCGCAGTCGAGAAAACCCCAGGAATGATGCCCATTCTTTGTGAAACGATTCATATATTATTGTATCACTGGTGTATGCTGTTTATTAATAGCTGTTGTATGTTACCTGAACGTATGTCACAAAGAAAATTTGAGTGTCCTCCAAAGTCTCCATCGCTGGTTGGTGAACATGAGGTGTATTTGCAAGTGAGTTCTCCATGGCCTGGCAACACAATTCAATAACGTTAAAGAATCGTAATAAACGAAAAAAGCACTACTACTGTCATGCATAACCATATGACAGAAATGTTGAAGAAAGTCTTAATTTGCCACTTCTTTATTTACTTTTATCCATTTTGTAGTGCTGAGTGGTTTTGAATGGTCCAACTAACCTGGAAAGTGAACCTGAGGGCTTCCAAGATGGGAGTGGTTTCGAGGTGATGGATGAAACACTCGTGAGACTTAGTATGCAATGGGTGTTCAGGCGGGAGTAGAAGACCGTCTCCTGAATGGAACACGCCCTGGCCTGTGATGCTGTTCAAGATGGCCTGTCCAATCTCACTCCCCAGACCGCCATACAATACACTCCTGGAACATGGATTGTTATTTGGTGAGAAAAGGTGGTCAAAATCTTGTGTAACTAAGTTCTTATGTATGTTTCAGTAATGTGGTGATCTTGGAGTTGGCCACTACAGTGAAGAGTTGCAGGAGATAAGTCCGCTTTGATAATACCACCTGTAGGGCGACCAAGACCAAACGCTAACCCAATAAGCCCAAACATGCTCAGTTCTAGAATGACGTTAATAGCGTTATCTAAGAGTGACGTTAAGCAACGCCGTAACGTTCACCTTAACAAACGCTTGGACTTAGATGTTATGCTTGACAACTCAATCAACGCAGTTCTCAGTAAACTCGACAACTGGCGAACAAACACTGACACGGGCGGGAGAACCAATTACTGTTATCTACATGTAAGGTTGCTTCCGTTTGCGATAGGACCAAACAGATCCTCACGATAAGGACGCCCTAATTAAGACCAATGAGTCCGGGTGAGGTAGATAAGACGGTCTTATCGAACGTTAAGGCGGTTCTATGAAAGCAGACTTATCTTTTTGGAACTCTATTTATACACTGAAGTGGTTCACAGGTACTTTTTTGGCAGACATTAACCCAACTGACGTCTGAGTTCTTGTCAATCCTAGCTGAAGGTGCCATGGGTTTATCCAGGGGAAATCGAAGTAACCTATTATAGCTGCAGGAGTTCGTTCTTGAGAGTTTTCGGGGGAGGGGATTCCAACGGATCTCGAAGGACTTTGCAAATCTCTCATCGTCACCAGCTATCCCTGTTGAAATCACTCCATCGTCTCGATAGGATCCCCCCCCCCCCCCCCACAATTGACGGTGGTGCATTCAGATTGGGTGGGACAGCTAAATCACCGCTGCTGAAGCTGTTAGCTACACTTTTCAAAGAACAGCTAATAGCTAAATATTTAGCTGTTAGCTCCACCTAAATCTTAGCTAATTCATCTGTAGCTTTTAGCTGTTAGCTACAGCAAGTTTTTGTCCAACTCTGTCAGTGACACTGTTACTGATTTGTATTTATAAAGTTACCACAAATGAATTGACTGATATTTCATACGAACGTACACAGGATAGTGAGAGTTGAAGTATGGCGACGACAACAGAGCCATGGGTACGATCACTTTGTTGATTTCGGGAACGTAAGCTACCCTGAGGTTTCCATCGCTCACGATATCCATCCACCTGTAACACGACGTTCATATTGTTGAGAAGAATGTCTATACAGTTACAATAGGATGGTGCACAATGCTACACAATAACACCTACAAACTAATTATTTTCAACATCTTGCTATTAATTACTCCCTTCCAGTAGCAGTGGCGGATCTCTGAGGGAGGGGGGGGGGCTACAGCTTTCATTTGAACCCATAGATTATAATCGGAATATCTAGAGCCCCCCCCCCCCCCTCCACGCGAGGTAAGTTCTCCCACTGATAGGTACCCCTGGGTTCAAAAAACATTAATTTCGAAATCTGACAACCATGTTCTATTAGAATCTGGACCCGAGAGGGTGCCGCATGATTCACCCTCATGTTGACAGCTTTTGATATGCTCCAACTTTGAGCCCTCATTCGGAACGAACGACTGGTCTTAAAAAAATAAAATCTTAAATAAATGTGAACTAAAAACTATACCGTTCTACATGAATTTTTTCGATATGAAATTTTCCAAATGTTCAAAAGATCTGCCTCAGCAATCAAAAGGCTAAATTCGTCGATGGTAAGAATCGGGCCACTCTAAGGGGGGTTTAGGAGAGTTTCAGGGGGGAAAATTAACCATAAATTCCCAAAATGAAACAGTCTGACTAGTGACCCCTCATTTTAAAGGTGTTTTTACGCTCAACTCGATGGTGAAGTCAGAATTGCGATATCTTATTCCGTTCTCAAACTGGAGCAGTTTGAAGATGAAGAAACGTGGTTGTTTTTGAGATGTTCTTCACGGCTCATCTGCTCTAATCTGATAACGGAATGAGATATCACAATCCTGACTTCACCATCGTGTTCAGCGTTGAAATATCTATAAACCGAGGCGTTACTCGGCAAAAAAAGGAGACGAAATTTGTTATAAATCCAGCAAAATGGAGACATTTTACAAGAAACCCGTTATTTCTTCGGAGATTCTCTCTTATAGTCATGCTGAAAGACTGTGAATTATTTTACCATGGTGTTTGTCGTGAAAATTGCTAAATAATGCCACTTTCGGCCCTTAAATTCCAAAATAAATTTCGGTGGAGGGCCCCCTTGCCACAGTTCTAGATCCGCCACTGCCTATAATAGTAGGTACAATAATTGTACCTGGTCGAGTGCAGTATTGTGGAGTTAGCTACTACAACGCCTAGATGTGAATGTTTGTTAGATCAGAGAAAAAAGTAGAAATCACTCGAACACTATTTCTAATTAAAAGCACAGCAAATCCTTATTTGAACGAATTAAACTCACTGTCAAAGCGCATTCCCTCACCACAGTGCACATTCTATTCCGGAGTGGAACTACAGTTTTGTGAGGTCCAACCAAAAATCGTACGAATTAGAACCTACTTCAGGACAAACCTATGCTCTTCTGAAGGGTTGATCAGTCTCTTCTGCTTTTCCTCAGCGAGGAAATTTACTCCGTAGATGATATTGCCGAAGAAATCGTGTTTAATCGATGTGAGAGTTCGGTAGTAGTCATTGTAGTACGTAGGATGCCGCATTGAAGGAGGAAGCCCCACTTGAACAGTCAGCTTGTCCAACTGGTGACAATGAGATAACAATAATGAAACAACAACAAAATCGAATGACAATAATGAAACAACAAATAATCGAATGAAGATCATGAAAAAAATTAATAATAATCAATCAACGATAATTAAAAACAGTGGAATTACGACAATGAAAAATAAAATTAATCGAATAACACCAATTAATCACGAACTAATTTGAAGGAATTGTAGACTTTTTGGCTTGCGATTTGTCTAGGCTTTTTTGTGATTTTTCTACTGCGCATGCGCAGTTATGGGTTTCTAAGTTGGAATTCCTTAAATTTGAATCTGTTTGAAATTCCCGTAAAACCCAAAGTAGAGATTTTCAGGCAAGTCTAGCCTCACACTACACCTCTACACCCATGGGGAATTGTTGATTCCGAATATCATCCTCCTGGTGTATAGTACCTAGTACAGAGACGTTGGATTTCAGCCCCCCTCCCCCACCCCACTAGCGCTACTTCGTGTCCTGGAGGTCCACTTGTACCAACTCCTTTCTTCGCGGTTCGTTTCAAACCATGCAATTCAAACTAAAATGTATGATCAACCAATGATGATCACACTTCGCCGGTGTGACCGACGTGATTAGGAATGAATGTAACTTGAACAACGCCGGTTTCTTTTTTGTTATGGCATTTTATTATGGAGCCATGGCAATATGGCAAATTGTGACGTGATCTGATAATGAACCAAATTAACCCAGTTCCAAGCAGTGGTGGCTTTTGTTAACATTTGAAAACTTTCAATAGCTTGTAATGATAGCTGTTAGGTACTTCTTACTTTGTCTAGAAAGTGTTCCTGGATGTGGAGAGGGAGGTTGTTCGATTTCAGTACAGCGTCCCTAACGGTTTGTCTGATGTGCTCAAACATATCAGTGACCTGAAAATAAAAATTGTTAAATAATGCGTGTATTACAGGGAATTACGCTGTTTTTACCCCCACTTCTGTTGTCATCATTCAACAAAGTAATAACCCACAACACATAAAAATTGGGAAAAGTCAGAAAATTGTGAATAGGACACTTGATTTGGTGAGCCATCACCATTGGCCTCAGCACCAGAACCATTGGCAATGTAATGAATCAAGATTGGCAGTGTAATGAATATAAAGTCTTGATTCATTACACTGCATATTGTTGGGGCATATGCTGGTGGCCAACCAAATTCAAGTTTCAAGACCAAATAGTTGACTGTTATTAGCGTTACGCGGCACCCTTACACCGTCAAAGCTTCAAAATCGTGGATGTGGAAACAATGATGCAGTCCTACCAATAGAAAACAAAATCCTCTCCCAGGCCCGAAAAACTCTGCAAATTCTCGACAAAACGGGTTATTACCTTCTTTGATGATCACCTTTCTGTTTAGATCACACCGATATGCATACAATATCCGGAATTAGAGGAATGGGCCAATAAATGGTTTAAATAGGCGTAACTAGCTCAGGCATGGTCTATATATCATTTTTTATAAATTATGAGTGAAACATTTATTTTGCGCAATACTCGGCTGCAAAGGGGATCGTAGAGGACTTGTGGGCTTGTCACCAGCCCATAGTGAATAATGTTCAAATTTTATTGAATATTATTTATCAATGGATAAACGAATTAAAATTGTAGGTGGGATAAGGAGGCGGGGAAGGACGGGGGAATGGGCCGGTAGCGGGCAGATCTAAGTGGAGGGGGGGGGGGATATAAATGTATACGAATTAATGTCTGACGATCATGAGGTGACTTACTCTACATCAATTGGAATTGTGAGTGGGAGAGAAAGAGGAAAGCGGGCAGATGTAAGGGGTTAATGAGGGAGAGGGGTTGTCTGTAATCGTTACACCCCCTCCCACTCGTACATGAAATTCAAATTGTGGGTGGAGGTGAGTGAGAAAGAGAAAAGCGGGAAGTTGCAAAGGCGCGTATCTACTATCATCCGCGTCCGTGTATGGCCAGCGCTCCGCGTCCGTGTATGGCTAGCTCTCAGCCTCCGTGTATGGCCAGCTCTCCGCGCTCCCCGAGATATGGAGACGGGGCTGCGAACAACGGTACTCCTCCAACGATCCACAGTGTTCGCCGGAAGATCGAACGAACGTCACGTCGTCTGATTAGTTAGTGGCAAGAAGGGACGTTCGACATTTCCAAAGTATCGATACCAGTACTCATTTAAGTACTTGGGTAGGCATCATATTCGATACTACTCGAATATCGAATGAAAAGTATCGATATACATGAGTACTCGCAAAAATTACTCATTAGAAAAAACACTGCAAATTCTTGATATAACTGTTTATTATTTTCTTTGTTCAGATCACCCTTCTGTCTTGATCACTAAATGTCGAGGATGTATGACAATGCAACGTTATTCACTCGGTTTCTTGTTTGTAAAATTGTTTAAACCATACCTATTTGTATTTTTTTTTTTTAATTTTTCTTTGGTCGATTCCAAAAGTTTGTTATCGAAGATAATGAACCAAAATCATGAAAAATCTATTTGAGTACTCATGGTCAAAACATGAGATTCGATACCAAAAATACTTGGTATCGAAAGGAAATATTCGATACATTACTTGTATCGATCGGTATCGAACGTCCCTAGTGGCAAGTGTTGCAGCAACACAGACACTGGTCCGATTGGCGTCCACGAACGTACTGAGCTCCCCTTTGTGTTCGCAGAAAAACCGACAGCCGCCGGAGCGCCATTGGTTCGCGAACGTAGTGGATACGCGCATTAAGAGGCTGATGAGAGGGAGAGGTTGTCGTTACACCCCCCTTCACCCGTACATAAAATTCAAATTGTGGCTAGAGGTGGGTGAGGAAGAGGAAAGATGTAAGAGGTTGATGAGGGGGAGGGGTTGTCTGTAATCGTTACACCCCCCCCCCCCCTCCACCCGTACATAAAATTCAAATTGTGGCTGGAGGTGAGTGAGGAAGAGGAAAGATGTAAGAGGTTGATGAGGGGGAGGGGTTGTCTGTAATCGTTACACACACCCCCCCCCCCTCCCCTCCGCCCGTACATAAAATTCAAATTGTGGCTGGAGGTGAGTGAGGAAGAGGAAAGATGTAAGAGGTTGATGAGGGGGAGGGGTTGTCTGTAATCGTTACACCCCCTCCCTCCCACCCGTACATAAAATTTATGTTGTGGTTGAATGTAGAGGTGACGTAGAGAGAGGCCTCCACGACTCCCCTCCCTCGTGAATGATGTGGCCGAACGTGGGGTGAATTTGAGGCAAGATTTTCCCGAATTATCACGACTAAAGAAGACCAACGGCAAAATTTACTCGTGTCTGTAGAAGAAACCCCTGGGGATTCCCGCACTATGGGATTCAGTGGTAACCACTAACTACCTACTTGGCAATAGGTTGGCCGGGACCTAATACCTGGTAATAGGTTACGGTAAAGCGAATGTGTGAAAGGTGTGCAATCATAACAGTCGACAAGTTATTCGAGTGAGTTATTGAGTTAGTTACCAATGAATCAAGATCGGCTATGAGCGTGAAAATCCAGTGGAAACCCAGTCCGCGTTGGGAGCTGGAAAGGTTCCCGAATCGCCGGTAACCTATTACCACAATAAAGTAATAGCATAACCTATTACCAAGAAATAACCGCATTAGCCATGTCTAGCATCCGACGACGTCTGATGATTTGGACCCTTCCAGACGAGGACCGATCAGGTAGGATCTCTCCTTCTCATTATAATACCGGACGAGAACTCAATTTTTGGACTAAATTCTACTTTCCAATTTTATAATCGGAGCTGTGTAGGTTTTCTTTTCTCACAAAAAGAAAATATTGTTTACTATTTAAAAAACATATTGTTTACCACTTTTCGTTTTCTATCCCCATCCAACCCGTGGCTCTCGTACATCGCTTCCAGCCCAAAGCCAACGAACTTTTGAAGAGTTTCGATGCACATCTCCCACCTCGGCTTGTGTTCTTTGATCCCTAAAAACAAATATAAAATCGACAATTAAGTTTGACGTAGATTAAACTCTTACTACAGCTACAAGTTCGTGTCAGTCTAAAAACGAATCAAATTTAAGAAAAATCGTACAAGACACTGTAGAAATGTGAAGGGACGAACCAAACGTTCTTGAGCTTTCAACGACGACCGGACCGTAGAATTACCAACTTGTATAAGTTTGTACTTACCGAATAATTTCGAGTTGAACTCGAAAAGCGTGTCTCTGAATGGTTTCGAGAGGTAAGGCAAGTATTTGACGGCGAGTTTCAATATCATGAAGTCGTTCATAATGCTGAAAACGAAATTATCAGAAAGATTATTGGAGGAAAAGTTGTGGTTGGGATGATGTAGAGAAATCGATTATATTGGAATAGTAATAAGCTCAAAAACTACCAAACAGCAAACCACTTGCAAGTAAGGCTGAGCGCAGACGGTGCGACTGTTCTGGAACTGTTTAATGAATCCAAGATATACTTCCTTAAAGGGTCACCATGGCCTATCAGTGACTATCAGATTCTCCTGCATGTGTTTTTGAGGAATCGTTGTGGTCTACTGAAGCAAAACATGATGACCAACCAGCTGGTACTCTGGGTGACACCAACAATCTACAGGGGAGAAAGTCTTCTCCTTGACTACTGTGGGATCTTGGCTGAGACCATTCATCATGAAGGTCCAACTAGGTTTGAAGACGTTATTGCTACTGGTTTGAAGCCAAGTATTAGTGAAGAACAAAACTTGAGATTTGGCGGAACCCCCGGAAAACGCCAAGATTAATGACTCATGATTGGGTGTTTCGAGGAATAGGACCACCATGACATCGCCCATCAGTGACACCTCGATGGTTGATCAGAATACCATCAAATGTTCTCCTGTTGAGGATTCGTCGGAGTCTACTGAACCTGAATCTACTGAAGCAAATCATGATGATCAACCAGCTGATATACTGGGTGACACCAACAATCCACAGGTGCGGAAGTCTACTCGCAAAAAGAAATTTCCCACGTGGCTCAGCATTCGTGATATTGTGTGCTTTATCAGCTGAGGCAATTCTTCATGATGGTCCAACTAGCTTTGGGGAAGGTATTGCTACTGCAGTCCCAACCATGGTTGGGAGTCAAATATTAATGAAGAACTTGACTCAATAATGAACAATACTTGATATAACCCCCAGAAAACATCAGGATTATTGACTCGCGCTGGGTGTTTGGTGGCGTCATTCTACCCAAGGCACGACTTGGTCGCCTGTGGATTTCTTCAGGGGAAGAATACACCGAAGACGAAATCGACTCGCCTGTTGCTCTAATGGTCACATTGAGAACTCAACTCAAGCTCGTTGTTTACCAACAAATATGCCAATTGTACTATTTCAAGTGTCGATCTAAAACTGACTTGTAGAGAATTAACAAGGCTTTGGTGAGAGAGTGTGAGAGGGCAATGAGTTCTGACAGCTATGGGCAGATACGGTTAAACACTGATGATCTGACATAAGCACATAAGTCCATCCAATGAAAGTTTACGGTATGCTTTAAAAGCTGTAGGCATGGCGCAGGTAACATGATATCCAATATTCCATTGTAAATTTTACATTTATGTAAATTAAATATAAATGAAATATGTTGGACTATAGAGACTCATATACTCATAATACCCAAACAACAATGGACTTTCGTGCTTATGTGAGATCATCAGTGGTTTCTGGGATGGATTGAACTGGGAGCAAACTTCTTGACAAGGTCTGCCAATGGGTCAAGGGAAGTATTGATTTAAGCAACTCATCAGTGGAGTAGTGTACTTGATGCTGGGTACTTGTCTAGACCTGATGCTGATATTTCAAAATGCCTATGAGAGGGAACTTAAAACACAAGGCACGTCACCGTGAAAAATGTTCGTAAGAGCAGTCGTGTTCAGACATATGTCAGAAGAATCTTACCAGCAATTTACAAGGATGATTGGCCCTTTCATAGAGAAAATGGGCGAGAAGATGTGGGAATGTGTGCTGACAGAAGAAAGTCAACGTGCAGCGCAACACAGCAACGATACAGCGATAATAGACGTAGGTGGCATTCATCACATTTGAAACTGATTCTAACCCAGTTTCATTCCAATCGCCTCGTGTGAGGATCCCCACTGCTGTACGCTTTAAAGGTCGTGAAAACAGTCGCACCCTGTGCTCGGCCAAGGAGTCATGTTGCACCATAAGACGTACCATTCCAGAATCACACTTCCAGTACCTACCTAACAGCTCTGTGGTGAATAGTTGACAGAAACTGGCCACTTGAACACAATCCCACAGTTATACAGTTATCTTAACTAACAGTTATCTACCCTCCCTCCACTTGAGCTAGATCAATGGTGCTTCAAAAATAATATTCCAGCCTACATAGAGTAGGTAGATCATTACTATATCGTTACTGAGTTTTAAAATATATTTTTCATTTTTTTTAAATAATCAAATATTTTGTATTGAATCACATAAAACTCTACCAGATTTATTGTACAAAGACAGTTTTATTCCAACTAGAAAACAGTATGGAAGTGCAGACCCTGGAGTGAGACTTGGTGAGAGAATCTAAGATACGCAAATTTATTGATGATCAGTTAAAAACCACTTACCGCGTTTTAACCCCAAATTCTTTACTGGGTGCATAAATTAAAATAAATGGAGTCAAAACAACGGAAATGGATGTTGGGGCAATCCCTCCCAATCCGGCCGAGCAAAGTAAATCACCTAGCGGGGATGACTGTTTCAGTAGAGGATGAGGGTATATTGGGAAAGTGTATAACGTGGGTTTAGTTATCTCGGGGCTCTCTCGAACAGTATCAGTAATAAAATTGAAAAGAATACCATGCAAGGCTTTCTGGTTAAAGAACGTACTACTGAGGTGCCCTGCTGAGAGCTGATTTTATTGAAATTAAGTTACATTACTGGAAGTAGCATGGGGGCAATGGGAGGCATGTAGGGACGAAGGAATCCAAAAACTGGGAAGACAGCATCACAATAACTGAATTGCCAACTTTCGTAGTCATGGTTTGGCTACTGTTGACTCTGAAGGGGGCGTTGAGGAAATGGGAATCAAAGCCCCTGAATTTCTTATTTATTTATTTCATTATTTGTTCTAATCACTATTTGGAACCAGCAAGGAATTTAGTCAGACGTTGGAAAAACAAGAACCTACAATAATTGAACCTACCAATTATTGGGCTTCAGGTAGGAATCGAACTTTGGACTCCTGATTCTCTGATCAATCTTCCAGGTCTTAAGAGGCTAAAAGGCGAAGGCGCTGCAAATCGGAGGTCCCAAGTTCGATTCCTGCGTGAGGCCATGTTTTCAGGTTCTGGCTTTCGCACCTTCTACATGAAATTCCTCACCGAGCCTAAACAGCGTCTAGACATAACTAGAGCAAGTACATTACGTTTCATACCGCCTACACGAGGGGACCAAAAAAACAAGACAAGAAACACCAAGGAGGCCGGATATAAGAGGGATTGAAAGTGAATTTAGTATCTACAAGCAATAATAAAAGCGTCATTTCCATTGGCCACAGCCTAAGAAAATTCAAACCGCCATAAAATTTGTGAAGTACTCAATGAGGTAAAATGTGAAATTTGGGTATTTTAATTGTTGTAATAATCAATGAGCAACTACCTCCGGTCAGAACTTGAGAAAAGTCGAGAGATGTTGTGGAGGTGGTCAGAGGCGGTGACAACAACTTCGGACTTCTTGTTGAGTCTGAAGTCTGGAAACATTCCGGCGAGGATGTCACGGAGTGGGACCTGGAATTCGGAATTAGAAAATGTATTTAATGATTTGCAGTCAATTTAAAACGACATGAATTTTCTAACAAAGACGATCAGATATCAAGAGTAGATCAGTTGTCAGTAGCAAACGTGATGTACTTTGCAGGGGTCGTGTGTATTCTTGGGAGACAAGGATGAAGCTCATTGATGCTCTTGTACTATCCCCCCCCCCCCGGAGACCCAGGGCAGCTGGTTTAAGGTAGGTTCACACCAATAGTCACGGGACGATCAGATCACGGTCGAATCACCGTTAAGTCAGGGACAACCCAATTCACACTGCACTGTGAACGTCTACTCTGGACAGCAAGTGCAAATTCAATCAGGATGTTGTCCAAAAGGATTCATTTACTGTGCAAAATCGCTTTAATTTTGGAGGAAGAAGAAGAAGTGAGGCCTCATTCTCAAAGACAAGAGCGGGTCCGTAAATATGTTTGTGGAGGAGAGATGAAAGGGATTTCACCAAACTGCCCCCCACAGCTTATGGATGACGAGACGAAATTCTTAGAATCATAGAGTAGTCTCTCTTCACGAACGCACTCAATTAATTTTTCATCCTCCATCAAATACTAGAAGGAATGCAACGTAAAATGCGAACCAACTGGTCGCACAAAGGGATGAACAAACTGTTTCATATTCACCCCCCCCCCCCCCCCCCGGCAGTCCAGTACAGTCAAGATCAAGTCGCGGTTTTGATGCTCTCAGAACGACCTGACGGGCATTGACTTGACTGTGACTTTCTGGGATTTCTAGAAAGTTGGCACCCTTACTGGAAACCCAGGGAAGCAATCTTGACTGGACTGTCTCGGACCGTGATCTGATCGTCCCGTGACTGTTGGTGTGAATCCACGTTTATGGATGACAAGGAGGTGGTGCAGACGTCATTCCTCGAAAGTGTGCTGTGCCTACCGAGAGGGGTGTCAGGACAGTTCATGAGGTTGGAGATGGGGAGGAAACTGCCTCTTGATGAAAGATGACCAAAGGCCTGACTGCAGGAGCTGGTAGGGTTCCAAGCTGAGAGAACTCACTTATCTACATAACTCAGTTTGAAAAACTCTTTACACCTATGGAGTGTCACTAGACCGGAGCAGCATCACTCAGCAATTGAAGAGAGCCATTCATTTGGACAACGTGGATACTGCTATTGAAAGAACATTGTATAGCAGCTACAACCCAATGTATCGTATTTGCCTATCTGGTTGTAGGAGGAAATATCCACAGAGAACGCCTGTTAGTGCAGCTGAGGCTTGCACCATCCCACTGTGACACGGGCAAAATTCGGTTCTGGCATAAGCGCAGCAAGTACCAGTTGGACAGCTGAGACCTGTGTACAGTGTGTACCCAACTGGTTCCAGAATCCCTATTACACTTCCTGCTGGAGTGCCCTCTCCACGAGCCCTACAGGGCGTACTATCTGGCCGAGTAATCTGAATGTTATGAATGGCATGTTGTGAGAGGAGAGCAGAATGGACTGGGGAGACTGCACTCTCACAGGGGAAAGTTGACTGCTCTCCGTTGACTGGTGCGTCTGCAAAGGCACATTTTGGTTCACCGTCATACAAACAATTTAAACTTACTGATGGCGCGATTTCCTCAAGCTTGGCAATGGTAGGACGATAGTTCGGAGCCCTGTCTGGTGGTCTGCTGGGGTATCGTTCAGCGATCCGTCGTTCGAAATGAAACATGTCATCGCTGAAAGACGTTGCAGCGTCGCTTGTAGCGCCAAAATGCACTGCGATGTCCTTGAGAAAACTTTTGTACGCCTTGACAACCTGTAATGAAACAAACGAGTTATACATGTGTTATATATGAGTTGATCAGCAGATTGAAATGAACCACCGACAACCGCCACGATTGTCATTTATGAGTAGGGTACTTACAAGTAGGGCACGGCTAATATGCGCCAAGAAACCCAAAAATATTTCATGTAATATGAGGTAGAAACAGCGAAATCTGAAGTGAAATATGCTCCAAAGAGCTTCAAAATATGCAACAATATGCTGATTTAAACATGATAATAATTTCACAATACATATCTGATATCAAATTAAAGATGAAAATGTCTAATATTTTTACAGTTTTGATCATAAAAATCATAAGTGAGGTTTCTTTGTTGGCTCCATGGATTCACCAAATAATTTCTGGATGTGTCGATCCTTTGCTTCGAGCATCGAACGGTTGAAATTTGGTGAATCCATGGTGCCAACAAGAAAACCGGCTTATTTATTTATTTGTTTATTTGTTCTTTTTTCCAGTCACCACTGATTCACTCGCTGAGGAGGCTGCACTTGACTGATAGTGTAGCAGAAAAGGTCTGAACGGCAACAGATAAATAAGATGCTTATGACAACAGCTGAAGCATATAATATATTATATGCTTCAGCTGTTGTCATACGTAAGGTTGTCCCAATACTTCTACACTTGAATGACCGCAGCCCACACCTCCACTCCCAATAACTCCATATTATGGAGTTGCAGAGTTGCAGTGCAGAGGAGAGCCTTGCGAATAGCATGTGCTTATTGTACTGAATCCTTCCCTGCCATTAAAGTCATTTCTGCCACAATCGTAATCAACAATCCTCAGAAGAGCCGCACTGCAACAGTGACAAAATCAGTGGGAATATGATGTCTGGGCCTGGACCCACGTGCTTATCCCACTGGTGCGCTCATTGCTCAGCTGGTGGCACAGGGAAGCGCAATTTCTGTCTGGCCATTGATTCACCAAAGAACGCTTGTAGACCGCTGAGTGCTGGTTCTCACGTTTTTCTACAGCGCAAGATGGACCAGAGAAAGGAAGATTCTGGAGGAAGAGAAGGAAATCACACCTAATAACGTGATCAGGGAACTTGGGAAGTTGAGAACTTCATCGCCAAGACTGAAGTGTGTTCTCCATCATAATTAATCGTCCTCGTGCGAAAAGTTAGGTTTGAACTATAGACTGAAGCCGTCACGTTTAATTACAAGGGGCAGCAATGACAGCCCTAACATTAACAACTAAACACTGTAATAAAATCCCCTGCCCTCATCAACTCTATCGACTACCTGTCTGACAAATGCATTGATTTTGTCGGCGACACCTCTTGCTACACCTCGAGGGAAAAAACCTGGTTCGATGACTAAAGTAAGTAAGTTTGGGTAATTCTTGAAGGAGTAGAGAAAAATCACCTACCCTTAATTTGTTGATTGGATGATAGGCAATCAAAAACTTCTTTAAGGAGAGATGTTCTGTGTAGGTACTAAATATAAATCAACAGGTTTCTATAGGTTAATTAATTAATTACTACATACGTCATGTTAACATTGAATTAAATTAGGAAAATGTTGAACGTACTAAATTCCACTATTAGAAAAATGTAGAAATCTACTAAGAAGTTGAGTTATGAATTCTATCAACAGTTCTAGGATTCTATGGTTCAATTCAGTATGGACTAATAATGCTATAATAATAATATAAGCGCACTTTCTGTACTCACCCTGTCGTCAGACAACTTGTAGTAGTAACTTTTGTCAGGGAGCCCGAGGCTGCTGGGTGAAATCTGAAAAGGATGAGGAGGAGTTGAGAAATTGGAATTTTCATGAGGCACAAATTTTTTTTAGCACATAACTATTGGATTCAAAAATACAAGGAAAAGGGATAGCAAGTGGGTGGAAACTGTGGCTCCACTCAATACATAAGATGGAAGTAGGTACATAAGTACATACGTTGGAGCATTCAATTAGTCAACCAATTGTCAACCAATAAGATGAACTAAATATTATAATTAGTTTTGGTTGAAATTTTATCAAGATCAAATGGAAATAATTGAGTTTGAAAATCCAACTTCGTGGTTTTTCACTTATCGATTTGAACATAACGAAAAATTCAATCAATCAGTTTATTCACAATATTTCCTACAAATTGATTACAATTCGAGAAGAGCAATTAACGACCAATTTTCGACTCGAAAACGTCGAACAAATTTAGGAAAAAGTGGATTTCAATTTGAAAATATCGATTCATATACGACCAATTTTTGACTCGTAAATGGAGAACAATTTTGGAAAAAGTGGATTCTATTTCATACAGAACTATTAATATTGGAAGAACCAACCCTGTTACACGACCAATATTCGTCGAAACACTGTGTGTCGTGTAGTGCTTGTAATGAGGAAACACTGTATGTTGTGTAGTGCTCTGTTGAGAACGTTTTCTACTGCAACTGACTCATAGATTCCTTTGATATTTGCAGGAAAAATAATACAAACGACCTGGCTGATGGAGCGCGGCAATGAACGGGGTACAGGCAGAGAGCGAGGAAACAAATCTGTTCCTTTAGTGTACACGCAAAATTCAGGAGGGAATTTTGGTTTTGAGGGGCTTGAATCGGTTCTTGCATGAATAACAGAGTTAATATCCACAGTAAGAAATTGTACCACACTCAAGAATAATAGCCACAGATTTCTATTCGATATAACAGAACTAAGCGAGGAGTGGTACTTTCATCTCATTCCTGTATGGACTTTAGGCATCACCAATTTTTGACAACTTAAGGTTAATTACAACATACCTACTTGTAGTAGAGAAGCAGAATATGCGAGAGGGTGATTATATTGTATTATTCGACCACAGAAACCCCATTTTCAGAAGGTAAACCGCCTAAGCGGTACCTAACGTTGGGTTTTCGGTCTAGGTCGGGCTCGAATCCAAATTTAATCCGGACTCGAGTCCGGGATAAATATTTACGCCTGTGGCCACCTGGAGCAACAGGCAGGCAGCTGTGGGGGTTTGACAGTGGAACCCGTTCATTCATAACACAGAAACACTCGTGAGAGGAAGCTAAAGGAAATTTGGTTCATTGAAAGGTTCGCCAATCCAGGAACTGGATCAGATAAATGGTTTATTTGAGAAGAATCTGATATAATATATTATGTAGGTACAATGAAGTGAAATGAGTAATTTCTCTTGCGAGAATTTACTCTCCCTACCCCCTAAAACTAAGACACAAAATACAATACTATTTAAGACTACAAGACATTTGAGGCCGTCAGGCCGATATTGTTCATATGTATCTTAACTTAAGATTCTTAAGACACTTAAATTTGAACTGATGTACCTATGTACCTTTATGCCAATAAAATATTATCAATCAATCAATCAATCTATAAACAGTACGGCATGGTTGAACAGTACGGTAGGATTTTCCTTATCGACGTTCGAGGGTTCAATCCCTCGTCAGGCAACATTTTTTTTTTTCGAGGTCTTATCATTATTTTTATCTAGAAGGAGCTCCTATTTTTGATGAGGCCTTTTAAAAGAAAAATGACATCAAAAAAATGAATTTCATTTATTTTTTTAAATATTCGAATTCCCATTTGAATTTTATTTAATTAACTAATTTCAACATTGGCTCTACTGGGTTTATAATTTGTATTTCCCGTTCACTGCTGTCAACAGTTGGTTGGTGCGGCTGGTCTATATTAAGCTGGTCTATGTCATCAAATAATTATCGATTCGTCAACTGATCTGTCGGGAAATTTTGGAAACAGTGCTGATCATATTTCACTAAGATCTGCGCCATAAGACAATCCCTACAAATTTTGAGTTTTCAAAGTTCGCTAAAAATTGAATTTTTGTGACGTCACTTCCTCTCATCCCTGTATTAGGTCGCACTCAATTCCCCAGGCGAGGTATGAGGGTTGAGCAAGTTGTGATAGAGCCATTAAAGTTACATCAACGGGTATTATAGAGAGGAGATGGAAGACGTCTCAAGGGGAAGCACATTTATATGGCTCCCTTATATCAACGCCAAGACCCCTTTAGATCTTAATAAGGGCTCCTCATTCCATCGACCCTCTACTTTCCTAGAGACCTACCAAGTCAAGTGCACTACTCCAAGACCAGATAGACTGTTTCACGACTTGGGAAAGGTCTTCCAGTTGTATCATCCAGACAATTAATATATAATAGGGGTTTGCTACACAAGGGGATCATGGGAATTTCGTATTTGCTCTCATGTTACGTTTCATTAATTGCAATTGGTGCAACAACACGACTGTAAAATATTTAGTTTAGAGTTAATTATCGACAAGTCCAATAATCCAACTTGGATTCCTGCACTCAAAGACATCACAAGTGAAGGATTTACAATACTACCAAGGATTTTCCAATAGGGTAATTGCTATGTGACGCCTAAATTTCAATCCAATGTTCCTTAAGGTTGAAATTCGTTGATTTTCATAAAATTGATCCAGCATCTTGAACTTGGTTGGGGTTTGCTTCCCTGAGTACGAAGGCAGTAGTGAAACACACATCAGACGTTTGGCCCTCAGATGAATCGGATTCACATGCTTAAACACTAAAACTTTGTCACTCATAAACTCTAAATCTTTTCCAGAACTGTGAAAGTTTCCGTGGTTAGTCTCTACATGGCCCCCTGTGATTTCTGAAAGTTCCTACTCGACAAATTAATGTGGTTTTGATCTTGCTTTCTGTAGATGATACTCAAGATCCCACCATCATCAGCTGAGTGTTGTTGGTTTATCGACAGACTCTATAATGCTACAATGAACAGTATTTTCTACAAGTAGTCCTGTTGATTCTGTTTAGGTTTCAATCTGTATAAGTGCTATTAATAGCACTCTGACGTCTCCACAACACAATTTTACTTAGCCCAGTAAAATTTAACCTGGATGGAAGGTACCTTCAAGTGACTTAGGAAAAGCTGGAAATCGTTCTAAAACCTTACGATAGTCTTGAAAACTAGTAATCTCAGTTTGAACCCTTCAGGAGTTGAATTTGCTTTTGGTGGCCCAAAACCGGCAAAAATCTTGGGTTTTCTTCAGTTTTTCGCTTATAACTCCTTAACGACGCATCCTAGAGAAAACCTTACCAATAGACTACTTAAAAAACATTAAATTCTGCGTCGATTGACCATCACAACTTTGAAATTGTAAAAATGTATAGGGTAGTAATCGACGGCTGATAAACGACTATGTTTCCCATATTGGCTAAACTGTACCATTCGACGACTTTCTGTTGTCTGTAGCATTAAAAGCATTGGTCCTATCAAAACACTTTCGAAATCAAAGTTGTAGAGAATTTAACGGCAAGTTCAAAGAACACCTAAATTTTAAAAGTTTATCAATTTAAACCATACTTAAATCGACGGTCTCACAGCAACACCCCACATCATCATTTTTGACAAAAATGAGTTATGCATATCGATGGATGCGCCCTCTCGTTACACATTGAACTAACTTTCTTTCGTAAGTTCATAAAGATGGGTATTTATGTTGTAAAAGTACCACAATTAAAAAATGAATTGATTATGTGAGGAGAAAATCACTGGAAGGCGTTTTTCAAGGCGAAAATGATGATACGGGGTGTTGCTGCGAGACCGTCGATATGCCAAATGACAAAAACAGTCATTTTGGAATACCTACATCTTGCTTCCTGACCATTATTTATTGTATTTAATAGTATATTTCCTGTAAATATTCGTATAAGCTTTACATTAACTTTATAAGCTTTACATTAACTATTATTATTATTATTACATATTATGTAATACATTCTAATAATATTATTACCTACGTGTCAGGAACGCTGTCAAGATAGGTGGGAATTGGTTTTTAGTCAATATGGGGGAAACTGTCGTTCATCGGCAGTCGATTAATACCCCATAAATTGGCCCAATTTATCAATCGACGCAGAAAGTCCGAACATTTTCAAGTTTTTGGGGCACCAAATGTTAAGTTATACCACTGGAGGGGTACAAATTCATATTACTAGTTTTCAAGACCTTCTTAAGGTTTTAAAACGACTTCCAGATTTCCCCAGGTCACTTCGAGGTCCTTTCCTTAGTTTACAGGACTAAATAGGAATTTGTACAACTTTGCAAATTATCCTGGAACGATGAGTACCTGAATGACGCTTTCAACCGTCGTGGGGTCTTTGGCGTCAGGAACGACGTCGATTTTAAGAAACGGCTGAACGTCGAATTTAGCGTGGAGCTTGACGAGAGTCCGAGACATTTCCCAATTCTGTACGGAGAAGTCCTTCAGAATGTGCCATCCTCCTGGAAAAATCAAATTGTAAATTACAAATGACGCTTGTTAATGCCAATTTTGAAGGGGGGGGGGGTCCAGTATTTATTTACACAATGGAGCGGATGTAATTGTTGCAGTGTAACCGATACTCCAACATACCAGTATCTCCCTTCAGTTCAAGAGCCATGTACTTACATTCTACCTGAACTCAATTCCAAAGTTAATGGAAATTTGAGGGGTTGTTTGGGTGTGATTGCTAAGTTTTCGAATACGAGGAACTTAAGCTCTTAACGGTGGGTGGGGGGTAAAAAAAACCGCGGAATTTTCGAATTTTTTCGCGTATAACTCGAACAGTACGAATCCTACAGAAAACGTCACGTTTCAACATTAAAATCAGTCCAGCCGCAATCGTCCGTCGAAGACAGGCGATTTTGACCAACTCGCTAAAAAGTTGGCAACTCTCAAGTTCTAAAGCCTGTAGGTCGAGAAGTACTGCTCCGATTGAAAATATCATGAGACCAAAGTTGAAGGAAATCTGATTTTGTATCAGATGCGTTTTGAAATTTGAAATTCGCTCACTACAGTGCTGAGATATGGATTGTACACCAGAAAAGGTCGTAGTGCCTACCGGCACTCATGAGAAAGCTGCCCAGTAATCTAAAAATACGAGTACCTTTCAATTTGAGTCGAGCTAAGTACAAAAAATTTGTTTTTGGCTTTTTAATTAGCAAAGGGCACCGAGAGTGTGAAAAATTATTTTTTAGTATTTATGTAATTAGTCGATAAGATAAATTAGATTATGAGATGTAACTCTGATGAACAACATGAAATTTCTTTATAATCTCTTCAAATTGCACCCTAACTTGTAAATCCCTGTAATATAAAATTTATTCAACACTGTGATTATAAATAGATAATGACTAATTCTAACTCCCCCACTAAAAACGGAACTGCGTTCCAAAAAGTGGGGTATTTCCACAATTCTCCAGGTTTCTGTCCAGTGTTCATTGGAAGAAATGAATTTATTTTCATTTCAGTGCCAAATTTCCGCATTAATTCAGGAGCCTTGTACAAAAATCGGAGATTCCTGGACTCAATTCCAATGTTAACGAAAATGTTAGGGATCGTTTGGGGATGGTAGAGGGTGTTTGCTGAGGTTTCGAACGCGAGCGCCATGAGCTATTTACGGGGGTACAAAAAACGCGACTAACTGAAGATTCGCGCATCGTACGATGAAGATGGTGAGGGACCGTCGATCCTTCCTACCGCCTGGGCTGATAGGACGGATCTCGGGAGGGCCAAGGCCGGAAAATTTATCAAGTCTATCTCGTTATTTTCCCAGGGAAACGGAGGAGGCCGTAAACATAACTACTGCGTCCCTCTCAACTCCCTCAGGGAGAAAATGGCACGTTGAGAACAGGCATGTCTCGGTTCCACCCGGACTTATCCACTGGAATAAATGGGAATGTATATCCGCCTCTCGAGCGAGTACAAATTCAGAGGGACCACCCACATTCGCTTTAGTGACAGCCACTTGAGACCAAACGAAACATTTTTGTCTAAATATTTTATTTAAACAATTTTAAAAATGGTCAATGGGAAACGGGTATTGCGTATTTCAGTCTTCTGGACATTCTTAAATCAAGACTCCTGTCCCGTAGCCTCAAGATAAGGATTTATGAGTCCATAATACGCCCGATTGGGACTTATGTAGCAGAATGTTGGGTGCTGAAGGTTCGATATATGCGGTTGTTGGAAGTATGGGAAAGAAAGATCCTGAGGAGGATCTTCGGACAAGTTTGTGACTGGGGGTGAATTGGCGAATAAGGGCAAACAATAAACTGCGATAGCGATATTTAAAACCTGGTTTGGTTCACGGGTTCGAACAAGTCTCACGATGATCCTTGAAACTTTTCAAACCCTAGGTCAGTGAGAAGGGGTTTAAAATGAATTTTGAAACTTGAAAAAACCCAACTTTCGCGAAATGATTTCAGTTCAAGTTTGAAGAAGTCTGTTGCACTTTGCCTAGTTAGCGTTGTGCTAAAATTACTAAATTTGGTTTGCAAGTTCGGACCACGCCCACGATGACCCTTGAAAATTTTTATAACCCCCAGTAAAGGGGAAGAGGTTCAAAACGAATTTTGACATTTTAGTTCATGATGTTTGATCAAAGTTTGTCCTCAACTACCGATGAGCTAGAGACTATAAATTTAAAATATATGACAGAACTTTAAGGAATTTTCAGGAATTTCAAATGGTCGTAACTTCTTCAAAATTGGAGCTATTTCAGATTTCCTTTTTAGTTTTATTCGGCTTACTGAACTCTTCAATTTGAAATAAAAAATGAGCTTCCTGAACTGTATAAATTCTTAACTGTATAAATTCTTAACTCGTATAACATTAAAGAAATTAATTTAATTATGAGAAGTATTTATTTTTGTTAGTTTCGAATTAGCTAATTTTAATTATTACAAAGTATGTCTAATTGTAATTTTGTCCTGGTGGCATTTCTGTCGGGAGGTAAATTTTTATTTGTTTTGTCGTGAGGTAGGTTTTATTCACAATATATGTTGTGCCTACTGGTGTGTCGAGTCGCTGTTGACTCGTCGACTCGGGCATAGGCCTTTAGGCGGGCAATAGTATTCTAATTAAATTGTAGCCAACACGTGTCCAAAACATTGATGTATTTGGTGAATGAAGCTATTTTGAATTGAATTGAAATTGAATTCTTATTGGTTCAAACAAATTAAATTTGGATGATGAGCTAGAGTCTTGAAATGTTGAACATGGGTCGAGGATGGATGACATTGCAATATGCCATACATGACAAGTTTCTTGTCAGTTCATAATTCATAATAATAATTAACCTACCATCTAGTGATCTTGACCGAATAGTAGTACAAAGAAGATGATGAACCGTTGTGTTAAGAATTTGAAGAGTTTTTCAACCCCCGGGCGTCTCTCGGGTGATGGAGAAAAAAAAAGAAAAAACTGTAAGCGGGGCCCGAGGGAAGTGAAGGATGTTCGCGTAAATGCGTTATTATGCCGCGATTTAACAGGTGGCGCTCCGGGGGGCGATTTACAGAGGTCGAGAGGAATCAGAGTGGAAGCGGACACTCCGGTGGTTTTGATCTGATTAGGCGGCGGTAAGTGGGGCAGAGGAGGCGTCCTGTGGAGGCGGTCGGGGGAACGCGGGAAATGGTTGACGTGGGGGGCGGTACGGGGGGGACGGTTGACGTGGGGGGAGTACGGTGGGGGGGGGGGCGTACTTGCGGTTTTCCGCGTCCTATAACTTCACGTCACATCCCGGGCGACCCATCGGCCCCTACGAACTGAATCGCTCGCAATCAAATCGTGGAAACCCGTTTCAAATACTTTTAAATAATAAATAATTCATTTATGGCGTATGGTTAGTACACATTTTGGAAATCAATTCAGCGTTCACAAGTCCATACGAAACAACATGAAACACGTATTATTTTATTTAACCCTTAAACTCCCAATGGGCCAAATCGGGACATTTCTCACTTTAAAAATCCTAGCGGTACGAAAAATGCCTCGATTTCAATGATTCGACGTCCAAGTTGTTTGGTAGGATCTCACAAACGCAATGACGTCTCAAACTACCACAAGAGATCACCCCAAGTGTACCAGGACCCATTCTTATCAGTTGCGGTGTGGTTTTCCTTTGAAAAGGGTGTTTTGGGAATTGTGTCAGAATTTGCAGGTTCTTTCGGGCTGGATATTCTTATTTTTGGATTCAAACCTGATTGTACAAATATCCTACTAGCTAGGAAAACTATAAAAAGTTTCTTTCCCGGGGTTTCTGGGTACTGTTATTGCATGTTTCTTGGTACCTCTTCTCAGTGTGGGCTGTTGCATGATTTATGTTCAACCAACGTTATATTCCACCAATCATTTAATATAAGTAGTTTGTTCTAGCTAATAACGTTCTATCAAGCACCAAAGCGACATAAGAACTACGTAGTTATCATGAACTGGTTATTTCAACTACTGGGACAAGTTCTGTCCCAGTTGTATACCAGAGCCATTTGGCACCCATGGAGTATTATGTTTTATAGTTAGGGTTTACCTGTAATTTTTCATTCAAACATATTGTAATACATTTTTGGAAGTAACAAGAGTTTTTATTTCAATTTGTTTTGTTTTCAAGGTGAAATAGGCACATGAAAGATAAAATAACAAAATATGGAATACGTGTGGGACAGCATAGTCACACCAATGGGTCATCATTGGTAAACCACAGGGACAACATTTGGTACTCCCCCACCGGGACAATTTTTGTCCAGCCTTCTCAAGTTCACCCAAATCATCCTAGTCACTCCAAATTGGGTTGTCCTAAAAGCCCCCTACTATCGATTTCAACAAGAAAATCTTTTTAAAAACATTTTCAACTAGGTAATAGTCAAAGCCTGAATCAAGCCTCTATAACGATGGTCTATATATAAGTGGTACCTTGTAACTGACATGCATAGGCATGGTAGTTTTACGTCGCAATAAATAACAGAAATCAGCATGTTGTTTGGGCATGTCTGAGTAGTGTGAAAATTGGTCATTTTTCCCAATAAGTCCAAATTTTAAGTTTTGGCCAGTTTGCTACAACTGCATTTCTCATGAGTTCCTCGTAGGCTCACTCCTTAGGCCATTTTTTTCGGTTTTTGGAACGAATGTTGGCGAAAACATAAAATTTGAACTTTTTGGAATTAAAAATGTATACGGCATGTTTTTACCTAAGAAGCACGGTTTTGGAGATATAGGCCAAAAACTAGAACAACTCCGAAAATTTCGATGTTTTTCGGCCGCAATACGTTATCCCTTGCTTTTTTCGGTAGCAAACTTGGATATACATTACTCAGACATGCCCAAACAACATATCAAAAATGCATATTTCTGTTATTTATTGCGACGTAAAACTACCATACTGGTGGCCTATTCATGTCTGTTACAAGGTACCACTTATAGGCCGTCGTTATAGAGGCTTGAATTCAAAGCGCTGGCCTAAAAATGCGTTTTAGGGTTTTTGGTTTTTCGCGTCGATCTGATGAGAACTAGTTTTCAAAAGTGAAAATCTTTTAGCGAATAAGTGAGGTTTTTCGCTTAGGAGGTTTCTCATCACAGTGCGCGCCATTCGGCATCAAAACCTCTGAAGAGTCAAATGTAAAGCCTCAACATTTACAGCGAACAGTCATTTTCTGTACAATCACCACCCATCCAATTTGCTCATTGTGGTCCTTTTTTCTGAACACTAACATTCATTCATTCATCAATTTTTTAAATGTCTCAAATTTCATATTTTTCGAAACAATAACAATTAAACAGGACACGTGTGGACTTACCGAGCTGCAGTATGACCTTCTTCAGCGGCCTGTCTTCCTCGCTTTCGATAATTCCGACGGACATGCAGGACTCGTAAATGTTTTTCACTCTCCACTGCAGGTTCTCCATGTCAACGGGGAAGGGCATCGTGTTGATCATATTTCTCAAGCTTTCCCGATCTGCAAAATGAGAAAATGTATTTTGTATTCCTTGAAATCACCACATACTTTTCGTTCGATCATGAAGTACACATATGCCGACTAAAACCGATTCATTTTACATAACAAATTATCCCAAAAAAACGCTCCGTGTAAAAAATTTATGATATCCACTTTCCCCGCTCGCCTTAGGGAGATGTCCTAACCACTTCACAAGCACCGTACCCGTATTGAAATCTACTCTAAGAGAAGATGGCATGGAAGATGGTTTACCACATTATAAAGCTATAATTGTTTGAAAAGCCTCCTTCAGTTCAACATAAATCTAAAGGAAGCTCTACACTGGAGGAGGCTTTTTAAACAATTTTAGCTTGTATGATAAACCATCTTCTCGCCATGGCGCTTAGGGGAGATTTCGAAACGGGTGCGGTGCTAGTGAAGTGGTTAGGACATCTCTTTAGTCGGAAGGAAAAGGGCGGGCGGGGAAAGTGAACTTCATAACTTTTTCCAGCTGCTGTAGAATGATAGTCGTGAGGCACCGCCCCCTCTTATTCTTATTGTGAAACAGAAGGGATTTCGTGCGGTCCATATTTTACAGCAACAACCAGGCATAGATTTTACACAATCCTACGCATTAAACAACTCGAGACCAAGAAAGTTTCAGGAGCTCTGAGCGTAGGAGAGCAGAATTGTCCGTAGCTATAGAAGCGCCAAGACATCCAATAAGAAGAAGGTTTCGAGAAATTTCGAAAATGTCTAATCTTTTTAAAATTAAAAAAAATAATTATGAAATGGGTAATTTCTCAAATCGAAGAAAAGAAAATCGAGTTTTATTTGAGATTTTGCTCGACTGCGATGTTTGAAATTTGCGGTCTATTTATTTACCTTGAGAGCCACGCTAAAAAAGTGAAAATAACCCCAGGGACCAAGCAGGTATATTCTTACCTTCTAATCACTATTTGGATACCCTAGTAACGTTTTGTTGAATTTTCGGTTTACTTTTGATCAAAAATGTGCTTGTCCCATTTTGGCTCAGATGGCCTGTGGGGGAGGAACATGATGCAGTTTGTCACCTGAGGGCAATCATGACCCCAGTTGGGGCGTGTGTCATGCTGAAGAAGCTTATGTTTTGGAACCTGACTAGTACCTAACACACCAAATGACTGGGGAGTTCAACAAACTGCAATGATTTTGTTTACTTATAGATAGTAGTTGTGATTGCAGTGCAATCACAACTACTATCTATAAGTAAACAAAGTTATCTACTTCTACTTCTTCTCCATACATTTTGTGGCCGTGTGAAGAAACCACGGAGGAATATAACATCCATATCGCATTTCTCCATGGATGTAGAATGTGTTTTCGACAGGAGAACTCCATTTCCCTCCCAAGTCCATCCATTCTTCCATTACGCGTGCCCTCAAAATGTCAAAAACCCGTCTTCCAATGCATCTTCGATTTTTACTTACTTTTTGTCGAAATATGGTCGGAGCAAGTCTGTTTCCAGTCACCTTGGGACCAGCCAACGTCAACTCACAGCAGAAATCGTCAGAATATGTGCTCCCGGCACAGACATGGTGCTATAAACGGGAAGATCTTTCCTGACCCAGATTGGTGCAGGTGGCACTCAACGTGTTAACAAACAAATTTAGCCACAATTTAAGAAATAATTTTATGGGTTTCGAAAATCGGACGACGAGGGGACTTTTTCTGATTATTACTGGAATTTAGACATTTATTTCAAAAGTCTGAGTCAATCACAGCCAGAGATACCCTTCAAAAACTTTCCAACGTAGGTCCTGCAGGCCCTTACGAGCGGTTGAGAAGTGTAACATGATATTATTATGCACTTCAAAGCCAAACTGATTCAACAAATATCGGTTTTGTAACTTCAATAGGGACATTGAACACAACTGTGGTAGGTACATTAATTTTTGGTGTCAATATTGTCACTAAACTTGAATTATTTCAGCTGAACATATTTTTACCGATAGAGTAAAACCATTTCTGTAGCAAAACAGGTTGTGTCTTCAAAGTAATTTCAAAGTCAGAGCGGACCCTGTGATTCTCATAGTTAATGCAGCACTCGCTCGTTGATAAGTCGTTCTCTAAGTGATGCTCCAGGGGTGGCACT
This sequence comes from Stenodema calcarata, assembly GCA_963920205.1. Classification (NCBI taxonomy): domain Eukaryota; kingdom Metazoa; phylum Arthropoda; class Insecta; order Hemiptera; family Miridae; genus Stenodema; species Stenodema calcarata. The sequence goes on along the minus strand of OY986053.1, from coordinate 30,425,424 downwards.
TTTTTATTTATTTATTTTTTCTTTTCTCAAGAAAAAAGTTCAATAATGATCTTCCCCACGCAGATTAACGGTAATATATTAATACGTCCATAATGAAACTTAGTTTTATCGTTACACGTCATCTGCTTGCAGACCGTTTTTCAGAATAAAAGACACAGATGCCTCCCCTACGCCCCATATCGAGGTCGTGCGCGCGCTGCGTCGCGAATTAGCAGTTGAATAGGCCCGAAAAAAAAGAGGAGAAGGATCATTATAGAGGTGGAAAAAGATGCTTTGTACAGAGAACGACGGGAGGGGTCAGAAGTCGGCTCGAACGCCACAAAAGCTGCTCTGCTGGGGGGGTCTACCAGGGGCAAAGATCTGGGTGAGGGTTACAATGAGGAAGTCTCAGGCTTTTAACTGGGGCACTTGGACCTGGTATTGTCTCATTGTTTCGAGCAGGATGCAGTGGGGCATCGGAGACGAACAGCCTCCCTTCAAGGGCTCATAGGGCAGGTGGAGTTCAAAGAAGAAGAAGAAAAATCGATTTTGACTGATTTTCATAACGTCGGAAGCGGGGTATTGAACTACAAAATTGCATTTTTTTTTCTCTGACTAATTTTCCAACTCTTTGAGAACAAAGTATCTTACAGATCAGCACAAATAAGGGAGGAAACCACCCAAGCGGAAATTGTTGTTACTATGAACCTTGAGAAGAAATTATTACCTGTCCTCGAGTTACGACTCAATCCACAGCACATTCACTATAATATCACACAACTTGACAACAAGTCGACTTCATATCAACTCGGTGTTTAATTGAGATCGAATGGAGCTTCAAGAAGAGCAATTGTCAACTCAAATACATCGAGATAAACGAAAAAAGTCGACTTCATATCGAATCGAGGTGTTTGCTTGAGATCGAATGGACCTTCAAGAAGAGCAATTGTCAACTCATATACATCGAGATAAACGAAAGAAGTCGACTTCATATCGACTCGAGGTGTTTGATTGTGATCGAATGGTTCTTCAAGAAGAGCAATTGTCAACTCAAATACTTCGAGAAAAACGAAAGAAGTCGACTTCATATCGAATCGAGGGATTTGATTGAGATCGAATGGACCTTCAAGAAGATCAATTGTCAACTCAAATACATCGAGATAAACGAAAGAAGTCGACTTCATATCGAATCGAGGTGTTTGATTGAGACCGAATGGACCTTCAAGAAGATCAATTGTCACTTCAAATACATCGAGAAAAATCGAAAGAAGTCGACTTCATATCGAATCGAGGTATTTGATTGTGATCGAATGGACCTTCAAGAAGAGCAATTGTGAACTCAAATACATCTAGGAAAACGAAAGAAGTCGACTTCATATCGAATCGAGGTGTTTGATTGAGATCGAATGGACCTTCAAGAAGAGCAATTGTCTACTCATATACATCGAGATAAACGAAAAAAGTCGACTTCATATCGAATCGAGGTGTTTGATTGAGATCGAATGTACCTTCAAGAAGAGCAATTGTCAACTCAAATACATCGAGATAAACGAAAAAAGTCGACTTCATATCGAATCGAGGTTTTTGATTGAGATCGAATAGACCTTCAAGAAGAGCAATTGTCAACTCATATACATCGAGATAAACGAAAGAAGTCGACTTCATATCGAATCGAGGTGTTTGATTGAGATCGAATAGACCTTCAAGAAGAGCAATTGTCAACTCATATACATCGAGATAAACGAAAGAAGTCGACTTCTTATCGAATCGAGGTGTTTGATTGTGATCGAATGGTTCTTCAAGAAGAGCAATTGTCAACTCAAATACTTCGAGAAAAACGAAAAAAGTCGACTTCATATCGAATCGAGGTTTTTGATTGAGATCGAATAGACCTTCAAGAAGAGCAATTGTCAACTCATATACATCGAGATAAACGAAAGAAGTCGACTTCATATCGAATCGAGGTGTTTGATTGAGATCGAATAGACCTTCAAGAAGAGCAATTGTCAACTCATATACATCGAGATAAACGAAAGAAGTCGACTTCATGTCGAATCGAGGTGTTTGATTGTGATCGAATGGTTCTTCAAGAAGAGCAATTGTCAACTCAAATACATCGAGATGAACGAAAGAAGTCGACTTCATATCGAATCGAGGTGTTTGATTGTGATCGAATGGTTCTTCAAGAAGAGCAATTGTCAACTCAAATACTTCGAGAAAAACGAAAAAAGTCGACTTCATATCGAATCGAGGTTTTTGATTGAGATCGAATAGACCTTCAAGAAGAGCAATTGTCAACTCAAATACATCGAGATAAACGAAAGAAGTCGACTTCATATCGAATCGAGGTGTTTGATGAGATCGAATGTACCTTCAAGAAGAGCAATTGTCAACTCAAATACATCGAGAAAAACGAAAGAAGTCGACTTCATATCGAATCGAGGTATTTGATTGTGATCGAATGGACCTTCAAGAAGAGCAATTGTGAACTCAAATACATCTAGGAAAACGAAAGAAGTCGACTTCATATCGAATCGAGGTGTTTGATTGAGATCGAATAGACCTTCAAGAAGAGCAATTGTCAACTCAAATACATCGAGATAAACGAAAAAAGTCGACTTCATATCGAATCGAGGTGTTTAATTGAGATCGAATGGAGCTTCAAGAAGAGCAATTGTCGACTCAGATACATAGAGATATACAACAAAAGTCGTCTTCATATCAACTCGAGGTGTTTAATTGAGATCGAATGGAGCTTCAAGAAGAGCAATTGTCGACTCAGATACATAGAGACATACGAAAGAAGTCGACTTCATATCGAATCGAGGTGTTTGATTGAGATCGAATGGACCTTCAAGTAGAGCAATTGTGAACTCATATACATCGAGATAAACGAAAGAAGTCGACTTCATATCGAATCGAGGGTATAGTGAATTACTGAAATCATTACAAAAATGCTTGCATACGAGTCTGCAACACATTGGGACATTTTATGTCTTTACAGAAGGGATTCAGGGGCCTTTGAATTATACTTTAAATTATGAAGGTTGCATTCGTGTTGACAATATAAATGGGTGATGCTTTTCGTGTGACGTTTTTCGAGTTATGTGCCAGAGTAAAGAAATAAAATGTCAAAAGGAACATATAGCTTGGGACAACGAGGCATCAAAGTTCAACTCGAAAACTGTCAGAAAAACAAAAACAAACGCCTCGATGATCCTCCTGGGCGCAGGGGCAACTGTTGTAACACAAGAATTTTGTACAAGTTGTAAACAAGTTTAATGCAAGTTGTAAACAAGAATTTTGTCGTTGTGTACCCATGTGGACCCCGTGGGCTCTAATGGGTTAACAATCTCTCGTCTAACATGCGTAGTGGAGAGGAGAATTGAACGGGGATTCAGAATTACCGCATGAAGGGGACCTTAAATTCCACCATAATGTAACTACAACTGCTCAAAGTGTACTTCCTACCTACAGATGACTAAAGGCGTAAATTCCATGACAATTTTGGATAATTAAGTTAGCAGGTAAAGGAATCCTCAGATGGAAAATATGAGAAGAGTCGAGGTATAAATCAGATTTGAGGGAAAGACAGGGAAAGATCTTTCTGAAATGAAATTTCGTGGAGCTAAGTGAGGTTTCAGGAGAAGCTCCGCGGTTGAAGGCCAAATTGACAGCTAAATAATCTCGTTATGAGTTTTTTGGTCTTCGCGCAGGACGACATCGCAAGAAACGGATCCCGACTTGATGGAATGAGGAGATAACCGTTGCGAGCAGATGACGTTTGAATGAGCCAGAACCTGACCGTGAAGCGTCATTAATTCTGTCGCAGCGATACCGACTTATCTGGAGATCGGAATTTGAACGACATTTCGGGCAAATACGTCCAACTTTAAATCTCCCGTGATTATTGGAACACAGAAAACCGGAACGGGAGTGAGATATTTGGCGGGGAAAGGGGCGTTGATTTAGGAACCGGCTGCTCGAGGTGGAGAAGTTTCAATCAACTTGTGTGTTTCATGCTTTTTCTCAAGTATCAGCCTCCTAAACGGGCGGGGGACACGGTTTGAAGAAATAGTTAACTTAGTTATTAACAATTTAATAGTCTTGTATAGAGCATAATTTCAATAATTATGTCCCATTATTTCACATCAATATACAAAATGCTGCGTAATTCGAACGATCAGTGAACAAAGTTGTCTGAGAAATCTTCGTTCTCTGAGAAAAACTAAAGTTAGCTTCTAACAAATATGATGATTCTTCTAACAACTTAACAAGTCTTTTTTTCGCCAAATATTATTATTATGATTTCACCCAAAACGATCCTCACGTGAGGAAGTTCTCACACGGTGAACCTACTCACATTATCAACGTGTAGGTACAGTTATTTTTCCTATTTACGATATCTTTTGGTTGATGGATGAAGTGATTTGTTAGAACGCCATATGGTTAGAAACGAAGGATTTTAGGTCTAACCGGTTAGAGTAACTGAAGTCCAACTGACCCCCCGGTCCATTTAAGAGTATCTGCTAATGACAGTGATGTGTGGAAGGACAATTGTGTTTTCTATCCCTTCTGCAGTACACAAATACGATATAAATACTACTATATTGTGCTGCACAACCTCGAGTAAGGGTTTGACTGGGTGGTTTCCATTGTATTTCCATCTCATTTTTATGTATTCTCGCATTATGCCATCAGCAGCAGTTAAAAACATAGTTGAGTTTTATTGTCCACCATAAACCGCACATGTCTCTGGCGCTGGGTCGATTCGCATAATGCACTCGAGCCCTTGAAACGAGAAACGCACGACTGCGGGAAGCAGCAGGGAAATCACCAAGGCCGTATATTGTAGCGGGGGCTGCAGAATCACAAGTGCATGATAGCGTTAGAGCGTAGCGTGCATTGGGGGAGAGATGTCCTCGTAGTGCATAGTAAATGCAGGCACATATCGACCGCGGTTGTGAAAATTTTACGACAGTTAGCTCAGTGACAGCTGCAACCAGTGCTTGGATACGCTGGCGTACGCCATAAATCACGCGTCTCAAGCCTTTCAATAAGTCGTAAAAAAGTTTCAGATCGTACATGAAAAGTTCGGTTCGAATCCAAACTGACATTTGCCAAATTTTTTAATCTCTTTCGAGTCAAACCTTGCTCTTGTCGAAAGTCCACTTCATCCCAAATTAATAGCTCAGTTCGAATTGAAGTTGAATTTTTCGCGTTTTTTCGTATTAAAGTCCGAAAAAAAGCCAAATGCAAGTATTCAGTACAAAAATCAATTGAAGACTTTTTTAAGGGCCCTGACAATGTGTAATATTCTTTAACTTTGTACAGTACTGTACCTGTACATACTGTATCTACTTCACGTTTTGTGCTGTATTGTTTCAGTTTCAAAGTGCAGTACTAAGTAATACACAACAGCTTTAACTGTATTTACCTACTGTACTTGTGTACATACAAGTTATACACGCTCTTCTGGAGGGAATTAAAATAATAAAACGCTGCCATCAGCAGCGCGCCCTTCAATATAGCTCAATTCAAATAAAAGTTTACTTTTGGTATATTATCCTCAATAATAAACCAATGGAATCGCCCAAGAAAAATTTTATTATATCCCTTTTTATAAACCTAGATTCACATTTAAATAGAGTTTAATTTTTAGAAATTTTCAGACCATCTACAGCTTTGTACGACCAGCCGTTCGTTCACAATGAGGGCTCAAAGTTGGAGCAAATCAAAAGTCGTCAACATGAGGAGTGTCATTATATAGTGTCATTAAGTATAAATAATAATAATTTACACAACTTGATAATAATTATTAACAATTACCGAACAATAATTCATAATGGTAAATAATCTTCTTTTTTTCTTCAGCAAGACGGTGAATCATACGGCCGCCTGTCGGGTCATTGGCCTGGCTGATACAAATAGTACATACATTGCTGTTGAAATATCGAGTTGATAAATAGGTAATAATAATTTATAACAATTTATAATAATTAATAAGTAGGTACTAATAATTATTAACAATTATTAATTTTTAATAGTCTATGAAGCTTTTTAGTAATTAATTATTAAATTATTGTCAAAGTAGGTACCTAGGTAGGTAGAAATAAAAACCCCAAAATCATATTGCTACAAATTATTAGTAATGAATTCAGACAGAAGGGTGATCTGCACAAAGAAGATAATAAACCGTTGTGTCAAGAATTTGCAGAGTTTCTTTCGTACTTTTCGAGTCAAATCTTCAAAAGAAAAGACCTGAAAATTCAACTTTCAAACTCTACTTAGCACCTCTTCCTGTACTCGGCGAATTCAATTTTCTTGTTTTTTTCCTCAAGTTTTGTCCTGCTAAACCCTTGATTGATGGATATTGTACTGTCATACTACAAACCACTAAGCAGTTATGAAAATTGTTCAATTGCGTCAATCTGATAAGAAATTCCCCGAGAAAGACTCTTGGGCCCCGCAGGCCGTAGGTAATGATCAAGTTTCCCTCGAAACAATCAGGCGTTTGTTGATTTAATTAAAACGTAACCCCGAGGAAATGCGCACAAAGCAAACAACCCCGCGGTGCCTGATACCGTCGAGGTTCGCCGGAGCATTAATGAAAAATCCGTTATTAACCATGTTCGCGCGGCAATGAGCCCGAGCCTGAACAACTTCTCAAAAGCCTAAGGTACTTTTAATTTAAATGCAGATACAAAACAAACTGGTGACACCAGAGGCTGAAAATAATAGAACCGGAAGGCGAAGTTCGATCTACATTTTGAAGGGCTGTTTTCAAAAGTCAATATTATACATTGGTTATTTTATGTCGCCTACTATTTTATGTGGACCTTCTACACAAACCTGCAAATACCTTTGTCCTGCATAATATGACCACGCCCATAACTCACATCAAGATTGTAACCTACAACTAATACCCAAAATTCGCGTGATCACTAAAAGTATACCTACATATACACAAACCGTATCATATACACCGTTTGATATGAAGTTTTCGAGCTGTGAAGCAACCCCTATTTTGCAGCCCTTACAATTATTGACTTACGTTTATAAACAGTCTCGGATAATCAATATGAACATTACACTAATGGATTTTTTTCATGTGGGGGTTCATCCATGAGCAAGTGTACTCTACACCTGTTAATTACGTTAAGGTGCAACAACGTAGCAGATCTAAGGGGAAAAATCTTGGAAGTAACCGCTACACTGCAGGTCTCACGCAAAATGTTACGGTTAATCCATGAGAAAAAAACAGGGCTTGTGTACGAAACCATTGGGGCGTATTTCGAAAATACGTTATAAGTATGTGACAACAGTAACTCTCGTCATTGCATTTGTCTGGAGTGAACTTTTATTTTTACCCTTTTTTATTTCAACCTCCTTATTTTTTGTACAGAAATTCAGACTTACAACGAGGATTTCATTTTGCCCTGATATCCTTGAAATTATCAATCTGAATCATATCACTACAACGGCAAACACACAAAAATTTGGAATCCGTTTGTTAATTTTCTGGTAGGTACTCGTATTTTCGTAGGCTCCTACTGTTTTTCCGCATTCAAACTGGAATTTCTCCATGAAATCGATAAGGAATCGCAAAGTTGAACATACCATTAGAAACCTGATTAAATTTGCAACGTTTCTTGAGATGCGACAGTTTCTAGCACGTGTTTTGGAAATGCAGCTAACTGAAATAACGCTGAATCCGAAAATGCGGTCAAAAGTAGAAAAAAAGTTGTTTCAAAGTGAAGAAACGAGGGTTTTTATGACAAAAAACGTGGTTTTCTGAAGAAGAAGAAAACCTTTAAAAAATCATATCTTGGGAACGGATTGAGCTAGAAAGGTGCGGTTGGCGGCGTTCTTCCCCATTTTCAGTCTAGTTTTACCGAGTTTTTTTTTACACTAAACGGCAAACACCCTGCATAATGAAGTATACTCTCCCTGTACTGCTGTTCTGTCAGCCTCGAAATCGGACAAAACCACTATTCGTGAGTCATTTGTCAGGTTGTGGTTTCAGCACTAAATATTTTAAATAGCTACTGCACCTGATTTCAGGAGCACCGGAGAGAAAAATTCCTTTCACCTCGAATTTTCAGCAACAAATCAATAGGTACCTCAGATGAACAGCGTCTTTTAAAATTATATCATAATATCTTATAGTAACGAGCGAATTTCGAACAAGGCAATCAACTGTGAGTATCGCGGGCTAGCAGGCCATGTTTCATCAATCACGCAGCTCAGAGCAGCTGGCTCGTGGGGTGTTCATCCTCACGGGGCAAACACCTCACGATAAGTTCATATGTACGAACATCTGGCCACCGCACAATCATCCACTCCCCTGGGAGACTTTTAATACTGGACAAACCGCGAGAAATACTACAGTATGTGTACCTTACCTACCTGTAGACACTGGTGGACACTAGTAGATGATATGGATTTTTTGTGGTAAAGGAAAAATGTGTGGTAGGTACGAGTTGTGTCATCTGACTTTGAGTAAAATAATAGTTTTAAATCAACAAAATTATACGACAAACAGGGACGAAGTCTATTATAGTGGGTCCGCTGACTAAGAGCCTTACGGATGATTCTGACGTCGTTCTACTTGTACCAAATATATAATTAATCAAATACTAATTAAATTATTTAATAAATTAATTAGATTAATGTTATCAAAACCGCATTGTTAGAACATGAAGAAATTGTGTATATTTTCTGTTGTTCTTCAGTAGAATCGCGCACGTTTTGGGGTGAACTATCGACATTTTACTCAGCACAGTGAGCAGGAGGATTCTTCTCGAGGCAATTTCCCGAGGGCGTTCGTACGAAGGGCGACAAGGGACTCCTCCTTCCGCCCTTTTCATGGATTTATGTAACGCACTTGCAGTTAACGCAAACAAAAAACACGGAGCGCAGGTAAATCATAACATAGAAAAAAACTCGCCTACGACCAGAATCACGAATCTAGTCGAGTCGATCTTTCAAGAAGAATTTTAGATTTTTGTCAAAATTTTAAAAACGAACGACGAAATGGCCGAATAATTTACTTAATTACACATGGGAAATAATTCATACCAAGAACAAGACACTCAGTACGATAAAACTACGTGCTGTTTGAATCAGCAGCCCCCAGTATGAAAATTGGCCCAAATGTCGACCCTTTGATTCACGCTCATGTTTCTAGAACTTTTGAGCCCTCACTTTTGGTCATTTCCGTAAATTCTATGAATCAAAATATAGTAGTAAGACCGAACTGAAAAAAATTGAAACTTTCTACCCCTATTTGGCATCTCTTATTATCGACTTTTGAAAAGGGATGCCAAATTTCGTAGTTCTCAATAATTATTTATTTATTTTGAACTACAGTAGGTCTACTGGGCAAACGAACGGATTTTTAAATTTGCATTATCCGCACCTTGAAGTATAAACCAACAGAATGTTGAAGTGAAGGGAAATAAAAAATATTTTTGTAATCGAATTTCAATGGCCCATTTTTGGAAAAATAATTTTAAAACAATATAAAAAATAAATTTTTTCCGTTATGAAAGTTTTGTCACTGAGTGATATTTCTTAAATTAAGACGAATTCATTGAATAGAATCCGATCGATTATTGTCAAGAGTTCCCCACTGCATGAATGTAAAATTCAATGAAATGGACGTCCTGCATTGAACTCGCCCGCCCAGAGGAGAACTAACTGCATTTTGTTGCACGTCCCTTTCACCAATTCGTCGTTTCGATTGTCACAGAAGCGGAACCCTGTCCAGTTCAATTACAATATCGTCGAAGACTCGGAGGGAAAATGTTCGGTAGGACCGCTGCTTATTTACTCGGAACAGGCTGTAGCAAAACAACCGAACAATGAGATGTTCGTACAGCGGAATTAATTCCGTACTTTTTTAATCTCCTCCTCGCCCTATTTCGTTTTACGTACTCTCTGGCCAATTTGATGGTAACTAAAAGCATCAAAGTAAAAGGGTGGTGGGAGCGAAGCTATCATAGGAATGAACTCAACAAGGGAGAAAAACATTAAGGAATTGCACCATTCAAAAATCGGCCTAACCTTGGACTCTTAATAATTTCGAATTTTTCGAGTAGGTACATACAACATAACACTCCTGCCTGTCTGCAAGATCAAAATTGAAGCCATGATTGAATTAATTCCAGTGATGAGCTGAATCTGCTGAATCCCCCTTACTATCCTTGAAATCCACCACTTGTATCCCGCATATTAATTTCATCATTGACTGAATCTACGATAGTAGTAAAGATTCGAGACTGTGTTTAGTTGTATACCTTTTGGAAGTTAATATTTTACCAATTCTATCTGAAATGTTCTCGAAATACGGAATGCTAATTCAAATCTTCTCTTCAATCGTAGCTTCCCTAACTAAATTTAAAATTCCGTCCCTACTCTTTTCTATTAAGCTCTACATCTTAATTGATTTTTCTTTAGCCAAATTTTGTTGAAGCTATTTTTCTCGGCCCAAAATTTTTAAACTCGAATTTCCGAAATAATTTGTATAAGTACCAAAATCCGATACTGACATCTGATACTTGAGAGGTTCTTCATGGTTAGTCTGGTCTAATCTGATGAAGGAATGCGATATCGCAATTCTGATTTCCCCATCGTGTTCAGCATTGAAAACTCTATAAGCTGAGGGGGATTTGAAGAGTTTGAGGAGTGGAAAGGGGGGGGGGACCCTAAATTCCCAAAATGAAACACTCTGACAAGTGAGACCTCATTTAAAAAACGTTATTTTCACGCCCAATTCGCTGGTGAATTCGGAATTGCGGTAACTTCTCCCGCCAAATTGGAGCACATCGAAGATGAAGAAACGTGGAACCTCTCAAGTTACAACCTTGTTACCTCTCAAGTAACAACCTTGTTACTTGAGAGGTCCTCCAATGCAAAAAACCACAAAACCAGTTATTTCTTCGAGAGTTCGCTCTTATAGCCATGCTGCATGACTGTGGAATTGTTTTGACATTTGGTATTTATGAAGTCGATAGAGTCGCTATTTATCAGATTTATTTCGAAATACAGATTACATCTACAACGCCATTCGATCACTCTTTCTACCACATTGATCCGAAACGCACGGCGGGGTCTACTGAATACCATAAGCAGCTTCACCTGGCCAAGGGCCGAAAACCATAAATTATTCAGCGTTATAGAAACAGACACAAAAGCCACGGAAGGAGCCCGTGAAAGCTGGGGGAGCGACATAAACGTACGTTCACCATTTGTCACAGTTAAGAAGCGAGGATAAAGGAGCAGGTACCCCCCGCCAAACGATCCGCGTCTAATGAGAAGATAAATGTTCCCTTAAGTGGATGTAACAATATACGGAAATTCTTAATGTTGAATTACCGTATAAAACTCACACGCGATGATATTAAATGTAACGTGACTCCTTCCAAGTAGGGATGTGTATCGGTTGGAAAAAATCGATGTTTATACATCGATTTTTTTTATGGAAAACATCGGTGTTTAAAAATATATTATACTGGCTAGATGCCTATTTAAAATTGACTGGATGGAATATTTTGGAGCGTAGCGGTTGAGTGACGAGTACAACCGAAATGTTTATTATGTTGTCCGGATAAAGATAATATCTTAATTAAACAACCCGTACGCCATATTATGGTGCACGGGTTGTTTAATTTTGTTTCTAACTATTCAAGAAGAAGAAATTTTCTGTTCAAATTATTAGAGGATTTAGAACTGATGCAGAAGGATCGTTTTAATTTGTACGAGTTATTGTTTTCTTTTTACTTTACACATAAGAGCAATTCCTTGTAGCAGAGCTACCTAAATCAATAATTATGTGATACTAAATAATTATGTGCTACCTAAATCAATAATTATGTGATACTTATCGAATTGAATTGACTTTAGGGATTTGTTTAGAGGGGTTAGTTGGTGAACATAAAAAAGTCTCGGGTGAGGTCTCGGGGTGAGAGCAGTGAGAAATACGTTTATCATTTGAAATGAACACACCAAGCATACCTGAGGTTACACCAAACATATTTTGAACCTGATGTTACAATTCATGAACAAAACAATGAGCGTATCGCGGTCCGATCGAGGCACAAGGTCGTCATCAAAACGGTAGGTAAAAAAGTAGGAATTTCATAAAAAGCTATCGTTAACTCTATAATTAGCACTAAAGCTGGTTCTGTCGCAATTGCTGCAGGAAGTGGACGGCAAGAGGAAGCGAGAAAATTCTATGGAGAACTAGTGCACGAGTCATTCTGAGGAGATTTGCGATCGTGGCCTGCAGATAGCGAAACACAACGGCGATTGTGCAAGCACTATATTCATAGTGAAGACCTTGATTTGATGAATATGCAATATGGAACCGATTGTCGAGCGCTGGACTGGAAGTACGTGTTTTTTGTTTTACAAATTGTTGATGAGGGGAAACCACTAATCTGGAGTAGGTAGCAGGATTTCAGTTCAATCCTACAGCTACCAATAGGTTGCTGATCATTGAAGTAGTTTAAATGTTAATTCCAGGGGCTTTGGAGAGTCGGCGGATATAAGGAAGGACTTGAATCGAATTCACTAAACAATGGTAGCAATGTATAATAAATGTCCTTCAACCGCCACGGCGTTTGTTCAAATTTTCACGTAAAAGTCATCAATTTGCTGTCACCGCTGTATTGTCACTATGTACAAAAAACGGCCATTTCATGTTGTTTGGGCAACGGTGATGAAATGGCACAAGCCTACAAGCCGCTCATCTCAGTGCAAGAATTTTGAATACTTTGAACAAAGAGTGATACCGAGAGTAGAATATCCCCCCAAAAAACACTCCGTGTAAAAATCACCCCGCCTCGCAAATATCATTCTTCAGAGGCCGGAAAAAGTTATGATATCCACTTTCCCCGCCCTCCCTTTTCCTCATTAAGGAGCTAAGTATAATGAAAAGCTTAACCACTTCACAAGCACCGTACCCCTTTCGAAATCTCCCCTTGGCGCTATTGCGAGACGTTTTTATTACTTCTACAAGCAACTAATACTTGATGGTGGTTAACGTTTTATACAAGTATTAGTTGCTTGTAGAAGTAATAAAAACGTCTCGCAATAGCGCCAAGGGGAGATTTCGAAAGGGGTACGGTGCTTGTGAAGTGGTTAAGCTTTTCATTATACTTAGCTCCTTAATGAGGAAAAGGGCGGGCGGGGAAAGTGGATATCATAACTTTTTCCGGCCTCTGAAGAATGATATTTGCGAGGCGGGGTGATTTTTACACGGAGTGTTTTTTGGGGGGATATCACATCTTTTTGTTGTTGAAGTGGGTCATTTTATAAAGAAGGTCTATGCAAAATTTCAAGTCGATTGGTCCGGTTACCCAGGCTGTAGACTCGTCAAAGTTGCCAAAATTAGCCTAAATTTCATTTTTTTGTTTCTAAAAGTTTTTGGGTTGAGATAATGGGTTAAACCTTTCAAAAGGCACTGTCTGATGTTGAAACGAAGCTCTGTGCAAAATTTCAAGTCAATCCGTGAAGGTGGAAAGGCCTAACTGATTAAGGAGAAGAAGAACAGGTAAGGGTGAAAAACCGGGTTTTTGAAGTTATATAACTCGGCTCCCTTTAAAGATATCGACTTGAATCTTTCAAAAGGCACTTGCTACACTTGAAACGAAGCTCCGTGCAAAATTTCAAGTCAATCGGCGAAGGTGGAGAGGCTGTAGCCTTGACCGACTGAAAAAAGTAGAAGGTCCCTTTAGACCTAGCGACTTGAAACTTTCAGGGCTTTCTATTATCCACACCAAAAAGATCCATACCAAATTTCAAGTTGATCGGTCTTCTAGGAGCCGAGATATGGCCATAATTAGCCTTAATTACCCTAAATTTCAGTTTTTTTGTCCCTAATTTTTTTTGGGTTGAGATAATTGCTTATTTCGTTCAAATGGCACTGAGCCATGCTATAAAGAAGGTATGTAAAAAAATTCAAGTCGATTGGTCCTTTTACCCAGGCTGTAGACTCGTCAAAGTGGACTGAATTTTCCTAAGGTTTCTGTTCTTTTGTTTCTAAAACTTTTTTGGGTTGAGATAATGGGTTAAATCTTATATAAGGCTCTGTCTCAAGGTTAAATGAAGCTCTGTGCAAAATTTCAAGTCAATCGGTCAACGTGGAGAGGCTCCAGCCTTGCCTGTCTGAACAAGGAGAAGAAGAAGGAGAAGGAGAAGGAGAAGAACAATCTAAGGCCGAAAAACCGGGTTTTTGAAGTTATGTAGCTCGGCTCCCTTTAGACTTATCGATTTGAAACTTTCAGGGCTCAAAGAAGACCCACACTAATTTTCAAGTTGATCGGCTCAATAGGAGCCGAGATATGGATACCTCGAAAACGCGTTTCGTGACGTCCGGTAAACATGCACTCGGCATCGTTCGTTTTCTCAACTTCTTTGCTTGGCGGGGCGGAACGCTACCGCGTTCCTAGATAATATGCTCATGTATCGAAATTCTGATAAATAATAAAAAATGTAGATACAAACAAGTAATAAAAAATGTATCAGTTATATAATAATAATCATTTTAAACATTACTTATGTCCCAAATTTCAGAGGGATAGGATTTCGATATAGAACGAAGCATCGCAAGAGGAACGTCATTAGAAATAATGAAAATCCCTTAACGGTACTCCTTACTCCTTCGAGTTTGAATTCTGGGAAATGGCTTGAAAACATTGAAGGCCTCTACAGTTACGAGGTCTCATTAGATCGAAGCGGTTGATCATTTTAGCTGAATCCAACGGTTCCAAAATCCCAAAAAAGCATTTTTGTCACTTGGGAGGTGTCACTTACAGGCAAACTCACTTACGAGAAAAATCCTAATCGTCTATTGGCTAAGTTCTGCATCACTGTAACGTAGGTATACTTAAACGTTAAATCCCCAAACCAATTGCATGATACAAATATCAAAACCTTTGTAATTGACCTATACCCTCGTATTGTATAACTATGGTAAGTAAGCTGAATTGGTGTTTAAGTAGCCTAATAATTGGCAATTTGACCGTATTTATTTAACATTTGAGGGGGGGGGGGGAGGACCCACGTCTGACTAACCAGACCCCTTTCAACACCCCCCCCCCCCCCCTCACCACAATTTCGAGATCTACTATTGACTGTATCGTCAAGAGCTCACAAAACAAATTCAAACCTATTCTTGCTGGGCGAACCGTAATTCGACATTTTGACATACAATCAAAATCAAGATGAAGAAGGAATGAGACCACAACGGTTATCATGTTAGCGCTGTTATCATGTTATCATGTTATGAATATAATAACAGATGAATTACTTATAGAGAATGGTCGAAGGTGTGGATTTTCTCTTAGCTTTTAGTTTCTTACTGAGATCCAGAGGGAGGTTTTCGTTTATCTTCGGTAATAAAATTTTTACCCCCCCCCCCTCCTCAAATTTTGTTGGTTAACGTTTCAAGATACGTAGATTCAGAAAATCGAATAAAAAAAGAAAAAAATTCCGTCCGCGGCACTTTGCGCAGTTAGCGTTGTGCGAAATTACGAAATTTGGTTTACGGTCTCGGACCAACCCCACAATGATCCTCGAAGCTTTTCTTGACCATAGGTCAAGGGGAAGGGGTTCAAAACAAAGAAGATAGTATATCGTTGACACGAATTTGCAGAGTTTTATTATCAAAATGACGTCGTCAAATACTAACTTACTGGGACACCTACGCCGTGGGGTTTTGGTGGCTAAGCGAACGTCGATCAATCAATCCTTTGTCCAGAAGACCCTTTTTAGTGATTAAATTGATTTAAATATTATCAATTTCTCAGAAGGCGCTCCTTAAGGTTATTTTATCACCACCGATCCAATTTAATTACTCACATATTTTTCTGAATAAATACCTCCACAGATTGCGGTAACAGTTAATTGGCTGTTCAAAATGTACGAACGCCCCTACTGAACACCCTATTCCCGGTATAGTTTGGTCAACAATCGTTATCTTCACGTCACGTCAAGTCTGATGACGGACAGCGTACGAATCAGAAGCCGCACTCCATCAAGATAACAGGATAATGAGACGGGGGATTGAAAACTCCCAGTGAACATTATGCGGTCCCACGCCCACTTGTTTAATCCCGCTTCCCTTCTTTCTTGGTCCTCCCCACCGGCCGTTCAAACAAAATGATCTGAAGTTTAGATCGCACTGGCGTATGTGCATTGTCACAGCAGGAAAGTTCGAATATGTATCACAAGAGCAAGGATTCATTAGAAAACAATAGCATAGCCCCCTCCAAATATTGCCTCCATTTTGGCACCCCGAACGCCCTCCAATGGTTATTTTGGACGAATTTGCAATGGTTGGCATTTGCAGTTCCCAGGATTCAGTTTTGCAATAATAGCCTAATCTAATTCCACCCCATTTATTATTCAGGTGTTTTGCGAAAAGGTACAATACCTAATAGAAAATTTTGAAATTTCAAAAATACATTTTCTGGAATAAAAAGTTTAAGTCAAGCCCCCTGGACACTAGGGTGGTTACTGCTTAGAGCCTTCGGCTAAAATTCAAGAAACATGGAATATGCTTTAGCCGTGTTTTATTTGCTTGCTGTTTCCTTTTACTATGAATTTGTTGTCTGCTGTTTTAATTTAGCTCTTTATGGGCCTTCTTTTCAAATTGCTCGTCATTTCAATCACCTCTTGATGTCCCAAAGGAATTCTTATTATTATGAAATCGAAAACATCTAAAACGTCAAAGAACACATCGCGACTAAAAGCCTAGGGTACAAGATCCTTTTATTTCTTTTTGGTAAAAACGATGCCAACCAACTACATAAATAAAAATCCGCGAAATCGATGTTGGTTTTTGCCGGGAACGTTGTTTACAGTCCTTTTAAATCAGAGGTAAGTATATCCCAGCTTCGTCCATATTTACAGCTGTTTTGGCAGGATATAATTTACGGATAAATTGAGGGCTTTTCAACGAGCGGCGAACGACATCATTACAAAATCCCGCGCTACTTTCGTTCCTCGGTTTCGTCACGTTTTTCCCCAGTTAGATGGCTAAAGCATGTTCCATGTAATTTAATCATGGTAGGGTACTTCTGGGGTTCCTAAAGTAAGCTAAAAGTGGTATATTTTAATGTGAAATTACTTTTAGTGTAAAACAGTATTTTGTCTCTCCAGAAAATTTGGGAAAAATGGGTTGGGCTATGTTGCACCAGAAGCGAAGAAATGCAAAATGAGTATTTCCATAACTCGCTATGGTGAAAAATATACTGAAACGATGCTAATTATCGAACATCAAACTAATCGCTTTATGTTCTGAATTTAATTATTTACGGATGTATCGGGAGAAAGTAAGTTGATAATCGGTAGTAAAAACCCGGTATTCAGCATCCTCATATACAGAGATAGCTACGAAGATAGTCAACTACGTCGTGTTCTCATCTCGTTTACCGGGAGCCGCTACTCTCTCTTCTTCCCCTTTTTCAGCAATCTCGATATGACAGACCCTTATTCAATCTTCTCCCTGTAAACGAATGAACTGAGCTCCGTTGTATATGAATGAACGTGATTCATGTCGGCGCTGAAAAGTCGATACGTCTCTGTCCGTCGCCTGCACAGTTTCAATACATCAGTCGTACGTACGGGTAAATATATGCCCGTATACAAATCGTAGATATGCGGCTGTAACTTGTGATGAGACGAGAGGATAAAACAGGGATCCTGAACATGGCCAGTTCCCTGTACACGAATTTCGCCAGTGGGACGAAAAACATAATCAAGATTTAGTTTTTGCGAAAAGAGCAGAAAATTTAATATTGAAGAAAAACAGCTTTCTCTATAACATAAAAATCAAGTGAATAATCTGAGTAAATATTTCCAAAAAAAAGTTATACGTTAATTTGTTAAATTTTAAGGATGATGTGTCACCTGTACTGCGTGCCAAAGTTGAAATTCAGTTGAATTGAGATTCAGCACTGGCATTAAGCCACACCGAACGGGTCTAAGGGCAAGAGTGGATAACTAGACTGATACGACAGAACGAAGGCGGAAACATTTTTCTTTATAGATATACCTATCCAAAAACATTAGCGACAAGATGAAGGATTTTTCAACGTGAAGATGTAAATGAATGCAAAATGAAGGCGCGGAATTCCAGAGGCTTATTAAAACCCAATCACCTAGCCAGCCAGCCCTCTGACGTCATAGGCTCTTACGGCAAAGGCTGTGACGTACAAGTTAGCCTCCTGCCAGCCGTCTGACGTATACGCTCGTGCGTCATAGGCTCTGACGTACTAGTTGGCCTCCGGCCAGCCGTCTGACGTCATAGGCTCTTACGGCATAGGCTTTGACGTACTGTTTGGCCTCCAGCCAGCCGTAGGACGTCATACGCTCGTGCGTCATAGGCTCTGACGTACTAGTTAGCCTCCGGCCAGCCGTCTGACGTCATAGGCTCGTGCGTCATAGGCTCTGACGTAGTGGCCCGACTGTCGCTTGTGTTCTGACGTGATCTGAGGGAAACGGTGAATCAAGGAAACAAATTTTTCCCCTTTCAGTTTATGTGCCAAAGCAAAGACATGAAAATGTCAAAAGAATGTCAACTCCATCCTGTTGTTGATACAGTCGAGAATTAAATGCTTGCATACGAGTCTGCAACACATTGGGACATTTTATGTCTTTAAAGAAGTGATTCAAGAACCTTCGAACAATGCTACATCACCTACCCCAGTAGCGTAGTTGTTATACTTAATTGTAGGGTTCATCATAAATTATGAAGCTTGCATTCGTATAGACAATATAAATTATTGAGAATGATCACCTGTGTGTAAACAATTATTTAAACAATCACGCTCATACCGCAGCTTGTCGGCCACGCACTCCGCAGTGGTTAACGTAATATGGTTAGGTAAATTGAGAGCTATCCAACGAGTGGTGAACGATTTTTGTACGATGATAACTGGCGAAGATAAAGTTCCGTAGCACCGAATCGGTTGTAAGCGAAATTCATCAGAAATTTTCGTGACGATTTCGTGTAACGCTTTTGTGTAACGTTTTTCAAGTTATGTGCCAGAGTAAAGACATAAAATGTCAAAAGTGTCAAAAAACTTAATAGGCACCTATTAATTCTGCGGTTTCGGATGGGATTCGTCAGCTGATGGCTCCGGCACTTGATGGCTGGGGCTTAAAACTGTCACCGGCTCACGTGTGCGATTTTCTTTGTCTCCCGTCCAGTTGAGGAATTCGCCTTCAATCATTCCACAATCGCCAAATACCAATTGTACTTCGAATTTCCCACCTTATTTTCGCCTTTTCCTGTCGTCGTGGATGCCTGTTGAAGAAAGAAGAAAGGATTCCCTGTTCCCTCACGATCTCGACGTTTCCAAATTTATACCGATTTAGACATTTCCCGAATTTACCCATACCAATCTTGACTTTCCCAAATTTTACCGATCTCGACTTAATTTTACATTTTCCTTTTATTTTATCGATTTACTTCCACGGCCGTCGTAAACTGTGAGTAAATAGTGCATAAGAATCAATTTTGGTTATATCTGTGAAGAACCCTGAGAAACACAATTTATTTTATTTTTATTTTTGAATAAAGAAGAGACTGCTGAGCTACTGTGTACTAACTACATTTCGTCTATTTAGTTCCCGTCACAGTTGTGTACTGTTATGTACCTACTTTAGGTGTGAAAAGTAAACAATTCGTATAAGTAGGCTTTTTTTACTTTGACGATGTGGCTTTTGCCACTGAATTCTGAAACCTCCTCTTGGGCTCGGCAAATAGCTCGCAATAGGTGACAGGAGTCTAATTTTTCGGGAGTCTAACGCCCTAGTTTGGGATCGGACGGCCCCGGGAGTATAACGCCCGAATTTTCAGGGCCAGGGAGTCTAACGTCCTATCCCTGGCCTACAAAGTGAAAGGTCGAGAGGGGTTGGTTGCCACCAAGTGAAAGGAAACAGCTTCTGATTGGCTGTTTGAGGTGAAGGGGGTGCGTGATGAGGGGGCGCATGGGGGCGCATTATACAAAATTGTAAAAACCGACGCAATAACAGAGAAAAACTGGTCGGAATTACATCATTCAAAGATTTGCCCAGCTCTTAATAATTTCAAACAAGATACCTTTCAGTATTTTTTCTCTAGCTCGATTTCAATGGTTCATTATCGAACCAATAACATTGTACCATGTGTGATGAACCGCAGTTTGCTAGAAACTCAGTCAGTTTCGCACGTCTGTCAGTTTCCACAAAACTCAAGCACCGAACTGAACTGTCCACGACGTGGTCACTCGAATATGTCCCGTAATGCAGTACAAAAGGATTCAGGTTGGCAGAGACGGTCTCGAGGGACAATAGCGCCATTTCACCCTTCGCTTACCTCTGCCCGAATTAAATTGCCTCCGGCCAAATTATTTCCCACTGAAAACCATTTTCCTCCAGCCGAATATTCCTCTCTGAGTTTATAGTTGAGCATCTTCGATAACTAACGAGCGCTGGTTTCAGCCGTTACGAGGGGCAGCTACTATTATTACTTTTTATTATGACGGCAATTTCATTCAGAATGAATGATTTTTAGGGACGTCACCCCATTATATCAGTTACAAACCGAGGGAATTACTCTGGAACGTCTAATTTTTCAGAGAATTATTGCATTTCCTAACCACCCGAATAATCAATGTTTCTCATTAATCATCATTGTAAACATATCAATTGTGTCATAATATCCGCAGGTTCCAACAATTAATTCACTCAATGCTTGACCAGTTCGACCATTTTATATGATCCTTATCCCACTCAACTTCCGTTTAAAACTTGACGAAGTCGAATGTTACGTGGCGACGAGCTGA
Organism: Stenodema calcarata; assembly: GCA_963920205.1. Lineage (NCBI taxonomy): Eukaryota > Metazoa > Arthropoda > Insecta > Hemiptera > Miridae > Stenodema > Stenodema calcarata. The sequence continues at coordinate 30,404,605 of OY986053.1, read as the reverse complement.
TTATTCAAGATAATTAACCGTAATTTGAGGGGAGAAAACTATTTCGTGATCCTAAAACCTTATTAGTCCGAGCGAACACGTCATAAAACATCAATCTGTATAACTAAATTTAAAGACGATTTTCGTGTTCCTTGAGTATTTTCGAAAATTTTCACTACAGCTATTCGTTTCGCGTGAAATGGAGTCGAACCTTGCCGATTTTGAATTTGTTGTCTGTCTGTTTGTCCTTCAATCACGCAAAAACGGCTCAATGGATCGAACCCTTCTCCCGTATTTAAATGTTTCCGTGATCGGGGAAGGACATAGGGGGGGGGGGGGTTCACTTCCGGATCCGATGCATAGGGGTGGGGGATTTATGGGGAAGCCGAAATATAAATATCTTAAATTCTTCCTTCCCGTGAGACAGATGAATATTATTTTTAGTATTTAAGATTATAAGGGTTTGTAAAGGGACATGTAACAATCCGTAAAGCGGCAAGTAAGAGTGGCAGATGGATCCATCCCGAGTTCCCCCCGTCCGGGACAGGTAACAGAGGTAGATGGACTCACCCCGAGTTCTACCCGTCAGCGACGGGACCGACAGCTAGTATTATCTAAATCTAAAACTCTGCCAATTCTTCTGTACTCACCCTTCTGTCTGGATCGCTGTTCTGTAAACAACCTTGTGTCTTATAACTGTATGAAATAACTTGCGTAAAGCGTTAAAATATAATTCGAATAGGTGAATATATATTTCCGAAAGTAATGGTCTATAATTATTTATATAAATGAATCAGTCGTTTCAGAAACCCGACTAGTGCACAAAACCCAAGTTGCCAGGAAACGCGAAAAACTCCTGAAGTCGCCCATCTGACATACGAGTACATTTGAGATTGTCCAATACTCATAGTTTTATGGGCATGAAAAAAATTTATAAGTGAGCAATTTTTAAGAAACTTGCAACGTGTTTCTACCTAAAAGGATGCAGAACCGATCAAAAAACGAAAATCGATTTTTTGTCTACTCGGGCTTGGTTTCTGGGTATCTGGGATATTCGTGGAATAGTATTTTTCACTCAAATTCAGAGGGGGATTAAAATATTTGCTTTCTTGGTCTGAAAGAAAATAAATAAAAAAAAAAACAAATATCTAGATTATGGGAGTGACTTTTCAATTTCGTGGGTCTCACGGCAACATCCCACCTCGTCACTTTTGGCCAAAATGAGTTATGGATACCATTCGAAGCGTCTTCCCACGGCGGATCGATCTAACTAAGTATAAGTTAAGTACCTACGTTTGGTAACACTAAATCTCTCGATTTATTTTACTGAGTTACTCAGTAAACATAGTCATTGGCAGATGGTTTTTTGGCTCCGCTGAAAAGTCGCCCAAATGACGATGTGGGAAGTTGCCGTGAGACCCTCAATTTATTATACATTATACTTCGGAGTATCTGCCTTGCATGAAAATAGAACATGTTTCCTCTACCAATAAAAATCTCATCGCTTCTCGTTATGGACATTTCTCGTTTGAATCGTTCTAGTTTCTTTATAACGAACTTACAATTTTAAATCAAGTACCATCACGAGTCATACAGGGTTTTAACGTCAATCGCGAACCAAAAGGTGAGAAAATCGGATCCAACGAGGTTTCAAATATTGCCCATTGTTAGCCACGCGCTCTCATCCCCGACCTGGATCCCTGGGCAATCCAACAGTTGGAAATGACTCTTCAACCCATATCTACCCTTTTCAGGGCCGATGATGACTGACGACCATTGAAGGTTTAATTAATCCCGTTTATTACGACCAGCTTCCCTTCGGAAAGGGCGAAGCTGCCCTATGATACGGAAACAATCGCTCTTGCCGGGGCCCGATATCCGGAATGAGGAACCCGCCTTATTATACAGGGTGGGGCAAAACAAACAGTGCAGTTTAAAAAGGGCTATAAAAAAAAACGGCGCAACATAGAAAAATGCGGTTTGTTTTATTTGATTCAGTATTTCACCCCATTTGTTTATTCAAGTTTTAAAGATTACATCAGCAAGATGATGGCCTTCAGCAGCAATGCACTGATGGAGGCGATTTCTGAAACTTTCGACAGCCTTCTGGCACATATCGACTGGAATTGTGGCGATTTCCTCTCTAATTCGTGTCTTCAGCTCTTCCAAAGTGTGAGGACGATGTTTAAAAACCTTTTCCTTGAGGTAGCCCCACAGGAAAAAATCGCAGATGCTCAAATCTGGTGATCTCGCGGGCCACCCCAGGTCACCCCTCAGAGAGACGAGGCGCGCAGGGAACATCTGCCGCAGTTTCGTCATCGAAATGATCGCTGTGTGGGCCGTAGCCCCATCTTGTTGGAACCAGATATCCCCCAGATCTTGTTCTCCAGCCAACTGCTCCAATTCTGGCTCAAAAAACGTTTCCAGCATGGAAACATAACGCTGAGCATTGACAGTTGTGGTTCGCCCATCCTCCTCAAAAAAGTAAGGCCCAATCACCCCGAATTTCGAAATGGCACACCACACAGTAACTTTCGGGGAGTGGAGAGGTCTCTCGTGAAGTTGTCGTGGATTAGTGTCACTCCAATAGCGAAAATTTTGTTTGTTCACGGCTCCAGACAGATGGAAGTGAGCTTCGTCACTAGAGAAAAAAGTTGACCTTGGTGGGATACGGTTTAGCATTTCTTGGGCGCGATTAACACGGTTTTGAAAGTCTGGGGGCATTAACTCCTGAACAATCATCATCTTGTAGGGATGGAACGTTAAATCTTCATGCAAAATTCTCCTTAGCGAGCGGTTAGACATGTTCAATGCTGTTGCATGCTTACGGGCAGAGCGCCTAGGCGAATGTTCGACAGCTGCTCTCACAGTAGCCACATTTTCTGGTGTTCGAACCGTTTTTGGTCTTCCCATACCCCTAGGCCTTGTTGTGGATCCAGTTTCTTCCAATGCACGAACCCAAGCCGCGATAACATTGCGATGAGGGACGGGATCTCGACGTGGAATGTTGAAGTGCAGCCGGAAGGCCCGCTGGGTGGCGATGAAAGAACGGCCGCTTTCGAAAAACGTGCGGACAGCGAAGCCTCGATGCTCTCCGGTCCAAACCATGGTAGTGACTGAAAATGGGGTGAGTGGCCGGACACAATGAGACCCCTCCCAGGTTCCTACCACTTCCACGAAGGATTTAGTCACCCTTCAAAACTGCACTGTTTGTTTTGCCCCACCCTGTAAAACACCGCCTTTTTATTCCCACCTACGATTGCCCGTCCCTTCCTGAAGGGCCCTACTGTTCTAGTACTTCAAACTCGCCCTGACAGGTTCTCAGGTTGAGCCTTTTTTTCTCCCCTGTCTCACCTATCAACCTCAGCCCTCCCTTTGGTGGGCGAGTTGGCCCTTTATTCTCTCAAACCCGCCCTTCATCGTACCCCATTCCATTCTATACGTCAGGGTTACGCGACACCGCGTTTTAATCGAATAAACCGACTCAATAGGCTGAGGTACGTTGGTTCGATACCTGTCGGATTTTCAATCCATTGTGTACCTACGCACGCCCTTATTTTCAGTTTTCGGGTATTTTCGTATCAAACCAGGGGTAGATAACACTTCCCAAAACGACAAGTCGTATTCACATATTAATAACAGGAACTCCAATTTACATTCTTAGCTTTTTTTCGCTTGCCTCGGTTTTCGAAAATATGCCATCAGCAATTAAAACAACTAATTCTGTAGCTGCATTCAAAAGCATTCAAGTGCATTTCAACACTTGATGAATCAAATAAATGCAAAATCAGATTCTATCATCCTTGAATTTAAATTTTGAATATAACAGAAATGTACTTTCATAATGACCCTCCGAAAATCCAGCATCCCTAGATGTTTAAGAAGTAATAATATATTATATAAGAATTATAAACTAAAATGCACTACCAAACGAACGCACACGCAAGCTGAGCTGGGAGAGAAACGAGCCTGGACAGGTCACTGACATTAGGCTCAGATAATAAACAAAAGAACGTTGCATTCCTAATTGTACCTATGCATATACCTAACTATCTGTATTTTGCAAAATGTGTAAATAAACGATTTACTATTAAAAAAAATTTGAGGCGAACGCTTTCGATGTAAGGACACCAACATCATCAGGCCATTGAAAGAATACCCAGGCCATGAAGTCAGTTCGGCTTTATTTATATGGTCGTGGGGAGTGGGGGTGAGTGCAAGGCAAGGTGATAGGGAAGGAATGTACAAACTCCGTGCCGCAGCCAAACTGAGTATGCACAAACTCCGTGCCGCAGCGAAACTGAGTATGAACAAACTCCGTACGGCCACTTACAAACTCCGTGCCGCCGTCAAATGGGGAATGTACAAACTCCGTGCCGTTGCCTAATATCTAGAAAGCGTTAGAATAATGAGTGAATGGTGAACGAGGACGAAGTGATACGTTTTTCTGAGTCTTATAAAGTGTTAGATCCTAAAACTACACAGTTGAATTCGGAATTTCGTGTTGTTTTTCGTCATTATAAGCTTATTTACATATCAGATGGACACAACAGGTTATGGGTAACATTGAAACGGCAATTTGCTCTACATTCCTACGAAATAAACGTATCCATATACTCACGTTTGAACTGCATGTGTTGTTTCATTCCCCAAGTATCTTTGTCTTTAGGGACGTTGTGAGACGCGAGCCAATGCCCGCAGGCGTATTCTCGGAGGTCTTCGCACGGTGGGACGGACATGTTCATTTTGGCGATTGCCTGGAAGAGAAATATGCACAGAGTCAGAATAGTATATTATTATTATTATTTATTTATTTACGTCATATTTACATAGCAAAAAAGTACAAATTAATATAAGTAACATAATATGTTACTATATTATTGACGTTGTTGCGGAACAACAGGCTATGCCCGTCGCACCCCACAGGAGATGCACCAAAACATTTAGAGCGTAGGTAATCAAATCGATTACCAGTCTGGACTATACGTCTAAAAATTAACAGAACAGATCTCTTCTTCGCAAATAGACTCGTCATCTACCATAGTGATTACTTAACCCTAGACTACACGGGTGGGCTGACGGACACCCCAAAGCTCGTTCAAAACGCTGTCATTTGGAAAAGCTCACCTTTTGGCGCTCCTGGTGGCAGTGGAAATACACTTCAGTTCATGCTGTACCCAACAAGCGAGGTTTCATGTTCATTCTTTCATCAGTTCTCTAGCAGGAAGTTTGCAAAGTCACTCTGGGGTGCCGAACACCCGTCCCGTGATTCTGTGTATACATACGTTTTCTTTGCCACTTTTGTGAGTGCCCCGTGGCTTTTTTGTCATATTTCCCTTTGGTTTTTGTCGTTATGGTGGCTGAGAAAAGGTTTTCCAACCCAGAGGAGATCGAACAAGTGTTGATGGAGTTGGAAAGCGAAGACATCAATGAGAATTTAGGTGGATACAGAGATGTGGTTGAAACAGAGACTAGAGAGAAGACCACCCCGATCCTCCTGAATCCGTCCCGCCCCTGACTTCTTACAGAAGATGCAGCAGCTTTTGTCCAAGAGGAAATGACCACTAAACCAAAACACTAATGTACTTTTCGATAGTCTCTCTTTTTCTAACGATAGTTCCTAATGTCTAGTTGGCGTTTTAGAAGAATTTTCTCCCATCCATTTTTTCTAACGGGAATTATGACTCATTTTGATGAACAGGAAATAATGATTTCTTTCAGCTCAAGTTAGGTGTTTCAAAATGTTGCAATAAAACGATAAATCGTATTTTTGTTTTGTTTAACCCGTTAAGCCCTCTCAAAATTAACAAGGAGCCCCCAATACATAATGTAGGTACATGGTACATCGTAGAATCACATTCGGTTTAAGATATACCTTAGTACGCTCTCGATCCTTGAACAAAAATAAAATTTGTGCGTGGTTGCTAGAGCTCGGTATGACCGGGGTGGATAACATAATTTTAACCCTAGACTACACGGGTGTTTTTTGCACCTTGTGATACACGGGTGGGGTGTCCAACAATCCAGTACCCGGTTCTCCTCATCATACAGGCAAACAAAATAAATAAAATGGATAAACAGAATGAAAAGGACGGTGCAATCGAACTAATGCGACACAATCGCACTCATCGACGCGTGAGAATTTCATCGATAAACCCGTCAAAAGAGACGGGGAACAAATCAATAGGAACGGTTCATGAAAATAACCGGTAGAATGACACGTGCCTCAGGCGAAGCGGCTCTAATCGAAGACAGTTGAATTAATGAATATTGTTTATTTATATAAAAGGTAAACATACCTAGAGAAAACATATACACGATGGAAATTACCATCTTCATACGTAGAGGATCTGGGAGAAAGGGAGTGTTGCATGTAAATTACATTATAAATACGATGGATTAGTAATAATGGAATAGTATGTAATAAATAATCAAAACATTTTACACCAAAACTTCTACAGGAAAACATACAATTGTGGTGGTAATACCTCTAGAGAACATACAAAATTATACTTGTAAGGGCATGTTTTCCATCGTATCGCATTCTGATGAACTGACAGCAATGAGGTTTGAAATTGAAACTTTCTCGTATGAACATCTCCTAATAGTCCAGAAGCCATGTACGAGTACATTCTACTTGGACTCAATTCTAAAGTTAACGAAAATTTGAGGGATTGTTTGGGGTTGGTAGAGGGGGTTATGTTTGTTAAGTTTTCAAATAACGAGGTCTTTTTTTTTCGGGATGTTATTGGATTACTGTTCATATCATTCAAACCAGCGAAAATCCAGGAATGCCACGTGCAAGAGCTGTAAATGTCCTTCCAAATTCATTGGTCAAAAGCATGTAGTTTTGGTCCTAATAATAACCACGATACAGGCGTTAAAAAAGTGACAAAATGCAGAACAATGCTGGTTTCCGGATAGTAAAATTGTATTTACACACTTATCTATGTATTACTGCACATACTATGCATACCCTACCACCTCAATACCATCCCCTCGCCCACCCACGTACTCGTTTGAAATACCCTCAAGATTTTTATAATGTTTATAATTTTTATACTTGTTTAAACTCCAGCTTTTCAATATGTACCTACCTACTCTACGTTACGCTTTATTTAATATCCGAAATCTATATTTGGTCAGCCTCTCTTCATAGTTGAAAACTGGAATACGTTGGTAATCATTAAAATGAATACCTCAGAAGACGACTCAAGAGAAAAAGACCCCAAGATTCCTTACCACCCAGCATAACATGATCAAATAGCACAGCCAACACTTCTTCTGATTCGACACCATCTCAACCCACATCCAACAGAGAGGCCAGTTGATGGACTGCACCCTCTCATCACGTCACACGCCAATTAGAGGACTCCTCTACTATATTTCCCCCCCCCCCTTTATCACAACAGAAATGTTCCCAACAGAACAATAAAGTTATTTACATACTGGAAAAAAATTAAAATGAATCATATTATTTTGTATGAAACATATCGTTCATTGGGTGCAATGGTGTCACATCTCCAAATTTCATGCTTTGGGGTAATCGAAAAAAACCCATTTCAACATTAAAATATTCCGCTACGAATTTCTAGAAACGAGTTTTTAAAGCTCTAATTTCCGAATTTCTAATGTGAAGTAAAGTAAAGTAAAGTAAGCAACCGTTTAAGGTTGAATTTCTAATGTCGGAATATTTCAAAGTTGAAATGGTTTTTTTTTTTTTTTTTCGATTACCCCGAAGCATGAAATTTGGAGATGTGACACTATTGCACCCAATGGACGATATGTATAATATAATATACGATATTATATGATTTATGGTGTCTTTTGTAGTGAACTCCGACTGGTCTGGAACGGATTTTGGTAGGTATGAAAATTTTTCGGAAATTCGAATTTTAAACATTTTGAACCGAGAACAATAGCTTCCTTTTCTTCGAAAATTCACTAAAACGCGGCAAATTTTCCAACAACGGTTTATTATCTTCTGGACAGATCACTGTTCTGCATACAATATCCGTGGGAGTTCCAGAAACAGTAACCCGTTCATTAGTGGCGACTCAATGGGTTCGGTCCTTGACCATCTTCTTGAGAGAATATTCTCCAACCGGTGCTGCTCCACCTGAGTGCTTCGTTAGCGGAAACGGTAGGTAGACAATCAGGTTCACCGGGAAAGGAGGAGTGGCAACCTCTTCGGAAACATCCTTCACAGTGAAGGCTTCACTTGACAAATGGACGTGGACTGGACCTGCCCCACTGACTTCCTTTGTAGACCCAATAGACGTCTTATCAGCTCTAGGTGTACACAACAGGAGACATTCCATGGGGGAGGTAGTAAATCGTCGTTAAGATAAGAAAATCTGACGTTTACCGAAATGGATGTCAAGTAAAAGGATGAAATACGAGAGTTTTGATGCCTGATTTGAGGTAAAACTTTTGTTCTGCTGACATTCTTGCAAGCACCTTCAGAATTACAGCAACATCTCCTAACGAGGTGATCCGGTAAGTCTGAAAATGACAAGTTTCATTCAGACTGCCGTCTAGTAAATAGGGACATATGATCCTTCGAAATGTATCGATACATATCGTATCGATATTTCTAAAAAGTATCGAAAAATATCATGCTGATACTTTGAAAAAGTAGCGATACATTCAACTATCGATACCTTTTACAAACTCAAAATTAGAAAAGTTCCAAATTTTTTACTTATCTACTTATTTAAAAAAATTATTTGAAAAATACTGAACAATTTAAATTTATGAACATTTATTAGGTAGGTCGCACTTTTTGGTAGGAGTCACTTCAAGCAAGTTGCACACAGCTAAAACGTTAGATTGTTTTTTGAAGAAATCCCAAACTGAGATTTTTGGCATTGACATTGCACCTACCTACCAAGTAAGTAACAGCCGACAAACAATGCAAAAAACTGCTCAAAGTATGTTATGAATCGGAATTTCTCAATCTCAAACAACGCGAACGGACTAAAGTGGAGTAGGTACCTATCAGTTATTTTATATTAATCGCGCCTTCCCCTTCCAGTGTTCCAGTTCCACCATAGAATTATTCTATGGTGGAACTGGAACACTGGAAGGGGAAGGCGCGAAACAACACAATCCATGAGGACGTGTTTATTTGTCCTGGCCGCACCCATGCCTGACATAAGTGCACAGTGGAGTTGTTTCACGTTTCTAGTCCTACTAGAATCTAGTATCTAGCATCTGATGCTGAACAGTATCAGTTGAATGAGTGATCATCTCCAATTTTATGTCAAGGTTGTTGACAAATGGTGGGACTTCAGGCATGGTAGCGATCAGGCTTTGTAGTCTTCTGTGAAACTTGGAAGTAAGAAAAGATCCTTGAAAAAAATATCGGTGCCGATACCGCGAAAAAAGGAAAAGTATCCCGATACATTAAAAAAAAAGTATCAATAAGTATCGATACTTTTTCATAAAAGTATCGATATTTTGAAGTATCGATACTTTTTATACATCCCTACTAGTGAAAGCCCGTGCGCCAATTTTGGTTCAATACCTTCAACAAAGATCCATCGGAGTTTAAGACCAATTTTGTGGGATTATTTAGAAATTCGTAATAACTTCCTCGACTGCTCAAGTAGTCAGACTCAGCAGATCTACTTCATTGAACTCACACGGCAAATATCAGAATAACATTCATCTTCAACAAGACCGCCTCCCCTCATCTTCACAAACAATGGGTGCAACTGATGTAAATAAATTATTTTTGCAAGCTGTGTGGGACGAGGGTTGAATTTTTTAATACACGACACAGAGGTCATTTTTAAGGATTCTGAGGCAATTGTTTGTTGGAAAACACAAATTTGGGTAGTAGGTGATGGATCGACTTCTGGGTTTTCAAAGTAGAAAAATATCGTCTTTGACTTAGGTAAAAGGTGTATTCAAATTCTGAAACTTCCATTTTGCAAGGGGTTCAGAGGTGAGAAAATAGAATAAGAAGTTCAAGCAGAATCAAACAAAAATTAGTGATTACTTCGAAGAAAATTCCAAAAATATAAAATGAATACAAATTCATAATTCCATTTTAGGATAGGCATACCTAGTAGAATTTTCGGGGGAAAGTTTCCCAAAGTATAGTTTTGATTTTGTCACCCTTTATGTTTTTTTGGTCGTTGAACACGAATTTGAAGTCTGCGGTTCACGTTTTGCAGTACTTGGCCTATATCTCACAAAGGAAGCGTTTTTTCGACAAATCCATTCTAAGTTCTGACTACTTGAGCAGTTGACGGTGAGATTATAAATTGTAGTATTTATGAGAGATGTACTGTTCTATAATATGAATTGTACAAAATGATATAATATATCACTTGTAAATATTATTGTGATAGAGACCATCACATGACTTGTTGTTGACATTGGTCAAAATTCTTGTTGTTACGTTTGAGGAGTTATTCGGAGTTATTAGAGAGTTAAAGTGGCTCAAAACCGAAGACGTATCGACAGAACGTATCCCATGGATCTGTCTTCGCTGTAACGTTGACGCATCGCTGTAACGTCCAACGTAACTATCCTAGAAGTAACGTTGAAATTCGCGTCAACCCAATCTCCAGCAATTTATCTATTTGTCTTACGATTTTTGCTCACCCTTTTCCTCGCGATGAATGAAGAGTGACTATTGTAAACCGATAATTAGGTACCTATTGTAGCACTTTTTCAAACTTGCGCATAACTTAACTTACCTTTATAAATCATATTTTTCCTGAACACAAGTACATTTTGGTCTTTATTCTCGTTCCCTCCTTCAACATTGCGTACAATCAGAGTTACCAGTTATGTGAATTATAATAGGGTAGATTCTTCAAACATTCGTATTTGTTCAAAATCAAAAAGATTTGATAGTATAAAATTGAAAAAATATTGAACACAGTCTTTATACTTTCATTGAACATTGAATATACGCTTGCTCGGACATCTCTTGATCGGAAATATCTTAAAAAAGATTTATTTTTCAAGAAAAACGCGGTGCCTTCACACTTCAAGAAAAAACACGGTGTCAAACCCTTCACAAACAGTAGCTTCCTCCAGTTCTTATGAGATGAGGTTACAACAAGTGAAGGTTATGGAACCTTTCCACTCCGCTGTCGGAGCGCAATCAGTAGAATTTTTGAAGACCACCAGATGTAGCAGAAAAAAAATGTTCTTAATATAAATCAGGTTGCTAAGTTAAAACCCCTAAATTATATAAATTAATATTTCCTAGGAAGCTGAAGAGACGACTTTCTTGAAAGAAGACACGATATTATACAGAACTGTGTATACATATCAATGCGAAACACAATAAACCGTTGTGGAAAAATTTCAGATTTTTCAGCTTTGCGCGGAACCACAAAACCACAGATCCACCTCCCGTAAATTGTGCAAAGTGTGATATTTTTGAAATAGCCGACCGCTTCGTCAGGATTGTATAAAACGCCCGAGTCGCCATCAACATCTACAAGGAGCGATTCACATAAATTAGAAGCGATTCCTCACGGCTCTGGGCTTCCTCAGGTTCCCATTGGATGAGCTCAAGTCAAACAGGAAGGCGCCTCGTTTACTAAATGTTAAGTGGTAGTAGCTCAAAAGCCTAACCGAACCAAAACTAACCAAAAGCCCTCCTTTGTGTCCGCGGACACACGGAATAGAAACAGTTTCGTGTTTCCGATGGTTGAATCGCTATTTCGTGCTGAACAACAGCAATTAGAAATAAAACACGGGGAGAATTGTTGACAATCACAATGTCATGTTGTTCCAGAATCTGTATGAACCAAGTTGCTCTAATAATCTGTAATAATCAGGAATAATCTGTACGACTATTTGTCCGAAAACGAGAAAGATAATAAATATTACGTTAGCAAAATTGTTATATTTTTTTCCTTCAGTTTTTATTGTGCATTCAATATCAATATCCTTGATGGGCGTCCTTGAAAAATCAATAAATTATCAAGTGTTCGCGCCGGGAGCTCTCTGAAGTTTATTATTAATAAATTATTATTTTTTTTTTTAGTTCTTGTCAAACGTAGGGTGCGTTTGCTAACAGCTCGGTGCTAAACTCCAATAACGCAGTCTCGTTTTCACCTCGGAATCTCCGAGCATTGCTCGGGAGTTTTTTCTCCATTCGTCGACTCGACACAACTTGCTCCCAAAACCCACACATTTTTCCACTTTTTCGATTATTGAGTAAGTATTATTGATTAATATTATTAAGTACTAGCTGTCGGGCCCGTCGCTGACGGGTAGAACTCGGGGTGTGTCCATCTACCTCTGTTACATGTCACGGACGGGCAGAACTCGGGATGGATCCATCTGCCACTCTTACCTGTCGCTTTATGGATTATACCTCTTACTTATTGAGGCGTGATATTCGTTAATATTTCTTTAAATACCAATAACAATATTCATCTGTCTCAACGGACGGAAGAATTTAACATTTTTATGTTTCGGCTTCCCTATAAACCCCCCACCCCTATGCATCGGATCCGGAAGTGAACCCCCCTACGTCCTTCTCCGGTCACAGAAACATTTAAATACGGGAGAAGGGTTCGATATATTGAGCCGTTTTTGCGTGATTGACAAACAGACAGACCGGAATCGGCAAACAGATCAAAATCGGCATGGTTCGGCTCCATTTCACGCGAAACGAATAACGGTAGTGAAATTACCCAACGTACCCAAGGTACCGAACACAAGGCAATACCCATATTCCGAAAATCGCCTCTAAATTTAGTTATATAGATATTCGAGTATTGAGAGTCATCAGTATCTTATTCGCCATACGTTTTTTATCGAATTTTCAAAGAAAAGGGACGGTATAGGGTATCCGTTATAATGAGCTATTCTTCTCGGAGCTTATTAAGGTGGAAGCTATTCTTCTTGGTCCAAAATGATTAAAACTCGATTTTCCGAAACATTTTCATACCAAAAACCGTTCCAGACCATCCTGCACGCACTGCCAAAAGACATCAACAATCGTAAATATCGTATATAATATATATAAGAATATACTTATTATATTCTTATATTTATGTCTGTGTATGTGTCATTCCAGACTATCTCTCGATGTCTCTCGAGTTATTCTGTCTCTCGACAGAATTAAGACAAAAAGTTCAAATTTGCCCCACAACATCCGTCCTGGCAATCGAAAGGATGGGGGGGGGGGGGATAAATCCCCCAATGAAACAGTCTAACAGGTGCCACCTCATTATAACGGGGTTTTTCTCGCTGAACACGATGGAATCAGAATTGCTATATCTTATTCCGTTCTCAAACTGCAGCACTTTGAAGATGAAGAAACGCGGTTGATGCTTGAGATGTTCTTCATGGACATCACGTCCTTCAGTGGAGACATTTTACATAAAGCCAGTTATTTCTTCGAAAATTTGCTTTTATAGCCATTTTTCATTTGATTTTTGCCATGTTAAGCGAAATGTTTCAAATAATTCATGTACATACTTATCATTTATTAATATCGATCAACTGATGTGCGTCTCAGGGGTTAAACTTCATCCCACTGCGGGGTGATTCGATCAATAAGAAGCTCTGCGTTTTAGAAGATTTAGTTGAAGTTCTGGTAAAAAGCAGCAAATTTCGATAAAATAAATAGATCATTGAAACCATATTATGAAATGATGTGAATGGATTTCCTCAGTATTAATGCCCATTAAACTACTCCATTTTGTTTTCAACGAAATTATGAACAAATTACGGTAATGATTTTAAGTTCCGAGCCCACTGAACTTTCGTTCGGTGAAAATGATCATAAGAACAAATATTTAATACTCTCGAACACAAAAGGCCTTCGCAGCCAAAGGGGTAGAAAAAGAAAATTAATTAATGGTATTACGAGCGTCAAAAGCAAAGTTCTACAAGGCGGTAGAGTAGTATTAAAAGTATTAAAAAAAGCCAGAATCAATACCCCGAAGTCTTGGGATTGCAATAGACATTATTGTAGTCTTTTGGATGTGATGAGAATTTAAACATGCTGCATTGTGAATTAAATATGTGGAGACAACATGATTAATTCTTTAATTCAAAGAAAGAAAATATTTTGAGAGCAAAGGACCTTTGACGAGTACCTACATAATAATATTATACCAAACGCCACATTGATGCTTCTTCTTCTTGAAGCATATGGTGTGGCGGGTAGGGGTGGGGAATATTTAACGTAACCCCTCGAAATAACCTAATACTCTCCAGTAACCTAATACCACATAACCTATCCCCTAAGAACTTGGGGGAAAGGCATTTGAGGGACTCTTAGTCGCCGGCCATTCGGGATTCCGTAATAATAGGTTTGGAAAACGATTGCGTGAAAAGTGTGCGATCATAACAGTTATTGACAGTTACTGTCGACGAGCTATAATTATTTGAGTATTGAGTTTCGAGTAACATCGACCGCCTGGTAACAGGTTGTGGTATTAGGTTATTCTGGTAATAGGTTACCGGCGATTCGGGAACCTTTCCAGCTCCCAACGAAAGGTTCTCGAATCGCCGGTAACCTATTACCAAAATAACCTAATACCGCAATCTATTACTAGACGGTCGATGTTACTCGATAACCTATTACCAAGAAATAACCATATTAGCCATCCCTAGCGGAGGGAGAGCTCCTGTCTATAGTGTACAACCATCCCCCCGGTAGTGTGGAATCCGAAAGGGCATTCTCGTCAGCAGAGTAAACTACGTACACAAAATAATTTAATTATGTGCCTTCTTTCAAAGTAAATCTAAATTGGCAAAAAATGAAGATTTTCTTTTTCAAGACTATTATTAATTATTCTAACTATTTTATTTCGGTGGAATTTTGTTTGCCTACCTACCAAATAACCCGCTTTTTTACATCTCTTATTTTAGGTAGGTACCTCTTTTAGATACCTTGAAATCATTGATGATGAAGAACTACGGTGAAATCATTGAAGATGAAGAAATTCTTTTAAAAAATACGATTTTCTGCTGATTTAGGAAATCGCGGGATCCCGCGGGGTTGGAAGTACCTGTTGTAAGTAGTAGCGGTAGATTTGTACGCAATATTTACACAATTACGTCTTTGATAATACCGAATCCCAACTATTGATTTCTACGTAATATTCTCTCAAATACGTGTGTACTGAGAGATCGGTGGTTGATGCCGATGAAGGAACATGATCCAAATCAGGACGCGGGTTCACGTGATCAGCTGCAGCTGGGATCATTCACTTTGATCCCAATTAGAGCGGATTGTGCCAATTAATCCCCGAAGGTATTAGTTTCCCCTTCAGTCAACTTTGGAGAATAGCGAATGTCTCGACCCAATAACCTGTCAATAATTTCCGAATGTTATTATCAATCGGTACCTCGTCCTAAACCGATTTCATCGAGGTTTTCGAAGTCGTTTAACCTCTCTCTATCTAATCCATCGAGGACGTGGAATTTAGAAGTCTTCATCTTCATCAATAATAATTTCTTCTTCATCTTCATCAATAATAATTTCGTCCTCTAACACCAAAATCAATCCCCTACTCATCTCTAATAAAGTAATAAAGGTGTCGAAAATGAAATAGAATAGAGGAACAGATCACAACAAAACTGGCAAGATGGCGGAGTGGTAAATCGTTGATTTATGCCTTAAACCAGCCAAAATGAGCTGGTTATTTTTTATTGGTTATCGTTGATGGTTATTGGTTATCGTTGATTTCTCTCCTTATCTCGGTGGTTTATTTAAAAAGGCGTTGGTGAAACTCGACATCGTTGTTTACCACCTGAGATCTTCGATTTAGTTATTAAACGTTGATTAAAAACGTTGGTGAAATCGGCCCTAAGAAGCAGTCCCGCGTACTGTGGAGCACACCACATCTGCCCTAAAAGTGCCAATACCACCGACTTGATCTATTCTGAGCAACGCACGGTCTATCCGGAGAGTTACATGCTCGTTGTCTGTGTACTGGTATATTATAACAGTTACCTACTTGTGGCCGCAGGTGTTCTTATGTCACGATGCGATGAGAGTTCTACTATCTGTCACGACTGTTGGGTTTCCATCCGTTTCATTCCGCCCATTTCACGTATTCCGCTGATGAGAGGGACCGGAGTGGAGGAAATCCATTCTGCCTCGAAGAAAGGATATTAAACCTCATCGCGAAATACCGTAAACAGGAAACCGGAGGAGAAAAATTCGTTTCGAAGAGAGCATTCATTCCGCATCGCCTCCGTTTGCCTCCCTTCGCCTCCGCATTCAAATATTTCTCAGCCTCCGTTATTCTCCTTAGGGCACCTGCTTTTCCATCAGTCAGGCGTTTGATGAATTCGCAATGGAGACAGCGAACTTTGACACCACTGAAACATTCGAAGGAAACTGGTTCTCGTATTCGCTTTGGTAATAAAACATTAACGTTCGGAATTGAGAGTCATAAACGCTGGAAACGCCTTTTCGTTAATTAGCGATGAATCGTCGTTTTAAAAACCAGAAACAATCTTGGGCTCTCGACAATTGTACTTTAAAATAGCAAATTAAGGATCTATTTATAGATCCTTGAAAAATCAATTGTTTTTGGATTTTTGTTTGGCTCAAGTATTAATGACTCAAGTCAAAATGGACAACTTTTCAAGAGAAACCAAAAATGCCAGACTATCAAGTTTTCTTCAAGCTGAAAACTTGTTGGGAAGTAAAATTAATACTTGAGAATGACTTGAGAATGAATGGGGGCATCTCCTGTTGTATTTGACAGCATCTACCTAATGGGTAAAATCGAGCTAGCGAGCACTTTGCACTTAAAATGATGAAATTCGGGTTCGGGCTCGAACCAGCCCGAGGATGATCCATGAAATCTTTCATAACCTTAAGTCAATAGGAAGGGGCTCAAAACGACTTGGCAAATTTTGAAAACGTCATATCTCGAAAATTTCAAATAGAATGGTGTAGTTTTGTGCAAATTTGAATAGTATTTTTCAGAGAATTCATTAAAACTATCCATAACTATCTTTGTGCGACCAGCTCGTTCACAATGAGGGTTCAAAGGTAAAGCTGATTAAAAATCGTCAACATGAGCGTGAATCAAACGGTGGAACTACAGGCTACTAGTCTAGTAGTATAGTAGCACTCTAAGAGTGCTACTACAGTTCATACTTGGGACAGCTGATTCAAACATCGCAAACATCTCAGAACCACCAACTCGATACCACAAAACCATGCGATGTTTGAGGTTTTGTGGTATCGAGTTACTGGTTCTGAGATAAGTACATTTTGTGTATCTCCAAATCTTCAAGAAGGTTTTTGGAATATTTCAGAGTTGGTAGATACTTCGTGTTATTAAATTGATTTGCCGGCATGAGTAGTCTAGGATTATATTAATACGAATTAATATTAAATAGTGTTAATCATTAATATAAATGTTTCGTTTACCATCACTGGGCTAGTTACCGATCTCCCTCCCTCTCTTTCTCCCCCACCCCCTCGACCGTGGAGATGTCCACCTGGTCACCTATTCTAACAAAATTTAAACCTATTCTTCGCATTATTTAGTACAGAAGATGATGAACTTGTGGCAGAAAGATTGGTTGAACAGGACAATCATAAATTGAATGATTTTGGCTGAACATCAGGACACTTAGCTGTATAGAAGCCATGGGCGTTGACAGGGTAGGGCAGAAATCCCCTCCCCCCCCCCCCCAGACTTGTGGGAACACAAAAATAAATTGTGCTGAACTAATTCAAAAGAAACAATAGAATTGAATGCGTAGGTATATTGGAATTTGGAAAAATTTGAGAACCATAAAAATTGTTAACAAACAATGAATTCATTGCTGTTTTGTAGTAGGTACATATGTTGTATAATGAAATAGGTAAAATATAATATGAAGATCTATGTAAAATAACCTAATGTAAAAAAGACCTAATGTAAAATATAATATGAAGATCTATCATGAAAATTATTTCTCGGAATTCAGACTTTGTACCTTTCGTTTGCTATAATATGCACACGCATACCTCATGTATAAATAATAGCGTTTTGGGGGTGCCCCCCCCCCCTTCCTTGGCTAAATCCAACCTAAAACCCATGACAGAAGTAGTTAAGTTGAAATAAGATTAATAAGATTCGCGTTTTCTGTCACAAAATCGATCACTCGCCGAAATCGATTAAAAATAAACGCCAATTGTGAAGAATCTACCGATCAGGTAGAAAATAATAAATAATTCCGAAGAGGAGGAGAGACCTCTCAAAGTCGATAACTAACTTCAACTCACTCCGTTCAGCGGATCCGTTCACCGGCCGCCACTTAATGATTCAAAGCTTTTCCAATCTTAACCTGATTAAACGGACAGAGGGGTTTTTGTTGATTTCACTTAGCACTGACGCGAAGGCTCACTTGGACAATACGAAGCTTTTACAGGAGAAACCGGCCGTCTCAAGTCCAGCTCGCCGAGACAGTGGCGATACTAAAATCAAATTCCGACAAATAATGGATCAGTATCTGGGCATCTCCGGAGTGGACCTCCAAGACCTCCACTTCTACAAACTACGAGTAGAACGGGCTTTCAAATTTTACTTAGCCTACCGCTTTAATTCATTTCGGTCGGTTTCATACATGTTGTACTGGTATTTACTGGGCTCTGGAGAGTTTATAAATTGCTTGAGTTTATTTTGGAATTTTTGTTTTTGTTCATGTGCAAGTGTACCTTTGTATTATCTGATTTTTGCTGAATAAATCTTATCTTATCTTATCTTATCTTAAATTCCTTTCCCGTTGAGGAATACGCCTTCAATCATTCCACAATCGCCAAATACCAATAATTGGTATTGTATTTCGAATTTCCCAACTTATTTTCGCCTTTTCCTGTCGAGAAGAAAGGGTCTTTCCCTGGCCTACGACTTCATTTCGTCGTAGTAGTTCATTAGAAGGTATGCTGAATCATATGTTCGACAGTTTCAGATTTGAGCCTACTTCCAAACCGAGTGCCTCGTCTGTCGTCTACCGAAAACCAGGAAGTTGGAGTTTCCCTGTTCCCTCCCGATCTCGACTTTCCCAAATTTTACCGATCTCGACTTAATTTTACATTTTCCTTCTATTTTATCAATTTACTTCCACGGCCGTCATAAACTGTGAGTAAATAGTGCATAAGAATCAATTTTGGTTATATCTGTGAAGAACCCTGAGAAACACAATTTATTTTATTTTTATTTTTGAATAAAGAAGAAAGTGCCGAGCTACTGTGTACTAACTACATTTCGTCTATTTTTCCAAGTGGGTTCATCCCCACCTATTGAGTTCCCATCACAAGGGAAAATCAGCAAACCATTACACTCCCACCTTCAAACAACACTCGGTATGCCATAAAATCGGTGATACGAGTCTGAGATGAAGTAGACTCTTCGACTGAAGATCGAGAGACCTTTGAAGTCTTTGGATTTTGAACCGTCGCACGGCGGCGTTTGGCGGCCCAAGGAGCACGTGGTTTCAGAGCCAGAACCTGCGGCTGCTGCTGTTGTGGTTGGAGGCGGCGGCGACGGCAACAAAAGCTGCTGCGGCCCGGTATGAGCCTCCCAATCCCACTTGTGGCCGGGGATGCCGGCAGGAGCTTCACGCTTGAAGTTGAAATTCCATTGGGCACGAAGCGACTCGGTCATTTTACCGAGCTCACCTTCGATCCAACCCTGGAGATTCTGATCGGGCTCGATGAGGACCCTTTTGACGGGCACGAAGCGACTCGGTCATTTTACCGATCTCACCTTCGATCCAACCCTGGAGATTCTGGTCGGGCTCGAAGAGGACCCTTTTGACGGGATCGTGTCCGCTGACGACGACGTTGCCGCGGTCATGGACGATGAAGAGCGGCTCGATATTTCGCGGCGTTGACGTTCAAGTTTCACTTGCTCGACTCGTGAGAATCGTCTTCGTCACGACGCTGAACCATTTTGATAAAACGTGTAGTTTATTTGACGAGAAAAACGGGAATTATCAAATCGGAACGAATTTGGTGCAGTCATAAAAAAATAAGTTCTGCTACCATGTGATGAATGGTTTGCTGAGTCTCCCCTGTAACCCAGGAAGGTTAGGCGAATTCCGCCAGACCCAGAGGGATAGCCTAGGGAAGTTGAAAAAATATCGATATTTTTTTGACGATAAATCGATATTTTTTCCCGATATTTTTTGCTCGATATATCGATACATCGATGTAACTTTTCAAACATTGGTCACCAATATATTTTTTTCATAACCTGTAACGTCAGAACCTCAACCGGACTCACTTTCCTTTGGTTGTTATTTGTATTAAATGTATCAATACATCGAAATATCGATATTTTTGTCCGATATCCACTATCCTTGGAGAGCCTGGTCTGCTTTCACAGACCTGCCTATCCCCAGAGCAGTCGAACCAAAAACACGAGAAGCAAGGAAAAATCAGCAAACCATTACAAATTATTGTATACATTTCATTGAATGAATTATTATCCGTATGTAGACGCAGATTATGCATCTGATCCTAATGATTGACCTCGGAAATATGATAATCATGAATATATACAATTTTGTATAAGCTCAGATTTTCGTGACGACGATACAACGCTCCGGAGGGGTTTTCAGGGGTGTTATTAAAATTACATTGGATTGGCGACGAGAAGCAGCACGTTTTGGACGGGCTGACGACGCCTTTCTACCCGATCCACAGCTCTCGAAACCTGATGAGGAGACCCCTGCAGTAGGCAGTTTGTCCGTTCTCGACTCAAGTATCTCGAAGTGTGACGAGGATTCGGTAGGTTTCACTACAGAATCCTACGATCGGGATGCTCAAGGTGACTACAGCAGCTTGAATACTATCACCATACGAGACCGTCATCGATACCAAGAATTTAGGCGTGATATTTCATTATTCGTACAGGTATGTTTGGGGTATGCTGAAGAAATTCTCATTTAGGAAACGTTGCGAAATTGATGTCTTGAGCGCACGGGGGTTGTATACTGAAGGTTACCAAACACACGATTTTTTCTTTTTTTTTTTTTTGCTTTATTTGGCTTAGGTGCTTCGCCTATTCGCCATCAACTTGTACTTTATTATACATTCACACAAATACAAAACTTGATTAATATACTTATACTAATCTATATGAATAATTTACCAGTCAATATGGGACTCTTCTAAAAATTTCAGGATTTTTACATATTCAGTCATTTTAGTTCTATTAAGGACAGAGATTTGTGTTCTTTTTCCTAATATATCCCCTATTATCAGCTGTCTTGTCTCTTCGTATAGCGGGCACTCAACAACAACATGTTCCATGTCCTCTAGTATGTCGCAGTGCGTACATAACTGGTCTTCTACACGGTCGTAGAGGTAGAGCGTTCTCCTTGTTGCCGTGTCCTGTTCACAATCTGATGATATGAATGAGGCGTTTCCTTGATATTTTCCAACAGGAAAACCATGTGCGTCGGCTGATTTTTGGCTGCACATTGTGGTGAAAATATCCTTTAATCAGCGATAATGCATCATACCTATTTTGCCAATCAACTAGATGTTTTTTCTCATGTAATTGGCAACATCAGGTGTAGGTGCTAGGATAGGAAGAACTTGGCTGCTATCATCCTCTACTGCTCTTTTTGCTGCGAGATCCGCCTGCTCGTTGCCATATACTCCACAGTAGCTAGGAATCCATTGTATGGTTATACGATTCTGAGTGAATTGTAGTAGCCCTGCCACTTCAATCAATAAATAGTTTGTGCACTCCGTCGTACCTATATGACATATATGTATATGTATATACATTGTATTTTTGCAGGAAAAATGTTATCCGTCCGTACAACGCGGCGCAGCTCGTTTACAGAGATTGATCAATTCTTCGTTATCGAAGGTAAACGGGAAGAATCGAGTCTGTCAAAATGTGAAGGTAGACGAACTTCGGGAGAAGCCTCTAGCGCGGCCTGAGGGTGGAAAACGATGTGTCAATTTATCTATACAAATATTACCCCGATACCCCGCTCCCGACCAGTCTCCACACGAACTATCAGAACCTGCCTGAACCATCTTTTTACGTCACTGAGAGCAAACAATCGTATTATACCTGGTACAGGGACTCACGAGGCTCAGACTCACTGCGTTCAGTGATACAACGTGGTTTCGATTCAAACTAATCGAATGAATCGACAACATGGTCCATCAGAAATATCATTCATTCACGCAATATTCTACTTGTTATTCTACCTCGTTAGGGCCAATAGAATCCATTCAGAAGTATACACCAACTTCCAGTGGCGGATCTAAAGCAAGGGCTTTCACCAATTTTTTTTGGAATGCATTATTTAGCCATTTTTATGACAAACACAATGGTAAAAAAAAATCCAAAGTCATGCAGCATGGCCATAACGGAGAATTTCCAAAGAAACCTCTAAACCTTCAAACAATTTGCGAAGCAACACAAACTCTTTGATCAGATACTGAACCCAATCCTAGGAGAGCACATGAGAACATCTCTAACAAACAACATCTCCATCTGAGAACATGACAAAAATTTGAACCACTCTAATGCCCACTCCACTCTTTTCCTCCTTCATCAAGTCGAAACTTTAAAAATTCGACAAAAATCGTGGCTTTGAAGCATTGAGTTGTGGTAGGTAAAATTTATTTCGAAGGGTTTTTTGATTTGACTTTTTTTGCAAAAACATACCGGAAACACGTGCTTAAAAATAATTCATCGTATATTCGTGATTAGCATGCAATTTACTCCAAGTCCTCCAACTATCCTTGGCCCCATCAGTACTTTCCTTTCATCCTGTTGATGACTCCTGAGTTCGAACCAACTTGAAGTCTAGAGGAAGCTTTGTAAGGAAGCGAAACGTCGGACTGATCGACTGCTTTGGTCTGAACCTAAAAAGCCTCGAGCCAACAGCCTTTTTCGCTACACAATTGGGAGAAGTGCCCCTTTAGTTAAGTACTTTCCTCAAAAAATAACATTAGAGAACAACTGTATTTATTATTGGATAATAACTAGTATTACATTCATAAGAGCTAAATTAGTGTTTTAAGGGAGACGAATGTTCGTCGGAAATTATGACATCAAGGTCATAATTTAGCGAGGTTGACACGGACACTGTGAGAACCATCGCACGCTCCTCAGGAGATAACTAAGACGAATGTCTTGTAAGATGATACTTGAAAGTTGCACCTCGATACTGGTGTTCGGGTTACAATCAATGCCATTCTTCTGTGAGGGTGCGTTGTTGGAATCAATCAGTTCGAAAAAAATTTGTACATTTTTGAGTGTGAAGAAAACCGTGCAACTACGAACTTCACCGAACCTCGATGCTGACAATATTTGGGAAACCGGAAGTTTTGAGGTGTTTGGGAGAAATGTGAGCTTCGTGGTGCCTCAAAGTATATTACTTTACCAGCTTCCTTAGCTTTCATCCTTAGCTCATTTCTTTACCTCGAAATACGGTCTGTTGTATGCAGTATTCGTCAGATGAATACGTTTAACCATCTAGTAGACGCTAAGCGGTACTCCATACCGCATCTGTGCTAAATCTGAGGCAGGGTCGTAAATCTTCGCTTGATGACATTGTATGTGACGTCCAATGGTATTCCCAGAACCCCCCCCCCCCTCGCCTATATAATTTGGAATAAAAGAATGAAATGTATTTGTATTTTGGTTATTTTTATTTCCCATGAGGGAAAACATGATCTCATTACCTGCTCTTATAATAAGTTTTATTGATACCTACTTTATATTTTGGTTCATTTTTTATTACAATTTTTGATCAATTTTTATTGTTCCATAATACCTATTACAAATTTCGATAATGAATCTCGAAACACTTATCTGATGTTACTTATAAATTTGAATTTTTATATTTTCTAGCTATCTTCAGTATCTGACATACATGTATAGATACTGAAGAAAGCTAGAAAATATACATGTATCCACTTCTCATTGATTTCAAAACCCAAAACCAGTGAGAAACAATAGAAAATGAATCGGCGGCACCGAGTACCCGAATTACACCAATCCACTCAGTCCCTTCCTCAGTTTTCCTTCTCCAGTTCTGACTCCAATCTTTTACCAAGTTGTCCTACAATCCTCGGGTCTTCCTGCCATCCTCGGGTCTTCCTGCCATCCTCGGGTCTTCCTGCCATCCTCGGGTCTTCCTTTCCATCTTCCTCCCCTGGGATTACTACTGAACATCTTCTTACACGCCCGTTTATCAGCGATTCCTCACTAAATGACCCGCCCACTGAACCCTCTGATCCCTGAAATCTGCGGGACAACGTCATCACCAACGTCATTGAGCTGGTAAAGTTCAAGATTTGTCCTGATTCACCTCTGTCCTCCCTCACAAACCGGTTCATTGATTTTTCGGACATCGGAGAGGATTTAGGCATGTGCAGAGCGGCATAATATGCCTTGTTTCCAGAGGTTATAGTCCACTTCATCTCAGTGGATACGCTGTATGTGATTATGGATCCCAGGTGCTTAAACTCAGGGGCATACTTAAACACTTATTGGGGATATTATCCCATGGAGTAGCTTCCTGTATTAGGCCAGATTTTCAAGTGGTTTCGCACCAAGACCCTCAGTAGACACACCATCCTCCAACTTGTTTCCTTCACGTATCGACCAACAACGCTTCATTATTGAAAACGTTTAAACCCAATACGAATAAGGAATCCGCAACGTTAACCACCACCCCCATAATATTCCACCCTGTTTTACCGCCATTTACACAAGAGCAAGTTAAACCTCAAATCCCTTCAGCCCCCCCAAGATCAAACTGTAATGTTTGCATTCAACATCACCAAGGGGATGTTAGGTTTCCGCTTGTTGACTCTCTCCAACGTACAGCCCTTACAACTTGCTTGTAAATAAATTTCAACCCTCGAGTATCTTCAGTGATATCTTGGAATTTTCCTTTGAGACATTGAATAGAGATTTAATAACAATACCTCATTAATTTATTATTTCCTGTATTTGAAGAGCAGCTTTTGTCATTTCAGTTCAGGAGTCACTTCTCTCATTTGAAAACACGTACAGTATTTAAAATACAAAAACTTCAATGAAAGGCGAAGACAAAATCCACCAATACGAGCTGCCTATTGGTGTGGAGGCCCACAGAAAACCGATGGCAGACAATGTTCTGTCTGCCATCGGTTTCAGGATTCCAGAACCAGCGTTTCCCAACCATTTTTCGCTCACTTGATCTAGGTATTTGGATTCCTCAGAGGTGAGGTTGTCAATAAATTTGACTAAACCAAATACCCAAGGAAACAAAAGTTTTATTGGTTCATTTGGCACTAGATGGAAACTGTTTTACTGCACCTACTACAGGTAGAAATATCAATTTCTTATAAGTGACTAATTGACCAACTAGTCTTATTTTTGGTCCTTCGTTGTTTACAAGAGAAATCATTTGAGTGGACTCGAACAATTAAAGAAGGGAAAAGTGTGGCCGTTTCAACGCCAGGAAGTGCACGGAGTCCTGGAAAATAGTAAGCTGTTGTGTACACATTCACACAGTCTTTCAAGATATCTTGACATGACGTCCATTGTAGGTACTGGTTATTTTTACTGATTAGGTGGAACAGTATTCAATATTTTTTTGAAATACTGCATGTGACCTCGTATTATGATGTTCATATCACTCGAACAATCGTTGTCGCAGGTGAAGACCACCACTACCAAGAACTCTCCAGTCGTTTTCAGAATGTTTTCCGATTATTTACTTTACGTCGTTGAGGAACTTTCCTGGAATAGAGAGCATGCGCTTGTCGGAACAGGCACAAAGCGATGTACGAACGATTGATAACAATAATTGTCAGAATTTCTTGGATTTGTATCCCACGACGCCTTCCCCGTAGGGCCTAGCGATACCTGTTTTGGTTTATTATCTTCGATAATGAACCATTGGAATCGCCCAAAAAAAAAATCGTTCACCACTCGATGGATAGCTCTCGATTTACCTAACCATAGTACGGAGTGCAGAATGCGTGGCCGACAAGCTGCGGTATGAGCGTGATTGTTTAAATAATTGTTTACACACAGGTGATCATTCTCAATAATTTATATAACAATTAAAAAAAAAAAATGAAGTACGAGGTACGTGGTGTGGGTGTGGGAGGGGGCGCAGAGACATAAAATGTCCCTCGTGGTTGCGTACTTGTACGAAAGCTGTACATTTTACGTACAGTTTCTTCTAAAATTCGCTCTTATAGTCATGCTGCATGACTGGGGACTTTTTATCTCAGTTTGATAACCCCGAAACAGAAACACTGTACTGAGAGTGAGAGAACTTAACACCGACATTCCCTACGTGAAAGGTAAGCTCAAAGTTCAAACTTCCTTTAACGTGTCGACTTCTGACGCATTACCTTAGGTATTTATAACAAAAGTAAATTTATTATAAACTTACATTTTTTTACAAGTTTACATCAGAAGTTGTAGAATAGGGGGGGGGGGGCTCTAGTGTATCAAAAAGGGGTTATGTTTGGACGGGTAGAATGAATGACAATTCATGTTAAGGAGGCAACTCATCGAAATTTCGGATGCCTCTTGTTCCCTTCAACTCAGAATACTCCAAACTTCCATAAAAGTAGAGTATGAATGTAGGTTCTGGCACAACATGTTTGAACATGCTCGTCTGTCGCACCCCTTCACCCCGACTGTTGTGGCCTCTTCCCCCCCCCCCCTCACCCATCTAACCTGCCCACCTCATCCTTCTCTGTTGTCATGGTAACCACCCCCCTCGACCCTTAATGAGTTCTGTACCCCCCCCCCCCCTCACCCTAATGACTTCCTCCCTCACCCCCTCCGCAGTGTACCCCCTCCACCCCTCCCTCGCCCAACCTGCCCACCTGATCCTTATCTGTTGTCATGGTAACCCCCCCCCCCCGTCACTATAATCTTCCCCTCGACTTCCTCCCCCTTCACCACTGACTCCTCCCCCCCCCCCCTCACCGTCGCCAAGACATTTACCATTGACCCCCCCCCTCCCCGCCCCCTCCTACCATTCATTTCATTCAATATACCAAGTGTGGGTACTTTTCAGGTTCAGGACATTGTGTAGAAGTCGTTTTTGAGCAGTACAAAATTTTTTGAAAAACTCAAATTTGGATACCCAAGTTCAAAATTACGCCAACTACCTTTCCAGTACAGTCTATAATGATGTACCAATGGTTTTTTGGAAAGTATCAAATTTTGTTGTTGAAAAAACTCAAATTTGGATGGTACCCAATTTTGGGGAATCCAAAATTGCTCCAACTATTGGTGTACCTACTTACCTACCTAACAGTACCACCTATTTATCAACAGTACTTAAGTACTAATTGTCATTTTAATAATATCTACTGAAATCATATTGATCATAATGTGATCATAATATCATATTGAAAATAATATCTAGGGAAATTATGATGGTGCTCTCCCTCATCACGTGGGGGCGGCCCTCAATTAAACTCATGTACCTTAATAAATTTATCTTTCTTAACTTTAAACTCATACCATGGGAAAGGATATTACACCAAATGAAAACAAAGGTTTCTTGTTAACTGTTTCTTTTATTCAAAAACATAATACTTCAAATATACAAAACTACAAAAATAATATTTCGTGTCTACCATTAACATCTCCTTGTAAACAACATAAATAAACAACATTCTTCTGAACTAAAACATAAAATAATAATAACATTCTTTTGAACTAAAACATAAAATAATAACGACGTTCTTTTGAATTGAAACATAAAATAATAATAACATTCTTTTTTTCCTTACAAAATAATAGTTTTCTTCTTAAACAAAATCTTCTTTATGACAAATATTACTGTTGGAAATGGGTATTCAAAATTAGACTCCATGGACCGTCTCATGGATCATATATATTTGTTGTATTGGTGACACTGTTTCTCGACCCCTGGAGGGGGCCTCGTCTTCGCTGCGGTCCTCTCTCCCACTCGACCACTTGCTTGACTACTGGTCCCCGTGCCTGACTTGTGACTTGTACTTGTCTCCGCGTACGCGCTAGATTCAATATCTAACTTGTATAAAACCAAGTGTTAATACAGTCCGTTCTTGTTCCAAAAACGTGTGTACTCTCTGACTTCACCCTATCAGGTATTGTACATTGAGTATCGAAGACAAACGGTGAGTGATCCTCATAATTCATGTACGTCTATATAAAGACTTCTTGTTTCTATATATCATTGAAACCATAATCAGATACGATATCGTGTGTTCAAGCTTGATTGATACGGTTGTAATGATTTGTAATTCAAAGTTTACCTTTTGACTCGGAACTTGACTAAAAGCCCATAATGATTGAAGCGAATGATCAATTGATTCTCTGAGCTTGGACCTTCAAGGTGACCTTCACATTGTTGTGTCGTATTTCGTCCCGTTTGTCGTTCGTAACCTGAAAATGGCAGCCGACAGCGTCCGTCGTTTTTCGTCTCGGAGTTTCTGAATTCCGTTTTGACTCCCCTGGGCTAGATGTTGGTTTCTTTTCATCGGAGATCATCGTCTTATTAGCTTTTCCAAACTATTGGGTTGTGTCGCTCCACCAATTCTTCTTGTTAGGGTCTCTTGGTGACTCGAGTGCGAGCGGATTTGGCCAATCACGTTCACTTGTGCCTCTTGATGTGATGCGAATGATCGCATCAAGGCAATCTGCACTCATACCAGCAAACAGATGTGAAAGCATCGCTTACCCGTCCTCAGCGCAAGTGCGTATGTCTGTTCGAATAATCCCACAATTCGTTCAGGCGACAGAGTACGCGAGGCTATGTTTTATATTTTTAATATATCAAACATTCTGCCTTCCGAGTCAGACGAAGACTGATTATGTAGTGCACAACCTTGATACATCTTGTCGCTAATCAGTGTGCACAAACTTGATTCCCGTCTGGCGATATATAGGATTTCCCAGTTCGTCCACAATCCGAACAATAAATGGGCCGTACTCAAAACAAAGAGGTGTTTGATTCGGGCAAGACCTCTGAGGTTAAAGTCCTAAGTTAATTGAATTTCTATTTAATAGAAGTTCAATTCACGAACGGTGTGTCTCAGTCTCTAACTAAACGAGACTCGGCGCGGGAAGCTGCTTGTATAGAAAAGAGTCACTGAAGGTGAATCCCGACTCCAAGCTCAGGGTCTTGAAAATACTTGTGTTAAATTTGATTCCAATCAACGTGGGAGCGGGCCCCGTGGATCACCCCCATTCATGAAAAAAATAAGGGGTGAATTGGATTGTATGCTTCATGATTTTGTTTTAGGCATAATTTGTTCTGGTCATCCACGGGTGTCGTAGATCATTCTTTCATGCAGTCAAGCAGAAATACGAGAAGAGGTATTTGAATTGGGTTTCATGTAAGTGCACAATTTTGTCTAACCCTTTTGACTCCTAGCTTCATTACTCACCCGGATTTATTAACAATTTTGCTTTTGGGACTAAATGAAAAACGCTTGCATCAAATCTTGAAATTTTGAATCAAACTTGCTTTTGCTCATTTTACTAATTTTTCTAATTACGTATTTTACGTATGTACATTTTACGTATATACACTTTACGTATTTTACGTGTGTACATTTTACGTATTTTACGTATGTACATTTAACGAACTCTAGTACACTTTGAAGTTCTAAATTTGCTTTGATTCAAGAACTTTTGAATCAAAATTTGATTTTGATTTTGCTTAAAGAGCTAAATTTGCTTTGATTCATTACAAAATCTATTATATTTACTTGCACCCTGATAGTTTTTGTTTATTTGCCACCTGTTGTTTACTTTGTCTGTTCAGTTCGTAATGCCAATTGCGCTTTACAGACTGAGAAAGATATCATGAGTGATACCGGCTCTCTAATTGATTTTGAAGAAGGTGGAATACTTGACTCGCCACTACAACCTCCAATGGCATCCTCCACTGGAAATGAGCAGAAGCCTTGCAGTCCCAATCAGGAAACTGAACACTTGCGTCTGGAGGCTGCAAAGACGTCTGAGGATGTCCTCTCGAGGTTCTTAGAAAATATTAAACAACAGATGAAGGTAAGCCTTGGACAAATCAATGAACGTCTCACTCAATTGGACCAAAAATGTTCTGAGTTAGATCATCGATACCTTGCCCCGCCTGTCCAAGCCTCTTACACCAATCCTCTTGCTACATCTTCAATAGCTGAACAATAATTGAAGAATTATTCTTGTACTACCCTCAAATCTTGCTCCCTCTGGAATTCTTGTATCACCCACAAATCTTGTTCCCACTGTAAACTCTGAACCTCCCACAAATCATAACTTGACTCCTTTGACTGATGAATCTGCCATGGATGTAGAGGTTTCTGTACATGCTGTACCTTCGACTTCGGATGCTTTATCTGCTCCTCTCTCTCATTCTGATCGACTTGCCCGCTCATCTGAGTTGTATCGAGTCAGAAAAATCGACGCTGTCAGGTTTCGACCTCTTGATTGTCGCTTGGAGAGTGAGGATCAGTTCAAGTAATGGAAGAGGGGCGTTGTCGGACAGGTCGAGACACAAGAGTGTCTCTTCCTTCTTGATCCATCCGAGCCTATTCCAGCATCATCTTCCTTCCAGGCCTGTCAACTTTAAACTACCCTCATCCGCTGGCACTTCTAAAGTCACTAAAAAGTCTGATTTTTGTATCTATTGCCGTCGTAGGGGTCATACTAGGGATATTTGTTCTTGGGCAAATAAAATTTGTTTCAAGTGTGGTACTCTGCTGCCAACTGTCCAAATCCCTCCCCCTCATTTGTTCGACGCAACACACAATCTGCTCAAAATCGACTTAACCTGAAACAAAAGCCAAAAAGGTCGTCTAAACTAGCGGGTTCTTGCAACAATGACAAATCTTCACTTGTCAAAATGCCCTTATCTCAGGCGAAAGTACTTGTTGAAGAATTTGGCAAATTTCCTGACTCCGTGTTTG
This sequence comes from Stenodema calcarata, assembly GCA_963920205.1. NCBI lineage: Eukaryota > Metazoa > Arthropoda > Insecta > Hemiptera > Miridae > Stenodema > Stenodema calcarata. Next base: position 30,373,722 of record OY986053.1, on the reverse strand, counting down.
CCATTGTGGGGTCTCAAACAGGTTCAGACTCTGCTGAGGTTTGGGTTTCTATGGGTGCTGAGGAAGGGCAACATATTGCTCTCTTGAATTATGTGTGAGAACGTCAAGGATCTGGGAAAGCGTTCACCATTTCTGAAGGTAAAAATAGTTTTCGAGCAATTGTGGACACTGGTTGTACTGAACATCTTACACCCTCAAGAAAATGCTTGGTTAATTTTAGACGTAGGGCTAAAGAGCGTGTTTTTAAATGTGCCAATCGGGATGAGTCTGCAGACTTGACTGTGAGTTTCTGCGGGGATTTGAATTTTGTAAACAATGGTTTATCCACCAATTTGTTTTCTGTCAGAAAAATTGCTCAGGTTGGAATTAATACCTTCTTTTCACAGGATAAGGTTGACTTTATTCAGGCCTCCACTGGTAAAATCATTAAGTCTGGTTATTTCAAAGACGGGGTATGGTGGATTGAACTGCCGCTTGCTCCTGCTAAATCTGTTTCTGGGACACATGGGGCTCATTTTGGTCCCAAGCGTTGCAGACTTGGTACAATCTTCACCACCTCACTTGTGCAGTCTGGCAGCCATTCAATGACAACTCCTTCTTGTAATGGAGCTGAATCTCAAATTTTGGGAGGGAGGTCTGGTCACTCGTCGTCTGAAGTCTCTGCCATCCTGGGAGGGAGGGTTCCTGAGGTTGGTTCTATTGATCCTATACAACAACAACTTTCTGACTTTGACAGGCAGAATTTAGCTGCGCCTGCTGCACTTGGGTCTTACCAGAACTCAAACTTGTCACGTTCTCGGATCAGATCTTGAATTGCGAGGACTGTCATCAAGCAAATACGATTCGAAAAATCGCATACTCAAGTTAGGCACAGGGCTGATAGATCTTTTCTTGCTTCACACAGATCTCATGGGTCCTATCAGCCCTTCAAACTTTCGAACTGGAGATACGTATGTAGTGATTTTTTTGTATGTGACTTTTCTCGTTACGTTTTCGCTTACACTCTCAAGAACAAAAAGGAGGTTCACTTGGCACTCAAACAATGTCTGCTTGAAATAGCGTCCATCACGTCTGAACCGAAGAGCGTATTCAGGCTCCGGTCTGATCGTGGACTCGAATTTCAAACGCAGGAGGTGAAAGGACTGATGGACCGAGAGGGCATTTTTTGGGATCCTTGTCAGCCTCATGTTCCCCAACAAAATGGTTGTGCTGAAAGAGTTAATCAAGATATAAAACATAAAATCAGAGTAAACTTGCTGTCGGCCAAAATGCCTTACTCTTTCTGGGGTCACGCTTTGAAGCATGTCGTATTTGTTCATAACAGAATGCCTCACTCGTCTAATCTGTACATTATTCCATTTGTTAATTCTTGCGATGCCAAATTTATTGAGTCTATAGTGTATGGCGATCGAATCAAAGATTATCCAAAGCCTCTTGTTACAATTCTTGACATGAACGACAACTTGAGCCAAAATAAATCACTGACTGAAAACTCCACAGAAATTGTGGCCTTGCAACGAGACAGTCAGGTAGACTTGCTGGAGCCTTCCTCCTACAAAGAAGCAATGGAATCCTCGGATAGGGAATATATTCATACTAAATAATTTTATATTCTAATTTTGTTTTGTATTAATTATATATATAGCTTATACTTATTTATAACTTGGTATATAATAATATCCTATATTATTATAATTATATAAAGTATAATATGTGTGTAGTATATATAATAAATTAATTTTAAATTAATAATATTATATAATTTTGGGAAGAGGCTATACTTGATGAACTTGACTCGTTGGAGGAGATGAATACTTGGGAACTTGTACCCAGATCAGCTCTTCCCCCTTGAACCAAAATTATAAAATCTCGATGGGCACATAAAAGGAAACTTGAATATGAGGGCTCCATCAAGTACAAAAGTCGTCTGGTAATCAAAGGTTTTGCTGATACAAACGAATATCTTGTTTCAGAAATATTTGCGCCTGTGGCTAGATTGGGTGATGTCCGCGTTTTCTTGTCTATTGTAAATAAACTGGACTTACACCTATATCAACTTGATGCAACCACTGCATTTCTGCATGGAGATTTGGAAAAACCTGTACATATGTACATTCCTGAAGGCCTGACTGAACTGAAAGACTACCCATTAACCTTGAAGGATTCTCATGTGTGTTGTCTTAAAAGGTCCTTGTACGGATTAAAGGTTTCTCCGAACTTGTGGTATAAAAAGTTCAGCAGTATTCTTCTTGCCATGGGTTTTGAAATTTACCCGTTCCAAACTTGCATCTTCAAGTGGCAAGACGGTACAAAATACGCGCTGATTATTATTAATATATGTTGATGACTGCCTCCTAGCTTCAAACGATGACAGGAAAGCCTTGAAAGTCATCAAACAACTGAAGCTAGAGGTTAAAATCAAAACTCTTGGAACACCTACAAAATTCTTGGGATTTGAAATCAAGAGAAATAAGTCTAAAAGGCTGATGTTCCTTCATCAAAAGTCAGCCATTAAAAACTTGTTAGACAAATTTCTCTCCCAAGAGGAAAAGGTTTCCTTGACTCCTATGCCTGCAACAGAGTGTACGTTAACTGCACAGCTGAGATCGACTGAGGATTTTGAATCATCTCCGGATGTCCCTTATCGAGAAGTAATTGGCTCTCTCTTGTATATTCAAAACTGTACGAGACCTGATATTTCTTTTGCAGTCGATTTCATGAGCAGGAAACAAATTGGCTATACACTCTCTGACTGGAAGTGTGTTCTGCGAATACTGCGGTATCTCAAGGGAACTTTGGATTTCGGAATTTTGTTTTCAGGCGAAACTGAAGACTTGGTTGCCTATTCAGATTCCTCCCTTGATACTAGCTCTCTTAATGGTCGATCAACCACAGGGTTTTCAATCAAGTCTTTTGGAGACTTGGTGTCTTGGAAATCAAAAAAAGCAAACTCACGTGGCATTATCGGTCTGTGAAGCGGAATACATTGCCATGTCTGAAGCATGTAAGGAGCTTACAAGTATTCGAAGCTTGTGTAAGTTCCTTATTGGATTAGATATGCTTCCCATCTTGAAATGCGACTGTGCTCCTGCAATTTCTGTTGCAATGACAAATGACTTTCGCACCTTGAAACACATAGTCAAATTGTCCATGCATTTCGTTCATGAAGTGTTCAAAAATGGAAATGTTTCTATACTTTGGGTGTCTACCAATGAACAGATAGCGGATACCTTCACCAAGGCACTGCCTTTTGATAAATTTGTGTACTTTCGGAATATCTTGTTGACCAACTTTAATACTCTCTTGTAACTTTCCCCAGGAAATGAAGAGTCTTGGAGTTGAATACCGGAACTTCGCACTCGCTCTCCTCTTGAATCATCGGCTTGCATCATCTTGACTCCGTGAAACATCTTGCCGCGTTCTAGATCACTTATCTTGACATTGTTATCCAGTATAGAAATTGATCCAAATTATCTTGCTTCACGTAACATCTCTTGCTGTACGTTATAATCTAACGTATTATGTTTTCTTGATTTAATTTTGCTTTCTCTCACACGTTGCATCAAATTGAATTGTATGATCTCGTTACTTGTGAATTGTATCTTGTTCTACATTCAACTTTCTTTTGCTTCAAATTGAACTGTAAGATCATGTATCTTGTTTTAATTCAATTCTCTTGACATGTTACCAATGCTGGATTTTAAGCTACTATGGTAGGTTATCTTGTGTCAACCTTTCTTGTTTGAAGTCTGGCTCCTCCAGCCATAATCTTGTAATTCTTGCATAGTAGTTATACTCTCTTCAGTCTTATCTTTGAATAGGAGGGAGTGTTGGAAATGGGTATTCAAAATTAGACTCCATGGACCGTCTCATGGATCATATATATTTGTTGTATTGGTGACACTGTTTCTCGACCCCTGGAGGGGGCCTCGTCTTCGCTGCGGTCCTCTCTCCCACTCGACCACTTGCTTGACTACTGGTCCCCGTGCCTGACTTGTGACTTGTACTTGTCTCCGCGTACGCGCTAGATTCAATATCTAACTTGTATAAAACCAAGTGTTAATACAGTCCGTTCTTGTTCCAAAAACGTGTGTACTCTCTGACTTCACCCTATCAGGTATTGTACATTGAGTATCGAAGACAAACGGTGAGTGATCCTCATAATTCATGTACGTCTATATAAAGACTTCTTGTTTCTATATATCATTGAAACCATAATCAGATAATTACTTATATAAAATCCAATGGCCTATAGCCTTTGATCTATAGGACGTACATAATGTGGGATCAAAGTTGTGATGTACACAATGGTTCCCTAACCTGATTGGCTCTAATAAGATAGTAATTTTGGGACATCCCAAATTTTCAATATTGACAAAGGTAGGTTGTAAACTTGGAGAGATTTGGAGGAGTAGGAACTCAATCTTCTGTTGTCCCTTCACATAGATGGTGTCATAGATGTTGGCGATCCAGTGCATGATGTTTGGTAGTTCAGTATACTCCACATGACCTTCTTCCCAGGTAATTCCATGTAGGTAGCGACTTACCCAATCGTTGACTCTTATCGCTTTTTTGACATGGATACGAAGTCATATTGCGGTTGTAATATGTATGTTCTGGCGCAATGATGACGTCACAGCCCGCCCCTTCAACCCGACCGTTGAAGTCTCTTTCCAAACGATGACGTCATCGATGACGTCATCACTGCGCCAGACCTTTTCACCCCCCTCCGCCCCTCCCTCGACCAACCTGCCCACCTGATCCTTATCGGTTGTCATGGTACACCCCCCCCCCGTCCCTTAATGAGTTCTGTAACCCCCCCCCCCTCACCCTAATGACTTCCTCCCTCACCCCCTCCGCGGTGCAACCCCCCCCCCCCCTCCCTCGCCCAACTTACCCACCTGATCCTTATCTGTTGTCATGGTAACCCCCCCCCCCCCGTCACTATAGCCTTCCCCTCGACTTCCTCCCCCTTCACCACTGACTCCCCCCCCCCCTCACCGTCGCCAAGACATTTACCCTTGACCCCCCCGCTCCCCGCCCTCTCCTACCATTCATTTCATTCAATATACCAAGTGTGGGTACTTTTCAGGTTCAGGACATTGTGTAGAAGTCGTTTTTGAGCAGTACCAAAATTTTTTTTGAAAAAACTCAAATTTGGATACCCGATTTTGGAAAATCCAAAAATACACCGAGTGTGGGTACTTTTCATGCTCAGGACATCATGTAGACTTCATTTTCAAAAGTACCAAAATGTTTTTGAAAAACTCAAATTTGGATACCCAAGTTCAAAATTACGCCAACTACCTTTCCAGTACAGTCTATAATGATGTACCAATGGTTTTTTGGAAAGTATCAAATTTTGTTGTTGAAAAAACTCAAATTTGGATGGTACCCAATTTTGGGGAAACCACAATTGCTCCAACTATTGGTGTACCTACTTACCTATCTAACAGTACCACCTATCTATCAACAGTACTTAAGTACTAATTGTCATTTTAATAATATCTACTGAAATCATAATGTGATCATAATATCATATTGAAAATAATATCCAGGAAATTATGATGGTGCTCTCCCTCATCACGTGGGGGCGGCCCTCAATTAAACTCATGTACCTTAATAAATTGATCTTTCTTAACTTTAAACTCATACCATGGGAAAGGATATTACACCAAATGAAAACAAAGGTTTCTTGTTAACTGTTTCTTTTATTCAAAAACATAATACTTCAAATATAAAAAACTACAAAAATAATATTTCGTGTCTACCATTAACATCACCTTGATAAATAATACTTATTTGATGAAAAATGAAATTCTTGTTGTATTCTTCAACTTGATCTTGGGTCAGAGTTCCCAGTAGTCTTCTAGGGAGGTAAATTCTTGCAGGATAGGGATAAGGGACCCCAACTGTGTTGAATTCAATGTGTGCCACTAATGCAGGGGGTTTGTTGCTTCCATCCTTGGGCGGTATGATTTGCAGCTTCTTTATTTCGTATGCTTGTCCCACTTGTAAGTCGCTTACTTGTCCTATCCTCCTTCCTCCGTGGAGAGTTGCATTCAGGCGTTTGGCGAGGTCCATGATCTCTTATATGAATTCAATGTCGTGTTTTTTATTGAGAATTCCCTTGTAGACCAGGGTGATGGGATTATTGAGAAATGTATTCTTGTTATATTCTCCAATAATTTCGTCAGTGAAGCAGACCGTGAACCGTTTAGGTAGGAATACTTTGATAGGTTCTGTTCTCACGTACCCAGTATGTTCAACCAAAGTAGCAACAATTATGTCTCCAAAGCGAGTAGTCAATCGAGAGAACTCGACAATTTCGTAGGCTATTCCAAGCCGTAAGTCGCTGAGGTTTCTGATTCCAGTCGTCCTCCTGTTGACCACGTTCAGTTGGGTAGATAGCGAGCTCATAATTTCACTTGTCTTGCTGAAGTTGTAGTGGCAGCGGCTGAATGAAGAGTGAGGCATACCCTGTGCCGCTCGACTTATATAGTCCCAGTAGGCCCCGCCTCCCCTCCCTTCCCTTCCATTCCCCTTCCTTCCCCCTCACCACTACACCCCTCAAATATCCCCCCTCCCCCTTCGCCACTGACTCCCCCCCCCCTCACCTTCACCAAGACATTTACCCTTGACCCCCCCCCCCCTCATTCCATTCATTTCGTTCAATATACGAAGTGATGGTACAATACCTACCTCAGCAGGTCTGAACATGCTGATGTGGCGCCCCCCCCCCCCCATACTCCCTTACTCTACTGCGCATGCGCAACTTTCACTGGCCATGCCCCCTCCTCCTCCGCCCGGGGTATATAAGGAGTATCGCATCTCCCCCAGGCATCAGTTTGTTCTGAGTGCTCAACACGGAAAGTTCATTGACCCCACCTGCCACTGCTCCAAGCTCCTCAACATTGAAGAATTAATAGGTAAACCCTAATTAATATTTCGCCGTTAGGATATTGGTATCAGCTGCCTCCATAAACCATCGTTTTTTTCTCTCTCTCTCTCTCTCTCTCTCTCTTTTTCCCAATTACTTGCCAGTTATAATTTCATTTACTTTTCTCCTTTCTTTTTTTTTTCCACATATCTTGCAATAGTTCTTTTTCTCACTAGCTGAGAACCCAAACTTTGAAGAAGTATATTAATTTAATTTACCCCAACACTCTTTTTCCAACTTGTTTTGTTTTGTTTGTTTTTGTTCTTTTCCCCTCTCTTGCTATTTGTTAATTTTTCGTTTATTCCATATCCGGCAATAGTTTTTCTCTCACTTGCTGAGACCAATTCTTCGAAGAAGTTAACATTTAATTTACCCCAACACATTTTTTTTTTTTTTTTTCCAAATCTTTTTTCTCGTTCTCTCGTTTATTGTATTTACTTATATCGTTCAGAGTTTTTCCTTTGTTTGAAAAGTTCTTTTTTTTTCTTCCATTTTGTTGTTGTTGTTTCTTAAATTAATTAAGGAATAGTAATTTGATTTTTCTTCTTTTCTCGTTCAGTTAAATTCAGTTTTCTCGTTCTTTAACTTAGTTTTCTCGAAAAAAAGAGTACCATTTATTTATTTTGAGCAAATTTATTTTGATCACAGTTCGTTTTTCTTTTTCATCTCGTTCAGTTAAGTTTTTTTTTTTTTTTCTCTCGACCATTTTTATTTTCTCGTTCAGTTTTTTTTTTCTCGTTTTTCCTGAAAAGAAGAGTACAGTTTATTTTGAGCAAATTTAATTCAATTATTTTTTTTTTTCCTCGAAAGAAGAGTACCCACAGTTTATTTATTTTGAACAAACTTATTATTATTATTTTTTAAAATTTAATTATTAATTGTTGTTTTTATTTTTTTTTTTTCTTGTATAATGGCATCATCATCCAAGAATTGTTCGTTTTGCAAATTGCCCTTCCCGTGCCAATACATGCTATTGCAGCACGAGGGGTCTTGTGGGCAAAGGATGGTTGACGATGATTTCGTATTATGTGATAGATGTGGGGGTAATTTCAATACCCCAACCCACATCCGAACCTGTGACGCGCCCCCGCTTAAAAAAACTCGGTTTTCTTCCCCACCCCCACCACCACCAGAAGACTTACCAGTAGAAATGTTCGATTGTATTTGCCAATATTGTGGGGAAGCGTTCAATAGTCAATCTGAAAGAATTTTACACGAAATTTTACACACTAGAAATTTAAATTGTGGAAAATGTGGGGAAGTTTTTCGAGACATATTAGAAAAGATAAGGCATGAACTAGTGTGTAAAATAGATTTATTGTGTGACACATGTGGTGGACGATACGCTAGTGCAGCCCTCTTTGAATCCCATCGAACATTATGTAGTACAGTACCATCAATTACAAACAACAGTAGAAGACCCACAGATCCTCACGTCAGAAACTTGTTAGCCACACAACCGAATACTGATTTTATTCTACCCTACGAGACCGCTTTTCAAAGTCGAATCGCTTCATATTTTATTCAATCAAATTTTATATTAGATCTGCCACTATTTTTAAATGACGTGAGGAAAAAAATAATTAGGCTACTACAGCAATCACTCACAGATCACGGCCCCATCAAATTTAATATTTTTATCGACTGCCTGATGGTTAATATTCTGAACGAAAACCTTGAAACAAATATCAAGGTTAAAAACTCTGCAAATTCTTGACACAACGGTTCATTATCTTCTTTGTACAGATCACCCTTCTGTCTAGATCACTAGGTCTAAATGTCTAGATCCTAAATGTTAGATTAATTATTATTATGAATTATCACTAATTATTAATCATTTTATCAAGTACCTAGTGAAAATTATTATAATTTATTGTTAGGTATTGATAATTCGTATTTATTATTAATAATAATTATTATTAATTATGATTAATTAATACGATATAATTCTGGGGTTTTTAATACTACGTCGGTAATAATTTTTCTATAAAAGAAGTACCTACCAACAAACATTCGAAATTACCTTCATTTCCGTAGCACGAAACGCACCTCAGAACAACAAACTCGACATCACTTAAGCCATATGATGTTCCAAAGAGCTTGTAAGTATGAAAATGGACCTGTATTTCAACAGTTTGATTCACGATCGGGTTGTGAGGCACAATCTTTGAGCCGTCATTGTGAACGAACGGCTGGTCGTACAAAGCTGCGGATGGTCTTAAAAAATTCTACGGAACAACCTCTATCTAAATATGAAATAAATAACATACCGTTTGATGGGAATTTTTCGAGATATGGAATTTTCAAAATTTCAAAATTCGTTTTGAACCCCT